>JAZKJV010006038.1:0-744478 GCA_037367405.1 Ottelia alismoides | reverse complement strand
TTATTTATTGTTTCTATCTTGATCGTTTCAGAGGGAGGTGAACAACTCCTGGTTTGTGATTTCGGCTTTGAATCTCGCCTATACCGCTGGTGTTCCTGCGATATTCTTTCATCGATATTGGTATGGATTTCTCATTTTCGGCTTTTCTATATGTATTTCTTACTCTTCTGCAATTTTATTTGTGGATTTTCGCATGTTTGGACATTGTTAATGTAAGCCTGTGTGTACAGGAATATGGATGTTAAGAGAGGAAATGTGATTTTTTTGGATATCTTTTCTTAGGATGCCATATATTTCATGCATAGATTTCGGTTGGTTTGGATAATGATGGATCTCTCAAATTGTAAGAGTGATAATGGGTTTTGATGTCATCTCCTTTGTGGTTTGGATATTCTATCATGTTTTGTTACTTTCTATGTTGTTTATGTGGCATGATTATAGGTATGCAGGAATGTTTTTACCAGCAAAACTTTTATTTCTTCTACTATAGTTTGAACATTATAGTTTTTTTGCTGTCCTTTTTTGTTCTTCTGATCGAAAAACACGACCGATCGAGTCGTCTAAGAGTAGACAACTGTCATTGTAATAATCAATCGAATTTTAGCAGAAAAATTTATTGTTTTTATTTATACTCCTAAACTAGATGTGTATAGTGTCAAGTATGGGAGTGTCGAACTCAGGGAGGCAAAATGTTTAGAAACTATAGTAAAATAATAGAAAATTAAGGTTTTATGGGTTTCCTAATTTTTTTATTTTATTTTTAGAGATTTTCTGGATTTTTATTTGATTTATGGATTTTATATTGTTTTTATTATTTTAATATACCTAAAAGAATATAGGTATAAATTTTGTAATTTATAATTTGGTTTTTATTTTGTATTTTTTATATGTTTTATTTATTTTATGATTTTTATTTAATTTTTTAAAATGTTTTATTATTTTTATTTGGTTTTTAAAGTCGAAAACTAATTTTTATTTGAAAACAGATTTTTATTTGTGAATTTTAAAAAAGGAAGACGAATGAAAATATTTTATTTTCTTTTTATAAGAAAGTAGGTGAAAATATCTTTGAAACGATATATTGTATGTATTTTTAGGATTTCTATTATATTAGTTATGAATTTTTAAAGTTTTTATGTATTTTTAATTTTTTATTGATATTATTATTCAATTTTATTTTATTTTTGGTTTATTATGTAAAATGTTTTAAAATATGCTAAGGGTATTTTTAAAGTGGTTTTATATTTTTTATGTATTTATGGAATTTGTGTATTTTTTGGTGTTTTTAGTGATTTATTAAAAATAGATTTTTTTTTATTTTTGAAAAATGTTATAATATTGTATATAGTATAGTACTAGATATTTTGTGTATTTTTGTTATATTTTATTAATAGTATTCATTTATTTATTATGTATATAATAGTATATAGTAGCTATATACAATATAGGGGTATATTGGTAATAATATGGAAAGCAGGGGTGATGGGCGTAAAAAGCCCAGTGAGTCACATTCTTTGCACGTGCAAGCTACTGGTGAAGAATCTATGCGCAATTTGTCAAAGTTCGAGGATTGTTTAGCAAAATACCCCAAAAATATTTCTCGCAACGTGTTGAACTCGTGAGTAGCTGACTGTCAAGGACCTGCTTGTGATTTGAAGATTATTTTAGGGTCTTCCCTATAAAATATCCACCAACACGTGAATATTCATGTGTTCTCCAGTGACCATGTATCAGGCACCTGTTTCAAGCCCGCTCTAGTGTATACTATTACATGGGTCATATGTGGCTGCCCCCGTCTTATTTGGGCAAAATTTTTTATTTTTTTTGAAAAATAACACCATTTACATTCATCCCTATATCCCTCCTATATACCATTCGAATTTCGTCAGAAACAGAGACTCCTACGGCCTCCATCCGGACAGTAATTTTTTGACGATAACAGGATTTTTTTAAATGGATACCATCGAGATGGAGGCCGTAGGAGTCTCTGTTTCTGACGAAATTCGAATGGCATGTAGGAGGGATATATGGATGAATATACATGGTTTTATTTTTCAAAAAAAATAAAAAAAAAACGCCGAAAAATAGGGCGGGGTCAGCCATGTTGGCTGCCCCCAGGGGCAGCCCCATTTTTTCCCTATTACATAGCTTCGTAACTAACGTAAATATAGATATCATCTCTCTTTTTTTGAGATAATAAGAATAGCCAATGCTCAAAGTAATTTTTGACACAATAAAACTCAGTAGAAATGAATTTCATCTATTAGTTTATTGTTTACAAAATTTAGAGGGAGAGAGAGTATTTGGGAGATTATAGGATGAGAATCATACATGCACCCAAATTTCTCTTAGCATGACATCACACAAATTCATTTGATCCGTAACCGCATGTGTTGGTAGGTGACAATATAAATGCAAAAGTAACAGTACTCAAATGCAAAATATATTTGATAATTTAGATGCATTCGGGTTCTTTAAATACTGAATTGTCTATGTTCAAGAAGTGACATTATTATCTCAACAAGTGGAGATGCCATATTATAAAGACTTGTTGTATAAGAGGAGAGAGAGTGTCCATAACTAGAATGAATTTGAATGTCTTATTCTAAAATCTTTTGGGATCAGTTATGACCATACAAAAAAATAGATAATTTGAATACCAAATTGAGTATTCATATCAACAAAAAAAAGTTGAAACCGCAACATAATTAAATGGGTTCCTTGTATATTTATGCCGTTAAATTCTGCAATACCAATTATGCCTCTTTTTTTTTGCATTATCAGTTGTGCACCTATTTTCTTGCAACATTATCACTTGTGCCCTTTCATTAGTTTAACCGTCAATGGTGTGAACCATTAAGGTATTTTTTAGCATTATACCCCTCATCTATGTTGACTATGTTCCATCCCTAGGTCCCTCTCCGAAGCAGTTGGTGGATGGCTTACTTTTCTTGATTCGATGTTAGAACAACATATCGGTTCGCTTCCAGCACTATCTCATGCTTAAGGTTGAGGTAGTACGTTGGAAGGGAAGCTGGAGTAGGCAGTTGAGAGGGGGCAGAGGATGTGGGGGTTGGGAGCTCAGGTCAGAGGTGGAGAAGGAGGCAGGCTCAATCAGAGGGGGAGGGGGTTCGAGGAGGTCGGGACTGAAGGAGTAGGGGACTGGGGGCTAAAGGATATGGAGAAATCCTCAAGCGCATCACGGAAGCGTGATCATCGTATCGAATACGACGAAGAACGACTAGTCGTACTAGTTGTTCGGTGCAGCGGAATTTAAAAATTTTTAATCCGATGAAACGACATGATCCGAGAACCATTCTCAAATCGTTTCATCTATAACCACAGCAAGTATAATGCAATACCTCTTGAAGCGTGGTTGATCAAGTCTCTACGAAAAGAGACCTCCTGTCTCAAGTCCGATCGTCAGAGTAACAGCTTGCGAGCGCGGAGATGAGTCGCGGTGTCCTCGCAATCCAAGTTGATCCAAGCGCGGTTGCTCCTGATATCGTCACACGAGATCAAACGTCTCCTTCGTGAGTGAAGCACTCCAAGAAGACGAAGAACCGCAGAGAGTCGAAGCGGCGGCACGATGGTGCGGGCATCGACGATTCTCTCCACCAAGGTGGACGACCACCAAGAAGAGAGGGAGAGAGAGGGCTGTCGAGTATGAGAAAGAGAGAGAGAGTTTATGCTACAATAGCATGTGTAAAGAGAGAGCTAAGTATGCCTCTCTATTTATAGGGTTTTGGGATCCATGGATCTCAATCCATGGGACACATAAAATCAATGGGTGAGATTGATTTATGTCAATCCAATGGCTAAGATTGTTGTTGACAAAAACAACAAATTTAGGTTAAAAAATATTTGACAAAATCAAATATAATTCATTCCTAAATCAACCCAACAAATAAGGAGAGAAGACACATGGAGATTTCATCTCCATGTGCCTTCCAAGTGGGCGGCCACACATTCCATATTGGAATGGTGTGCCGCCCATGGGGATTGCATGGGGATTGCAATCTCATGGAAATCCATGAGATTGCATATCTCCTTGCAATCTCTCTTATTTATTATGCAACAAATTTATTGGGTTTTATTCTTCAAAAATAATTCACAATTATCTTTGAGAATATTGCATTCTTGCCATGGAAAAATTGTGAATCATATTCACAACCCAAAACAACATATAATTCATATTGTTAATTAATTACACAATGTGTATCCAATACACATAATAATTAATCAACATATATAAATTATAATTAACTCTCTCTAATACATTATAAATCACATTTATAATATATTATGAATAATTGGATATTTCTATCCACATTATTCTTATCCAAAATAATTAAATCACATTTAATCATGTTGGATAACTTTTCATACATCATGATAATTAAATCACAATTAATTATCAACTTCTCTTTGCTTAGATCTTATGGAATTGTTCTTAAACCATTTAAGAACAATACTATTTCTCCTCAGATACTTGGAGATAAGGACAGAGCGATTGTATTGTTCCACGTATAGTGACTTGGATGTTGAGATCATATCTCAAATCCAGATCCTATTGACCTCCCACTGATGCTTGATCAAATCAAGACCGTAGACTTAATCTTCTCATTGCATTTGAATCTCATTCAGATCATTGTCCAGTTCATGGAATAAGATTAGGTCACTTCTCTAATGAGAGGAGTCACTAAAATCCAAACCTGTTTCATCACTCCCTCGGAATGGAAGTGTCATGGTTATACAATTGTATATGATCAAATCACCCTTCAGGTATTCCCAATACCTGCACATCCTACATACTGGAAGACTTATGATCATTCTGAAGATAAAGATCACTTTTGCACTGTCATCTTCAGAGTTAGATCATTTAAGTTTCTCAATCTTGGTCATTGGGATTTGGTAAAGATCATATGCTTTCACAAAGCATATATCTTACCTTCAAATTCATGTCATGCTTCCAAAGCACGACGACCATGCATGGAATTTGTTCAGTCCCAATACCTCATGAGTGAGCTCATGTCTCCCGGTTCACAAGTGAACCTGTATGATCCCTTTGAGAGATCACATTACTCATATGTCCTTACATGCACACCAGTTCGCCGGTATATAGACCTTGATTAGGTCATCAACCTATTGGTCTGCCAAATGTACATACTCAGACATATAGCAATACATCTGTCTCTAGTCAGAGGATACATGCCTATGTTGTGACAGTATTCAACGTAGGTCTTTGGTTATCTCGATCTCGTCAAATCAACCCATTGACTTAACTAATCTGACACCTCTGAATCACTATTCCCATGCAGAGGACCTGCATCAAGAAGTCAGTCAGAAATCAGTCATATGAGATAGGATTGCCATCTCCTACTCAGACTGCAGATCATCACTTAATGATCATTTGATGATGCTTGATGAGTCCTCTATCTAACTCCTTAGATATTCATCCAAGCATCAGCCTCTATGATCCATCCAATGAATCAACAGATGTATGATCATCAAGTTGGCCATGGTACATAACCCTTATTGTACAGAGGGATCCTATAGTGCATTCATTCATTAATCTCAGAAAGGGAGTGAAAAATAATCAATAACTTTCATTGATAATTTATTCATTACAATAACATTTATTGTAGAAATGGTTCGCCCGGGGCTCACATTGCTAACAATCTCCCACTAGCCCTCAGAACCATTCAGGTACAAGCTTTAAACCCATACTCATTACATGCTGGTCGAAAACCTTCTGTGTCAGAGGTTTGGTAAGAGGATCAGCAACGTTGTCGGCAGAGGCCACCTTGGTGATGTTGATGTCACCACGCTTTTGTATCTCCCGAATGATGTGGTATTTCCTTTCCACGTGCTTGCTCTTTTGATGCCATATGGGTTCCTTTGCCTGGGCAATGGCTCCCGTGTTATCACAGACTAACGGGATGGGAGTATCAGAGGAAACTACGCCAAGCTCCAGCACGAACTTGCGCAACCACACCGCCTCCTTTGCAGCATCCGATGCGGCAATGTATTCGGCTTCTGTTGTTGAATCTGCAGTAGTGTCCTGCTTCTTGCTTCTCCAGCTCACAGCACCACCATTCAACAAGAACACGAACCCCGATGTCGACTTTCGATCATCTACATCCAATTGGAAGTCAGAATCTGTATATCCCAAGACTTGGAGGTCACCATCTCCATAGACCAAGATGTAATCTTGCGTCAGTCTTAGATATTTGAATATGTTCTTTACTGCATTCCAGTGTTGTTCTCCATAGAAGGATTGGTAACTACTTACCACTCCCACTGCATGGCAGATATCTGGCCTAGTACACATCATGGCATACATTAAGCTTCCTACGGCTGATGCATAAGGACATCCAGCCATGGCTTTCTTTTCCTCAACTGTTTGAGGAGCCATTCCTTTAGACAGGTGGATACCATGTCTTAAGGGTAGGAATCCTTTCTTAGAACTATCCATACGGAATCGTTCAAGAATCTTCTTAATGTATCCATGTTGTGACAATCCCAAAATCCTCTTTTCTCGGTTTCTGAACAGCTTCAGGCCTAAGATGTAAGAGTCTTCTCCAAGATCTTTCATCTCAAAGGTATGGGACAGCTAAATCTTTACACTGGTCATCATCCATGTATCATTCCCAATGATAAGGATGTCATCTACATAAAGCACGATGAACACAATGGCGCTCCCACTAAGCTTCTTGTATACACAAGGTTCATCAGGATTCTGCACAAAATCATAACTCTTTATGGTTTCGTCAAATCTGTTGTTCCGACTACGAGAAGCTTGCTTGAGCCCATAGATGGATTTGTTCAGCTTGCATACTTTACCATCCTCTGTCATGAAGCCCGGGGCTGCTCCATGTAGATATCCTCCTCGCGGTATCCATTGAGGAAAGCCGTCTTGACGTCCATCTGCCAGATGTCGTAGTCAAGATATGCAGCTATAGCTAGCAATGTCCGGATGGATTTAAGCATAGCCACAGGAGAGAATGTCTCATCATAATCGATGCCTTCTCTCTGTGTGTAGCCCTTGGCTACGAGCCGTGCTTTGAAAGTCTCTACTTTCCCATCAGGTCCCCTCTTTCTCTTGAAGATCCATTTACACCCAACGGGTTTTACCCCTTTAGGTGGATCCTCTAGGGTCCATACACCATTTTTATGCATGGAGTCAATTTCTGACTTCATTGATAGCATCCATCTATCCATGTCTTGATCTGCGAGAGCTTCATCAAATGAAGTAGGATCAATATCAGTTTCATCTGACACATGGAATCCATACCTTTCAGGTGGTGCAACCACCCTCGAACTCCTTCGAAGAGGTATGGGTGTTTCATCTTTATTTATCTCTTCCGTTTCTGGTCTAGCCGTCTAGGAAGCTCAGAATCCTCAGGAGATTCAAAGAATTCCTCTACTTCATTATTGTCTTGACCTTTAAGGAAATCATTCTCCAGAAACTTCACATCTCTAGAAACAAAAACCTTTTGGGTCTCAGGGTCATAAAGTTGGTATCCAATACCATCTTTAACATACCCAATGAAGTAACACTCACGAGAGCGAGATTCTAGCTTACTTGCGTCCACATTCTTCGCATAGACCAAGCAACCCCAAACCCTCAAGTGATTAACACTAGGTTTGGTTCCATACCATAGCTCATGAAGAGTCTTAGGCACGGATTTGCTAGGAATCTTATTCAGGATATATATTGCAGTCTCTACTGCATATCCCCAGAAACTAAGAGGTAAATTTGCTTTATTCATCATTGATCGAACCATGTCCATGATGGTCCTGTTGCGTCTTTCAGCAACACCAATTAGTTGGGGAGTTCCAGGAGGAGTGAGATTGGAAACAATTCCATTCTCCTTAAGGTATTCCTTGAATTCATCTGACAGGTACTCGCCACCTCGATCAGATCGAATCCGTTTAATCTTCCTATCGGTTTGGTTCTCAACCAAAGCCTTGAATTCTTTGAACTTTTCAAAGGTTTCAGACTTATGATGTAGTAGGAAGATAAACCCGTATCGCGAATAGTCATCGATAAACGTCAAATAATATCGATATCCATTTCGAGTCGCGGTACTGAAGGGACCACATGCATCGGTAAGTATTAGGTCAATAATACCTTCGCATCTTGTAACCTTGTTACGGAAAGGCGTCCTAGTCATTTTACCCTGTATGCAATGTTTGCAAGTGGGCAAAGGTTGAACCTGTAGAAAATCTAGAGGTCCATCCTTTATCAATCTATTGATCCTATCAACAGATAAATGACCAAGCCTTTGATGCCATATCTCATTTGAGATATTTTTATCCTCTCTGGATCTTTTAGGGTTTTTATTAGTGGTTGTCACATTCATAATACATTTATCAATGCACAATTCATAGAGTCCACCAGAAGTCAAAACACCATCCGCAATATATTTATCATAACGACTTATGACTAATTTATTACAGAAAAGGAAAGAATATCCGCTTCTAACAAGCTTAGATACAGATATCAAGTTCCTTCTGACTTCGGGTACATAAAGACATTCTTTAAGTATAAGGACTCTTCCACTAGATAATGATAGTCTACAAGTCCCGACGGCTACTGCTGCAACACTTGCATCAGATCCCATCTGGATGACTATCTCCCCTTCCTCAAGATTCCTAGTTTCCTGAAACAAATGCAACAAATTGCATACATGAACAGAAGCACCAGAATCTACAACCCAACTTCCTTCTCGTCCGACGAGAAAGCTAGTTTCAATGATGAAAGTAGATTTCATACCTGCTGGGGCTTTACCTTTGTCTGAGGACTTCAGGTAATCTGGACAGTTACGCTTCCAGTGCCCCGGCTTCTTGCAGTGGTGACAGACGTCGGTTTTCTTCGACGCCATGAGAGTGGATGCACTGGAAGAAGAGCCAACACTTTGTCCCTTCTTCTTTCTCTTCTGGGCCGGGCCCTTCCGAGAACCATGCTTCCGACCGCGCTTCCCTTTGACCTGTGCAACCATTGCACTGCCAGTGGGACCATCCTTCTTCATTACGTCTTCTGCAGACTTTAATGTAGCAAGGAGAGCAGCACTTGTCAATTCCAGCTTGTTCATGTGGAATGACACTACAAAGTTATTGAAAGACTTGGGCAATGACAACATAATGAAGTCAGTTTGCATGTCTGCATCCATCGTTGCCCCAAGAGTCTCTAGCTCTGACAAGTACCCAAACATTTTGAGTAAATGTTCACGAACCGAAGTCCCTTCCTGCATTCTACAGCGAATGAGGTCTTTCATAACATTGTACTGCTGAGTGCGGTTAATGTCACCAAACATATCCTTAAGGTTCTGCATTATTTCCTGACAGGTACTCATCTCCACATGTTGCTTCTGCGGAACATTGGAGAGAGAACCTAGGATATAGCACCTAGCCGAGACATGATCTTCATCATACTTGTCATTAAATGCTTTTTCTTCCTTGGACTTAGGGTTCTCATGCTTGTCCTCGGATAGCACATAACTTATGCGCTCAGCAGAGAGAACAAGCTCCAAATTTCGGATCCAATCCGAGTAATTTAGGCCGGTCAATTGGTTGACCTCTAGAAGCCTACTAAGTGGGTTCAAAGACTTCATTTTCTGAAATTAAGAATGCACTATATTAGAATATAGAAATATATATATTCAATTTTATGACATTTGATTAAGGCATTTTAAATCAAATTATTCTTGCATTGTCGACTTTGAAAGTTCTTACCCTTAATCACTTTCAAAGTAAGAGAAATACTTACCGCTATATCTCTAGTAAGAATTGGGATCTCCTCTTTATCATTGTCACATCCCAATAATATGAGAATCTGTGACTCCAATAAAGAAAAACAGGAACACATTCCAATTTGCAAGTCCAACTTGCAATTTCCCAATTCGGTCTTTAACACCCGAGCCCACCACCCCTAAGGCGATGTTGACCTGTTGTTAATTGAACCAACCGTCAACAGGAATAGTACTTGCTATGCGCAATCCAATATCGTCCCAATAATATGAGGATCCGATATTGGGGTCACTACGCATACGGCCTTACTCTTTCGAGAAGCAAAGAGTCCGATCCAGATGCGCTTGCACACAGGAGTTGTCACTTCGGACATGTGTCTCCCACATGCAATCCCTGACGACGAAACTCTTCGCCTTGACGGGAGACCATGGATGTCACTTATGTGATCCTCCACCTCAATTCAAATTTTAATTAATTATCGTGAATCACATTCACATAATTAATTCTTCCAAGGGAATTAATAACTCTAATCATATTAGAGTATTTCAATTGGACATATCAATTTAATCATATTAAATTAATTATCGATCCAATTCAATCAATCAAACTTGATTATTTTACTTGAATACATATATGGTAATATCTCAAAATACGTATTAATTCGAATTTTAATAATTAGAAAAAATACATCTTAATCCCTCGGACATTATCCCGGCCCAACCCGCTGTCATGACCAGTACTGACGAGAGTGGGACGGACCACATACGTTGCAACCCGCAACCCCAATGCTCTCCGACTAGGCACCACATCCGGCTCGGGAAAGGATAATGCCAAATTGATTAATTTGTACTTGAGATGATCATCGGTTTTTCAACCGAAATTGTACCATATAGTAATAATCAAAACATTTTTGATTATAAGGAAATTTGCTAGACAAATTCCCAAATCCTATTCAAGCATCAAGTTTGAAAGATTGTGGTTTCCAATTATGATTTAGATCACATCTTAATCAATTAATTGGTTGGGTCCAAGTCAATTAGGCAAATAATCATGTTTCAATATTTCACAAATATTTTCAAGATTATTTCACGAAATTAACAATTTAATTTCACTAATTGACAATCACTTGGTTCTAGATTATGAATGCAATTTCAGTAATGACCCCTATTCACTAAAATTGACATATCTCAATCAATTTAAATCCAAATTAAGCAAACTCAATTTTCATAGATTTCTAACTTGATTTAGAACAGAACCTAAGTGGAGTTGCACGCATTTCGAGGCAGATGATAACAGTAATTACCTCTTTAATTATGTTAAAATCTACTGTTCCCGCAACAGTGCATACATGTTCATTAAAACAACCATAACTTGAGCATACGAAATCCGATTTACGCAAACTCAGTTCCTATGGATTCTTTATTTAATGGGGAACAAAATCCAAGTATTAAATTCGTGTTTAAACTATTTAAACAGTGCCGAATTTATCTACTAAACAGATCTGCGAAATCAAATGCGAAGAAAAAATTTCGCGACCTAAACGAACCCAAGTCGTCCTCGGTTTTTCGAATCATATTCGAAACCGTCGACCTAAGGCTCTGATACCACTTGAAGGATATGGAGAAATCCTCAAGCGCTTCACAGAAGCGTGATCATCGTATCGAATACGACGAAGAACGACTAGTCGTACTAGTTGTTCGGTGCAGCGGAATTTAAAAATTTTTAATCCGATGAAACCACATGATCCAAGAACCATTCTCAAATCGTTTCATCTATAACCACAGCAAGTATAATGCAATACCTCTTGAAGCGTGGTTGATCAAGTCTCTACGAAAAGAGACCTCCTGTCTCAAGTCCGATCGTCGGAGTAACGGCTTGCGAGCGCGGAGATGAGTCGCGGTGTCCTCGCAATCCAAGTTGATCCAAGCGCGGTTGCTCCTGATCTCGTCGCACGAGATCAAACGTCTCCTTCGTGAGTGAATCACTCCAAGAAGACGAAGAACCGCAGAGAGTCGAAGCGGCAGCACGATGGCGCGGGCGTCGACGATTCTCTCCACCAAGGTGGGCGGCCACCAAGAAGAGAGGGAGAGAGAGGGCTGTCGAGTATGAGAAAGAGAGAGAGAGAGTTTGTGCTACAATAGCATGTGTAAAGAGAGAGCCAAGTATGTCTCTCTATTTATAGGGTTTTGGGATCCATGGATCTCAATCCATGGGACACATAAAATCAATAGGTGAGATTGATTTATGTCAATCCAATGGCTAAGATTGTTGTTGACAAAAACAACAAATTTAGGTTAAAAAATATTTGACAAAATCAAATATAATTCATTCCTAAATCAACCCAACAAATAAGGAGAGAAGACACATGGAGATTTCATCTCCATGTGCCTTCCAAGTGGGCGGCCACACATTCCATATTGGAATGGTGTGCCGCCCATGGGGATTGCATGGGGATTGCAATCTCATGGAAATCCATGAGATTGCATATCTCCTTGCAATCTCTCTTATTTATTATGCAACAAATTTATTGGATTTTATTCTTAAAAAATAATTAACAATTATCTTTGAGAATATTGCATTCTTGCCATGGAAAAATTGTGAATCATATTCACAACCCAAAACAACATATAATTCATATTGTTAATTAATTACACAATGTGTATCCAATACACATAATAATTAATCAACATATATAAATTATAATTAACTCTCTCTAATACATTATAAATCACATTTATAATATATTATGAATAATTGGATATTTCTATCCACATTATTCTTATCCAAAATAATTAAATCACATTTAATCATGTTGGATAACTTTTCATACATCATGATAATTAAATCACATTTAATTATCAACTTCTCTTTGCTTAGATCTTATGGAATTGTTCTTAAACCATTTAAGAACAATGCTATTTCTCCTCAGATACTTGGAGATAAGGACAGGGCGATTGTATTGTTCCACGTATAGTGACTTGGATGTTGAGATCATATCTCAAATCCAGATCCTATGGACCTCCCACTGATGCTTGATCAAATCAAGACCGTAGACTTAATCTTCTCATTGCATCTGAATCTCATTCAGATCAATGTCCAGTTCATGGAATAAGATTAGGTCACTTCTCTAATGAGAGGAGTCACTAAAATCCAAACTTGTTTCATCACTCCCTCGGAATGGAAGTGTCATGGTTATACAATCGTATATGATCAAATCACCCTTCAGCTATTCCCCATACCTGCACATCCTACATACTGGAAGACTTATGATCATTCTGAAGACTAAGATCACTTTTGCACTGTCATCTTCAGAGTTAGATCATTTAAGTTTCTCAATCTTGGTCATTGGGATTTGGTAAAGATCATATGCTTTCACAAAGCATATATCTTACCTTCAAATTCATGTCATACTTCCAAAGCACGACGACCATGCATGGAATTTGTTCAGTCCCAATACCTCATGAGTGAGCTCATGTCTCCCGGTTCACAAGTGAACCTGTATGATCCCTTTGAGAGATCGCATTACTCATATGTCCTTACATGCACACCAGTTCGCCGGTATATAGACCTTGATTAGGTCATCAACCTATTGGTCTGCCAAATGTACATACTCAGACATATAGCAATACATCTGTCTCTAGTCAGAGGATGCATGCCTATGTTGTGACAGTATTCAACGTAGGTCTTTGGTTATCTCGATCTCGTCAAATCAACCCATTGACTTAACTAATCTGACACCTCTGAATCACTATTCCCATGCAGAGGACCTGCATCAAGAGGTCAGTCAGATATCAGTCATATGAGATAGGATTTCCATCTCCTACTCAGACTGGAGATCATCACTTAATGATCATTTGATGATGCTTGATGAGTCCTCTATCTAACTCCTTAGATATTCATCCAAGCATCAGCCTCTATGATCCATCCAATGAATCAACAGCTGTATGATCATCAAGTTGGCCATGGTACATAACCCTTATTGTACAGAGGGACCCTATAGTGCATTCATTCATTAATCTCAGAAAGGGAGTGAAAAATAATCAATAACTTTCATTGATAATTTATTCATTACAATAACATTTATTGTAGAAATGGTTCGCCCGGGGCTCACATTGCTAACTGGGGCTTGGGTGAGGGAGAGGGTCAAAGGAGGTGGGGGCAGCAAAGGAGGGCTTCGTAGGGCTTGGAGTAGAGGAGGAGGGGCCGGAGGAGATGGGGATGGCGAAGGTGGGGACTGTAGAAGGAGGAAGTGGTGGGTTTATGAAGGAGGAAGAGGAAAAAGATAAAGAAGGTGTTCAAAAAATTACATATCTACCTTTAAGTATTTTTTATAATTACCCATGTGTCCAAAAGTCGAGCCTCAAATATATAATATAATATATAGTAGAGATTTTATAAAATATTATATAAAATACGGAGAAAAATAACTTCAGGGTGGGACGCTTTCTTTGAATTTCTTCTTTGTCATCATGTGTTGTGACTTCTTAAGCGGGCTTTATCTCTTAATCTGCCTTTCTGAGACTTGATCTCATACCATCACCGTCCGTACTAGAGAGGAATGAATATTGCTTCGTTCATTCCTGCCAGTTTTTGCACCTCTATGGCTGCCTCTAGCCAAGGCGTCTAACCTACTTGCACTCCTTAGACTTTTTTCCACATAATAAGCTTTGCCCACTTCATCTCTCATTCTCACTTGATAGAAGTCAAAGTCAACGAACTCATTCTTAGCTTATTGGGCCTCGATAGAGAGTTTGCCCTCCCCTCTTGCTGATCATATGCTTACCACGAAGCAGGAGTGCCACGCACTAGTGAAGCGAAAACTCAGGTCCCCTCTCCTATTGAAGCGGGAGATGCCAAGTTGCCTATTGAATATGCATCCATGCCTAAGCAACTGAAGTAAGATGGGAATAACAACCCAATTAGGTGTGTTGTCAGCGAATGAATTCTTTATCACCCCTCTGGATCTCAGATTCCGCTGCAAAGGGTTAATGTTCCTTTGATACATAGATGGATGACAATAGACCTAGGGAGAACAAGTGATAAAACTACAAGAAGATAGGGGCGCAATAGATATTGCAGAAAAGGAAGGATGCCACTGATATTGCAGAAGTGAAGAGGAATATAAATGTAAAAAATTCTAATTAAAGTATATATATAAAATCACAGTATATATCACGAACTCTTAATTTAAAATAAAAATAAAATCTATAGAAACATTCAAACGAGAAATTATAAATTATGAAACTTAATATAATAGATCATATTATGTATTTTTCTTGGAACGTGTGTATACACATGATAGCTTACGGATTCTATTATTAATTTTGCTCAATTACGTTAATTTTGCTTGATTGTATTAACAAAAATGTGGAAGAGAGGAAAATGTGGAAGGACGGAGTCGAATATATACTACATCATCCTTTCTTCCTCTGTCGTCGTACAAAATAAAGAAACGTTCACCTAGTCACTGAGTTATCAAGTAGGTCTCTCTAGTCGAGTCGTTCCCAAGATAATCCTTCTAAACTGGTGAGGTTATCTTAAAGAGAATACAGTCTATCGAAGCCAACTCTTTCACGACCCCTTATTCACTTTCCATATTTTATGGTGTCTGGGGGCTGGATGGGTCGAACCATCCCGGGTTTGGAATGTGGGATGGACTGGGTTGGACAGTGCAAAGGGGTGGGTTGGGCAATTCTAACGAGGCCTTTACAGCTTGACGTGACCTCTTAAAATTGAAGTTGTATGTGTTATAACTGGAGATGCGCAGCCTACGGGACAAGCGGTCGTTTGGCTATAATTTTGGCAGAACTGGGATCTGCTGTTTGGTTATAATTTTGATGGGGGGGGGGGGGGGGTTAGAACATTGCAGAAGGTCCATAATCATATAACTTCTGTTAATCCATTAATTAGGATTAAATAACCTACAATCATGGCCAATTGAAGGCATCTCACAGATTTTAGTGACATGGGATGACAAGGAACATTTTGAACTAGAATAGGCTATGATGTATTACAGTTGTGTTATGATTTGTTTTTTACATAATTTATTTGGCCGATTATGCCATTCTTAATTAATTATGTGTTATCCACTGATATCCAGCCCCAAAAAATGTCAAAAATGTTTGCCCGTCGTCGGTACTGCGTACAGGGTTTACTGAAGTAATTTTGATGGTGGGGGAGGGGGTAAGAAGATGACATGAGCTCCATAATCATACCACTATCACTAAGCCATTAAATAAGATTAAAAAACCTACCATTTTATATTTTGAAGCCATTTCAAACTGTTTAGTGAAATGGATAGAAATGGAAAATTTTGATCTATTATGGAGTCTGTTGTATTAGAAGTGTTTTTCAGATACTGTATTGGATTATTTATGTCATTCTTAAGATATTATGTGTTCTCCACAAAACATTGAGTTCCAAAAATTCAGAAAATTATTTGCCCATGATCAAGAGAAATGTTGGACTGGATGGGAAATGATGGAGATAGGAGGAGCAACTGAAGTCCCCGTAACAGGAGTGGCACAAAATATACATTGGAACTCCGCACTGGATAAGATTTTTGTTGATGTTATGCTAGAGCACGAGAGTTCGTGGGCAGGAAGCACCTTCATAGTCCGCGGTTGGCATTCTATTGTAGGAGGTTCAACGAAGTTAGCTGTCGAAGCTATACGAAGATACAACTGCAATATCGCTAGAAAAACCTAAAGAAAGACTATGCCTCATATTTATACATCCTCAACAAGTCTGGATGGGGATGTGATAGCATCTACAACAAGCCTATTCCCCCATCATATAGTGCTTGGTTCGAGGTAATCTTTCCGCTTGAACTTACTCACTTTATTACACTTTTTGGTCTAATCAATTTTCGAAACTAGGTTCCAGATAGATGTCGCAAATACCGCAACAAGCATTTCCTCTACTTTGGTGAAATTCAGAGGATCTTGATAAGGGACATCGCAATAAGAGTGCATGCAACCTCTTCGCGACCTACAAGGGAGAAACAACCAATGGGAGCAGGAAGCTCACACCAACCAACGACCTATAGGGAGTTGCATTTCGACGAAAATCTTGATGAGTGTATGCTAGAACCAGTCGAGGATACCTACGACAGTGATGTGATGACTCCCATATCATTATCTCGGAAAAGAAACAGCAGTGGTCGAAGTACAGGAAGCAAAAAATTAAGGAGTGGAGGCTCCATGAGTACAGCGGACCAGGAAATGTTGGAGAAGTTTCTGAGAAATCTGCCAAAATATGTTGCCGAAGCGAGGGATGACCCTAACAAATTGGCTAACGCAGTGTGCAGGGAAAGAAGTGCCTTCAGGCCGGACCTTGACATCGAGAAGTTTGAATGGATTGCAGAAAAGTTAGCTACAACGAGCGGTAGAAATGTCTTTTATCATGTCAAGGGAGATCCAGAGAAGCTGAATGCATGAATCGAGAGGACTATTCGTCCTTAACGGATGTCATTCAAAAAAACCATTTACCTAGTTTTCTTTGCACGGTTGGACAATCTTTCAATTAGGTTATCCGAGTTTTATTAAAATAGGCCAGTTTCATCGGATGTCTAAATTTGTTACATTTCATAACATTTTATTGCATGCATTGCAGGTAAGATTTATTGGTTACATGCCTTCTTTTGTGAATTTATGTGTGTAGCTATAACATGCTTCATACAATGAATCATGTTCCAATATGCTTTGCTGCAGGCGTATCGTTTTGGTTTTCATGCAGGTGCATCTATGTCTTGTAGTAAGCGGCAGGTTTACTCATCTTTTCATGTGTAATGCTGCATATAACATGAGTGGCGACTGCAATAAGCTATCGGCTTAGCTATGTTTCAATGCAAGCGTACCATTTTGGTTTTCATGCGAGTTGAAATATGACTGGTAGGAAACTACTGCTTTGGCTATGTTTACATGTCCACAATGTAGGGAAATTTACTTTAGATATGTTTGCTTGTCGTATGTTGCCATATGCTGAGTTGCCCCTGCTGCTTATCGATGCAGCTATGACTTGTTTTTTAAACTGCATTCTATTTGTGTAAATTATTGATGCACATAAATCATGGAAATTGTTTGATTTCTTAGGAGCACTTGTATAATGACATAGGTCAGTGCTTGGGGATGTCATTGCGTAGTTACAATTCGTTTGAGGATGTCGGGGATCAGCTCGTCATAGCCTGTATTGCAATAGTTGGTTCTATTGTTATAGAAGAGTGGGACTCAGAAGCCATATGAATTCCACGTCCCTTACATACGCGCCCTCTCAGTGGTCGTGATTGGATTAAGGAGATGCTGGCCGGCCATGACGATAGAACATTTCAGAATTTTCGAATGAGACCACCCATGCTGAGGAGATTTGTTCGTGTCCTATCTGAACATCGCTTAACACAAAAAAGACATATGGATGTGGATGAGCAGGTGTGCCTCTTCCTCTATGCATTCACCAATGGCCATTCAAATAGAGTCATCCAAGAATCATTTCAGCATAGCGCAGAACCATTTTACGTCACATTAAAAATGTTCTTGCGAAGATATTAACATTGGAGCAAGAGTATATATGATTGGCTCCTCCTGTCACTCCCGAGAAAATCACTGCAGACCCTCAATACTACCCGTACTTCAAAGTAAAGTGTAGCCTTTATTCTACTTCTAGTACCCTATTCTTTTTCTCATTTTCCCTCCATGGCACAGGGAGTGATAGGAGCAGTAGATGAGACCTACATTCCAACGCACGTAGATCCAGAGGTACAAGGAGCATATCGATGCAGGAAACTATTCCCAGCTCAAAATGTCATGGTTGTTATTGACTTCAACCTATTATTCACCTACATCGTTACCGGTTGGGAGGGTTCTTGTGCGAATATGACTGTTCTTCGTGATTCGGTCGAGAGAGGCTCCTTTGTTGTCCCTAAGGGTTGTAAATACTTAGTTGACTGTGGTTACGCGAATACGGACACATCCACTGCTCCGTATAGAGGTGTTCTATATCATCCTCCTGTTGGCGGGCATGTGAATGTCTATATGATAATCATAAGGACTTATTCGACCATCGCCACACTTGTTTGCGCAATGTAGTGGAGCGCACTTTCGGTGTATGGAAGAATAGGTTTCACTGCTTGAGACATATGCCATCATACTCCTTTGACATTCAAAGGGGCGTAGTTAGAGCCACATGCATCATTCACAACTTCATACAACTTAACGGGGGAGATTCAATATCGGATGACGACGAGGAAGATATCTTTCCTGAGGGCGTCGATGAAGATCAACTTCATGTAGTAGGCATTCTTCGTGATGACATTCAACGGTGAGAGGTCTTACGAGACAGAATTGCTCGTGCAATGTGGAATAATAGATGGAGGGGACAGTCGTAGTCCGCATTGATTACTTTATGTTTCTATCATGCATCTATACCATAATTTACTTTTCCAAGATTAACGTCGAACTTGTGCACCTCTCACTTACGCATCTGTCACTTGCACAACAAGTTACACTTACTATACGAAATTAATGAGTTGCATTTGTAATCTTTTATATTTCAAATTCTAGGAAGCAAGTAATGGAGTCGACTGCAAAGTGCCGCTGCGGAACTCTATTGGTGTTGAAGTACGAAGCTGGCAACTTAGATCCGATAAGCCGGCTATTCTATGTGTGCTCAACGAATCTACACGGTCATCGATAGCTATATGCGCATGTACCAAGAACAATGGACAATCTGGCAGATGAGTTTTTCCTTATCACTCGACGATTGTTGGAAGCGGGATGTGAAAATTTTGAACTTCGTCGAAAACTTGAAAGTGCCGTAAAATAGATAAAAGACAAAGACAACAAACTTAGTTGCCTCTACTCAGAGTTGGATGATGCAAGGGGCACGGGATCTTCCTTGAAGGAGATGGTTGAGTTACTTTGCCTGCAAATGCAAAGTGCGGGAATCAAGACTGTGGAAGACCGCATCGTTGATAAACACGTGATACAGGGAAGTTTTTCGGTTGTCTTTTTTTACGTTGTTGCTATCATGGCATGGTAGGGCTAGGCATGTGGCAGAATGATTGTCTCTACCTTACGGGATAATAGGAAATGATGGTGTGCCCGCAAAATGTATTTGACATCGTAATCCAATATATCGTGATCTTTAGTAGATGTCATGTTTAACGATTACTAGTATTGGTGGTGTATGCAAATAAAGATGGATGTTGCCTTATCAATCATAGAAATATTTATTTGTTCAGCATCGCATAGAAATTGTGTAAGCGAGGCATACAATATTCTAATTTCTATACATATCCATTCTTTTGGAAAATATATTATTTTTCTAAAAATAAGTTAGAGGGTGTGTACTATAAATTATACAATACAAACTTTCCCAGCTCAAAATTACGGGACATGTAGTGTAATATAGCTGATACAGAGGTACTTAAACGAAATCATATTTATCACTTTATACGATCTCTTCTTTTAAAAGTGTTGCTTTTATTACGAATTTTGTATGGAGGGTTTACTGCAAATTCTCTAATAAAAAAGTAATTATTGGAATTTAAGTACAATACTTTATACAATCGATTCCCAATGATTATAGATCCATCATTATCACAATAACTCACTCATCACATCAATTCAAGTCACATCCACCTCCAACCCGACCGACTCCAATAACCAAACACCTACTATTATAAAGGTATCCACTTTACCATCCATATGAAAGGGGGATAGCCCATCCTACACCAACCCACCAACTAATCATGCCCTATGTGTACCAGAAGGCCCACTTGAAATTATGGATTTTTTTGTTATTTTTGTTGCTTAATGATTCATAGCTTCATTGTATTAACAAAAAGTTAAGAAATTGTGGATTTTTTGTTATTAATTTTTTTCAATGACCTGTAAAATATGTAATTCTACTTGTCAACACATATAATTGTATAACGAGAAAGTAATGCAACGTATGTAAATGTGAGATTATCAATTTATAATCCGATCATCATTTTCATGCAAGATAAGAACTCCAGCTTAAGAATGATAGCTCAATTACTTACATCGAAAATGATATGTTTACAAATATCAGCTCTGAATAAATTATTCAACGAATTCAAACCATCAAATCTCGTCGAGGAAACCATAAAAAGGGAATTTGGAAAAGAGTTTTAACATGCTCTTTTTGTATTGTGATTATTTTGTGTTAGTTGATTTTACTACATTAATAGATAAATGATTGTGTTTCAATTTGTGCATCCTGTATCAAATCTTGGCTCCATTCCTGCCTGAGGCCTCTTCACATGGAAACGGATCCCCCGCATTACAGCAGGTGTTGTAACAGTAGAGGATCCTCTCTATTCTTCACATAGTTACATACACGTGAAAGAGCGAAAGGCAAGGCAATATTCTAACAGAAGGGCATCAAAATCTGCAAGTGCAATTATACCTCTAATAGCAGCATATGACTACAACTTACATCTATATTCTGCACATTGCAATTTATTTCTAATATCATGCAGCATTACACATGGATACCAGGTGTATAATTCATGCTCCAAAGGTCGGTCTCGCTGAATTTCTATAATGATTTTTAAACATTGTACTGATTGATACAAGAGTTCAAGGAAGCCGGCTATCGCAAGGATCCAAAAATGGCACATGCACCGCGAGGAACTGTACTATGCGTCACTAAAACAAGTAGTCCATATCCATCCAGGGTGAGTTAGCAAAAAATGTAATTTTCCTTCATTCATCTTCATCCTTGTCTAGAGAGGCAGATAAGAAGCTGAGAATGAAGGGGTCAAGTTCACCTTCGAGGACAGCGTCGGGATCTGAAACTTCGTAGTTGGTTCGGAGATCTTTGACCATCCGATAAGGCTAAAGCAAGCACACAAGTCATGATGAATCCAGTCACATGGATAATGAAAAATTGGTCGGAAGAAGGTTCCGAGTGCTTACATGCAAGACATAAGTACGGATTTGGTTTCCCCAACTGTTATCTGTTAGAGACTGTGTATGCTCAGCCTTCATCTGCGCTTGGCGTGCCATCTCAAGTTGGTCTAACCGTGATTGCAGCACCAGCATGGCGGAAGATTTGTTCTGGTGCTGCGACCTGAAGAACAATTAGAGTAAGTTTTTACAACAGCTCGATAAGGGTGATGAAGCGCATCAAGTAAAACACAAACATACAGATAATGAGATAAGTGAGAGAAACTTCAAGAAAGATTGCCATGGCAGCTGTTGCACCTCCTGAAGAGAGGACTTCTGTATTAACATATTTCTGGTACAATTGTTTGGTTTTCTTTCCAATCTTTATCTGGCTAGCAAGCAAAATTTTCTAACATGCAAAACATCGAAACGTGGGATGGTCTCTATGCTCAAAGGTTTTCTGACATCGAAGTATTCACAGCTCTCTGTCTTTTTTCCAAAAGTATTTGGCTTCAGTCATTGGAAATAATACCACTCCAGTTCTTCACATACAATGCACATTGCAAAACACAAATGGTCCTTCCAATACTAGTAAAACTCGAAAAGCCCACAGCAGCACAGTTCAACGGGTCTTAACAATCAACTTTGGAAAGAAAGAAATTGCACAAACTGCAACTATCCGGGTGCGCATGTGAGTTCCATTAGTATTTTTCCCCAGGTTTACCGATAGATTTCCTGGGCTATTTATCAAAACAAAATCTAGAAAATGTTAAAAAAATCGGACTCCAGAATCATGAGCTACGTCACTGATGCAAATAAGAATTCGCAGCGGCGAAAAATAAATATTTGATGGTGGAAATAATTGGTGGAGAAGAAATTGGAGGGAGGAAAAAGAGAAGGCCCGTCGGATGCAAGGGGTTCGGGGAAGAATCGCAAAGATCGTGTGGAGTGAGAAGAGATAAAGGAATGAGATATGAAATAAATCTCAATTTTAATTCAACCTCACTTGTTTAAAAATAATATACTGCCACCCCTTTATATAGGAGGGATGTGATTAAAGAAAATTCAAATTTGACTCTAACTTATCCTAATCGACTCTAACTATACCTCATTTGACCACTAATTGAGATCACGTGCGATCTCTTTTATTTAAATAAAAATTGCAACAACTCAATAATAAAATTGGGACCTAACTAACAACAAACATAAATAAATTAAGCTATATTTATTAATTTCGCGCTGCATTGAAAAATTCATCTCCCAACAAATTGCTTGATCTTCGACGTGTTGTTGGAGAATTCGATCTCGAAATTGTAGCTTCAAACTTCCCAATTAGATTCTTTTTAACGTTACGTTTTAATTTCTTTCCACTGCGGGGTATGGTTAAAAATGTTCTACCCCTTCATTTGAAACACTTTTGTAAGAGGAGCTTTCGAATTTCCTCTTTGAATACAAACTTTTGTAAGTGGGGCCTTTCCTGTAATTTCTCAAAATTAATTCCCAATCAAGCATCGTATGGGATTCAGATCCCTTTGCGGGGAAACACCCATCGAGGGTTTCTTCTTCCTTTAAGTAGTAGTTGTAGCGGTCATTTCGACTCCAACAGCTGCGACAACGTGGCGAGAAGGGAGACAGGATGGCGGGATGGCATCGGTGGTGTAGAGGTGTGTGGGGGGAGAGAGGCAGTTGCGGTAGCCTTGGGTCAGGAGGCAACGGGGGAGGGATGCGGTGAGGGGCTATAGGATAGTTTAGCGGGGTAGTGGGCGAGCGAGGATGGCGGTGGCGGCAGCATTGAGCGAGCAAAGACAAGGAGGGGGGGTCAACGACGTCGTAGGGAGGAGGTGGAGGCGGTGAGGGAAAGTAGAGCTGCGAGAGGGAGAAGGTGCGGCGTGGGTAAGCGAGGGGGAGGATGGGGGCTGGTGGTGCAGTTGCAGTGGGAGGTGCAGTTATGGTGGGAGGGGACGACAGGGCTGGGAAGTTTGTAGGGTGGCGAGGAGGGCTTGTAAGGGGCCTGACAGTGGGGTCGGTGTTGGGATGGTGGGTGGGGAAGGCTGCGAGAAGGTAGGAGGAAGGGGGTGGAGGGTCGGTGGTGCTGGGGGATTTTCTGGGAGCGTGGGGGCAACGGGAAAGGGTAGGGGAGGTAGGGGGTTTACCTGGCAAGGCAGGGGAGGCGTCGGGAAGGTCGGGGATGGTGAGATGACTGATTCTGAAGGTACTATCTGATCTGTGATGTGTTGAATAACAAGTATTTCATCGTTGATGCTCCTTTTTTCTCATTTTTCTTCGTCGAAAATCCGGATAGCTGCTTCAGTGGTGGAAGACTTTGATTCAGCGGTTTTCTTGGAAGCAATTTCGGTAGCGCTTAGGGTCTCAAAATTAGCAAACAAAACCCGTATTATTGATTGGAAGTCGAGCAATACGCCCATAATCTCCTTGTTATAAGCTTCGTCGGCTCGCAGTTTATGTTCCGACGAACTATAGTCTCATTGCATGCCTGCGCGAATTTTTGTACGGATCCTCATATCGTGAGGATGATCTGTAGGCCATGCTCTGATACCGATTGATGCAAATCGGAATTTACAGTGGCGAAAAATAAATATCTGATGGTGGAAATAATTAGTGGAGAAGAATTTGGAGGGAGGAAGAAGAGAAGGCTCGTCGGATGCGAGAGATTCAGGGAAGAATCGTGAAGATTGCGTGGAGGGAGAAGAGATAAGGGAAGGAGATATGAGATAAATCTCAAATTTAATTCAACTTCAACTGTTTCAAAATAATAGACTACCACCCTTTTATATAGGAGGAATGGGATTAGATAGTTAGAAAGAAATTTCAAATTTAAAATTCAAATTTGACTCTAAGGTATCCTAATTGACTCTAACTAGCTAATTTGACCCTAATTGAGATCACACGCGGTCTCTTTTATTTAAATAAAAATAGCAACAACTTGATAATAAAATTGGACTCTAATTAAAGATAAATATAAATAAATTAAGCCATGTTTATTAATTTCACGCTACATCAGTTCTTCTCCGGTTGAAAAATTCATCTCCCGACGAATTGCTTGATCTTCGACGTGTCGTTGGAGAATTCGATCTTGAATGTGTAGCTTCAAACTTCCCAATTAGATCCTTTTCAACATTACATTTGTAATTTCTTTCCACTGAAGGGTATGGCTGCAAATGTTTTACTCCTTCATTAGAAACAATTTTGTAAGAGGAGCTTTTGAATTTTCCCTTTGAATACAAACTTTTGTAAGAGGGCCTTTCTTGCAATTTTTCTAAACTAAATCCCAATCACGCATCGTATGGGATTCGGATCCCTTTGCGGGGAAACACCCATCGAGGGTTTCGTCTTCCTCTAAATAGTAGTGGTGGCGGTCATTTCGGCACCAACGACAGCGGCAATGTGGTGAGAAGGGAGGCAGGATGACGGGATGGTGCCGGTGGTGTAGAGGTGTGGTGGGGAGAGAGAGGCGGTTGTAACGGCCTCAGGTCAGGAGGTGACGAGGGAGGGATGCGGCGAGGGGTTGTAGGGAAGTTTGCCGGGGCAGTGGGCGAGCGAGGATGGCGTTGGCGACAGCGTTGAGCGAGGAAGGGGAAGGAGGAGGGGTCAACGACGGTGCAGGGAGGAGGTGGAGGGGGTGGGGGAAAGTGGAGCTGCGAGAGGGAGAAGGTGCGACGTGGGTTCGCGAGGGGGGGATGGGGGCTGGAGGTGCAGGTGCAGTGGGAGGTGCGGTTATGGTAGGAGACGACGAGGCTGGGAGGTTTGTGGGGTGGCGAGGAGGGCTTGTAAGGGGCCTGGCGGTGGGCCCGACGGTGGGATGGTGAGTGGGGAAGGTTGCGAGGATGGTAGGAGGAAGGGGGTGGAGAGTCGATGGTGCTGGGGGATTCTCTACGAGCGCGGGGCAGCGAGAAAGGGTGGGGGAGGTAGGGGTTACCTGGCAAGGCAGGGAAGGTATCGAAACGGTCGAGGATGGTGAAATGACTGATTCTGAAGGCATTATTTGATATGTTATGTGCAAAACAACAAGTATTTCGTCGTTGACGCCTCCTTTTTTCTCATTTTTCTTCGTCGAAAATCTGGACAACTTCTTCAGTGGTGGAAGACTTTGATTCGGCGGCTTTCTTGGAAGCAATTTCAGCAGTACTTAGGGTCTCAAAATTAGCAACCAAAACCTGTAGTTCTGATTGGAAGTCGAGCAATATGCCCATCATCTTCTTGTTATAGGCTTCGTCGAGGATGATCTGTAAACCATGCTTTGATATTAATGGATGCAAATCGGAATTTGCAGTGGCAAAAAATAAATATTTGATAGTGGAAATAATTGGTGGAGAAGAATTTGGAGGGAGGAAGAAGAGAAGGTCCGCCAGATGCGTGAGATTCGAGGAAGAATCGCGAATATCGCGTGGACGGAGAAAAGATAAAGGAACGAGATACGAGTTAAATCTCAATTTTTAATTCAACTTCAACTGTTTAAAATAATAGACTGCCACCCTTTTATATAGGAGGGATGAAATTACAGAATTAGAAAGAAATTTCAAATTTGAATTTAATTTATCCTATTTGACTCTAACTACCTCATTTGACCACTAATTGAGATCATATGCGATCTCTCTGATTTAAATAAAAATTACAAAACTCGATAATGAAATTGAGCTCTAATTAACGATAAACATAAATAAATTAAGCCATATTTATTAATTTCACGCTAGATCAATTCTCCTCCGCTTGAAAAATTCGTCTCCCGACGAATTGCATGATCTTCGACATGTCATTGGAGAATTCGATCTTGAATTTGCAGCTTCAAACTTCCCAATTAGATCATTTTCAACATTACGTTTGTAATTTCTTTCCACTGAGGGGTGTGGCTGCAAATGTTCTATCCCTTCATTTGAAACAATTTTGCTAAAGGAGCTTTTGAATTTCCCCATTGAATACAAACTTTTGTAAGGGAGGCCTTTCCAGCAATTTCTCCAAATTAATTCCCAATCATACATCGTATGGGATTCGGATCCCTTTGCAGGAAACCCCTATCGAGGGTTTCGTCTTCCCATGAGTAGTAATGGTGGCGGACGTTTCGACTCCAACGGCAACGGCGACGTGGTGAGAAGGGATGTAAGATGGCGGGATGGCGTTGGTGGTGTAGAGGTGCGGTGGGGAGAGAGAGGCGGCTGCGACAGCCTGGTGTTAAGAGGCGATGAGGGAGGGATTTGACGAGGGGCTGTAGAGGAGTTTGTCAAGGCAACAGGCGAGCAAGGATGGCGGTCGCGGCAGCATTGAGCGAGCAAGGGGAAGGAGGGGGGTCAACGACGACGCAGGGAGGAGGAGAGCAGGAGAAAGTGGAGCTGCGGGAGGGAAAGGTGCGACGTGGGTTAGCGAGGGGGAGGATGGGGATTAGTGGTGCAGGTGCAGCGGGAGGTGCGGGTATGGCGGGAGGGGGCGACGGGGCTGGGAGGGTTGTAGGGGTGCCGTGGAGGGGGCCTGGCAGTGGGGACGGTATTGGGATGGTGGGTGGGGAAGGTTGCGAGGGAGGTAGGAGGAAGGTTGGAGGAAGGGGGTGGAGGGTCGGTGGTGCTGGGGGCTTCTCTGGGAGCACGGGAGCAGTGGGAAAGGATGGGGGAGGTGGGGGGTTTACCTAGCAAGGCACAGGAGGTGTCAGGAGTGCCGAGGTTGAGGGGATCCGCAGAGCATATGGGGGTGGCGAGAGAGGGCGATAGCGGCAACGGGGTTGTGGGGTTCATTGGGGTTGCGGAGGCAGCAAGAGGTGGTGGTGGTGGTGGCTAGACGTCACGGAAGGGAGTGTGTGACGACAGCAGGAGGAGGATGTGGAAGGGGTTGGGAATGGCGTTAAAGGGCGGGGAAAGGGGGTTTGGTGGTGTGAGAGGAGGGGAGGGCAGGAGTGGGATTGGAGGTTGCGTTGGAGGCACGGGGGTGGCGAGGATGGGTTGTAGCGGCATTGGAGGTTTGGTCGTAAATGCGGGAAGAGCGAGGAGAGGCTGTGGGGAGATTGAGTTAAGCCCCATAGATTATAGATTGCATGCATACAGATGCAATCTAAAGAATGAACTTATGTAAAATAGTTCAAGACTGGATCCACATGCCTCGATCAAGATGCCACCTCGTGGCCTATTCATTGATGGCAATGCCGATGCCACCATCCCCATCACCGGAAAAGTTGGCTACATCCTGAGATTAGCGGGTAACCTTCTCCACAACCTCACTGGCATTTGTTGCCAGCGTTCAGAATGGATGCAGCTGTCAACATCACTATCAGCGCTTATGATAACTTCCTCCACTCATTACACCATTCACTTTCAAAGCAAACAACTCCCTCACCCCACCCAAAAAAAAATCCATGTCACCTATCATACTGAGCGCCCACCATCTAAAGCGGCATCCATCTCTGTCTAGCTGGACCTCCAGAAAAACTGCCACCTGGAAAACCCTTAATTATTGCCACCTTCCTTTATGGAAGAGGAAACACAAATAGGGGTCTTCAAGTTTCCTAACCATTTTTGAAAACCAAAAGTTCTACAAATCTATGAACTTCTTACTCAAGGAAAAGAAATTGCAGTCATGGGCAATAAACTGTTCTTTATTCGAAAAGGAACATTCAAGATTTGAATAAATTTTGGCATAACTAATTCTTCGTGTGTTTCCCCTTTTTTGCCTCAAAAAAAAAATCTTCCCATCCTGAGATTCTAGGTGTGGCGAATCGCGGAAGCAAACACGATCAAACAAGCAAGATGCAAACACATGGATTTAAAAGGTTCACTCATAACTGGGCTACGTCCTTGAACGGCGGCGATCGATTTTCACTGTGGAAAAAGAAGAGAATACAAAGGACAAAGAGAGCCCCAACCCTACGGAGTTTATATAGTACTCCCGTACAAACGGATCCCTAGAAAACGGATCCATATACCCGAATACAAATAGAACTGCCCATAAAAAACTTCATCGGGGACGCTGCCCTCACGACCCCGTAGGGGGAGCGCACTTGCTTCCCCGTAGACCCTTGTCGTTGACCGGGCAGTGAGACCCTCGTCTTGTTGGGGTATAGTACGGTAGGAGAGGTGCATACGAGGTTCTTTAAACCGGGTCAAATGGTTAGGATTAAAAAGCATATCAACGCGAGGGATAGAGAAGTAGGGAGTGTGGTGGTGGATCACTTTACGCGGTTCAACCAGAGAAAGAGAGATAATATTTAAATTGTCTAAGCATCGAGCCATCATGTTGGAGATGGAGCATGGGGTTGATTCAAGATTTGGGGATCATGTCAGTGATGCTATAGGGAAGCTGAATGTTGATGGTCCCCCTAGGATGGCGTGAGTGTTAATGTTGATTGTTATGGAAACTAATTGGCATGGTTTGTAATGTTTGTTTTAAAATGGTAAACATATGACCCGTATTTTTACGCTATGCTTTGTAACGGATGTTGTCAGAAGAGAATAAGATCTTCAAGCCCATTGGAGGACTTTAAGCTCACTGGAGTAACAGATACCATCAACTTGATTGTGGCAAAGCGCTCGGCAAATAGACTTGGGAAAGTCCTATGAGATCTCATTAGACCTAGCGTGTTGCATTTGCTGCTGGAGGACTCATGGTTGCCATATAATTTGTTTGTTAATTTTAGTTGAGGGAACAGTGCCCATAAGGAGTTGAGTGACGGAGAGTATCAAAGGAAAAGAGGAAGAAGAGCCATGTGCAATGTTTATGCTGAAAAGTGGATTTTTTTTCAAAGCACGTGGTTGTGTGGATTGAGGGTTCCTGTAATCATCACTTTATAAAAGGGGCTTTCCAAATACATGGATTACATGGATAAAGATGTGTGGAGCATCTTACTCAATTTTGGCTAATTCCGGTCCTAAAGTGGGTTACCTCTTGCACAATCCGTTTTTATCATTGCAACATATGCATTAGCTGTGATTGTTGGTCAGGCCCTTCGTCAGAGAACTTTTGATGGGTATTTTTCATATATTGCAATATGCTAATGATATTAAATTTTCATTGACGTGTGTGCTATAGACGCAAATGAGATCTCCACTCTAGTTGAGATTTTGTGTGAGCTATCTAGCCTCAAAGTGAACCAAGAGAAGTGTATTTTTATTCCTTTTGCCATGTCAAAAGCTTTAGACATGGAATGTAGACAGATTCTGGAATCTGGACACAGCATATAGGAGTTTATCCCTTCTTGGGGTTTCTGTTTGGGGACAAACTCAGAGAATACGACAAGGCACCCATGCTGAGGGAGTAGAAATTGTCTATGTGGAAGGTCATGTGTCTGACAAAAGGTGGGAAGTTGATACTTCCTAAGTTGGTTCTTGCAGTTTTACCCATGTTCTACCTGTCAGCACACACTATCAATGGGGTTGCATATGCAACTTGAGAGTTGATATCATGATGGCAAGATTTTTTTGGTCAAGCTGTTGCTAACAACAAAGCCTTTTCCAACAAAAATAGGGTGGTTATATGGATTTTTTGCCTCCATTCAGATCTATCTCGGATCCCTTTGCATAGACTCATTCCAACACTTCTTGGGCCTTCCTTGCCCTCTCTTAACCGGCTCACTATCCCAAAATTCGCATCTCCTAACAGGTGCATCAGTTGACCTCCTTTACAAATGTCAAACCACCTTAATCGGTTTTCTCGCATCTTATCCATGATCAAAGCTACACCAACTTTCATTATGATTGCATCATTCCGAATCCGATCTTTAAGTGTGTGAGTGTGTGTGTCCGCACATCCGCTTTAGCATTTCCATTTCTGCTACTGTCATTCTCTACACATGTCCACGGTTCGCAGGCCAACATTCAGATCCATAGAGAATAGAAGGTCTCACGGTTGCTTTATAAAACTTTTCTTTGATTTTCAAAGGAATTTTCTTATCACAGAGAACAACAGAAGCTCCTCTGCACTTTAGTCAGCATGCATTTATTTTATTAGTAACATCTCCATCAATATCCCCATCATGTTGCAAAATAGATCACGAGTATCTAAAAGAATCACTCTTCTGAATGTTATCATCATCAATCTTCACCTCGATTCCTTCATCATTACTTCCATCAAAAGTGCACTCCATATATTCAGTCCTAGCTCTACTTATACGAATTCTTTTAGTCTCCAATGCATGTCTCCAGAGCTCAAGCTACTCATTTACTCCATTTTTAGTCTCATCAATCAACATAATATCATCAGCAATAACATAAAACAAGGTATCTCATCCTTAATGTGATTTGTCAACTCGTCCATAATCAAAGTAAAAAAAAAATGGACTCAAAGTTGAACCTTGATGTAAACTAATATTGATGTCAAAATAGTCAGTCTTCGCAGACCGAATTCTGACACAAGATAAAGCTCTATCATACATAACTTTTATGGGGTTATTGTTAGGACATGTACTTGTCTCTTCTCCAAAACTCTCCACAATATATCATGTGAGACAAAATCATAAGCTTTCTCCACATTAATAAAAATCATACGGAGATTCTTCCTTTTAGCTCTATAAATCTCCATTGTTGTCCTCAGCAATCGATGGCTTCGATAGTTGAATGACCTGGCATGAATCCGAACTGGTTTCCTTTTACTTTGGAAACTTGCCTCAACCTTCTTCGATCATACATTTCCAAATCTTCATAGTGTGACTCATCAGCTTGATACATTTGTAATTTGAACAATTTTGAATGTCCCCTTTGTTCTCATAAAGAGGCACAATGATACTTCTCCGATCTTCAAGCGTTTTCTTACTTTGCCAAATAACATCGCCTAGAACTCTCCATACTTCTATAGGAATGTCATCCGGTCCTAAACCTTTCCCAGATTTCATAACCTTCAAAGCCCCCTCAACTTCCTTTCTTTGTATCAGTATAGCTTGCATGATTCGAGTAATTTTCACTACTATCTAGATCACCCAAAGTGATCTCTCTATTTCCTTCCCTAATGAAAAGCTTATGGAAATACTGCTTCCATCTAGTCTCTATATCCTTCTGAGTAACAAGCACACGACCTTCCTCGCCCTTAATGCATCTCACTTGAGAAAGAACTTTGATCTTTCTTTCTCTTACTTTGACCAACCTGAATATATCCTTCTGGCCCTCCTTAGACTTGAGATTTTTTATAAAACTTCATAAACTTGTGACTTAGCTTCGCTTACAGCCTAATTTGCTCCTTTCTTCGCTATTTTGTAGTTTGTGATAGTTTCCTCTGTTCAATCCTTAGATATAGCTTTAAAGCATGCTCTTTTAATTTTGAGCTTCTTTTGCACCCCTCCACTCCACCATCAAGCCTCCTTTTGGCCTGGAGCTCCTCCCTTTGACTTACCTAGCATCTCTTTAGTTACCACTCTGATACAAGATGCTCACGCCTCCTGCATCTCATTTGCACTTCCGCTACAATCCCAAGATAAGTCTTCTAAAACCTTTTCCCAAAAATTGATTGCTTCAATTTAAGATTCCACCATCTAGTTCTAGTGACCTTGGAAACCCCCATTTTCTTTACCAGCCCTTTTATTTGCACATTCATGACTAACAAGTGATGTTGGGTTGTCAAATTCTCTATTGGGATTACTTTGCAGTCTTTGCAACACAACCGATCTCTTCTCCTCAATGCAAAGTAATCTATTTGTGTTCTACTCGGACAACTCTTATATGTAATTAAATGCTCTCCCTCCTCTTGAAGAGAGTGTTTGCTATGAAAAGATCATAAGCCGTTACAAAATCTAGAATGACTACTTTTCCCTCTTCATTTATATCCTCGAAACTGTGGCCTCCATGAACACTAACATACCCTAAAGCATCCTTCCCATGTGTCCACTAAGATCTCCATCCAAGCAAAACATCTCTCTTTGTGGGATTCCTTGCAAAATCTTATCCCGACCTTTCTAAAAAGCCTTTTTAATCTTTTCATCTAAACCAATTTGTGATGCATAAACTGAGATGATATTCAGAATTTCTTCTTCAAGCACCAATTTTAGAAAAATAATCCGACCCAGAATCTTTGCACTTCGTGTGTGTGGCTAAGTTGGGGAATTATGGGTGTAGCTTAGGGTTTAGTCATGAAGCTTCTTGAAGAAGCTGGTTTGGGAGTTTTAAAGCTCCAGAAGATGAACAAGGTTCTGAATGAGCAGGAGTGATCACAAGAGCAACAGGATGTCGTGGATGTCACAACGGCATCTTAAATGATAAAGTTCATTCATGCTCATAAAGTACGCAGTTAGACTTTGGGGTTAATGGCAGTTTGCCTTGTGCAGAACACTAAGGAATTTACGGTGTTTTGTCACCTTTGGGGATTTAAATTAGGACTACGAGATGAAGAGGTATTATTCTGTTGTTTTGAACATGGCACCTTTATTCAATTGATACACGGGGATGGTATGCCCTCTAGATTCTGAAAAAATGATTGGTCAGAGAAGAGATCTTTGTGTGAATTGTTATGAAGCTATCGTGTTGATCTTTAACCCTGATACAAAGATGGTGGATATGTTGTTGGATATAGCATAGGCTTCAACCTTCCATCCTCGTTTCTCTAAACCATGGTTGCATGAACTTGAGGGAAATTCCTAAGTAGTACCTCAGGTTTACATAAATCCCTAGGTACTACAAAATATTTTTTTATCTGGATGCTACAATGGTGTCACATCTTGAATATGTGACACCGTCTAATTTTTTTTATCCAGGTACTTCAGGGGAAACACATATTCGATATGTGTTATCGGTAAACATTCCTGGATGTGCAATTTGAGGTACTTTCTTTTAATATCGCATTCCTAACATGCGATATAGCGAGAACTTCCTGGAAATGATGCAATTCCAAGGAGTTTCTCCTATATCACATGTTAAGAATGCGATATTGGAGAAACACCCTGGATAGGCTAAATTTCCAAGAAGTTTCTCCTTTCTCGCATGTTGAGTATGCGATATTAAAGGAACTTCCTGGATATGCAACATTTTCAGAGAATTTTGGAGAATAAAGGCATTCCTTCATAGTTGATCTTGATTTCCACATTGAAATTGGAATAAATTAAATGTACAGGTTTGCATTATATAAAAGTATCCACATTATATTGGTAAAAACAAAATGCACATAATCATTCACATAATTAACTCACAAACATTCAAAAATATAAAAATTTCATTAATTTAGAATTGTACAAAATGTGTTTCCATGAGCAACATCATATGATACTTTTCACCACACGTAGTAAAAAAATAGTAAAAAAATTCAATCTATAGTTCTATCGCCTTCTTCTCCATTAATATGTCCTCATTGTATCATGCGGATCAAAGGATAATAAACGACTGCCCTCATCTATCATCATTATTTGGGAGGGTCATGCACCGTCATCTTCAAATATTGGCATTAGTGGCGGTGTCAACGTGCAGTAAATGGGTTGAGTATCCCTATCGCCCACGCCCAACCTCATCAGTGCCTACGGTGTTGACATATCTTCACTCGGTCGCTCGACAACGGGTGTGACGAACTGGCTCTCCAATTCCGAGGATGGAACATCTGCATCTTCCTCCACGTCTTCCTCATCGTCCACTAGTATGGCGGGTGGTTCATGCACTCCGCCCATGTCTCTTCCTCTCCCTCTAGCCCTTCCTCATCTAGCCTTTGCTTGAGCCAGGTTAGTATGCTCCTTGTGTATCGTGAGCACGTCTGCAAATTGGAATGCCAACCATTACTCCATTTCAGCCTTTACTTGGACTACAATCTCCCAACATTCTTGGTGTTCGGTATCGTATATGTGGCCTCACCTGAACATCTACATCAAAAAAAGGAATACACATAGTGGTTAATTGTACAAAAACGTCCCGGTAAAACTGACAACATATCTGGTGAGTGTTCTTACGTTACTTACCAAAGTATCCCCTAACTGACCTACAAATCTCCTCGTAATCATACTGTACCAATCCATATAGCTTGAAGTCGTGATGATCCCAATGGTTTGGTCGAGGGCAACAACTCTATCCACTCGATCATCCCGCTCACGTATGTGCACCTAATGTTTGGACCTCCAACCAATATGTATCTTTTCCCTCAAGTCGATGGTGTGGAGGTCCAATGTAAAGCATGGCACGGGAATGTCTTGACATTCGTCAAATTGATGAAGAACGTTGTCCGGAAAATAATATTCCACAATGTGGAAGTATATCAACAGTATCCTTGCCCTCCAAATGTTATTGTTCATCAAGACAATAGGCAGGTAGAAGTGCAAGTATGTCATCATTATATGTCATCCACAACACTTGCACGAAAAATTGAAATGTAATTTAGTGGTTGTTTTTTGCATAAAATTGAAGGAATGTGTTGTTGCTTATTTACTTGCTCTGGTGATTGCATGTCGAAAGCATTGCGGTATGTTCTCACGATATGGTTGTTTGTAGACGATGCGCGAACGTCGTAGCCAACGAACTCCTAACGGGCGGTCATACCACTGCCTTGTTTCCCTAATCACAGGAGCAATGTGTGGAAAATGTTCCCATGAGCACAGCTGAAACAATATGACCGAGCCTCCAATCTCCTCGGTCGCCATATATGTTGCTAAACATCGATGCATGTACAGAAACGCAAGTACCGCAGATACCCAACTCAACATATCCCAGAGTATTGCAGATCATATAGATGTGGAAGTCTACTCAGAGAAATCAATGACCCTGACTTGTCCGTGAATAAAACACCACCCAGAAATTGTAAAATGTATGCTCGTGCATGCCTCTGCAAGACTACCTCTTCAGCATCTGGTGTTAATTATGCAAAAGGTGTAAATAACCAACTCGCCAAAACTCTGTTGCTAACAATCTCTGAAGGTAGGGGCCTGACACCGAGAAGCGGCTCGCATGTGTCAACTCACGTCGCTCCAAGGGTGGTCTCTCCTGTAATCATCAATCCATCAATCCGTAACCCCAAGATGAAAGCGACATCCTGCAACGTAATGAACATCTCTCCACTAGCCATGTGGAAAGTATGTCTCATGTCTCCATCACTCCACCAAAGCTGTAATTAAATGCCAATCTAGTGTGATAAATTCCAATTCCGAAATACATCCAAATCATGCATGAGCTACATAAACTTGTAGGCGGTCATCCAAAGGAATGCGGTGCACATGTGATTCTCGTCGTCAACAACGCAACCATGATGATGCCTACAATTTGAATGTTACAAGAAGTATTATGGTAAATACTTAATGATTTGAAATCAATAAATAGCTTACATCGCCTGCCCAAACACAACGTGAAACGATGGCGCTCCTGTTGAGTCAAAGCAGATGGGTCAAGCGGTCCGAAGTCCATCTGCATTTAAAATTTTGAAATTTAGAAGACGTAGACCCTAAATCATTATCCCTAAAAGTGATCTAGATATAAATTTGTAGTCTAATTGACGATGATCTTGATTAACTGTATGGTGTATACAAGTGTGCGGGCCAATAATCTTAGAGATCACCCATAAATCGTTGAATTTCTTGTAATGATAACGTAAATACCAAACGCATCCTTTTGATCAGTAGGTGCAAAAAATAGATCATCAAACTGGTGCATTCTTTAACCATGAAATCGTAGTGTGCTAGGATGTGATATTTCTTTACAGCATACATCAAATCATCAATACATTTGAAGGTTCTACCCTTGTGTATTTCATCAACAACATTGTCAAGTCCAGACTTTATTCAAATGTCATCCTCATAGATTGAACGAGTATCAGATCCTCTCACCCCAAAAATGGTAAACGGGAACAATCGGTTGTGTGATTTGTTCATCAACTCGCATCTCCTCGTTTACGACATTATTTTCAACATCTTGATCACTATCTTCTTCCAGATCATCATTGGTTTCCCAAGGGATGAAGTCATCCAAGGCATGATTAACCTCTCTCAGTAGGGCGTCACTCATGTGCCATTCGTGATCTGTAGAAGGATGCGTTATGGGCACATCAATGCTCAGGACAATTGAGGGTCTGGAAGCAAGGAAATCGTCTACATCAAAAACATTCGGGACTTCGCCCACCGATAGAGTTTCGATAATAATCTCAGTAGGCGTCGATTTTACACAAAAACTCCTTGTACATCATCATCATTGACGATAGACGAAAAGGTTGGATCTCCGCTTGCGCCACGAGAGATGCAATGTAATAGTTGGATTTTTTATTATTCACATACAGGTTGAACTTACGGTAGACTAGGTTCAACATCTCATCGAATGTCATAGTCGGCATTAACCCAAAACCACGTACATTGGACGTCGAAAAAGCAATAATCGCACCTTCAAATGAAACATACAATATATCGGCTTCATTCCGACCTAATACGTGAGACAACATACAACTCAATATTATACAATCATGAAATTAAGAGAAATATGTGTATTATATATCATAAAGGTAACAACAGAAAAATCAGGGATATTTTACCAAAACTTTGGAGATATAACAGAGGATGCGGGAGGGGCGACGACGCCGCAAGAGGAGGAGGCAGAGGAGGACCTTGGAAGAGTTGGTGGAGCGGGAGGAGGAAGCGGTGGAGTGGGGGGAAGAGAGGCGGAGCGGAAGGAAGCGGTGGTTGAGCAGGAGGTTGAATGGGCGATGGGGGTCGAAGGAGGCGAGTGAGGGTTTGCAAGATGAAGCTGGGGTTTAACGGGGGTATCAAAAGATATCGCATTTTAGATGTGTGATATCGGAGTCGCATATCGAAGATGTGTTTCCCCTGTAGTACCTGGATAAAAAAACATTAGACGGTGTCGAATATTCAAGATGCGACACCACTATAGCATCCAGATAATAAAAGATGTCGTAGTACGTAGGTATTTATGTAAACCCGAGATACGCATATTGCGTAGGAATTTCGCTCCATGAACTTTTGGACCTAATGGATCTTGTGAGCATCGTGAGGGTCCAACTGAGCATGGAGATCACTATGTGATGGTACTTCTCCGTTGAGATGGTTTATTGTTGTCTACGTCATTGATCCAAGATGTATGGATCTAGCAAGAGATTACATACTTCTATATAAATCCATGGCGCCTTTGAGATTGAAAATCATCATGGGGTTACTTGGAAAACCAAGAGAGGTAATGAAGTACTAAAAGAAAGGTTCGACCACATACTAAATGTTGATTATTTGTTGTGTTCAGTTGACAAACGACGTGGATTACATGTTCTCCTAAGATTTTGCTAAAGACGTAGCTACAGGAATACACTCCAAAAGATATGGATGCGAATAATAATTTTAGTACAGCCATATCCCTTTTTAAAGTTGGATACAGATACATACATATATGGATACCATACAACCTTCGAACTATAATATAAAGTAAGCCTAAGTAAGTTCAACAGATAATAATGGGATCAATCAACTGAAGAAGAATCATATCCTTAAAAGGAGAATAGATATGTAATACAATATATTTAACAATAATCTAGTGTTGCAATAGTCATCCAACTAGATCGATTAGTCGGTCCAACTACACTATAATGGGGCGACCGAATAAGGATAACTCTAGCCGACTAATTGGCCGATTCATGATATTATGAATGTTTTACTGTTGTGTATTTGGCAAATTACTTTAATAAAGATTACTGGTTCGAATAATATATATAGAGAGAGAGAGAAAGAGAATATGCATGCAATAAGTAGGGAGATGTAGGAAGGGGAATCTTAGTTGGGTTATAAAGTGTAGTCGAAAAATAGTTTTTTTCTATTGTATAATTTAAACGTATTATAGTAACATAAACACTTGCATATAAGATATTACAAATGTATGATATAAATATATTTTATTAAACAAAAACGGTCTGCATAATATAAATATATACTTCACTAATATGTTCTATACTCGTGTGTCTGTGTGCATATGCATATACTAATTTCGAAGATATCCACCAAAATTTTCAATATCCATATCCACATCTACATCCACACAAAATCCTTCCATAGCTACTAGATCATTCAATATCATCAAATATAAAAGACCATTAGCTATGTCGAGTGAAAACGTATTTTCAAAAAAAAACTTGCAATGGTCATGCAATATAACGGACCATTAGCTATGTTGAGTGACAATTATGGAAGGAAATATCGGGATATATCGGCGATATATCGTCGATGTATCGATATCGATATGGGACTGATATAGGTACCGATATGACGATGTATCTCGATTTTCAGGTATTTTGTTCACAAAAGCTCGTCGATATGGACGATATTTCAGCGATATATCGTATCGATACGATATCGAAATGATATCGATGCGGCCTTCCATGGTGACAATGCATTTTCAAAAACAAATCCACTGCTCACCCATTAGCTGTGCTGAGCGACAACTTTTTTTTCAACATACACCAGCTCCTTGTGCAATCAAAAAATCCATATCATTAAGCTTGTTTAATACTGCTTAGATCCCATCACTGCTTTTCGTAATGGTTGATTTTCATCACATCCCAACGACCTTTACATCCCAATTCGACAAAACCTCTTCCATTTCTTCAAATTTTCTTCTCTTATCATCACCCTTATTTTCCATATAAATCCTCACTTCTTACTGAATAGGAACACTTGAAAAAGATCTCACATTCTTACATACCCTTACAACATGAACTTTTAGTTTTTAATCCAAGTGTTGCTCATCTTACAAAATGGCATTCCCCCACTAATTTGACATTTATTTGTTATATTTACAACTTGACTTTAAAAAATATCTATAATAACTTATCCAAAGACAAAGCCTTCTCCCACTTTAAGTAAGGTCAGCTTCATGGATTCTTATCAAATCCATGTTGAAAGATCATACTGTTCTTACATTAGTTATCGGGTAGCAAACGCAATCAAATGGGGAATTTGAACCCCGGTCTTTTGGTTGGTAGGCACACTGCTTTACCACCAGACCATTGAAGTAGGTACTACCCAAAATTACAAAGTTCACAATAAATACGATCGGTAAGATCCTGAATACTATTTCAAATCGCATAAGTTGATAAAAATTACTATATGTAGAAACGATAGTGCGAAAGCATATCAATGATAAAGAATAAAGAACATGGAAGAACATCAGGATTTTACGTAGAAACCTACTCCGCGAGGAGCGGGATAAACCCATGGGAGAATGCCTCTAAGGGTCAGGTACTATGTATTGCTTTCTCTCTTTCTCAATTGATATGATGGGTGTGGGGCTTCTTGTATAACCCCACAGACAGACCGGGGCCCTACTAACAGTAGATGTGGAGCTAAACATGTGGATGTGGAAATTGAATCATTCACGGATCCAATTACCCATCTCTACATATGACGCATATTCCAACACTCCCCCTCAAGCTGGAGCATGCAATGCTCATCTTGGACAAATAGAAAGAAATCACTCACTCACAATAAAAGACACAACGGACATTCATAACTCAATACAAACTCTGTTGGTTGCTTGTTGAGGATGTTGTTTCATATGTAGTGTTGGTGAAAAGGAACTGAAGGGCTGGAGTGTGTGATCTGAACTGGATCTCCTCGTCGGAGAACATGTGCTATGTAGTGTAACTAGTCACTATAACTGAAATGAGTCCAAACTTGGAGAGCTATGGCGTACAACTGCGCTTCATCTCTCTGAAGGACCAAATTGAAAAAAGTTGTGGAAACATCCTCGCCGAAGTCCACAATCACTGGACAATGAATAATGGAGTCCGAAAGACTCCTCGTCAGAGAACCGAGTCTCTCCCAGACTGGCCCAAAGAATGGGCTCTCTACTATGGAATCCCTATGACTCCACATGAAAACCATAAGCCCACAATTAGCTTAGAGAATGGGATCTCTACTCTTGAGTTCCTATAGTCCACATGAAAACCCAAAGCCGACCATATCAAGTACAGGAACCTCTCAAATAATGAGCGCACACATGTGCGCCTTGAACTGTAGAGTCTGAAACAATCTGTAGAGTTTGATTATAACAATATGTAAAGTCTAAAATAAGACTAGTATACGTCGTCAAAAGCGAGCTAGCCACTTGCCTATGTGCGCTCAGACGAGGCAAGCCAAGGAATTGGTGCCTCGCTTAGGGTCAGGCGAGGTGATTTTGTGCAGATGCAGTCGAGGTGAGCGCCTTGATGGAAAACTTGAGGCGTCTGGACGAGCGCCTGATAGAAAATTGATCTTTTTAAGGTCTAATCGTATATCTTTTGGAGACCCGATTAGATTTTAAAAATCCCTCAAACCATTCGTATCACAAACCCTCGCATGCAGCCTATTTCGAAAACCATAAGCCCACAATAGCTTAGAGAATGGGATCTCTACTCTTGAGTTCCTATAGTCCACATGAAAACCCAAAGCCGACCAGATCAAGTACATGAACCTCTTAAATAATGAGCGCACACATGTGCGCCTTGAACTGTAGACTCTGAAACAATCTGTAGAGTCTGATTATAACAATATGTAAAGTCTGAAATAAGACTTGTATACAACGTCATCAAAAGCGAGCTAGCCACTTGCCTATGTGCGCTCAGACGAGGCAAGCCAAGGAATTGGTGCCTCTCTTAGGGTCAGGCGAGGTGATTTTGTGCAGATGCAGTCGAGGCGAGCGCCTTGAAGGAAAACTTGAGGCGTCCGGATGAGCGCCTAATAGAAAATTGATCTTTTTAAGGTCTAATCGTATATCTTTTGGAGACCCGATTAGATTTTAAAAAACCCTCAAACCATTCGTATCACAAACCCTCGCATGCAGCCTATTTCGAAATACTTTCACACCAGCAACCTCTAGTGATCTTCATCGTCCCAATCATCACCATTAGCTCCTTTGTCTTGTGGTTGCTCCTCCTCATTTGCGGTTTCTGTGTTCCGCCTCCTTCTATCGCGCAAAGTCATCATCAGATTCAACGCTATCACCCTAATCTTTTAAGGTTAGGTTTCTACCTCCTCCTTTTATCTAATTTCTGCACGAATATTGTTTATATAGTAATCTTGAATGCATATGGATCAGAAGATCCATATAGAAAATTTGTTTCAGGCTGGTAGTGTATGGTGGCACAAAGGGGCAAGATGGATGAGTTCACCCACCAATAACATGTAGAGCTCACAATTATAAAAAATAATATGGCATGCTTATAGATATTTATCACAATATCTATGTAAATATTTATTTTATTTTTTTTATGTCAAACCGGGTGAGTCCCCACTGCGGGGATCACCGCCTATTGTATTTCATAAATGGTTTAGAATACATTACCGGGAGAGCCAGAAGTTATACAAAGTGTTACATTGGGACACTGCGTTCTCATGGTAGAATCTCTGATTTTTGAAGATAAGCTCATTTCGGCCCAGCCATATTGCCCAGAGAGCGGCCAATGGCTTAGAACAATCCTCACTAGAGTTGCTGCCAAACCTCCTGATGGACGCCTAGAACTCGTCCATCCCTTTACGTTGCACCCAAGGGATAGCAAGCTCCAACCAAACCCGTTCCGACATCACGCAACTGAAAAATAAATGATCGGAGTCCTCGGCCGCGTCACCGCACCTGTCACACCGGGTGTCCGAAAGACGAAATATACGCCCCCTCCTTACTTTGTCCAGTAGCCTCTCCTATCTAAGGCACCAGAGAAACATTTTGACCCTTACCGGAATCTTAGCCGCCAGACAATGCGCATATCCAGACAAAGATCAGCGTCTCGTTCCTTAGTTCTCTTCGTCAAATCAAGGTAAGCCTTTTTTGTTGTGAACGCAGTGCCCCCCCCCCAGCGGTAGTGGTTGCGCTCCCGAGAGAAGGACTACCGCCGCGAAAGGGTACCCAACAAAGCCAAATATTCTTCCGTGCGTTGTTCCGAGAGCTCGACGAGGAAAGTCGTGCCCATGCGTTCTTCACAGCCACCTGCGAGAGCGTCGCTTCCTTCATTGCAGCCAAGGCAAAGAGGCATGGGAATCTACCCTCCAAGTAGCCGTCGCCCGTCCAGTTGTCATGCCATAATCTGAAAGTCCCACCGTCACCGACAATCGGATGAAGCCGATAGGCCAGCAGAGGCATAACTGCCCGAATACCTTCCCATAACGAGGATTCAAACTTCACCCGTTGCGACTCCAGATCGCCTCTGACCCCGTAAATTTCCCTCAAAAGTCTCACCACCAGGGAGGAAGACCAGCCCCAAATTCAGATGGCCCACTTAGATAGCATGGCCCTGTTCATGCCCACAAATTCCCTGACCCCAAAACCACCATCCTCGCGCCTTTTGGTGACTTCTCAACTGACCAAGTGCATCACGGACTCCTGCTTCTTACCTTTGGACCAAAAGAATCTTTTCATTAGGGCCTCCAACTTTTTTCTCACCCCCTACCGGCATCAGCCTCGTAGAGAAGAAAAATATGGGAATGACGGACAACATGTGCTTCAGGAGAATCAACTTCCCTCCACGAGACTCGTAGAATGTTGATCATGTAAATATGTTCATATGCATTAGGAATGGCTATGGGGAGTGGACGTGACATGGCTGAAGAAAGACCTTCCAAGAAAGATATTGCGTGGAGGTACAATTATCTGAAAGAACAAAAAGAACCGAACGATGTAACATGCATGTTTTGTGAGAAAACCACTAAATGTGGAATCTATAGAGCCAAACAACATCAAATAGGATCTTTCAAGAATGTTGCAACCAGTGCAGAATTTATCGATATCGATATTGTATCGGTCTGCCCGGCGAAGGATGTATCGAGATATATCGCCGATATCGGTGGAAATGTCGGAAATGGCTTGAAAAGCCATTTTTCTGTTTTTCAAAAATTAGGATCATCCAAGATATTAAAACAACAAATAACATACAAATACACACTTATATCACACATATCGGTCATTTATAATCCATATATCACATATATCGAACGTATTGCTATTAATGTTGATTCCTGACTTATAAATATTGGAAATGGATCTTATTCAAGTTCTTAAAACATTAAATAGTTTAGAAATACATTCAGATAACACATATAGATCATTTATGATCCTTATATCGCACATATCATTCAATATCGAACATATCATTGTTAATGTTGATTGGTGATTATAAATATTAAAATTGAAATCAAAGTAGCTAAGTTAATCACACTTAGAACACTTATTTTGTTAATGGAAGACATCGAATGCCATTCATAGGAGACATTTGATTCAAAAAATGTACATAATTATTAATGTGACAATGTTTCTTTGGTATAAAGTTTTATCTATTCACAAAAATAAATGAAAAAATGTAAATTAATGCAATATTGTAAAAAAATTACCTAATCATGAGGGGTTTAGAACCAAAAGTTCTGTGGAGGGCAAGATAGGAAATATCCATATCATATAAATCCGCCCAATCGAAAATGGCGTAAAAAGTGATAATATATCGAACTTGTGATTCTAACTTAACCAGTATTATACAAGTTTTATCTCTATTGCCAAAGAGGGCGAAGTCCAACAATTGAAGAACTATCGTGTGCACCCCCTGTAGCACCATACCCTACCAGACGGGGGTCTTACTGCTCGGTCAGCAAGCCTGGGGGGTGAAGGGGGAGCAGGTGCGCTCCCCCTACAAGGGTGTGGGGGCAGCGCCTCCGAACTACAACAAAATATAAAATTCACAATGTGTTATAATACTAGGAGTAGCAAAATAAGCAGTGAAATCAAGCTTACAAAGGTAATATCATTGATATATATAGATATCGGTGAAATATCGACGACATCGGTCGATTTTCATGAAATTTTGTACTGAAATCAATCATTTTGAGCGATATGGCTCGATATCGATGATATATCGTCCATATCTCGCAAGATATCGGCCGATATCCAGTAAACGGATATCTATATGAATATCGGTATGGACCCTCCACCGATACCGATATATAGCGATATATCACCGCTATATCGCGATATGGCCTTCTATGGTTGCAGCTAGTAAGATATGCCCTCCAAATGTGAAGGAAGAATTGTGTGCATATATGAATGAGAGGAGGTCTCGAAAGGATTCTTTCAGAGGTGGGAACATCGATGTGGATGACATGAATTTTAATGATGATCATGATGATAATGATGAATGTGAGGAACAAAATGCAATTGGGATTGGGAAGAGGGTTTTGTCCAAGCAACAATAGTAATTTTATTTCGCAACCTACAAAAATTGGTAAATGACTGATAGACTCATTTGTGACCATGAGATGGAGGCTTATGATAAAGAGATGTGACCCAAAACTATTCAACATATAGTCTGCTTATTCTATCATGTTGGTATACCATTTAATGCTGCAAAGATGCAATGCTTCAAGGATACGATTCTCTTACTTCGCATTGAGAACGATTAGACATCCGAATTGATAGCTTGGCATAAAGAAACTTGAGGAAAGTATGGACGTTCTATTAAATCTAATGCTTGGACCGATAATAGAAATAGAGGCATACTTAATTTTATGGCGAATTGTTCCAAGGGCACGATGTTTGCAGAATCCATTGATGCATCGGCACATGCGATGACATGAGAGAAGATTTATGAGTTTCTTGATATGTTTGTAGAGCAAATTGGAGAGAAAAATGGCGTACAAGTTGTAACTGACAATGGAAGCAATTATGTCTTATCAGGTATATATTTATTTTTATTAATTATAGCTATTGAATTATTTGAAATTAATGTTACATCAACCTACTATTTTTATATAGGCAAGTTTTTACAAGAGAAGAGGCCACTTGTATTAGACTCCATGTGCAGTACATTGCATAGATTTTATGTTAGAGGACATTGATAAGATCCCGACAATTACGAAGAATCTCGAAAGAGCCATGGTGAATGTGGGTTACATTTACAATCACATTGGGCTTTTGAACATGATGAGGGAGTTTACGAATGACAAGAAATTGGTTCATTATGGCGTGACCTGGTTTGCAACATTTCTTTCTTTGCAACCCTTCCATAAGAAAAAGCACAATTTGAGAAAAATATTTGCTTCAGAGAAATGGACTACGAACAAATGGGCCAAGGAATCCAATGGCAAGAAAGCAAGGGATATCGATTTGATGCCCTCATTTTGGAATTATGTACTTGACACGCTTAAGTACATGGGACCTCTTGTTAAAGTTTTCAGCTAGTTGATAGTGAGCGAAAACCTGCAATGAGATACATTTATGAAGCTATTGACCGTGCAAAGGAATCAATTGAGAAAAGCTTCAATGGAAAGGAAGAAAAGTACAATGATGTATTTCAAATCATTGAGAAAAGATGGGAATGTCTGCTTCATCATCCATTACATGTTGTAGGTCATTTTCTAAATCATGAATTCTACTATGGCGACCCATCCATTGCATTTGATGCATAGATCAGTGATGGATTATACAAATGCATACAAAGATTGGTTCTCGATGTAAATGTGCAAGATAAAATTATGACTGAGTTAAGCTCATATAAAAATGCTAAGGGATTTCTTTTGGAAATCCAATGGTCATTCGATCAAGAAACTCAAAATCTCTGGGCACCCACTACAATTTGGTACACTTAAATTGATTCAATTCTTGATTCTAAAATCGTCATATGATAATGTAATGGAATGGTGTAGATCTTTTCGAAGTTCAGCTCCAAACTTGCATGGCTATAAAGATTTTGAGCTTGACATGCAGTTCATCTAGGAGTGAACGTCATTGGAGTGTATTTTAGCGCGTAAGTAGTTTTATGTTAATTCACACTTTAGAGCCTTTAATTTTAACCCTAATAGATGTGAACATTTCTACATATTCATTCAAAGGAAACATGCTTGAGAATCAAAGGTTGCAAGATTTGGCGTACATCAAATATAACCAGACTTTATAGATATGACTTATGATGCTAATGAAATCAATGATGCTAATGAATGGTTGCTCTTAGTGAAATGGAGACGACTTTAAAGGATAGATATGACTTACGATGCTAATGAATGGTTGCTCTTAGTGACTGGAGACGAATAATGCAGAGGAAGATTTTATCTTTGCATATGATATATTGATATGGGAAGATGTAGCAAGAGCATCTGGAGTAGCACAGGCACAAACGTACAAGTAACAAGTGACAACATACAAGGCACAACACACCTATTGCGAGATCTTCTTCAAGACGAGTTGTTGCTTTACAGTACAGAAGAAAAGGAAGAGGTTGAGGGGAATGACGGTGGAGATGAAGACGATGACGGTGATGTCAATTTTGGTGATGATGAAACAAACTTATGAATCCATAGACATTTCAGTTTTTAGTTATTTATTTCACTTTTGTTTGTGTGATTTGAGCGTTCAAACTATTTCTAGATGTGTTTGGAGTTGTGTATTTTCTATATATTTGAATGATGTTCATTTCATGTTATGGCACTCACTTGTGGTACATTTTTATTTGGTATAAGTAGTAGTAAATAATTTAATGTGTATATATATTATATATACACAATATTTCTTTAGCATGTCGATTGTCTTATGTGAGCGCCTCGTGCATTTTGGACCCGTAACGCCCTAGAGGTTCTCACGCCTTTGACAACATTGCCTGTATAACTCTATCCCCCTGGACAATCCTAAACCCTAGTAAGATTAGTGATCTTGCTGTTGAGGTTTGTTCTCTGGGTTCTAAATTATTGTGTGTTTTTATTGGATTAAGTCTGCTGTTTAATCTTCTGTGTTTCTATTTATTTCCTTTGTTTTTAAGGAGGGGTTGAATTCGATTTTATCTAAGCCTGGGGATAATTCAAACTAGATTTGTCTGGAAGCAAAAGATCCACGTGGCCAACTAAAAATGGGAAAAAGTTTGACTGATATTGTTGCTGATAGAATTTGACTTTAGCTGGAATTCAAGGGAGACATGAACTTTAGGACACTATTGAGTAGAAGAAGACTAATAACTAGTGCTGCGCATGCGTGTCACATCTTTTATATGCATATAATGTCTTTTTTAAATATGTTAGAAGAACCTGCAATTAGTGCATTTTTAGGAAGTAAAAATTCAGATTCAAGTTGTACGAACTGCAGATAGCAGGTCGACCCAGGCCATGTACTTGCAGGCCGGGATCGAGCTTGGGCCGGTTTGGAGCAAAGTCAAGGGCTTGGGCCCATGGCCTACGATTGGAACCGGGCTCGGGTTGGGCTAATTTGGGCCCTGACCGATGCTCATCCCTAGCAACAGCCCCTTTTTTCTTTACAAATTTCGGCCCACTTGGGTCCAAAAATGAAGCAACCTCCTTTTTTTAATCATGGTGGCCCACATGGTCTTTTATTTAGGGTTCTCAATTGGGAACCTCATCTTTATGCATTTTGGAGGCACTTGATGGGGCTCCTGGGAAGTCGATGTCACCTCTTGAGCTGGGGAAACCAGCACCGAGGGCTCGAGCGTCGTGCCTGGGTAGGAGGAAACATGTTGGTTATGCCCATTGCCGCCTTGGAGGATCATCACCGCATGTAGGCCTTGGGGACGATGTTGCGCCTTCGCCTAGGAAGACCATCGCCGCCGTTGCCGAAGGGAGTCCTCACGTGGTATGAAGCGGTTGCTGCACGAAGGAGGTGCACGAGAAATTAATGTATACCCTTCTTTTTAATCGAAGAGTAGGGTTCCCTTAAGAGAGCCCATAGCCGCCACTGTTATAAGTTCGGTATGGATGCTCTTCTCAAAGCATGGAACAGCATCAAGCCATGGTTCTGCAACACCTTACGTAGAACAGACTCGAACAGTGGGTGTGGGTCTATCAAGCATGTGTGGCGCTGCTTGGAGAATTTAGGCATCAGGGTTCCCGGTCAGGGTGTTGCCAGGGCTATTTCTCGGATCAAAGAGGTCTTGTAACTTCTTGTTGATATAATCGGTGCTTTGTATCTTTTGAAGGGCCTTTTCCTTTGTGTAGATCGTGATATGGTCAGGGCCTGGAAAGGAGCACTCTCTTCTTCTTCGGGTTTGGGACTCGCGTTGCATGTTGCTTCTTCTTCGACACCAAGGATTGTGTAAAAAAGGATCCCATCTTCAAGATTGTCGCTGAATAAAGACTGTCGCATATGAATTAGGGTTTTGGGAACCCTAAGAAAATCCCAAACTTGCTGGAATCACGTGGATCCAGAGCGTGGATGTCGGTTGCAGAGTTAGGTTTTCTAACGAAACCCTAGGCCTTTTCTGAAACTTGGTGTTGATCAGCGCAGAACTAGGGTTGATGAAAACCATGGATATATTCTTGAACTTGAACCAAAACTTGAGCAAATTTCATGTTAGAATATAAAATCTTCAAGAACATAAGAATAATCTTAAAGAACAAACAAGAATCGAACCTGCTCTAATAATCAAATCTCGAACAAATCACGAACATAAAAAAATCCTCGAGAATCGAACCCGCTCTGATACCATGTAGAAAAGAAAACGCTAGTACGGAAGCGTATCAGAGATAAAGAATAAAGAACATAAAAGAACACTGGAATTTTATGTGGAACCCTATTCCATGATGAGAGAGATGAAACCACGGGAGAAGACCTCTAAGCGCCATGTATTATGTATTGCTTTCTCTCTTTCTCAATTGATACAATAGGTCGGGGCTTCTTATATACCCCTATAAGACAAACCGAAGCCCCACTAATAGTAGATGTGGGACTAAACATGTGGATCTGGTAATTGGACTTTGATACTCGTCTCCATATGAAACATACTCCAATACTATCAAATTGACTATAGCATCATAAACAACATATTAAACCTAATATGAATGGCATCTAATATCTAAACCTTAAAATGGATCTTGGGAGAATTAGCATCTAAAACTTAAAACCTAACAAATTAACAATAGCCTACCATACATAATATTTGAAATAAATTGTAAAAGTAAAAAAGCATATCACGGGAGCAGAATGGGGAGCAACTCGGTGGTGACGAGGTGGCGCAGGTTGACGTGATATATTGTTTAGGCACGCTGTGGAAGTGATGTCATTGGGCGATGATTAGCTAGAGGAAGCATTGGGCTTGGAGATTTTGTTCCCATATTTTTGCCCGACAAAGTCAGAACATAAGTGGTATGTAACTTCTATCGTGGGGGCCTTTATGGCAAATAAGACCCAAAAGGGCCAGAACTTAAGACCGAAATGAGGTTTACACCGTTACCTCACCTTAGCACTTCAGGGCCTGGCTGCACCTCGCCAAAAAAGACGCATGCCTCAAGTTGGTTGCCTGAGATGTATGCCTCAAGGCGATTGGGGAGAGAAAGTAGCTAAGAGAATGCAGAAAATAGGTGATTTAGAGCAGTAGACTAGTTTTGGCTACGAAATCATACATATTTAAATCTTTATATCTAAATTTAGAGCAGTGGACTTTAGATTTTAGATTTAAAACTTAGGACATAAATAAACTTGAATGATATTTAGAGCAATAAACTGATGCATTCAGTTGAGACAAGCTGACAAGCTTATTGGTATGATAAAGATTGAAAGAAAAAAACAAGCATACTAGAATGTAAAAAATTAAACAAACATGCTCTGATGTTATAATGATATGCACTAAATATTGAACAAACAAGCAGACAAGATTATTGGATGACAAAAATAATCCGATTATTTATTTTTATGTCTAAATAAAATAGCACACATGCATGCTCAAGGATTCTGATGCTGTTGATATGCGAGAGAATGATGAATACTTTTTCAAGGTTGCAAAAGTCGGTAGTCGGTACTCGGTCAGCCGGGTCACTGACTAAGGAGTAATCGGTAGTCGGGCGACTAATCGGATTTAGTCGAACTTTAATCGGCTTTGAATATTATGATTATTTTTAATATATAACTCATTTTTATACATATATTTACATAGATTTTGTACATTTTTATACTATCATAATAAAATAAAAGAAGTAATTGAATTTAAATAAAACATTAAGCATATTATAATAAGTATGCTTATAAAAAAGCAAAATCTAAAAAAATACGGAATCTCCAAAAAAAAAATTGGTCGACTAGTGTGCTTAATCGGAATTAGTCGGTACTCGGTCGGCCACCCCACTGACTAGATTACTCGGACCTATTAGTCGGCCCAATCGGGCGACTTTTACAACACTATACTTTTTAACATCGAGAATAACAACCATGATCAATCCCTCTAGAAGGGGCTTTCGTATGTACCTAGCTTGCAAGAGAAGAAACAAGAACTCACGCAAGTCTGCTGGTGGAGGCGGTGAGAGCAGCTTGTTTCCAGGCAAAGGAGGTTGGAACCCGCGAGCAAGAATGCTGGCAGAGGAGGTACAAGAACAAACGTAGGTAGTGAGTAGCAGGCTTCATCACCAGGCAGAGGAGGTGCGACGAAGGAGGCTTCATCTCCAAGCGGATGAGGCGAGAGGAGACAGTGCGTAGGAGGTTTCATAAGAATAGGGTTTCTCGTTTAGGGTTTCTCGAGTCTGTAGTGAGGTGGAAGGGTGCCCTGGAGAGCTCATTTGATAATATTATAACATTCGGATTCCAAGTTGTGCTCATATAAAACCCAATAACCACATAAACCATGTAAGCGAACTGATTATGCGACATATGCAGCCCGCTTAAGCGATCTGGGCGCATAATGGCGTGCTTCAGGAAATCGGTTCCCCCTGCTAGCCACATATGCGGCCACATGAACTGATTTCCTAAACACTGGCGACATGTGTGACATAAGTGTGCATTTGTAAGTTATTTGTTGTTATTATAATTTGGATGATCTTACTCAGTGAAAAATGGCAAAAAAAACGACTGTTTGAGCCTTTTCCGAGATTTTCGGGATTCCCATCGAAATTTCACCGAACTTTCCATTCATGAGGGGATCAAGATTTCGAACCTTGGATAGAGTTAAAGTAGAGATTGCTCTACCTTTTCTTGAGAACTCTTGAGAGATTTGTCTTTTTATCTCTATGAAAAAGGGTCTTCTTTTCAATTCCATTTTTATGCTGAAATTTAAGGTTGATTGCCATTTTGGCCCATATCTCTCTTCATACACCTTTCTTGGAAACAATATCTTATGGCTACCATCTACGTTATTGCATGAAGATCGACACCCCTACCCTCCTATCTACTTCCATCAGTAGATTTGTCGAATTATGGGGAGCTTTTTTCTTTTGCAACAATCTACAACTTAGCGGAGTGTGTTAATTATATATATGTGTGTGTGTGTGTGTATGTAAGTATGTATGTATGCATGCATGTATGTATGTATGTATGAAGTCAAATGAGTAACTAAATCTCTCCAAGATCCAACTATATAATCTTGCATAATCCTATATTTCTTAGAGTTAGGACTTGCATGCTTAGTGGGTCTATATATAGACCCACATACTAATTGTGATACGTGAAATAATTGCTATGAAAATCTTACCCCACTGGGGCGATCCTTGGAGTAGGACACCATTTTGGCTATCTCTAATCATGTGAATTATGATGTTTGTGTTTATGATGATGCACTTATCTTCTATTACAATTTAAAAAAGAACACAAAGTAGATAAAAAGCTGCTGTGACATTGGTAGAAGATAAAAGAATTAGATGCGTTATAATTGGCTTGGATATGTGCAAAGATCATCTAGTGTTGTAGTACAAAGGTGAGAAAAGTTGGAAGAAGTGCCATGCAAGGGAGTGAAAAAGAATCTATTTACTATATGGTCTTTTTTGGATGAGATCCCTTGTTAGATAGGTATCACTTGGCATTTAGCTCTTGTTAGATCTTTTGTAGATGATCACATTTGATATAGAAAAATGCTAGGTTGTTGTTGTCTAAACGATAGGAGGGCATATAGTATATAGATCCTGAACAAATAAGGGTGGATAGAACCTCATAGTGCTTCATATGAAGTACTAAATCATTGCCCAATTCCATAGCCCCCTCCCTTTTTTCGAAGAAGAAGCCAACTTGCATATATTTGATCAAGGTTATTTAGCATAGTCAGGGAGTTCTATAGTGACTAGACCATTGCATGTGAACAGCCGATCTTGCATCCGGGTAGGATGTTCCACACTTTCAGTATCTAGTGTTGAAGTTCAATATAAAGCGCATTCATGTTTTTCCCAGAAAAGCAGACTAGAAACCTACTATTAAAATTTATATAATACATATCCCAACACTAATCAACATTTTAGTACTTTGTCAGGTTTTGACGCCTTCCATGGAAACCAAGTTTTAATTAGTAATAGGTTGGAAGAGTAAGTACTTACTTCATATGCATATATCGTATTGCAGCATGTGAACATGAAATGTGCTGAACTAAATAAATGAAGTTTGAGCCATGAAAAACAGTGATCTGTATACATGGGTTTTATCCGCCTCTTCGAGATTTTATAAAGTAGAAGTTAGACAATCATAACCTCGGAAAAGGTTGATGGACATATCAGTTGCATAACTCTCTCACAGGAGAATAAAAGGAAGCAATACCTTTCGTTTTGACAAGTGGCAGATATTCCAGTAGGAATGTGCACAATCCTTACTGCACTCTCTGTAGTATTCACATGCTGACCACCAGCTCCTCCAGCACGAAATCTTTCGATGCGCAGGTCTGATTCATTTATCTGATAACGGGAGGAAACATCACCTAGAATAGGTATGACAGCAACAGCAGCAAAGGAAGTATGTCGACGCTTCGCACTATCAAAAGGAGAAATTCGAACCAACCTATGCACCCCAACTTCAGCTTTGGCATACCCAAATGCATATTCACCATCCACCTTTAAAGTTGCCCTCTGGAAGAAACTAGTATTAGTTGCACTCAAGTTAAATGATTGATTGAAGTAATAATAAAAATACAACCCATGCAGATTATATCACTGTATTGTTTTAGAAAAGGTTAAATGATTTTTTTTTGACGCTCAAAAGGTTAAATGATTAAGTTGAATGAAATGGAACAGACCAATTCGTAGTGTAGAGTTGCGCTAGAAACATCACAAACAAGTCAAATCTATGAACAACCAAAGTCGCACATTTGCCCAAACTTCCAAAAAATCATTGATAATGACACTCTCCTCATGCTACCACTAAAACATGCACTGTCGCATCTAGTTAGACAGCTTTGGAGAGTACGAATTTAGGTAGGTTTTTGTCAGGATACCAAACGGCATAACTATCAGAAGATGGAGAAACACGTTTCGTAAAACTAGATGCCATGTGAATCATGTAACAATGGCTAGAAGAATGACTTGTATATGGTAGTACTTACAAGCTAACACATTATCCCATTATTAGAGTAACTAGTCACTCAAAGCACACTGGTTGCAAAAGTGGAAGTTCAGGCTTCACCTAATTATTCTATTAGTCACAACGTTGCATTATTTTCTTCACGAACAATATAACTGTTTTAGCTATCAGCAACAATTGCGTGAATGAATTATTAGAAGCAAAAGTTAGAGAACTCGAAAAATGACCTTTATTCCAGCTACTTCCCCAGGCATTTCATCCACGATAGTCACTGCAAATCCACGTCGCTGGCCCCACATTTTGTACATGTTCATGATCATAGATGCCCAATCCATGCTTTCTGTTCCACCAGCACCTGCTTGGATCTAATGCTATTTGAATTAGCACCTACTTAAATGCTCAAAGTGAACACAAACATACTTCAGACAAAAGATGAAGCATCAAAATGCCCAAACAGCCTTATATTTTGACTGAAAAATGAATTACTAACAATGTTTAGTTCAATATTCTGTATAAGGCATTTAAAATAATATATTAGGACATATTTTATAATATATATTTAGAAAAATAAGGGCCAGTTGTTACGAGTCCAAGCAATTTGTAGTAAAATCACAAACCGGGCTTCACGGTAATAATCATACATCACAGGGGTATCCATATATAATATAAAAACTAATTATCGTTAATCTTCATCATTCTGGGACACGTACAATGTTTTTTTAAAGAAAAAGGCTTCCACCGTATTGGTGTATGCCCAAAAATTTCGCCAATAATCACCAAAACTTTACAATGTTACAAGAGAGAAGAAAATGTGTGCTAACCAGACCAACTCTCGGTTAACACCCGAGCATGGGCCACTACATTGTCACTGTAAAATCAGTCATGACGAAACATCGCCCCATTTATGGCCAGACAAAGTGCCTAAATCACCATGACACACCCTACATGCTCCGATTCGGAACCAATCCACCATGCACGAATAGATTCCCAAAAACTAGGTACCCCATCAGTGGAGATAGTGGTGTTTCCAAAACGCGCACAAGCCTCAATGGAGCCACCACAGCCAAAAAACAGGTGATCTTCATTCTCAGTCTCCTCGTGACAATGGCAGCAAGCTAGGTCCACCGTCTGAACAAACCAAGCAAACATGTCTCCTGTGAACAGTCTCCCTCATCGAAAGAGCCACATAAACACCTTCACATGCGCAGGAATTTTCCATTTCTAAATTCTTTGTAGTCAGCCACACAACCATCCGGATAGAAGACCATTGGGCCCTTTAGAGACATATGCTTTCCTCACCGAGAATGTACCATCATACTAGCTCCAACAATCCTGACCCTCATAGGGTCCATTAACCTCCTCAAGTTCCTGAAACATCAATAACAGCTCGTTGACTCGCAGATATGATAACTCAGATCTAAATTGTGGATAAAAAGAATTGCCATCTCACGCATGCGCCATAGAATAGTTTGGGTCAGCCACTAAAGCCATCAACTGAAGGAACCGTGGTCCAAGTACCCCACGTTTGCTCCAATCGTCAGTCCAGAACCTGAAAACCTTGATGTCACCTATCATCGGTCTCAAGAATGGTCGAATATCCTGCACCACTCCATAATTCCCTTCCAAAAGAGAGAAGGGGTCGAACTAAAGGTTCCTTGGTTTGGCAGAGAGCACCCCACGCCATAGATTCTCCTAAGCAACCTATACACCATGCTGCCACAATCACCCCATATACGGGCAATCCACTTAACAAAGCCTTATTCATCTCCTCAAAGCTTCGCAACCCCAAGCCGCTGTCCTCCTTAGAACATGACACAATCTCTCAGTCGACCAGAGGCATCCCACTCGAATGCCCAGAAGATGACCAAAAAAATCGTCTCACGATGGTCTCAATCCTCCTTCGCACCCCAACCGGGAGAACCCCAGAAAAAAGAAAAAAAAAGATAAGAATAGTGAATAGAACTGATCTCAGAAATACCAGTCCACCCCCTTGTATAAGCATTTAGATCTCCAGCCTGCTAACCCCTGCTCCATTTTCTCGATCGCAGGCATTCACTCCACTGCAAGCATCCTCCAAACAACTAGAGGCACATTAAGATATCGCAAAGCTAGATCCCTTCGTGGAAATCTCAACCAACTTGCACAAATAGCAATCTCCCCCTCCAAATTAGCGGGCACAAACTCTGACTTATCCCTATTGAGTCTCAACCCACAAACCTCGTCAAAGACGTTCAGAACTACGAACATACCCATGCACCTTTCTGAGCCACCCTCCGCAAACAAGATGGTGTTGTCCGCATATTGGAGAACGAGAACCGAAATCTCCTCCTTGATGTAGCCACTACAAACATTGCCCGACACCATGTGATCCATCATAACAGAAAAAACATTTGCCACAATAACAAACAATAACGGGCCAGTGGGCATGCCTGACGCACACCCCGTTGGGGCTGGAAGAACCCCCTCTCGGCTAGTCATTCACCAGGACCGCGTACGAAGCAGTCGTCACATACCTCTTCATCCACATTATCCAACGATCCGAGAGGCCTCTCATATAAAGAGAAGCCCACAAAAAATACCAATCAACACTATCATAGGCTTTTGATAAATCCACCTTCCAAACCACTCCTTTCGTTTTCTTCCTCTTCCAATCCACACCACATTGTCCATCAACTGTCGATCAGGTAAAAAAGCACTTTGAGCTGGAGAGATGAGAACGCTCAACACCCCTCTCAAGCGATTAGCCAAACATCTAGCCACGATTAGGTAGATCGGATTAGAAAGGGCAATACGTCGATAATCATCCACCCTGTTGACTGCATTCTTCTTTGGCAACAGAAAATCAGCAATCGGTTGAGGCGATAAAACCCCGACTTTCCCTCAAGGAATTCAGCAATCAAGTCCAACATCTCACCTCCAACCAGGTCCAAGAACTCACGGAAGAAAAACATCGAGTAACCATCCGGTCCTGAATAACTATTCGGATTCAGCGCAAACACCGTCTCGCGAACCTCCAGCAGCCCGAAAGGCTTCGTCTATACCTCTACTTCCGAACTGACATGCGCTTCACCCCCTACGATCTGGATCTACAGTAGGGAGCATGCTAACTCTCCTCCTTGAAATAGCCCATCACGTCCCGCGCGATGTCCTCATCACTGAATGTTCCCCCCCCCCCCACCCCCCTCCCCACTATGGAGTGAATGAAATTCCTCCTCCTTCAGCTAGCCACCGTATGAAAAATCTAATGTCCGCATCCCCCTCCTACAACCATTTCTGATGCGATCACTGCCTCCACTCCATCTAGCTTCTTGTCCTCTTCCTTTAGAATCCTCTACACCATCCCATGACTCTCCAGCTCCTCCACCTCCAGCTCCCTAACATCCTCCAGCAAGTCTAGCCTCACCATCTCCACATGTGTCTTGCTCCTTTACCGTTCCCTCTCAAAACAAGATTCCTTCCTGAAACCGACTAGCATCTACCTCAAAGCTTTCAAGTTCTTAAAGAACCTCACAGTAGCCGAGCTACTCATATCCAAATTAGACCAAAACAAAATCACCATGTCTCGAAACACATCCTCAGACATCCAACTACGCTCGAACATGAAGTAGAAAGAGTATCCTCTCCTATTGCAGGAGTCCAAACACAAGGGTGTATGATCAGACCTCGAAAGGGGAAGAGAGATGGCATATGCTAAGTTGAACCTCTCTCGAGCCTCGCTGAGAGCAAGAAGCAGTCAATCCACGATCTAGATAATGAATTCCTCCAAGTGTACTTGTAATTCCCCGTAAAAACATCCAAGCCAAGTACCTCCACCACATCGGCAAACATCCCAAAGCCAGGATCATGTACACCTCTCCCACATGGCATGTCATCCTAATACAACGTAACATTGAAGTCGCCGCCCACGATCCAGGCCTCCTCCATGAATCTCCTCATCACCTCCCGTAACTCCACCCATAAAGCAAGATTATGTAAGTTACGTGTAACTCCATATACCGATGTCGCAAGTAGCCGAGACTGATCCCTCTTGCTGACCAGAACAACCGATACTGACTATACCAAAATAACCTCGTTCACCGATTCAAATAAGTTACCACCAAGCGACCACAATCCCTCATGCACTACCAATTGCGGGAGAGGCCTTGAAATATGTGAGATGGGGTCCAGAAGTTGAGTTTCATCACTTCGAATCCCATAGTTCAATCTTTGTTTCCTGTAGACACACCAAATCCACCTTTCATGTTGCCAACATAGAGATGAATGCCAACCTTTTTTCGGTTGACCCAACCCTCAGACATTCCAAGTTAAATACTTCATTGGGATACCAAGGAGGGACCCCTGCCACCTGAACACCCAACATTCTTGCCACTTCACCTTCATACGCCTTATCTGAAAACCCCTTCTATAACCGAAGGATCCCTTCCAAGGGTGATCATACCACCTTCTCCAAACCCATCAAAATCTCCCACCTCTTCATCGGTTTCCAGGGGTCTATTTTCCCATCCAGAGGATTCTTCCCTCCGCCACTTTCGAGAGAACACCATGGGTTGGTGCTCCTCGCCCAAGGAGCAGATGACATCAGAGGCCACAAGCGACCTGGACGTACCATCCCACATGTCTGATTTCCTCTTGATCTTTTCACGATATAGCCATGTCGTCAGCCTCCTTACCTGATTGGTCCCCCGATTTGGAGAGCAAACATTGACTTGCCCTTTCGTAGTCTTCCCATATGTCGTAACCAGTGTGTTGCTTACCAGACCCCCATCCATCGTGGTCAGGCCGATCGTCTGAGGATTGGTGGTGAGAGTCAAGGCCACTTGTGAAGAGGCCATCATCGCACCAGCCTCTGGTGACTTCCCAAGTGACCTGACCGAGTGAACTCCCACGATTGGGATCGTCAGAAGGCATGAAGCCAACCTGACAAAAAGGGGCTCATTTCCACTGAAAGCCCTTTCCAAAATAAGCAGGTGTTCAGATCCGAAGCCCCTTTACCAAAAAGACTAGAGCTGGGGAGTGAACCCGCCGGCGCCAACTCATTCAGGTTTCCCGAGCCCAATACATTGAGCACACCTAGAGTCATCCTTTTCGGATTCGAGAAAGGTTTACAACCCAAACCCGGAACCGATGTAATCGAAGTGCATTTATGCAGCACCGCCTCCAAGAAAGATCGAGAGGCAAAAGGTTTAACATTCGAAAAAGCTGTTGCAAATCCCTCTCCTTTCTGAGATTCATCACCACCCACAACTAATTGTGTCGATTTAGCTTCTTCGGCGACTCCTCCACCATCAGTCGTCTTGTATCCCACGTCGTCGCCTTTGTTAGAGCTGACACCACCGTACTCGCCCCCCCCCCCCCCCGCAGCTGCTTCCCCCGGGAGAATCAACCACACGAGAATACGCATCCACCCTAGCTTCATCTCTGTTCAAAAAGACGAAGGTGGCTTCTCCATCCGAATCAAGATTTCCACCATGGAGCCCTCCCTCGCCCTAAGCCATGTGGACACAACATGTTCCACCTCCCCAACATCAGTGCAAGCCTGCTAGAGATACTCTGTATTCCAACATCGGTGCAGCACCCCCGCCACACTCATCCTCTACGACCGGGTCGCAAAGCCAGAAGCCCCATCCAATAAACATGGCCTCTGTCTTCGCACAATCCCTCTTAGCTCCGGAGTGACAAAAACCTCCAACGCACCCTTCAGCACCTCTCGAGCACCTTCATTGGATGAACACCGAATAAACAACAACCCTTGGCAACTAGATCGAGTCGACCAATAGACCCACTTCCTTCGCCACCCTCAACCTATCCTGAAATCTTTCAAGATCCCCACCTTCCCCTCTCCAGCAGCAGTTCCATCCAACGGACGATGAGTCTTATTCACTTGCAATCGCCTCTGCAAAAGCTCAGGAACCTCCTTATCAAAAAGAAGAGGACAGGGTTCCTTTCTCTTGGGATTCTCGTTAACCACATTCTCACTAGCCGCCTTCTTTCCTGACGATGGCCTCCTCCCATTGCATTCACGCCTATGATGGTCTGGCCTCCCACAGGCCACAGCCGAAGCAGAGTGGCTCCTTTGTCGGACAAGACTTGGACATGTGATCTGAGGCTCTACATGTGTATCACCAAGTCTTCAATCGACCTCTTCAACCTCCCGCTCAAATGAATCCTCTCGTGTATCAATGGCCCTCGGAGTTCCTCCTCCGCCCCCTGACCAGGACAAATCGTGCCCCTTCCTCTCCTCATGACTCTCTCTCTCCCCCATTTTCACTACCGGACATGCACAATGTTAATCACATCATAGATCTCATATCATTTTGTAAAGGAATGTTTCTTAAGAAAAGCTAGTAGAAAATGTCCAAACTCGATATTATGAAAACCAGGATTCCGTCTCCCATGCTAGAAGTCATGTAATTGACTCTATCTCAATCAAACCTTAGACTAGAGTCTATAAGAATATAAGGAGTACCCACCTTTGACAAATGGTTACACAAACGATTATACATCATATTCCAACAATAGATTACTTTACAGTGAGGAGAAGAGATCGGTTGTGTTGCAAAAACTGCAAAATAATCCCACGAGAGAACTTGACGTCTCAGCATCGCTTGCTAGTCATGGATGTGTAAATAAAAAGGGTTGGTATAAAAGATGACGGTTCCCAAGATCACTAGAACTAAAATAATGGAATCTCAATTCGAAGCAATCAAGCTTCGAGGAGAATGTTTTAGAAGACTTATCTCGATATTGTAATGAAAGTGCAAACAATATATGGGAGGCAGTAGCTTTTTGTATCTGAAGGGTAGCCAAAGAGATATTAGGCGAGTCTAAGGGAGGAATTCCAGGCTAAAAGAAGGCTTGGTCATGGAGTGAAGAATGCAAGAGAAGCTTAAAATTAAAAGAGCTTGCTTTAAAGCTATGTATAAGGATAAAACAGAGAACTATCATAAACTACAAAATAGTGAAGAAAGAAGCAAAGAAAATTGTAAAAAAAAACTAAGTTGAAAGCTTATGAAGTATAATACAAAAAACTTGACTCGAAAGAGGGTTGGAAGGATATATTCATATTGGTCAAAGCAAGAGAAAGAAAAACAAACGATTTTTCTCAAGTGAAATGCATCAAGGACGAGGAAGGACATATGTGTGTTACTCATAAGGATACAAGACTGGATGGAAGCAATATTTCCATAAGCTTTTCATTGGTGAAGGGAATAAAGAGATTACACGGAAGATCTTGTTGATAGCGAATGTAGCGTGCAAGATATAGACAGATACAAATGATGAAAGTAAAGGAGGCTTTAAAGGTTATGAAATCTGGGAAAGGCGCAGGACCTGATGACATTCCTAAATAAGTTTGGAGCGTTCTATGTGAATGAGAGTTGACATGGCTCACAAATTTATTCAATATTATCAGACGAAACAAGAAAATACCTAAGGAATGGAAGAGAAGCAATGTGGTGCCTCTTTATAAGAATAGGAGACATCTAAAATTGTTCGAATTACAAACGTGTCAAACTGATGAGCCTTACCATTAAAAGATGGGAACATATGATCGAAAGAAAGTGGAGGTAGGTTTCCAAAGTAACTGAAAACCAATTTGGATTCATGTCGGATCCATCAACTATAGAAGATATCCACTTGTTGAGGAGAACAATGGAGATTTACAGAGCTAAAAAGGAAAACTTCTATATGATTTTTTATTGATTTAAAAAATATTTATTATTGAAAAGTTTCATGGCATGTCTCTGTAAATTATTTCATTTGTCCATAATATGTAACTTACCCATTAGGGTTTCTCTCTTCCATACAAGAGAACCCTTGGACTTTATGAATAAACAAGTATTCCTTCTTCACGTGGTATCAGAGCAATGATCCTAGATTGAAATGCTAAGCAAAAAACCCAAATCCCTACCCTCTAGCCTCTCCATGCGTCATCGCCCAGCGTCACCGCCCGGGCGAGGCCGTCAATGGCATCCAGCGTCGCCAACGCGAGGCAACCAACGCCACCATCTGCTTGAGGCCTTCATCGGCACCCAGTGTCGCCCCCGCAAGGTGCCTAGCGCCACCGCATGGTGCGTGCAGCAGCCTCCTACTACATTCAGCACGAGGCAGCATCGCCACCTAGCAGCCAGATGGCTGGCGGCACTGCCCAAGGGGGAACTCGGCATCTCAGAAGCCTGTTGTGTCATATAGTGAACCCATAGATATATCATGAAGCCTTGATTTTGTCGTCGTTGGTCTGATTTCAGATATTTAGGGTCCGATTATCCTATTTTTATCAAAACCAGACCATAATCCATCTGAAGATGGTTGTAATATGAGTTTAAGATCACAACTATCTCGGTTCACGTCCATTTAGACACGGCACGATTGGTCTAAGGTCCCACTGATTGTTCACGATGTCAGAAAGCAGATTTGATATGCCATCTACGGGTGCCTTCAAGGGTCCCGCACCTATTGTCAAGATGAATGGTACCAACTATGAGTTGTGGGCAATGCAATTCATGAATCTAATGCAGTGTCATGGCAAAAAGCATATTCTAACGCAAGATGAGCTGGTGGACACGACTGGGACCAATGCCTCATGGGATGATGATGATGCATATGCCAAGGTGTGGCTATCTCATACCATTTCTGTGGAGATAGACAATGATATCCTTAGTCAACCTACAACAAAGACAATGTGGGACATTCTCGTAGGGACATACTCTCAGGCAAAGAATGAGTCAAAGATACTACAGGCGAAGAATGAGTCAAAGATACTACAGCTCCAGCACGATATCTTCACGACCAAACAGGGTGATCATCCCCTTCATGTCATGTATACATCTCTGAGGGGTATGTTTGAGCAACTTCATAGCTACGTACCCCCGACGACCTCTCCAAAGAAGTACAAGGCCTACATATACCGTCATGAGTAGTGTTTTTCTGGCTGCCCTCAACCCAGAATATGACTCGGCTCGCTCTCAGCTTCTTACTAATGTGATGCAGATTGAAATTTGCGTTGATGAAAATAATATTTTTTCGATGGTGGAAATTTCGGTGGAGAAGAAATAGAGGGGTTGAGAAGAAGAAGCTCATCGGGAACACGAGGGATTTTGGGGAAGAAGAACGTGTAGACCACGGCAAGGGAGAAGGAGAGAGGAGATAGATAATAATTCTCAATTTTATAACATACTGAACTGTCTAAAACAATGGACCCCCATCCCTTTATATAGGAGGGATGATATTACAAAAATAGAAATCAAATTTCAAATTGACAACTAATTATCCTAAATAGACTCTAACTAATTAACTGACTAACTACCTAATTTGAAATTCAAAATAAAGCTAATTTGGAGATCATACGCGATTTCGTTATTTAATTAAAAATACGACGACTTAATAAAACGTAAATAAAAATTTCGATGACTCAAATAAACATGAATAAAATTAACAGCTAGAATTAACTAAATATTCGGCCCTATACTTCGGCTCCACGCTGCATCAACTCTCCTCCGCTTTCAAAAATTCGTCTCCCGACAAATTGCTGGATCTGCGGGCTTGGAGGTTGAATCCGCGTTCTCAGTCATTCCCTGGAAGAATTGGTGTGGAGCGAATGGCGGAATCCACACACGGGCGTTGGTGACGTGGCCTTCGTGGTGGAAGAACATGTGTGGCGCAAATGGCGGCATCTCCCTGAATCTAGTCTCCTCATGGTGATGATTGAAAAATTGGTGAGACATGAACAACATGGCCCTTGGAGAATCCATAGCAAAGCAATAGCACAATGAGAGGAGAGGAGGAGATGTGGCCAATGAATGAAGCCATGGAGTCTTTAAATAGGGGAAACCCATGGTCCTAGTCCTAATAGGATAAGGAAGCCTCCCAAATTTCCTTCTTTCAGCCCTCTTCTTTAAATATTTCCGCAGCAGGGGGTTTAGTTGCAATTTTCGTACCCTTTCAATTAAACATATTTTGTAAGAGGAGCCTTTGAACTTTCCCTGTGAATAAAAACTTTTGCAAGGAGGAGTTTTCTTGTAATTTTCCCAAAGTAATTTCCAATCCCACATGTCATGGGATTCAAGCCCCGTAGTCATCGAGCTCCCGGTTAGGGCTCTCCCGATCTTCTTGCGCATATGACGCGGACAGGGGAGGCGGCGTCCGCAACTTCGTTCGCTGGAGTGCCGTGCGACTCGCAAGGATGGTGGGTACAGATCCTCCGGTATCTCCGGTGCGAGCCCGTGGCCTCTGAGGATCATGAGGCTCTTGCTCCCGGTGACGCTCTTCCCCTGCACGATCCCATGCGAGTCCCGAAGTAAGATGTCGATATGGGACGGCGAGAGGCCTTGCTTGGCGAACTTGCAGATGTTGTCCTCCACGTCTGGGCCGGCGATCGTGAGCCCACTGAGGGGATTGTGGCAGTAGGGGAGGGCCGATAAGGAGAGGCCCTTGTCGCGGGAGTGCATGCGCCCCATGGTGGTGGAGAGGGGAGGAGTGTTGCCTGTTGCGGCGACGAGTGAGCGGAGGGGGGTGTCGGTGGTGGTGCGGATTGGCGCGCGGGAGGTGTGGGGGCAGGAGCGTGGGAGGGTAGCGGGGGAGGGAAAGGCGGTGCGGGTGGGGGTCGGTGATGGGTGCTGTGGGTGGGAGGGTGGCGATGGAAGCGGGGTTGGGCGGTGGTACGCAGGGGGGGTTTGCGAATCTGAATATGCTTGGGCAGCAAGCAGGTCATAAAATTTACCTCCTGAGATGGCCGGGACAGCAATCGGATCAATGTTGACGGCCTTTTTTTTTCCTCGGGAATAGGTTGGACAGCAAGCCGATTGTCATCTTTCTCCTCTGAAACTGCCTAGACAACGAGCAGTGCGCCGTTGTCGGCGTGATTTTCAGGGCTCTCTTCATCAGGAAATTGGACGGAAGTTTCACCGTCTCTTTTGGTGATGAGTCCTTGTATGTGTTGTGTCATTGATTCTCTATTCTGTGAAAGAATTTGGAGCATATTCGACAGTATTTGTCTAACCTCAGCATGCCATGCACGGTCTTTGGGGCGAGATCCGTTGGACTTTCTACGCGAGTGACGAGAAGGATCGCCAGATCGTGAGGATGACCTAGATGCCATGCTCTAATATCAAATGATGCAGATTGAAATTTGCGTTGACGAAAATAATATTTTTTTAATGGTGTAAATTTCGGTGGAGAAGAAATAGAGGGGTTGAGAAGAATAAGCTCGTCGGGAACACGAGGGATTTTAGGGAAGAAGAACGTGTAGACCACGGCAAGGGAGAAGGAGAGAGGAGATAGAGAATAATTTTCAACTTTATAACATATTGAACTGTCTAAAACAATGGACCCCCATCCCTTTATATAGGAGGGATGATATTACAAAAATAGAAATCAAATTTCAAATTGACAACTAATTATCCTAAATAGACTCTAACTAATTAACCGACTAACTACCTAATTTGAAATTCAAAATAAAGCTAATTTGGAGATCACACGTGATCACGTTATTTAATTAAAATTACGACGACTTAATAAAACGTAAATAAAAATTTTGACGACTCAAATAAACGTGAATAAAAATAACGGCTAGAATTAACTAAATATTTGGCCCTATACTTCGGCTCCACGCTGCATCATGATGCTACCACACCTACTATGGTAGAAGCATACCGCAGGCTGAGCCGATTGAGTATCTCCTCTGACACACCTTCTCAGACTTAGTCAGTTATGGCTACATCACGTGGTAAAGGAGGATCTACTCCTTTAAGAGGACAAGGCACACTCGACAGTGGCACTTCACGCCTATGTCAGACATGTTCTTACTACCATCGTACAGGTCATTCAGAGGGCATGTGCTACTCCAAGCACGGATTCCCACCATCAGCTCGTGTTGCAGAGGAGAGTCAGACTGCTCCTAATCTCGTTGATCATCGCTACTATGATTTTGTTGCTTGTATGAGAGAGATCATGCCTCCAGCCGATGGATCTTCCAACACCCGTCCAGACACTGCAGCCTCTGCCTCGACTAGTAGCTCGGGTATTACTCACGCATTTACTCATCGCTCTCGACCAGATCCTTCAGAGTGGATAATGGATTCCGGAGCAGCAAACCATCTCTGCAGAGATAGATTGCACTTTGGTACATACAGTCTAGCACAACCAGATAGATCGGTAGTGATTGCTGATGGGATTTGTTGACGCATATTGCATAACTGTATCTCTTTGTTATTTTAGTTTCTTGTTATTCTCTTTATGTAATTTACCCATAGGCTACTCTCCTATATAAGAGAGCCTAGGGCTATGGAATAGAGCATCTCATTCACTTTTCCCAACATGGTATCAGAGCGACGGTCCTAGACCGGAGTTCTCGAAACCCTAACCCTAAACCACCCCACCCGCCGGCCCTCTTCTTCTCTCTCTCTCTCTCTCGATCGGCGCGCCTCCAACGCCGCCGCCTCTGCCGTGCGCGCATGTGCGCATCACCTGCGCATCCCCTGCGCGCTCTGCAGCCCCTCACGCGCTGTGCGCCGCCTCTGCGCAGCCATTGCGCAGCCCCTGCGCAGCCCTTGCGCATTCCTTGGCGCCTGCGCGCTCCAGCCCTAGCGTCTGCGCGCTCCAGCCCTAGCGCCTGCACGCTCCTGTGCGCATCTGTGCGCATTGGTGCGCATCTGTGCGCATCTGTGCGCGTTGGTGCACGAGATCCGTGCGCATTGCAGTAGCGCACTGTGCGTTTTTTTTCGTCTCAGTCGCACACGGGGGTAGCGTCTTCTTGTCGCCCCTGCGTGTGAACTCTGTGCGCGCGTATCCAGACCGTATCCAGACCGTAGCGCGCACATATTCATGGGGATAGTTGCTTGACGTCTACACAAGCAACTAATCCCGTCCATGTCATTGTAGACAAAGATTATCTTCTGTCAGTCGCTCCAGTCTTCCGTCTCCAGTATGTCAGACAGCAAGGCTGACATCCCGTCTATGGGCGCATTTCGTGGTCCAGCGCCCATTGTCAAGATGGATGGTACGAACTATGAACTGTGGGCAATGCAGTTCATGAGTATGATGAAGTCTACAGGTAAGAAGCACATTCTTACCGAGCCCGAGCCTGCAGAGAAGACTGGAGTCCATGCCTCATGGGAGGCTGATGATGCATATGCCAAGGTCTGGCTATCCGGCACATTTATTGAAATCGCCAATGACATTCTACATCAACCCACAGCGAAAGACATGTGGGATATCCTGGCAGCGACATATTCTCAGGCGAAGAATGAGACGAAGATCCTGCAACTACAACATGATATATTCACAATAAAGCAGAACGGCCGTCCTTTACATTCTCTCTATACATCATTGAGAGGGATGTTCGAGAAGCTTTATAGCTTCATGCCTCTTACTGCCACGCCAGAATAGCAGAAGACATACAGGAATGCGACGATGGTGGGTGTGTTTCTCGCTGCACTTGACCCAGAGTATAAGGCAGCACGTTCACAGATTTTGGCGGACTCGACTATTCCTCCCATGGAGGAAGCTTTTCACAGATTGAGTAGGATCACAGTGCCTTCTGCTGCTACGAGTCAGAATCCCTCGGCTATGGCGGCCAACAAAGGCCGTGGCTTTCATCACCAGGGCCGTGGACGTACTCCTCGTAGAAGGGGTGGCCGCACTAGGCCCACATGCTCATACTGTCACCGAGTCGGACATACTGAAGACACATGCTACTCGAAGCATGGATTCCCTGCATCTGCACGAGCCGCTGAGCAGATAGAGCCCCCATCTGCTGCTACACTGGATCAACGATTTGATGATCTAGTTGCCCGCCTCAGGGGCATTATCCCACCATCCGATCCAACACAGACTACAGAGAGTCATACTGATACTGCTGCTTCTGCTTCTGCCTCTACTAGTACTTCAGGTAGTACACTTGCACTCCACAGTAGTAGATCTGATACATTACCGTGGATCATGGACTCGGGTGCTACACATCATTTATGTGGCGACCAGAGTCTACTTACAGGATACACTCAGATTCCTCCAGGACGGACAGTAGTGATTGCCAATGGCACCCACTCCCCTATCACGGGTCAGGGGGAGATTAGATTGACATCTTCTATGCAACTCAAGAATGTCCTACATGCACCGCATTTTTCTATGAATCTGTTGTCAATTAGTCAGATTACGAAGGATCTCCATTGTCGAGCTATTTTTGATCCATCTTCTTTGATTTTTCAGGACATCCGTACGGGCAACGTGATTGGTCATGGCTATGAGCAAGGAGGCCTTTATCGATTGAACCAGACCCCATTTGCTGGAACCACATCCTCTCCTGTTGGACAAGTATCTCCTCTCCTGTGGCATCTGCGCCTTGGTCATCTACCGCTTCAGAAGTTGCGTCTAGTTCTACCCTATGGTCTCTCTCACACACCTATTCAGTGTGAGGCATGTCAGTTGGGAAAGCATCACAGGTCGTCTTTTCCCAGTAGTCAAGGTCGGAGTAGTAACTCCAAGTTTGAGTTGTTTCATATTGATGTCTGGGGTCCGAGTCGTGTTCCCGATCACCAAGGACACAGGTTCTATATTGTATTTGTGGATGATTTTTCTAGAGCGTCATGGGTCTTTCTAATGAAAAATAAATCTGAAGCAGGAAACATTATTATCCACTTTCTTAATGAAATTCAAAATGTTTTTTCCACTTCTATCAAGTTTGTGAGAAGTGATAATGCCTTAGAGTTGTGCACCAACATTCTAGCCAATTACTACTCCTCAAAAGGGATTATTCACCAAACATCTTGTGCTCATACATCTCAACAGAATGGGGTTGCTGAAAGAAAACACCGTCACCTTCTTGATGTCACAAGGTCACTTCTTATTCAGAGTCATGTTCCATACTCCTACTGGGGTGATGCAGTCCTTACTGCATGTTACCTTATCAACCGTATGCCTTCGTCTGTCTTGGATGAACAGATTCCTTTTTCACTCATTTACCCTGACAAGGATTTGTTCATCCTTACCCCTCGTGTGTTTGGGTCAGTTGCATTTGTCCATCAGTTGTCGCCTGGTACTGACAAGCTCTCTCCTAGGGCTGTCAAGTGCGTCTTTGTGGGGTACTCCAGAACTCAAAAGGGGTACAAGTGTTTTGATCCTGTGCGTCGGCGGTATATGATCAGTGCAGATGTTACATTTTTTGAAACTATTATGTATTTTTCAGAATCCGGAAACATGCAGCCAACACCTATATCTCCTAATACCGTATTCATGGAACCACCATCACCACTGCCACAAACAACACCACCACCACCACCGCCACCACCACCACCACCGCCACTAGTATCCCCGCTACCATTCCATTACACACGCAGGCATCCTCCAGCTCATGGTCCTGACCCGTCACCTAGCTCGCCTATGGTATGTAATGAAAATATTAATGTTGATGGATCTGACGACATTCCTCAGCAGGATGCATTACAGGAGCATGGTGACAACACCGAGGATCTGGATGTTCCAATCGCTCTACGCAAGCCGAAGAGAAGCTGTGCCAAATATCTATTATCAGCAGCTGTGTCTTTTGAGAGGCTATATGAAGACTTCAGGACATTTGCATTGGCCCTTTCAGCTATAGACATTCCACGGAACCACCATGATGCTTTGCAGGATGCTAGATGGCGCCTAGCAATGGAAGAAGAGATGGCGGCACTTCAGTCTAGAGGAACCTGGAGTTTGATTCCTATACCTCCAGATGTCAGCCCGGTGAGTTGCAAATGGGTGTTTACAAATAAGCACAATGCAGATGGCTCCATTGACAGGTACAAGGCACGCCTAGTTGCACGAGGATTCACACAGACATATGGGGTGGATTACCTTGACACGTTCTCCCCTGTGGCGCGTCATTCCACTCTACGAATCCTGTTATCAGTCGCAGTTGCTAGAGACAGGCCACTCTATCAACTGGACGTGAAGAATGCATTTCTGTATGGAGATTTGCAGGAGGAAGTCTATATGCAACAGCCACCAGGTTTTGCTGTTGAGGGGGAGTGTTCCAAGGTTTGCATATTACATAAGGCCATCTATGGCCTTAAGCAGAGCCCCAGAGCATGGTTCCAGAAGCTGTCAGACCTCTTTGAGAAACAAGGATATAAACGCTCCAATGCTGATCATTCCTTGTTTGTACAGAAGACGGCGAGAGGTATCATCGTAATCATGGTTTATGTTGATGATATCTTGATTACAGGTGATGATGACCAGGGCATTAAGCAAGCAAAGGAAAGGATGGGGACCGAGTTTGTCACCAAGGACCTGGGAGTCCTTGGGTATTTTCTGGGGCTGGAGTTTGCCAGAAATCCGTATGGATTAGTCATAGAGGAAGTATGTTACAGATCTACTGAGAGAGACAGGTATGCTAGGGTGTCGACCTGCTACGACACCAATGGATCCTAGCATGAAGCTGTATGATGATGACACAGAGGAGATGGACAGGAGAAGATATAGAGAACTGGTAGGCAAACTATTATATGTCACGATCACTAGGCCAGATATATTATTTGCAGTGAGCCGTGTGAGCCAGTTCATGGAGCAACCACGCCAGGTGCATATGGATGCAATATATATGATACTTAGATACCTCAAATCTTCTCCAGGTGCAGGTCTGCTATTCAAGAAAGGAAAGGGGATTTCTATCTCAGCATGCGCAGATGCAGACTATGCAGGATGTCCCAAGGATAGGAAGTCCACCTCAGGGTATGCTGTCTATGTTGGAGATGCCCTTGTCTCATGGAGGAGCAAGAAACAAACTGTGGTAGCTAGATCTAGTGCTGAATCCGAATATAGGGCTATGGCCCAGGCTACTACAGAGATGATGTGGGTGAAAACGGTGCTGACAGATTTATGCCTAGATGTACCACTTCCTATGAACTTGGAATGTGATAATCAGGCTGCTTTGTTTATTGCAAACAATCCTGCATTCCATGAGCGGACCAAGCATATTGAGGTGGATTATCACTTCATACGTGATATGATTCAGAAAGGATTCATTGCCACATCTCATGTTACTTCAGAGAACCAGACTGCAGACATATTCACCAAGGCATTGTTACGAGGTCCATTTCAGAAGTGTGCTTCCAAGCTGAGCATGATTGACATCTATGCTCCATCTTGAGGGGGAGTGTTGACGCATATTGCATAACTGTATCTCTTTGTTATTTTAGTTTCTTGTTATTCTCTTTATGTAATTTACCCATAGGCTACTCTCCTATATAAGAGAGCCTAGGGCTATGGAATAGAGCATCTCATTCACTTTTCCCAACAGGATTCAATCCCCAATTTCTGGACAAAGGGAGGTTAATTTGACACCCTCTATACACATGCAGAATGTTCTACATGCACCTTCCTTTTTCATGAATTTACTATCTATTAGCCATATTATAAAATATTTACATTGTCGTACTATATTTGACCATAGTTCCCTTGTTTTAGGATATACTCACGAGCAGGGTGATTGGATGTTGCCGTGAATATGGAAGGCTATACAGATTGTCTCGATCCCCATATGTTAGTGCCACTTCCATTTCTGTTGTATCCATTTCCCCCAACATGTGGCATCTCAGACTCGGCCACCTACCATTGCATAAAATTTGTCGCCCCATACATAGCATATCTATCAAGTCGAGTTTCCAGTAAGTCATGTGAACTAGGAAAGCATCATTGGTCCATCTTTCTAAGTCGTCAAGGTCAGAGTAGTCATGGTCTGTTTGATTTATTTCAACTGGATATGTGGGGTCCAAGTCGTGTACCTGATCATCGGGGACGCATGTATTATCTTGTTTGTGTTGATGATTTTTCCATACTGTCTCGGGTCTTTCTTTTGAAGCAAAAATCTGAGACGAGTACTATTATTCATAACTTTGTGGTTGAAATAACAATTATTTTCTCTGCCTCAATAAAATACATCTGTTCGGATAATGCACTCGAGTTTTGTACTACACATTTGTCACAACTTTTTGGCTCATGTTGCATCATTCATCAGACATCTTGTCCTTATACATCTTAACAGAATGGTGTGGTGGAATGTAGACACTGACATTTTCTAGATATCACCAGGACTCTCCTCATACAGAGCCAGGCTCCACATCTTTCTAGGGTGATGTCGTGATGACAGCTTGTTATCTCATAAACCAGATGCCCTCCACAATCTTGGGTGAAAAGGCACCATTTGGTCTTGCTTTTCCTGACAAAGACCTCTTCTCTCATACCCCACTAGTGTTTGGGTGCGTGGCATTTGTCAATATCCTACATCCTGGTCATGACAAGTTTTGTACTCGAGCTGTCAAATGATGAAAGTTGTTACTCGAGGTAGTGTTTTTATCCTGTATCAAAAAGTATGTGTAAGTTACCTACTCCGAAGGGTTATCAGTGTTTTTATCCTGTAACGCTCTTTGAGTCCATCGTGTACTACTCCCCTACAGGTGACCCTCTGAGTCTGAGGATGTTGTTATTCTCCCACCTCCACCTACACATATACCACAGCCTACACTCCATGTTCCAACCTCTTCCTCAGCATCCAACACACCCTAGGTAAATTCTGAAAACTTAATTTTAACTAATGGAACTAGTGGTATGCATGGTGTACAGGATGAGCATGCAGATATACAGACTAAGCCGGAACCACCGGCAGAGAATAATTTAGGGTAGTCCATTGCCTTGCGAAAAGGCAAACATTCTTGTACATGATATGTAATGGCAGGTCAGGTGTCTCTGGAGCGGCTTTCACTAGACTTTCGGAAAATTATTATGGGACTATCTTCTATTGAAATCACACGCACATATCAGGAGGCACTCAAGGTGAACGAATAGAATATGGCCATGGAAGTAGAGATGGTTTCTTTACAGTCTCACGGCACATGGAGTTCTATTGCAGCTCCTGTAGACGTGTCTATTGTAGGATGCAAGTGGGTGTCAATATGAAGCATCGAGCAGATGGTAGCATCGATCGATACAAGGCACGACCGTAGCTCATTGTTTACCCAGACCTATCTTGTTATTGATCGTGTCCCCTCCGTAGTTTACTACTCGAAGACAAGGACGGAATGGTACGGTCTCATCGGGACTTCAGCGAAGGCCATCGCCTTGTGCACACTTGAGTCTAACAAGCGACAGTTTTGCTATTACAAGTACTCATCCTTAGGTTAAACAGTGATTGTGAGTGGTAAATCGTATAGGAGGATTGATCTGTTGTTACCTCAAGTGAGGAATCTCCATTTCTCTCCAAGTATACCTCGACCACATGTATAGGGGCAATGTACAGGGGATTCAAGCAGCTAAGGCTTTCTTGAGTCAGCAGTTTGTGACCAAGGACCTTGGTAGTCTGCGCTACTTCCTTGGAGAGAAGTTCGCCAGGAACCAGCGAGATCTTGTGAAGACCCAATGGAAGTATGTTACAGATCTCCTATCAGAGGCAGTTATGGAAAATTGCAAGCCACTACTCCCATGGACTAGATCATAGATCGATTGCTCACTGTGAAAAATTAGCAAGACTATAGAGCGATTGCTCACTCCAATGGCAACTACCTAATTGTGGTGAAAGCATTCGCGATTCGTCTTGACATAGTCTTTGGCTACCTTATCTCATCGATGCAATCGCCCTTCGTCCCAGGTCGTCAGATTGGGGACAGCTTGGTGCTGGCATCAGAGATTATCTCCGATTGGAGGCGTGGGGGGAAGCAGGCAATGTTGTGGAAAGTAGATTTTTCCAAGGCCTATGATACACTAGACTGGCATTTTTTTATCCTCAAGAAAAGGGGGGTATCACGCATAGTTGCTCACCCCAATTTTATTAAATAATAGAAGAGAGATTAAGAAAAATACACCTTACAAGAGCCGCGAGTCAACCAGACGCTTATAGTGGATGTTAACATTTTTAAGGTAAAAACAGTGGCTAGAGAAAATGGTGGCCACGAGTCAACTAGACTGGCAATTTCTGTGGGCGGATCTGTGTTGTAGTAGGGGCTTCCTAGACATGTGGATCTCTTGGATGAAGCGATGCATCACCACGACTTCTTTCTCGGTCCTTGTGAATGGGCGCCTTGAGGGTGGGTTCTTCCAACCCCAGAGGGGTCAGACAGGGGTGTCCTCTTACCCCCATGATCTTTGTTATTGCGGTTGATATTCCTGCTTGCATGGTTGATAGGGTCCATAGAGGTGGGATCTTTTTTGGTTACAGATGCGTGGAGATGTGTATTCCCCTGCTGCAATATGCTGATGGCACGATATTGTTCATTGAAGGAAAGAGGAGGCGGGTGGTATGGCTATCACTCTAGAGATCTTTGGAGAAATGCATGGGCTCAGATTGAATCATGAGAAGTCCATCATGGTTCCTTTTGGCATGTCGGAGGAGGAGGAGGCGTTGCCCTACAGCATGGAGCTGGGCACGGCATGGGGTACGCTTCCTATTCGATATCTTGGGCTTCCACTCACGACTGGCAGAATCAAGATTGCAGACTGGTTGTCGGTGGTTGAGAAGATGAAAAAGAAGCTGAGAGACTAGAAGGACTCCCTTCAGTCGCGTGGGGGCTGTCTGGTGCTGATTAAGGTTGTTCTATCTGCGATTCTGATTTTCTTCTTCTCCTCTAGACTTCTGCTGGTGGGGGTGAAGAAGCGTCTGGAGCGGTTGATGCACAGGTTCCTTTGGAGTCGATCCGGGCTTGCGGGACAGGGCATTCATTTGGTTGATTGGGAAACAGTTACATTACCTAAGAATTGTGGTGGCATGGGGATTAAGAGCCTGGAGAACCTCAACGAGGCCCTTTTACTCAAATGGGTGAGCAGGGGGTAAAGACGAGGGTTTATGCTGTAAGTTAAGCCGCAACATCTATAATGTTTCTATGGTTGATCCATGCATGCAACAACGAGATAAGAAGCACCCGGCATTCTGGAAGGGGATTTTGCAGGTCCTGACGCGCTTTCATGAGCTCTACAGACAGATTATGGGGAATGGTGCCACATTCGATTTTTGGACGGATGATTGGATGGGGGATGGCCCACTTTGTACACGCTTTCCTCACTTATTTGGATTGGCCGATGACCCCGCTGCTCGTGTGGTGGATTGTTGGGATAATGAAAATTGGATGTCGTCGTTTAGAACCTCCTTTTCTGATCAACGGCTTGAGGAGCTCCTCTGTCTTCTTGACTCGCTTGGCTAGATGGGCAGATCTTCAACTGGGCAGGATCACTGGGGGTGGAAGGATAAGTCGTTCTCGGTTAGAAAGTCCTATGGCACCATTGCAGACCACCACCCTCTCTTTCTGACATTATAATCAGGGGTTGTAATTTTATTTGGGCCCTCTAGCTTCCGGAGAGGATTGGTTTCTTCATGTGGCTCTTTAGACGGAAGCGCATTATGACTAGGGATCACTGCACTAAGCTATTCGCGATGGCTTCGGATAGTCGTCCTCTGTGTAATAGGGAGATTGAGACACTGGAACACATTTCATTTCGATGCCCTATCTCTAAAACTACACTGACTATGCCACAATTCTTTCGATTGCTTCTAGTCTTCCTTCTATGAGGCGCGCGACCGATGTAAAGAAGAGATTCTCTGCCCAATGGCGATTCTTTGGGCAATTTGGTTGGGTCGTAACGAGTGTCGTTTTTTGGGTCAACGTTTCTACTGTGAAAATTATATGCTATCACTTTAAGCGTCTGCTTGGGTCTTGGTTCCTATAACGTATAAATCTTATTAAACTGATTTAATAATATTTTGAGGTGGACACCACTGCATGTTTCCCCCTTTTTTTGGCTTAAAAACTTTAAAGTGGGATCAACTCAGCTTGTACATAATAGAAATCAGAATTAAACTAATCAAATTATCCTATGATTTGAAATAATGACTAAATGGATTAAAAGCAATGTTAAGTATGGAGATTCTCGCATGTGTATAGCAACTATCAATAAAGTCACCCTATTATAAGCATTGGGGTCAAGTAACAAGTAGATCATTGATGGTGTGTACAAAAGTTGACACTAAATTGTTGATCCGACATAACACTAAACAAGTATGTTCACAACAAAACAAATATTCTAATTCATTGATGTTTCACATGTGTCAATGATATCTACTCTACATATGAATATCCAAGGCATCTTTCACTTTGACGAAGTCCTATAAATATTGAATTGAACAGAAACAAACCAAAATTTCACTAAATTGTTCAGATAAATCTTCCTCAATGACGATAGAAGGGAAGTTCAAAGAAGAGACTTTGGATGCTTTATAAGACAGTAGATAAACGTTATTTTTCAATACACAAGCAGAATAAATGAAACTAGTATATGAAACTATATGCAACTACGGCACTCTGTAAGAACCTGCTAAATGGTCTGATGGTAGAAGCAGTGAACTTAAATACCAAAAAAACTATGGCACTATGTAAACCTGGAGAAAATTGCTTCATAAGCAATTTAAGGGGTTGAGGAGACTAACCTCCATGAAGCAGGAACAAGAGTCATTCTCGCCAGACAGCAATGCTTCAGTTTCTTTATCTTTGAGTTTTCTTCTCATTTCAAGCAGTGCTTTGGTCAAATCCTTCAGGAAATAATGCAGAAAAGTTAACTTCCAACATGTGAAAAGATGCTTCAACAGGGTAGCCAGTATAAAAGAATAGCATCATTCAGAATGATGCCATTTTTCTTGTCTACATTCTTACAATTAGATAGGATCCTCTGAATTTCTCGTAATACAAAAGAATAAACATTTTTTCGAGAATCCAAAAGATATCATATCTCTAAGCAATGTTTATCAATGTTTAAGATAAGGATAAACAAACAACTAATTCACAAATGAAAGATCTGGTTTAGCTCAAAAAATAGAGCCAGTTTGGTATATTTGTTCATTATTAACCTATTTTGATTTCAAATTTACATAGCGAGATATAGGGACTTTAGCCTTTATTCGCATTTATAAAACCAATGATTGATCTAAAATGATTTCGATTCTCAAAATACAACTCAAGAATTTTGACACGCTCCCAGGATTAATGTGGCAGTAGATGAAGGCAATATCCCTTCAAAATTATCGATTTATACCTATAATTCTACTGGCAAGGAATCAACCTTAATATAATCACACCAGTTGCCATCCCAGGTTGTAATGGAATAAAATGAAATGCAATACATCAATAGAAAGACATTCGGTATAAGTATTGCTTGCAACAAGAAGCATCCCACTGGCTATTTAGCAATGGAATCAAATAAAGCTGGAACAAGACATGTGTAGTCAAGTGCAGTTCTAAAATGAAAGATAAGTCACGAAAGAACTGTTTGTAGAAAAAGGATTGGCAAATCCAGGTTTATTTGCAGAAAAAGGGTTACCGATTCTAAGTCTGAATCATTCTCTTCGCGTGCAAGCTTCAACATATCAATATGATCAATTAATTCTTGCTCAATTGTGATCACCTCTTTCATCTTTCCCATCAGTGTACCATGCTCACGACTAATTCTTCCAGCATAAAAAGGATCACTCCAAAGATCCGGTTTATTCAAACCTGAAGACAGCTGATCCATCCTAACTAGCATCTTCTTCCACTGCAAAATATGATTTTACAATGAGAGAAATAAAAAGCATATAGGACCGATGAAAAATCTGGGCTAGGAATAAGCGCAGAGGGAATTTCCGGTGGAGAGGTGAAAGGCGTAGAGATCGGAAAGAACTGCAACGGTGAAAGCACTCTGCTGGCACAAAAACGGTTTGCCTAATTCGCCAATTCACAAGAAGGTATTGAATTTAGAGTGACTGAACTTGAATGGTGGGCCAATAAAGGACTTCATTACTTTTCCAATTTGTAAAAAATATTGTATACGTTACAAATAGGTAGAGACAGTAAATGATTTTGTATCATGAACTTCGTTGCATCGCGCCTATCAATTAGTTGTACAAGAAGTACTAGCATGAGCTCTTTTTCTAGCAGAAGCATGAAACACTTTTGTTATCAAATAAATGGTTAGAATTTTTCTACTGTCTTGGGGACAAAATGCCATCTACAAGATGGGAAAATGGCAAAAAAATGGCAAAGCCTTCCCCCACTTTTAAGTGGGGTCGACTACGTGGATTCTTAATCTACAAGATGGAAGAACGCATATAATTAGATGGAAATGCAACCTACAAGTAGATAAGAGACCAAAGGTTCTAAATTATAGTATATAGTTATAGAGAAAACATTCTCCACAAAACTTCGTTAAAGATGCCAACATCACATTCAAATCCCTACATTAAAAACCGAAAACGGTTTATATCCTTTTTGTACCAATTAATCAACGCTCCTCATGTAACAAGTCAGTGAAATATGGAAAAGAAACTTTTAAAACCAGTTATCTTTCATCCAACTCACAGTAGCATTGAACTCTTATACCCAGATTGGGTCATTTTATTTTGTTTTTGTGAAGAACCAAAAACGGATCATTAGAGATTTGTGATCATCCAAACGTATTCATAAAAAGAGGAGCTGCAGAGTGTGGTGTAATCACAACAATAAAGACCCCCTCATTCACATGTTCCAATTGAGACAAATCAAATGCAAAACATGTTCCACATATGGTCTGGCTCCCTAAAGACCGAATCATTTCGAAGAAGTTGTATAGCCCATATCACCGAGAGATCTACATCTGTTTTGTATAATGTCACCATCATGTCATTTTTACTCCCTTAAAGACCATCAAAAAGTCTCCAAAGATGAAGTGTCCAGCAAAGGAATTTCTAAACACCTCCAAACCTCCCACACCAGCAGGTAGAGACAAACACCCAACAACCTCCTCAGCATCCCACATAGTGGGCACATGGCATCAGCAGCCCCTTCTTACCAGGCACAACAGGATCTTGACATTCATGATATCGAGATATCACAACAACAAAGCTTTTTCCCACAATATGTATGGTCAACCACATGGATTCTTTGCCTCCATTCAGATTTATCTTAGGTCAATCTCGATCTTAGATCCAAATAACTGAGATCCCTTCAGATAATCTCATTCCAATACTTCTTGAGCCTTCATCGCCCTCTTTTATCTGACTCAACATTCTAAAACTCACATCTTCTAACTGACGGATCAGCCGACCTCCTTTGCAAGTGGTCAAATCGTCTTAAGTGATTTTCTCCGATCTTATCATCTATTGGAGTGACACCACCTTTCCTTCTAATCACGTCATTCGGAATCCAATCTTTTCGTGTATGACCATGTATCCACCTTAGCATTTTCATTTATGCTATTGTCATTCTCCGCATATATATATGGATCACAGGCCAACATTCAGACCCATAGAGCATAGCATGTCCCATGATTGCTTTGTAATACTTTCATTTGATTTTCAAAGGAATTTTCGTATCACATAAAACAATAGAGGCTCCTCTCCATTTTAGCCAATCTGCATTTACTTTATGAGTAACATCTCCACCAATTTCCCCATCATGTTGCAAAATAGTTACCACGGATTTAAAAGAATCTTTCTTCTAAATGTTATTGTCTCCGATCTTTACCTCGATTCCTTCACCACTACTTCTGTCAAATGTACACTAAATATATTCAGTCTTAAACCTACTTATAAGAAATCCTCTAAACCTCGTTCGGGTAGTGGGGTAAACCCTCATTTTGGGGGTTTACCCCCCTTACCCCCATTTTTTCTCTCTCCCATAGGGGTCCCACATTTTATCTTTTTTAATATATTAAAGAATTCAAATTTCTTTCATCAATTCCATCAAAAAATATTATATTATATCATCATATCATATAAAATTTATAAACAACTCCACTTCTACTCACTTCTCCAAAGTTTAATACAATCGCATCACAATAACTACTCACTTTTCCAAACTTCAATACAATCATATCACAACAAACCCACAACAAACCCAACCCCAGATTAACCCACTATCCAAACACCAAAACACAAAAATGGGTTACCCTCTACCGATTTAACCCGCCCTAACCCGCGTACCAAACGCACCCTTAGTCTCCAAGGCATACCTCCAAACTTCAAGCTTCGCACTTACTCCACCTCTAGTCTCATCAATCAACACAATATCATGGCGAACAACATACAACAAGGTATCTCATCACGAATGTGACTAGTCAACTCGTCCATAATCAAAGTAAAAAAATGAACTCAAAGTTGAACCTTGGTGCAGAACGATGATGTCAAAATAGTCAGTCTTCCCAGACTGTATCTTTACACAAGATGAAATTGCATCACACATATCCTTTATAAGATTAATGTATAGGACATGTACATGTCTCTTCTCCAAAGCTCTCCACAAAATCTCTCAATGGGACTGAATCATAAGCCTTCTCCAAATCGATAAAAATCATATGGAGGTTCTCCCTTTTAGCTCTATAAATCTCCATTGTTCCCATCAACAAGTGGATAGCTTAAGTAGTTGAGCGACTTTGCATGAATCCGAAATGGTTTTCTGTTAAAACTTGCCTCGACCTTCTTCAATCACATGTTCCCAAATTTTCAGTGCGACTCATCAGTAGGGATGTCAGTGTACCGGATTTGAAGTGGGTATCAATATTCCCAACCCATATCCATTTAAAATCGCTACCCATACATGCCCATTTATTAAATGGGTAATTGTTAGCAGGTACGCATAAACCTGACGGATACCCATGCACCCAATGGGTATCTACATATTCGACATAGTAAATTTATAAGTTATTCATAAATGTTCATAAGATTTTTACACATAGATTAAACAGAGGGAGATTATGTAAGATGGCGGTACACAAAGATGTGTAATGTGTAGGGGATTTAAAGGTTATATATTAGGTGTTTAACTCTTTTGGGTTGATAGATTTTATTTATTGAAAATTCAAAGACGTAGTTGAATATGAATAAATATATGGAAAGGATAAAATTGAGTTGGATTTTTATATATGTATATTGATTACTTATTAGATATGAAATGCGATGGGTTTGACTCAATCACAACACGAACATCGATATTTAATTTATTTTTTTATTCGGATTTGGGGCGAGTTCGAGTTTGGATATCCACAAGGCAATCCCAAACCCATACCCATACATGCATGGTTAGAAAATTTAAAACTCAAACCCATCCAAAAGTAAACAAGACAGGTTCCAGGTCCTTAAATAGGACATGTTCGGGACGAATACCTGATGGGTATACCCAGATTGACATCCCTACTCATCAATTTCATACCTCTATAATTCAAACAATTTTAAATATCTCCTTTATTCTTGTAAAGAGGCACCATGATTAGTCTCCACCATTCTTCAAGCATTTTCTTGCTTCGTCAAATAACATAGAATAAATTTATGAGCCAAGTCAACCAACGTTCACCTAGAACTCTCCGTACTTCTATAAGGATGTCATCAAGTCCTACACCTTTGCCAGGCTTCATAGTCATCAAAGTTTCCTCTACTTATTTCCTTTGTATATGTCTATAGCTTGCACGATTCAGGTACCTTTCACTACTAGCTAGATCTCCCAAAGTGATCTCTTTATTCCATTCTCCAATGAAAAGCTTATGGGAAAATTGCTTCCATCTGGTTTACATATCTTTTTAAGTAACAAGCACATGTGCTTTCTCATCTTTAATGCATCTTAGTTGAGAAAGATCGTTGGAGAATATATCGACATATATTGATGATTGTGAGAATACCAAAAATATTTTTTTGCAAATTAAGATCATTCAATCATTGTATTAATAACTAACATTCAAATACATTCCTATAGGTGCAAAGAAGATGTATTTAACACATTAATATAGGCACGAAGGAGGTGTATTTAGCACATTATATCGTATACATAATATCGTACAAAGTATTGACTACATGAGAAATCAAAACAAGTAATGAAGTTCATCAAATAATAATAGAGTACATCTTTTATAATAAAATAGCCATGTGTTCCAAAAAAACAAAGATATGCATTTAAATTAATTATAAAGAAAATACCAGTACATTACCTCGTAAGACATTGTATGCAAGCATAAGTTTTTTTTAGTCCCAAAAGAAGGGGGAGACACTCGGCGGTGTCCACCCCATTTTATTAAAACAAATAAACAGTAAACATACAAGCATAAGTAGCAATGATATGGGAGTTGAAAAGGTATCATAGGTGGCACACGGGGAACGTGAAGGCCTCGTTACGATGATGGTGATGGTCGATGATGGAGTGTGCAATGATCTCTATAGCAGGGAGTATTGTTCACGAGAAAATCTGACATATGAGATTGTATGTTATAATTTTTAAGATAAATCAACGGTTTTCTAGAGAAAATGTGAACAAATTCATCAAAAACTCTAAAAAACATCCCCTTAAAATTTTGATAAATACAAGAAATCGTAGCCAAAAATTAGAAAAAATTTAAGAACAAGTATATGAGCACAAAAAATATAAAACCCCTAAAAATCCACCTCAAAAAGCATTGCATTTAATGAAAACACCTTACGGAAGCCTTTTCTAAAGCCAAGAAGAAGTTGCAGGCTAGTTGAAATGGGAGAAATTTACATTCAAAATTTTATTTTTTGTCAACACCATCTCGATTATCTTGTGAGATATCAATCGATACTGGGAAATTGATAGATATATATATATGGTAAGATCAATATCAACCAATATGCAAGATCGATGTATCATTGATATATCGACAATGTATCATGATATTTAATATTAAGAAGTAAACTAAATATGGTTCAAGCGGATATTCTTGTGCAAGATTTCTATGAGGTGTGAGCGGCTACTTTTGAGTAGAATATAAACAAATTTTACTGGTTCAATGAATACCATGCATTCTTCTTAAAAATTTATGGGAAATGGTGCTTAAGATGTCATGGAGTCGGTCTAGGAGTTTCGGCCGAGAAATTCTAGCTTTGATACATCAAAGAGGTCTCTAATTTTTCTTATCCAAAGAAAGACATCACTTTGTGGGTGGAGGATTAGTGCTTGATCATGCTCTAGAATGCTGTGTGCATAATTGTGGTAAAGCATCTTGTGAAAAACTTAGAAGTATGTCGTACTCATTTGTCAACCTGGCAGAAAAAAACATTCATACCTACTAGGATGGTGGATGATTATGTAGCTATGGCTTCAAAGATTATGACTGACTGAAAAAGGAGAAGGTGGAAGGGCTTATGTAGAAGTTTGAGTTCTTCATGGTGTAGGACAATGTGGACTGGATATTATTGTGGAGCTCTTGAACAAGAACTTTTTTCTAACTCTTGGATTGCATGGATGAAAAGGTTGTGTTACCATCATTTCTGTGGTCTAATTAACGCATGTCTAGAGGGAGGGTCCTTTCAGCCACAGATAGATGGTTGTGCATATTAGTGCAAAGGTTGTGTTACCATCACTTTTGTGTTCTAATTAATGCATGTCTAGAGGGAGGGTCCCTTCAGCCACAGATGGTTGTGCGTGTTAGTACCCCTTCTTTTCGTACGTGTGGCAGAAGCCCTTTTTTTAGCCTTAAAGAAGGGGGATACACTCAATGGTGTTCGCCCCAAGATTTATTTAAAAGAAGGAAAAACGTGAAAAGACAAAGGGGATCAAAATCTAACGCAGACGATTACAGATCCCAATCTTCTATCAACCTCGCGGAATGTAACCCCACATTTTCCTTGTAAAACCTTTGCCCAAAAAAAAGGAGTGCATTTCTGGCAAGCCACAAGACCCAAATGATGGCAATAGGTCTAAAAAGCTTCCGTTGTGGTCTGCTCTTGTTGCCAACCAACAAGCCGCAGAAGGAGGCCAAGTCCGCCGTGCACAGCCAAGCCAAATTTGCCTCGTCCCAAATCTGAATCGTTCTCGGGCACTTGAAGAATAGGTGCTCGAGGGTCTCGATCGCGACATCACACAAAAGGCATCTATCAGAGATGATGCCAAGAAGCCTAGCACAGCGCTCTCTCGTCATCACTCTCTACCTTCTGAACAACCACAAGAAAAAGCCTACATGTTCAGGGAGGCCGTGATTCCAAAAGAAGGCGCAATCTCGAACCAAGTCCTCCGAGCGCAAGGGGGGAGACCTGCAAATCACCCCAAAAGCCATCCTGACTGTGAATGTGCCCTTCCGTCATCCCAATGGTCCCTTCCCACAGACGGTCTTCCCATCTCTTTGATAGAATCCAACAACAAAAAAAGTCCTCGAGTCGCTGATCCGAGAAGTTCGTGGAGAAGGTGGGGAAGCAATTACCATCCGACCAGCAAGACGCAACCAGCGCATTCTTACCGGCCGCAAGAGCATATAGGCGAGGAAACCGCGTGCACAATGGTCCCCCCCCTCCGTCCAATCATCAGTCCAGAAGGCGAAGGATTCACCATTGCCAAGCACCGGCCTAAACAGTGAGAGATGGAGGGTAAAGACCTCCATCATCCCCTTCCAGAACGGAGTGGGCGACTCCACACGAGCATCATACTCGGTGGCGCACCACCTACACCGTATATTTTGCGCAGGATGTTGCAGCAGAGATCCTCCCCAGGCCCCCACACTTTACTCGCCCACTTAAGGAGCAAAGCCTCATTCATTTGGTCCAGTCTCCGGACTCCCAGGCCCCCCGCTTTTTTAGGGAGCGTGACTATATCCCACTCAACAAGATGAATCCCCCCCGATTCACCACCATGCCTGTCCCATAAGAACCTGCGCATCAGCTTCTCAAGACGGCTACAGATCCCCTTCGGCAAGCGTCGATTGGACAAGAAGAAAACAAGAATGGAGGAAAGAACTGCCTTTAAGAGGACCAATCGCCCCCCTTTGGAGAGAATGGCCGACTTCCATCCCGCGAGTCTCGCTTCAAACTTCTCAACAACATGCAACCAGTCACGCAACTTCGTTCGTCCCACCGATAAAGGCATCCCAAGGTAGTCAATCGGAAGGGATCAGCACTCCGAACCTAAAGTCCGTCCACACGCATCAGCCTCTACCTCAGATAAGCCGAAGGGGACAACCTTAGATTTATCCGCATTCTTGAAGAGACCAGAAAGTTCGCTGAAGAGATCTAGGGCCTCTGACATGCCAGAAGCCTCCTCAGCGCCCCCCTCAATGAAGAAGATAGTATCGTATGCGTATTGGAGAAGCGGGATCAACAAATCATCCCTCGAGTACCCGGCCGAGAGACCACAATCAGTTACACGGCCCACAATATGCGCCAGGACATCCACAGCAATGACAAATAAGAGAGGTGCAAGAGGGCAGCCTTGCCGCACACCCCTACGTGGCTGGAAGAAGCCACCCTCCGAGCGACCATTCATCATGATCGAAAAGGATGACGTCGTAACACAACGCTTCATCCAAGAAATCCACAGAATCGGGAAGCCTCTCCTCCGCATGAACGACCAAAGGAATTTCCAGCCTAAACTATCATAGACCTTTGCAAAATCCACCTTCCATAAAATGCCTTGTTTGTCCCTTCTCCTCCAGTCCGCAATGATTTCCGAAGCATGAATAAGACAGTCCGAAATTTGCCTCCCCTTGATTAAAGCTGACTGTAGCGGGGAAATAATCGTCTGAAGAACACGACTGAGTCACACGGCGAACACCTTTGCCACAATCAGGTAGAGTGCATTAGAGAGAGCAATGGGGCCGAAATCCTCAATGCGATCCATCGTTGAGGACTTAGGAAGGAGAACAATCAGCGACTTATTTATCCTCTCGAAACCAGCATTACCCTCACAAAACTCCACGATGACATGGAGAACCTCGTTGCCCACAAGGTCCCAAAAATCTCTGTAGAAAGCAACCGGGAACCCATCAGAGCCTGGAGCCCCATCCACATTCAAGCTCCAAACCGCACTCTTAACTTCCTCCACGGATACGCCCTGAGTCAACTCTGCACACAAAGAGAACGGCAAAGAAGGAGCCCCAAGCCCCGTCCACCTCCAAAGCCAGGGTATCGTCCTCGCGGAGAGGTCCCTAAAATGATCGGCAATCGCCTTCTCCATTTGTCTGTCACCATCTATTCACACATCATTCACCGTAATCGACCTCAAAGCATTTGATCGACGCCTCTTGCTAGCTATGCAATGGAAAAACGCCGTGTTTGCGTCCCCCTCCCTGAGCCAAGTATTCCTTCATCTTTGTCTCCATTCAGTGACGCGCTTAAGGTCCTCAACCGCAATTAATTTTTGAGCAAGCGAGCGAGTGGCCAGTTCATCCCCTGTAAGCTCCCTAAGATTCTCTTGTGCATCGAGTCTACTAACCACCTGCTCAGCTTCCAGCCTGGTAGCACATCTTGCAGTCTTGGACTCCTTCTTGAAGGAGCTCAACCTCTTACGCAAAGACCCTAACTTCTATACGAACATAGACGCAGTCGACCCAGAGACCTCCACGTTGGACCAGTGTGAGATTACCTACTCTCTAAAATTTTCCTCCAACAACCAGCTCTTCGCATACCTAAAGAGACCCCTCTGCGGGAGAGATTCGCCAAAATCCCAAATAATCGGTGTTTGGTCAGATAAGACCCTCGATCAAGCCATCACAGTTGAGAGCACGAAACAATCAAGGAGCTCGGCCGAGGCCAAAAATCTGTCAATTCGAGAGCGAGAGTTGGAGCTCCTCCAAGTGTAAGCCGAGTCCCTAGCGTCCATAACCTCCAGGGCCATCGAATCAATAGCATCTGCAAAATCATTTGAACCCGGGTCCTGGCCACCCCTGAATCGCAGCCTATCCGTTGTACGAAGAGTAACATTAAAATCCCCCCCAACGAGCCAAGGGATACCCTCAGATGCCCTACTCGCCTCATGTAGGTCCTCCCATAATTCCCACCGTAGAATATGATTACAAGGGCTGTAAACACATGAAATCGCCAAGGGTGTAGAAGAACCAACACATACCAAGAGAACAGAGAGAACGTGTCTCCCTCGAAGCACCGAGGTAAATGCCAAGGACGACGATCACCAAGCCACGAGAAGCCCCCCAGATGCCCCAACCGCATACAGCGTTCTGAACTCAATCAATTCCACCAGCGCTGAAAGATCTCCAAACAACATCGGAGACAGATTGAAGTTTCGTCTCCTGCAGCATGACCACATCGCAACACCATTCAATGAATCGCGCACCGAGTACCCTTCTCTTGTCCAGCTCCCCGAGTCTCCGAACGTTCCAAGAGAGAATCTTCATTTAGAACATGGGAATGGACCCTGAATGCGGATCACACCAGAGGCCTCAGCAATGGTTGTCTTTAAGGCCGAGTACGATTGTGGCTCGGCGAGTCGAGTCCGAGATTTCTGCATGCGCATGTACCTCTTACCGGATCGTTTGTCGCATGCCCCTTCATCAGGACGAGAACCACCCTCCGCAGGGCAAGCCAAAGGAGAAAGAGCAGAAGGACACGCATCAGGAAGTTGCCCATCCAAATCGCCGGCCAAATCCGGTCGAGTACCAACGGAAGACGAGGCGGAGAGTTGTGGGGGACCCCCATCAGAAAACACGAGGGCGCCGACACAAAGCGGCAGTGTCGGAGCGATATCTGTAGTCGGATTCTAGGGCTCACCGGAAGGGTACGCCCATCCCCCCGTAATCGAGTGGGACAGGTATGGCACCGGATCAAAGAGACCCAATCGGGTTGAGAATAATTGATTGGTCATGGGCCCCGAAAGGCCCATAAGGCCCGATAAGAAAGAGGTACACGGGTTTGGATCCCCTTGCGGACGAAGCGCCAAAGGACCCGCGCGATCAGGCATGAGTCCTGGACCCGGAGCCAAAGATAGAGGCATTAACGAGAGAGGGGCCACCAAATTTGCCACCTCAGCAGACAAAGAGAAGTTTTGGGCGACGAGGCACACGACCCGAGGAGGGACTCCCAAAGGACGCACCGTATCGTCCTCGCACCTCGAACCATGCAACGCCCCCCTCGGAAACCCCACCGCCAGCGCAGAAGGTGAAGCGATATCGGACAGGAGCGGGATCCCCGGCGGAGGCGGGGGCTCGACGATTTGCATCTCCACCCTAAAGCTGAATCGCCCAACGTCCAAGGACGCGAAGCAGACCAAGTCATCGGGGGAACATCCATAATCGCCTTGTTGCACTCCATCAGCACGAGCGTGATATACGGATCCGAGCCGGGTTTCAATCCATCCTCCATCATCGCGAGCACCGTGCCCCACCTCCGGAGGGCCGGCCCCAAGCAATAAACCGACCGGGATAAGAACGGAACACCACGCACCTTAGCCATGCAAACCTCCGTTTCTGTAACCGCACCATCCGCAAAACGTAGAGGTCGTCAACAAACATCGCCCACCCCACCATTCAGGAGCAGACGTTCTCTCTACACTGAGTAGAGGCCACGAACACAGCACCGACGAACACCAAGATATACGACATCTCCCGTAAACCGCGAGCCAAGGAGTCCAGAGAGACGGACCTTCAGAGCTTCAAGAGAGATGCAACCTCGCATCGCGTAGCCGATCACTGCATGGGTCTCCCCATCCTGCATGCCTGGCTTGATACCATCCGCAACCACTGCCTTATAACTACGAAGCCCCCGGCGAGCATCGACCGCAGAGGATAGACGTTGCATGGCTTGTTCTTCAGAGCTCCTCATCACAACACGAGCGGTACCACGACCGGAAGCAAACCAGCAGGTGGCACGACGGTGGCCCAAGATATACGACACCAAGATATACGACATCTCCCGTAAACCGCGAGCCAAGGAGTCCAGAGAGACGGACCTTCAGAGCTTCAAGAGAGATGCAACCTCGCATCGCGTAGCCGATCACTGCATGGGTCTCCCCATCCTGCATGCCCGGCTTGATACCATCCGCAACCACTGCCTTATAACTACGAAGCCCCCGGCGAGCATCGACCGCAGAGGATAGACGTTGCATGGCTTGTTCTTCAGAGCTCCTCATCACAACACGAGCGGTACCACGACCGGAAGCAAACCAGCAGGTGGCACGACGGTGGCCCACCCTCCCGCAGGCAAAACACCTCGGTGGGACATGGTAGAATGACGCAACGTGGCTCCGAACCCCACAGCGAAAACATCGCTTCTCCGGCTTCTTGTGGGAGACATGCACCAAACCCTCATCACCCACCGCACCGAGCACCTCGCCGCCTTCGCCAGCCCTCATCTCCCTTTCCTCCCGACCAACCACCCTCTTCCCCTTCCCAACTTCAGCAAGCTGACCCCCAATGAGCAACCCACCTTCATTTCCCTCCGGGCCCCCTCCCTCCATGACAACACCACGTCCTTCTGCAGCAAAGGACCCAACCTTGACATTGCCATTTAAGAAGTTATTTTAGGTGGGGACTTCAAGGACTGCTCAACTCAAGAATTGTCCATATTGAACCTACAATATGTTAAAAGCACCTTATTCTTTGTCGAGGGAAGAGCATGAGTCCAAAAGTCTCCATGCTTTGGTTGACATCTTACGTGGCTTCTTGAGTAGTTGAGACTCGAATCAACAAGGAATGGTCTTCATTCTTTTTTGCCATGTTAGAGGATGGGGCTCTCATGTAAGGTTGAGCACTTGGAGTACCTAGGAATGGGCTCCTAATGGCTGGGAGTTTGAGGGTGGCAGACCGAGGCCCCCTCTTAGGGAAAATGGAGTAGAAGTTTGGCTGGGTGTAAGGCCAAGGTGGTCACTTAATGACAGTATAGTAATTATTGGTGCAGATACTCATTTCTACTTATCTATATATAAGTTGCATGTAGGTTTCACTAAATGATTCTTCTAGACCACCTTTGGGTGGAAGAGTTAGAGTGACTAGTTGCATGGAATAGTCAGAGGCCAAGAGTGCCATGATTTTCTGTAATGAGCATTGCTAAATTGAGATTATGATTATGCATGCTGACATTATGTTTCACTCATGGTCTTTGAAATTGTAAAAAAACAATGTGTGATTAAAGGAATTGCTTATAGTGAAAACCTGTCATGGGTGGTCACCCTTTCTCCTTTAAAAAAACATCATGCAAAATATGTTCCCATCATCTTTTGGAAACTTCCTCGTTTAGGACAAAAAATAATTTTTTTTATTTCGTTTCAGAAATTACATGCCATAGTCCACCAGTTATCACTATTTAGAGTAACGAGTGACTTATTTTATTATGGCGTCTCCTCTTATATAGATAAAGGGAGTCCATAGTAAAGGGAAAATTATATAAGCACCCATAGAGAAATAAGAAAATACAAGCATTCCCATAATCCTTCTCAAGTTGGCATACAAAGCATTAGTCATGCTCACCATGAAAGTCAAAAAAGAAAGATGCTTTCTAGGAGGTGTTTTTGTAAAGAACTAAAGATTTTTGCAAGTTGAGACTCTGAAGATATAAGAGGTGTAGCGATCTTTCCTTGTTGCAGGACATCTATAATAAAATAACAATCTATCTCAATATGCTCGATATGATCATGGAAGACCAGCTTGAAGACAATATAGATAGCACATTTGCTGTTGAGATAAAAAGGGGATGGGAACCTTGGTTGGAAAATTAAATTCCTTCAGAAAAGACACAATCCAATAGAGATCACAAGTGACTTGGAACACAACCATGAATTTCGATTCAACACTAGATCCAACAGCCGCATTCTGCTTATCCCTCCATGTGATTACATACATTGCCTCCACAAAAGAAACATATCTAGTGTTAGATTGCCTATCAACCAGAGAGCAAGCATAATTCAAAATAAAAATAAGAACAAATGACCCAATATCCATGAAGAGCATTGAAAAGCATTTTCCCAGGTGAGCTCTTGAGGTAACACATGATAAGTGAACAAGCTATCAATGACTCTATCGAGGACTCCCCATATGATGGCTTTCCTTGAATAAAAGCGTAGGAAATATCTAGTCAAGTGATGGTTAAGCAAAGGAATTTGTCCACCAAAGGCATGTAACTTGTGGTCTCTTGCGCCAATGTGTCACTCATGTATCAGTGCCCCAAGTGTATTGCTACTAGAAAAAAGAGGTTACAGGAAGACTTCCAGTGTCCAGGACGGTGCTAGTTGGGGTTGATGGGAAGATTACATAAATACTCCTCAGAGAGAAACAAGAAGGCAAGAATAAAATGCATATATTCTTTCTCCCGATTTACAAGAATTATATAAATGCCATTCTTTCTACAAATTTTAAATAGGCAATCCTAATCCTATATTTGATTTGTATCTTGACATTATTATAATATGTCCATTAGTGGTCAACTTTGTATTTTCTATTGGTTATAACCCAAATAGATTTTTTTAAAATATGATGAAATACATACCAAGTTTTGGAAAAAACATCTGAAGAAGACCTGAAAATCATCCGGACGAGGGCATCCATCAGGGTTTTTAAGGCAAACAGGGCTTCACGAACAGTGCAAACAGGGCTTCACGAACCGCGTTAAGGTATTTCTCTATATTCTTCGTAGAGGCAGACTCCTTACAGGAGAAAGGTTGGTGTGGTTTTTCCGAATGTCAATCCAACTTGTTCGTGGTGCCAAGATGGAATTGAGGATAAAGAGCTTTCGTATATACTCGTGGAGATCTCTGATTTGTCCATCAGTTTTTGGCCATCAGCAAAAGGGCTTATTGTGTTCTTTATATCAGCAATCATCGCATTCGATTTTTTCCCTTGTTCAATTTCCTTTCAGGATGAAATGTCATAGCCTATCTCCTTGCAATGACCACACTTACTGGAAAGACAGTATCCACTTTTAGTACATTTACTGAGTAAAGCAGAACATTCCATATGCACAACATGTTCACCGTTCATAGTAGTCTGGCACTATTCTTCTGATTAGATAGCATAATACACTTCCTCAATATTGACTTTTATGCAAGCAGTAGGGAGTTAGCTCCTTGTAGCCACAAATTCGGAGTTGAGACCTTCGAGAAAAATGAAGATTCTTTGCTTCCAAACTTCATCCCAATATTTTTTCTGGTTAGCAATACTAGTCCACGTGTCATCTCAATAGTAGTCCATATCTTCCCATTTCACCGTTAAGGCAAAATAGTATGCAGCAACAAATAGTTCACCATGTTTCATGTTATACACTTCTCTTCTCAATTGGTACATTCGAATATCATACTTCATTTGTCCATACATGCTTTCCAGAGTTAGCCATTGATCACAAGCATTCTTTTTTTAAGCACCAATAGTTGAATATCGGAAGACACAAAATTTATGATTCGGTTCTTGCATTGACTTCCACGTACTATTGATCGTACATTCAGTCACGTCCGGAGTCTTTTTTCTCTCATCCACATAACCACATATCCCTCTTGAAGTCAAAGAAATTCCATCAAAAACAGATCAAAGTAAATAATTCATCTTATTAAATTTTATGGTTGTAACATGACAGGGCATGTTATACATTCTCGAAGTCAGAGAACTTATCTAGTTTGCATCTTTATCTTCCAAAACCATTGATAAAAGGAACCGACAATGCAAAGAACAAGCACCAACAGCACCCAAAAAGGGTGGAGGTAAGAAAAGGTCACCAACAGGTTTACCAACACGTGACAGAGACGCTTGATCTTCACCTCACATTGAAGCCGCTCTGGAATCGAGCACACGCTCTTGATTCCCTTGGGTCTGCTCTCATCTAGAATTGTGCCCTGAAGAAATTGCGCCATGGAGGATGAGTCGCGCTATGAAGGAGTGCCGCTCCCAAGAGGAGGGTTGAGCATGGATGGTCGCACACGTGGAGGGTTGTGTGCCTGGATGGTCACGCGCGAAGGGTTACGCGCACCTAGAGGAGGTCCGCCAGGAGGAGGAGGGTCGTGATTAGGGCCAGCGCGCCTGGAGGAGAGTCGAGATTAGGGCCCACACTATGAAGGAGGGGCGCATCTAAAGGGTCGTGCCTAAGGGTTCGCGCAATTGGGGGGTCGTGCACGCCTGGAGCACCAGAAGGGGGAGGGTTGCATGCTTAGAGTTTCACACCTGGACGGTCGCACCTTGGAAGAGACTCGTGGCCTGAAGGAGACGTGTGCCTATAGGAGGAGTAGCCCTGCGTGAGAGGATCCTCGCCCTTGATCCTCGAGCTGTGTGCCCTCGTGAGAGGATTCATGCTTCGAGAAAGAAGACGAGGAACAAGGATTCGGATCCAATAATCAAAGGCCTCAACAAGGCTCTGATATCATGTAGAAAACACAAATCAATCACCACAAGAACAAAAGGATATACGTGGAAACCCTCAACGAGGGAAAAACCACGAGGGCACACTCAACCATAATCTCCTTGCAATGGAGATTAAGACTCTCTTTTTCACTAAGATAATGGAAGAAGGGGGGATGAGTACAACATATATAGTGATGGGTAAACCGTCTTTATTCCCTCGTAGACAACATCGTTGATGATGTTGCATTGCTTGCATTTATCCAATATGCTTTGATGTTTTTAATGACAAGATAGTGTGTACATGTTGTGTATACAAATATTCATAAATAATGATGAAGTATGTGGAATCGATTTGAAATTGGTTAGTAATTAAGGAATAATTTATGTGCATCATATCTTTTTTTAAAGGTCGTCAAATCCTTTGTTACGTATGGACTTGTAGGAAAACTATACCAATATTGTATCAAAATATATTAAAGGGATATTACACCCATAACCCTGAGTAATTTCGCAATAACAATCATAACCATGCATAATAGCGAATTACATAATAAACCCTGAGTAATGTTTAACTCTTACACAACATAACCCTGTGTTATGTTCCATTTGAGATGTCTGTTATCTTTGACGGTTTCCGTTAAGGAAAAGACAGAGTTGCCCCTAAAACATATTCTTATTTGCAAATCATGCCATCTCATCTCTGGCCATCATCAAGATCGAAATGTTTGTCGGGGCTTGGGGAGGAGGGAACTCGCAGGCTCCTGGGGTCATCGGAGCTTGAGGAGGAGGGGCCTCCTAGGCATGCGCAGGCTTGGGAGGGGGGGTCTCAGACCTTGCAGGCATGCCATGGCGGGAGGGGGAGAGTGTCGAAGCTTGCAGGCTGGGACCACCTCCAGGCGACCACCTCCAACAGAAGAGGGGACTTGCAGGCTGGGACGAGGGCGAAGCTTGCAGGCACGCGCGACGGGGGGGCTCCCAGCCACGCGCAGTCGGGGCAGGGGCGGGGGGGGGGGGGGCTCCCAGCCCACGCGCGGGGGAGGGGGGGCCAAGGACGGGGGCTTGGAGAGGAGGGCGCTCTCCCAGGCATGCACGGGGCGGGGGTGCAGGCGCACGCAGCGGTCCCGCCGTGGGTCTCCCGGGGTTGCCTGGGGTCGGGACTTCGGAGGAGGGAGCTTGGGAGTGACAGCGAGGGGGAGGGAGGCGATGGGGCAGAGGGGAGGAGGGTGTGGTTGCGGTCGGACGGGCGGCGGAGGGAGGGAGGAGGAAGAAGGGGAGGGGGTCGGCTAAGCTGGAAGGAGGAATTTTTTTAAAAAAAAATTTCAGCCGTTGGATACAAGAAGGGTTGGATTAACCCAATGATATGGTTGGGTTAAGGGAAAAATTAATGGAGGGTCATGAGTGTGAGACGGAGTGATTACTCAGGGTTTATCATGTAATTCGCTATTATGCAGGGTTATGATTGTTATTGCGAAATTACTCAGGGTTATGGATGCAAATATCCCTATATTAAATAGGACAAATAATGGCATATTAGTCATTTTGCCAATATCTTTAAAAAATAAAATATTTTACCTCAACGCCACATCATTTGAGAACCACTTTTCCTAGTTATAACATCAAAGATTGTCAAAGCTGAGGGAGAGAAAGAGGATGAGCGTGGGTCGCAGGGTGTGGCAGCCGAAGCCTTGTGGATCCAAGGCGATCTCGATCGAAGAAGAGGGTTGGACGCTGGTCACCGATAGAAGGAGGTCTCCTCAAAAGGGACCTCAGTGCTTTTGATGTAGGCGGCTTGGGCATCGTGTGGCTTCTTGCGCGGAGGAGATCAATTGCTTCACCTGCGGCGGTGGTGAGCATTGAAGCTTCGACTGTGGAAGGTTTCGTCGTGTGCCTCTTGAGAAGAGTGTTGTTGTTCGTGGGAAGCAAGCAGCAGAGCGTTATGGCGGGTCGGACATTGCACCAGAGCAAGGTTTGGCAAAGGTCGTTTTGGGAGGCCCTTCTTTTGCCGAAGTGGTGTTGGGGAGACCTTGCATCCCCCGGTGGGGTCGGCTTGTAGTTTTTTGGTCGGCAGATCGAACGTTTCCCGGAGATGGCAATGGTCGAGCTCTCGTCGTTGCTCGATGGGACTTTCAAGGGTGATGTCGTCGAGTTGTCTCCGAGTCTGGTTCTTGCTCGAGGTCTTTCAGCGGATGAAGTTGGTGCAATTTTGTCTAGAGGTGATGGTTTGAGATCGTCGTGGAGGAGGTCGTGGTTCGCCGACGAGGGGTACCTCTCCTCTTGCGCTCGGAGGGAAGAATGAACTTTTTGCAAGTGTTGGAGAAGGCATTGGTCTTGCCCTCAGACGGCCTCCTACCAGGTTCAGATGCGACAGTCGTGGTATGGATTATTGGTTGTCTGTCGTATCAACTACATCTCGGAGTGGGACGTGCGAGATTTAAGATCTTTGTAGAGGAAGTTTCTCCTCCTCCACCACCGCAAGCGACGGAGTTGCGACGGAGAGGCGGTGGGGAGATGAATGGGTTGGGCGTCATCGATTCCGGGGATGACGGCGCGATCCTCGATTCGGCTTGCCATTGCCATTTTTGCGGAATACGAGGCATTTGATTAAGGCATTAAAAACGGCAGGGCTTTTAATGGTAAAACCTTTCTAATGGGTGCAGCATGTGCCACGCCACCCATTCTCGAATGTGGAGGGAATATTTCTGCTTTTGGCGCTCCCCTTTCGGATCCGGATCCGTGTCAAAACTTGGACCCAATTTGGACTGTCGGCGGGACTCCTTTCCCCGTTGAGCCGATGTGTGGAGATTCTGTTTTGCAAAGACCACACAACTTGGGTCCAATTGATGACCCCTCTCCGGATTCTCTTCCCCCTACCTCTCCTACTTCTCAGGCTGCACCCTCAACTGACGGCATCCTGCTCGTGCACCTGAGCCCGGTTGGGTCACTTTCGCCCGGCATCTCCGTTCAAGGGGTCGTTTGCAATGAGGATGTTGTCATTGCGCCTCCTCCAGGGCCTCTGTTTGCGGTCGTTCAGGGGGTGTGCAGCGGGCCGTTTGCGGTAAGGATGTTGCTGTCGCACCTCCACCCCTGGTGACTTGCAGCGATGCTGGAGTGCCTGTGGTGTTTCTTTGTGCCAGAATCTTTCTCGTTTGCAAGTGTGGGGGATGATGGATTGTTGTCACAAGTTGGGGAAGTGGAGGCCATTTCTGAGGAGGGTGGTGACTCGGATGTTGAACTCGCCATTTGTGACGTTGTGGTTGAGCTTGGTGTGGGAGATTGTAGGCAGCATCACAAGAAGCACTATAAACCGTCGAAGGAGAGATACAGAAGAACCGAGGAGAGTGTTGATGATGCTACTCAGCTTTCAGCATGGGGATCAAAGAAGATTATTTTGGCTAAGGTGGCGGGGGTGATCCCCGTCATCGGGAGTACCGCAGGTTGCGAATGAAGATGACCTTCTGGAATGTATAAGGTTTGGGGAACCCCGAGAAAAGAGGTTATGTGGGATCTCTTTGAATGATTGGTTGGTAGATGTCATTTTTCTTCAAGAGACTAAGCTCGGTGATTGTCTACATTTGTTGTGGAAGTCTTTCGGATTGAAGCGCGTGAACAACTTCTTGATGATTAATGTTGTGGGCAGTGCTGGTGGTATTGGTGTTGCTTGGGATGGGGACCTGTTTGACTCTCTGCCGGAGAGAAGGGGCAGATTCATGTTGACGATTGAACTTCTCATGAAGCATCTTGGCTCCAGGCTAGTGATTTCTTGTGTCTATGGGCCAGCTGATCACTCGCTTCGTGGAAAACTCTAGGCTGAGTTGCGGGAAGTGAGAGAGGCATTCCCTGATGTTGCTTGGATCGTGGCTGGAGATTTCAACGTCACTTTGTTCGCGACCGACAGACCAGGAATGGGACAGGATCATGGCTCACAAGGTTTTGTGGATTTGGTGGGAGATTTGCATTGGAGGTTCTGGATGTTGTTGACATTAGATACACTTGGAGAAACTCTAGGTCCCGCTCGAGATTAGATCGTTTCTTGGTCTCCCCTGACGTATTGCAATTGTTCCTCATGTGTGGTGTCTCTTCTCGCCCGAGAACTATTAGATCGGATCATTCTCCTCTTATTTGGGACAATGGTGAGGAGGACGTCCCACACTCTGTTTTCATATTTGAGAGGGTGTGAATGCTTGAAGATGACTTCCGTGAGTTAGTTTCTGACATTAGTGGTCAGTCGAAGGTGAGGGGTCGATTGCCTCGTGTTTGTCACAGAAGTTAGTCAGTCCGAGAAAGAGACTGAGTGTGTTCAAGCGGGAGGTAAGAGAATCCAAGAGGGCGAACAGAACAGTGGCGGAGGAAGGGATTGCTAGGTTGGACACGTTAGAGGATTCCAGAGACCTGATGGATGAAGAGTTGAAAGAGAGAAGGAAATTCGTGAGGATTGTTGTTGTTGAAGATAAGAAGAAGACGGTGGAATGGAAGCATAGATCAAGGCAGAAATTGATCAAGGAAGGAGATGCGAATAGAAAGTTCTTTCATGCAGTGGCCAGTGGACGGAGAAGAAGGAATCGCAGTGGTTGTGGGGGAGTCAAGAGTGAAGGATGAGGAGATTGGGAGAGCGTTAGTGAATTATTTTCATAGGCTCTTGAAAAGGTGATGCCGAGACCGTGGAGGTGGGCGATAACGAGGGCGCCCGATCTCTTGCTCAAGCAAAGTGAGCGGCTGATTATACCTTGCACAAAAGAGGAGTTAAAGCAGGTTGTCTCCTCACTGAATGGTGAGGGCGCACCTGGACTGAATGGCTTTCCTGTTTTCTTCTGTAGCGAGTTCTGAGAGGTGGTGAGTGATGATGCTTTTGCATTTCTGGAGGAGTTTAGCGATGAAAATGATGGTTTCAGCATAATCAATAAAGCTCTGCTTTTCTTCTTCAGAAGGAGGAGACATTCGAACGTGTTGAGGATTATTGTCCCATCGTCATCTCCAATGCTATTTATCTTATTATTGCTAAGGTTCTTGTTGAAAGGCTTGGTGATGTCCTTCAAGACCTGGTTTCTCCCAGTTCAATCTGCTTTCATATCGGGGGACAAATTTAACGATAGCTTGGTTATGGCCTCTGAGATTATAGCAGACTAGTAGCAGCGTCAGGTTCGCGGGGTGCTGTGGAAGGTGGACTTCTCCAAAGCTTATGATAGTGTTGATTGGCATTTCTTATGATTTGTGCTGGCCAAAAGGGGGTTTCCATATCTGTGGATCTCATGGATGAAGCGGTGTATGACCACTGCATCTTACTCAGTTCTAGTGAACGATCGTCTCGAGGGTGGATACTTCTAGTCGCAGCGGGGTGTTCGTCAGGGGTGCCCTCTGGCGCCGCTCCTCTTCATTTTAGCAGTGTTCGGAAATGCGGTCCATGCTGCCGCATATGCGTATTCGGTCACTTGACTGAAGCGCATATGCCATATGCGACAATATGCGGTCAAAACGCATATGCGCTCTGCATATGCGGCATATGCGGCCGCATATCTGATAGGATTCATGTTAATCCATGACATATTGATGACACATTAACTTGATTTTTTCGAGCAACTCTTATATCATCATTTACATCGATGCAGCCTTTTCATATTCTCGTATATATTGCATTTGGGAATATAATCTAGGATATTTTTTCTCATATCCATTTTTTCCATTGTTCTCAACACTTATTAATGAATTGTTTATTGGCTTTTCAAATTTTCTATCTAATGAAATTCATTCTAATTCTTAAAATAAAATATGAAATAATTGACTAATTGTTGACACTTTCATTTTTGTGTTCTAATAAATTCTATATGCAAACAATCTCAACGTATATTTTGTGTCAATATATTTTATCCCTTGGAGATACATATGTGTGTATAATTTTGGTGGTATGTACCTATGATATTCTTTAGCCTTCTCGGGGTCCTTTCTTTTCTTTTCTATTGCTTGTATTCCAGCCTTTCTTTCCTTCTAATATATTGGGGTGAACACCATAGAGTGTATCCCCCTTTTTTCTTGCTTCAAAAAAAAAATTATTCTTTAGCCTTTATTATCTAAGGATCTATATACATTAAAGGTTTTCTTATAGAATTCATGTGTTCTCTGTTGAATCCAAATTTGTATATGTATATATATGCATTAAACTCAAAAATACACACTAAAAAATAATCAATTTATAATATCATGCTTATATATCTCATTGATTATATTATCTTATCTGAAATTTTTAGTTTTGAATTTTTTATATCATCAACTTTTATATTTAAACACATTTTATTATTTATTTTATAATATTTTAAATTAAAATATTATAAACCGCATGAACCGCATATACTTCAATATACTCCTCCGCATATCCGCTTGCTCGTTTTATATCGCATGACTGAACGAATACCGCGTACCGCATTTCTGAACCTTGATTTTAGCGGGGGATGTTTACCTCGTATGGTGAATCTCGTAGTGGATCATGGCCTCACGGCGGGATATTCCTTGGGGATATTCGCTGGAGGACATCTCTATTCTGGTTCTTCAATATGCATATAATACTATTTTTTATCGAGGGTGGGTTGCTCAGGTAAGGGGAATGTCGAAGATTTTGGAGATCTTTGGGATCTCTTTGGCCTTAAGATCAACAGAGATAAATCTAGCATGTTCCCTTCTGGTCTTTTAGAGGAGGAAGTGGTGGCTTGTTCTGAAGAGCTGGGGTGCTCCTGTAGTACAAGGCCGATTAGATATTTGGGCCTTCCATTGGGTTGTGGTCTCCTACACCTATCATGACTGGCTCCCAGTGGTGGAGAAGTTGGAGAGGAAGTTGGCTGGTTGGAAGGGCTCCTTATTCTCTCGTGGTGGATGCTTGATTCTGTTGAAGGCGGTCCTAACTGCAATCCCAATTTTCCTCTTGTCATGAGGCTTCTTCGATGGAGATTCGCAATCGGCTTGAGAAGATCATGTGAAGGTTTTTTTGGAAGCAAGACTGTTGGGGATGGTTGTGCTCTGCACTTGTTGATTGGGAGATGGTTACATTGCCCAAGATGGATGGGAGGCTCGGTGTGCCGAGGTTGGAGTTGATAAACCGTGCACTGCTGCTGAAATGGACTGGTGAGAATTTTGGGGTGACAAGGTCTTATGTAGTAGACATCTTACGCAGTATCTACCGGGTCGAGGTCCGCTTTGTTAATGCTTTACGTAACATCCGCTTTGAGACGGCATTGTCGAAGGGTATTCGTGCGACTCTCCCAGATCTTCCCCAACTCCTCCATCCATGCTTAGGTGATGGCGGTTATTTTTCATTCTGGGCTGAAGATTGGATGAATGACGAGCCTCTAGCCTCCCGCTTCCCGCGTCTATATGCTCTAGCTAAGGACAGAAGTGCTTGTATCACAGATCTCTGGGATAACGGCTTTTGGAGACTTAATTTTGCGGGTGTGCTCTCCAAACGGTGTATGCATGAATACCTTGACTTGATAGAGTCTCTATCTAGGATTGAGAGCCCTACTGTTGGTAAGATCATTGGGTTTGGAGAGAGGGTGTTTTCTCTGTCAAGAAGGCCTACAATGTGTTGATCAAGGGAGCAGAACCACTTCAAGATGATCTTGTTAGGGATTGTAGAATGATTTGGGAGTGGAGAGTTCCAGCACGTATTAAAGTTTTCCTGGGGCACCTGAGACATGGGAGATTATTACTCTCAGGGAGAGGTGGGCCCGCATGTTTCGCTTTGTGGATAACTCTTGCGTTCTTTGCAGTTAACATTGGAATTTGTTGAGCACCTGTTCTGAAATGTAATAAGATGGAAGTTTTTGGCGGATGTTGGATGTGGTGTGGGTTGATCATAGCAACTTGTCGTCATTTTGGGAATCTCTCCTCAACTCTAGATTACATCCGAATGCCGAGATATTAGTGCCAATTGCGGGTTTATAGGCTTTGTGGCTTGCTAAAAATGGTGTATTTCCAATGCAGAGAGATTCTATGTTGAAAATGTAGTCCACCATGCTCAGACTCTCCTCGAGTCCCGGGTGTTTTGACCATCTTTTCTCTATTGATATATTGGGGCGGAACCTACGCTTGTTTCTCCCCTTTTTAGATTAAAAAAAATATTTTACCCCAAGACAGCTGATCGACTCAATCCAAACAGGATCTCAGAGACTCCACATCTTAAACGGTTTCTAGCGTAATAACTAGATGTCGAGCGCTTATAAAATATAAAGTTGACAAACCACAAACCGCATTTCCTAGATCGTACTTATGATGAATGGATGCCTTCGACAAAACTGATAACAGTCACAACTCCAAAATTGCTCGTACTTTCTAATTTGGACACAGAACATGATGACCGAACATAAACAAGCCAACTGCTTGATTCTAAGATAACCAGTAGTCACGTCTGCATTTACAAACACAACGAGCGACAATCGTGAAAGCACACGATCTTACACGTCCAAGCTCCATTTGGCTTTAGCTTGTCGGAAGTTCAATCAATCTCATGGACGGATCTAGAAGGGGGCATGGAGGGGCACATGCCCCCATATTTTAAGATGCTATCTTGTATTATTTATACAATATTATGGTTATAATGGTATTTTGATTTTCCTATACTAAATGTATTTATAAAATTAAAAATTGTAACTCCCTCCTTCAATTTGGATTTGCTTTATTATCTCTCTCTACAATTCTCTCCCATGTCTCATATGTTGAAATCTCTTTCTATGCATATTTTGTTCTACTCTCTTTTTCATTGTAGAATATCTCTCACCCAATCAGTCATGATTTAAAAAATCAGATTTGATTGGTTCATCAGATTGGTTGGATTGGATACTAACGTCGATCTCATCGGTTTGATCAGTTACGTAGAAGCATAATTAGAAATTTTAAAAATTAGTTTGAATATTATCATGTTCAATTGAAGTGGACTAGTTTATCTCAAAACAAACTGGTACAAAGAATTTATATATTATTAATGATCGACAGTGATTCAACATGAATTTCCGTAGTGCTTTATATATGATTTGCATGATTTAAATATACGTTCCACCAGTATGATGGTAAATTAAGCTCGATCCAATTTTTTTAGATTGATACAAATGTTGATGTCATGAATATTCAACTGGTTTGACCCAACAATCGAACTCGATTAAAGATCAAACCAATGACTAAATGGTTTACCCCCCATCTGGATTTTAAAAATTGCATTCTCACCATTTCTCCATACATTTCTCTTTCTCCCTCTCCTTGCTCATATTTATCATTATCTACGATTCATTGAGAAAAATGAGTCCTAACACAAAAGGTACTTTAATTTACGATTTTTTTTATATTGTCTCAATTTTGAACTTATGCTCCATATTTAAATTTAGATGTTTGTGTAGAATTATTTTCCATAACTCTTTTAGATTCTTTTTGTTTGGAAAAGTTTCAAAATATTATTGCAATATATGGCTTGTCCAAATTTATAATAGATACGTATGTATACAATGTTCAATATTACAATTTTATAGATTTGTAACAAAGTTGAGATATTTCTTAAAAAAATGGAAGCAAAGATCCCTAACATGTGTCACGCTCGCAAAAGGTAAAAAAACTTAATCACATGAACATTTTTATCTTGGATTTATAATTTCTCCACATTTTACTCGGTAATATTACAATCAACATATACATAAAATGTTTTATTTTGAGCCCCCTCGGTAAAAATTTCTGGCTCCGTCCCTAAACATTCTCGTTTATAAGCACATATTACGCATTTGGTACATAATTCTACATATCGGCCAACCTCACTCCCCCAGAAACTCGATCAAAGCTGGACGACGTTCAAAGTTTCCATTTTTTACTATTCCTTAACGTTTTATAAACGGGATTGCTCCCAAATGAACAGATATCATAAAACGAATCCGCGTATGAAATTGCTATCAATAGCATTAGGCTGAATCGCACTCACTTCGCGCATTCTCCTTTACTTGATACAAATCGGTATGCAGATAGATAGTTGGAGGGAGAGGGGATGAACCTGCATGCGTTTCTTCACGAGCTGGATGGGGTAGGCGGCGGCGGCGGCGTGGCTCCTCCAGTCGCCGGAGCTCTCGTCGGAGATGGCCCATCCTTGGGCGGCGATGTCGTCTACGGTGAGCCCGTCGGCTGTCACGGCCGCGTCGGAGGCGAATGGCCGCGCGCCCGACGGAGCACGGGGGCGGAGGGCGGCGGAGTAGGAGGGGTTCGCGGGGTGGAGGCGGAGAAGGGGAGCGAGAAGTCTGAGACGAGGGGTCGCTCCCCGTAGGAAGGAAGAGAGCATTGGAGCGGGGAGAACGATGCAAGGGAAGGTCTACACGCAACTGGAATGGCCCTTGCCCTGGTGAACCTCTTTTAATCGAATATATATTATCCGTTTTAAAACATGGATACGCATATCAAAATTGAATATTATATCTTTAAATACGGATTCAGAATGGGATAATCATGATTCGGATACGGATATCTAAGAAACGGATACGGATTATTATATAAATATTAAGCACCTCCTCATACTTTTAATTAGAAATGATGCCTTTACAAACTTGTAATTGATGGATGATTAATCTTAAATTCAATAAACTTACAATGTTATATAATAAATAAGAAAATAAATTAAAATATTGAATGAAATAAATTAAAGAGCATATAATAAAGGGATATTTACCCAGCAGACCCTGAAATCTTTCGAAATTACCTCTACGACCTTTGAAACATCGTAATTCCTCCCACGACCCCGTAATCTTGCTCCGTCTTACCAATAAACCATGGCGTCAATTTTAACTATATTTGAGTCAAAGACTTGGGTTACTCTTGAGTTAACCTAACCAATTTACCATCTAACGGTTAGGATTAGTCAAAAATAAAAAAAAGGGAAAAATCTAGCAAATTAGACTTGAGAATTCTCAAATCGGCCTCGTTCATTGCGGGGCAGCAGCGACGGGGATAGCAGCAGGCAGGGGATAGCAGCGGCGACGGGGATAACAGCGGCGACGGGGATAGTAGCAGCAGGCAGGGGATAGCAGCGGCGACGGGGATAACAGCGGCGATGGGGATAGTAGCAGCAGGCAGGGGATAGCAGCGGCGACGGGGATAGCAGCGGCGACGAGGAGCAGCAGCGACGGGGATAGCAGCAGGCAGGGGCCTCCATCGGGGGGAGTAGGGAGCTTCAGCCGCGGGGGGGGGGGGGGGGGGGGGGGGGGGGGGGGGGGGGAGCAGCATCGCCGAGTAGCAGGGGCCTCCATCGGGGTCGGGGTGGCTTGGGCGGTGGGGTGTGTTGGGGGTGGGGGCGCTGGGAGCTTGGGCGGCGCCGCGGGAGGGGGGAGAGCTTGGGGCGGGGGAGCTTGCGGCCGCCGAGGTGGGGGGTGCTGGGTTGGATCCGTCCTCGACCTGGGGGAGCTGGCGGCTGCCGGGGGCGGGGGGAGTGCTGGGTTGGCTGCCGAGGGCAGTGGGTCGAGACGGAGGGGGGAGCAATGGAGGCTAAGCAGGGGGAGGGAGAGGGAGTGGCACTCATGGTAAATTTGATAGATAAAATAGGCATAATGTACAAGAAGATAACAGAATCTGGTTAACTTTAACGGCTTAATGGATGGGAGTTAACCACAGGGTCTGTTGGGTAAGAGTTAGCAAGATTACAGGATCGTGGGAGGAATTACGATGTTTCAAAGGTCGTAGAGGTAATTTCGAAAGATTTCAGGGTCCGCTGGGTAAATATCCCTATAATAAAATTATATGATGATGTATCTTTGTCTTCCTTCATTTGAAATATTTTCAAAATATAGGTAATACTGTAACATTGTAACCAACTAATAAGGTAAAGGTGATATGGTATATTTCATGAAACGACATTATGATAAATTATAAATGTTTATTACTTTTTTTTGACATTTCATGATGAGATATAATTTCGTGTCTGAGCTACATTGAGGCATGCAAAACATTTGTGAAGCTGAAATATTACTGAGAATATGGATAATACGGATATCTGTATCCGTATCCGCGAAAAATATATATATCTGTATCCGTATCCGGAAAAAATCTATAATGGTATTCGAATCCGTATCCGCAAAAAAATTAAAACTGGTATCCGTATCCGCTAAAATCCGAAAATGTATATCTATATCCGCTTAAAAGCGGATACGGTAGCGGACGGATACGCATATATCCGTACCGGTTGCATCCCAAGTTAGGAGGGTTGAAAATAAGAAATGTAATGTGATGTCATTATGATTTGTGATGGAATTTCAATCCAATAATAAAGAAGGGTAAACCGCAAACAGACCCAATAAATTTGGCTACTCTGACCTAGCTCATCAACCCGCTTCACGACACGAGCTTGGCTTGCACTTGAGCCATGTGTGCGGTAGATTATAGGGATGCGCATGGACCGGACGAATTTGATATCGTTTCACTAAGTTTAACAAAATGGCACATTGGAAGTTTTTGAAATCGGTTAAATTACGGAATGAGTCTGTTCTTAAAATCCAATTCAATCAAAGGTGTACATACGTATACACACGTGTGTGTATGTGTATAAACATGTGGATGGGTGTGATTTTTCATGGAAAGTGTTTATTCCATCTTATTTTACTATGCTAACATAATCGTCTGTTGAGTTAGTCTACTCGTGCCTATATTCAATGGTGAACATTGTTTTTATCTTACCATCCATGTAATCATGGACGGATTCAAGGGGGACATGGAGGGGGCATTCCATCTTCTGAAACCAACACTTTGGATGTTATTTGACGTACAATGATCTCTATATGGATATGTACCCTCCAAGATCGATAAACCTTTCCAATCTTATTAACAAAAGAGATATGACATTGGGCTATGGTCAGCTCAGCACCAATCAAGAACCCTCAATGGATTCCAAGGATTCTTGGTGTACGTTCATTCCAACCCTTAACCCTCTTTTCGAAATTCATTGATATTGAATCAAATCGAACGCACTTCTGAGACTTATTTCACTTTTAGAAGACTCTGTGTTATGTCGCCTGATCTTGATTTTTCACTTCCCCTTAACTTTTTAATTTTTAAAGATTCATTTATAGATATTGATATAAAATAATCATATATTTCAATGAATATGTATGTGTGTAAATTCATCTATAATCAACAAAAAAAGATGAAATGTGAAAAATTAAATGTCTACCACCTAAAACGAAGGATGAAATCAACCAAATATAAATACTGGTATTATCATATCTTTATCTTTTTTAGAATGTGAATGTAATTGTAATTACAGATATAAAATATGCGTTGATATACTCTCATACACAAATAGGAATATAAAACGGATATTGATGTGATATGAATTGTTGTAGAAACTCTATGCACTGCTGCTTCAGTGCTTCAAATGATAGAAAAGAATTAATATGGGATAAGGGATAAGTGAGTCGTATCCTTTGATCATATTCAGTTGGTTAGAGGGATAATAAAAGATAAATGCTATAGTCGAAAATTAATAAATGATGCAGTCATGAGATGCAAGTTGCAACCATTAATATGGGTATCTTATACTAGAATAATATCTCTTAGACTTGCTTAAATTTATATGTATATGAATACAAATACGTAGATATCAATGTGATACTACATTCATATCCATATTAAGATAGATATGGATGTGAATTTAAAAATCTATATAGAGCGGATATGACATCAAATGAGATATGTGTATCCTTCTTTATTCACATCCTTACATAATGGATCAGTTGTACATCAAGTGATGCCACTTTTAATTCTTCGATTAATTTTCCATCATTACATGTTAAATACAACATGATATTTAGCAACTAATTCGTAAATTAAAAAAATATAAATAACAATATCGTTACTTTGAAGTTAACTAACAATTCATATTAGTAATTAGAAAATTATAAAGAGTTTTAATGAAATAATTACAAAATCAATCATACACGAAGAGACAGGAAAGTGTTTTTTTAGTATTAGTCTGAATTCATACTAAATCAAAATTATGAAACCATGTTATATTTTTGTTGATATTTTTTATTAAAGTACAAACTCGCCATAACCCAAAATAACTGATACCATATAGTCATTCTTAGATATTTAATCAACATTAATTAAAAAAACGTGTTCTCAATTTTATTGTTGTTGAGAGCTAGATATCACACATTATTAAAATTTAACTTTCATTTCTAAATTCACATCACATATTAAAAATATCCAATTTGTTGATGAAGAGATTAGAAATATCCAATCAAAATAACATTTACCTTTTTAATTCCACCAAAATTTACATCGAGATATGATGGATAGATATTTAAATAATGATGTATTTTTTGCATTTTTTGTGAAAGTAATCATGTCTTCCTCTTTCATTAAAAATAAAATCCTAATTAGTTGATATTTTGGCGTCTGATGATATATACTTCCACAACTTAATTTCCATTTTGTACCCCTTCCAAACACAATTTTCTGACTCTGTCCCTGCCTATAGTCCACCCCCTCCCGAACTACCCTCCCTCGAGTCCATGATCTTCGGTAGGGGTGACTATATAGATTGCATCATCGACAATTTTCATGTCTCGTTCCTCTAGTATTAACATCCCTCTCTGTTAGGGTATCCTATGAAGATTGATTGGCTGGGAGCTGATGGGGTAGATTGTTGAGTACTATGGTATTTTCTATTGTTATATAATAGATCCTCAGGTCTACCACGTATTGTACTTCAAAATCCAATCAATAAATAATAAGAGAGAGTCTAGTATGAGCAAATGGATATAAGCATGTTACCGAACCAATATAAATCCTCATGTTATGTGATTTGTGTATGATCATTATTATATTTGTGGGTTACTTGATCGGATATATTTCCATTAACTTGTATTAGAGTCATGGTTTGAAAGATTAACCTCTGCCAAACGGATGAAGAATCAAAGATGAAGATTGAGAACTTTAGTGGAAAACTATGCATTATGTAAGATAGATCGAAGATGTTCTATAGCAGAATGTAGCTGCATCCAATAAAAGTAAAGAAGCATAAATCCCTTAAGGATGAGGAGTGGAAGTTTCTACATCGAATGTCCTAGGAACAATAATGTTCAACACATCGATGGTCTCAAAGAGAACTGATATTTTTTAGCACTTAGAACTCAAATATTACGAATGATACAAATTGACGAGAAACCATCCGCATCAAGGCAAAGTGCATTTGATGATGAAACTTTTCAATCTAAACAAGAGAGAGAACTTTGTAGTGACTGGACAGATGAATAACTTCCACAGTATCGTCAACCAGTTATATTCTGTAAAATTTGTGTTTGACGATGAGGTAAAAGATTTTTTTACTTCTTTCCTAGTTTGTTTGACAACTAGAATGCATTGGTTATGGTCGTTAGTATGGTTTTAAAAAACGGTGAGGCGGATCGAGGCAGTTTTCCGTAAACGAGGCGAGGCGTAAGCCTCGAGGTGTAAGCATCGGTTTTTAGGTTAAAAACTATACAAATCTAGAATTTTGTAGAAAAATGCTAGAAATATGAATGCTTTAAAGTCCCCAGCATGAAAGTTGCAACATTATTTAACGAAATAAGAAAGTTTTTAGTGGTCAACTGTCAAAATTGATGAATAATATTTTTATCCCAATTCAAAATTGATCTTAAATTGTATTTGGGAGTCTGGGACTAACAAGATAAGGCTATGTGGTTCTCTTTTGGCATCTACATCAGACCTAGTTGTCAACCCTAACGCTAACTTGGTCTATCATGATCGCCATAAAATAATTTACTTAATCATAGCCTATTAAATTTCTATTGTGATTCATAAAACTGATGTGTCTTGCCTGCCCCATTAGGCATATGCGATTTGTATACACATACTGATGCCACAGTTAACTTTAAAGAGCAGGCTGATTTTGCCCTTCAATTCCATTTATGGGCTGATTTTGCTCCCTATAGTAAGTTGATCCAGTTTTATTCGTAGTTTGGTGATGGAAATTGCATTATATCAACATAGTTGGCTTCAGAACAAACACACATTAGCAGATTTTGAGACTTTAAGCTATTGTCTACTCTTATTTCATAGATAGAGGAGCTTATTCCATGCAGCTCGAGCCTCAAAATCACTTCCTTTCCTGATACTTCAAGGACTCGATTTTCCAGATGAGGCGTATCCTCACAAGCGCCTCACCGCCTCGACAACGCTTCAATGCCTCGAGGCGTAAGTTGCCAAATTAACATACGCCTCATGCGCCTTGATGCGTGTTTTTAAAACCTTGCTCGTTAGCTACTTCATGGATTTGCAAAGTTGAAGTTGGAAAACGTTGATAGTCTTTGTTTGAAAGAAGACGCATGATAGAAGATGCATGGGAAGATCATTTGTCAAGTTTTGCCATAATGCAGAAGGGAGAGGTGGGAAAAGCTGTAATAACCGAACACTCGGGAGAAAGTTAAGGAAAAGGATATTCAAATCTAAGGATCCAAAGTCTGTGGATTTGCTGGAATTGCAATCGAAACGAGCATTACAAGGTTGATTGCAAGGTCTCAAGTATTATGCATAAAGGAGAAAATGTTAAGTGATCCATGGATTGTGCACTCAGATGCTTCATTTTATACCTTACACAAAAAAGATAACCTCCAAAATTACATGAAAGGTGATTTTGAAAAAGTGTACCTATATGATGACAAATGTCACAACATATCTGGAAAAGGCAACATTAATATCTCACAATCTAATAATGGTATCTTGAGATTGAAGAATGATATATAGGGTAAAATGGGGCTGCCCCCGTGTTAGCTCCCCCCGCCCATTTTGTCCGTTTTTTTTATTTTTTTTGAAAATTTCTTCCATAGATTTTCATCAATATATCCTTATATTATGTCATTAAAATTTCGTGTGAAACAAAGACTCCTACGACCTCCATAGCCCATCCAGACGGGATTGTTTTTAGCAATTCTGTTACCGTTAAAAAATGACTGTCTGGATGGAGGCAGTAGGAGTCTCTTTTTCGCACGAAATTTTAATGACATGATATTGGGATATAGTGATGAAATTCCATGGAAGAAATTTTCAAAAAAATAAAAAAATTCAGATGAAATTGCGCGGGAGAGCCGAGTTAGATCCCCCAAGGGGCCCATTGAACTCATATACACACACCCGCGCGCATGCACACACGCGCACACACACTCAATTTGAAAAGGAATCTCGCATATGTGGTCAAGTCTCAAAAGTATTGCCGGGGTATAATTTAATGCAAACTCATGTAAGATGTCATTTGAAATAAATAATCTTAGATGCCAATTTGTTAACAAGTGATTTAGGATTTATATTAGTTGTTTTTTTCGTTACTTGCGTATTTATTTTCAAAACCGAATTCAAGGAAAAATTACACAAAAAATCCATCAATTTAGCTGATTTGAGAATTCAATCTTGAAACGCAAAGTCTTTGCAAGTTTGTAACGTGGTCATCCTTCTTTGGTTTAAAAATTAGATTTATGACTACCATTTTAAAAAATTCATAAGTTTAATTTCGTAGTTCAGAAAGTTTCGTTATATAGTAAAAATATGTACTATATTTCTTTTTCTGGAGGAAATAATTCACCTTAGCTCTATGCTTAAGAATCGTGTGAGCTACTTATCTCGATTTGATATAAAGATATGCCCAAGCTATGAACTTCTCATCACAATTAATATCACGAGGGATGCAAACGGACACGGATACACACACCCCTGATCACCCAGTCCCCTTCTTCAGATCTCTTTCCGCTTCGATCTAGATCTTCTTCCTACAAGCGAGAAGAGCCATCAAGGATGCATAATCTACACCCCGACTCATCCCTTCGTACCACCCATTTCATCCCCCAAATAGACTGTACTCACTTTCACTATATTCTAACCTATGCAGGTGTCTCAAAGCATCTCTAATAGGCCCGTTTGTTACACCGGAATAGAGGAGGGAATGGAATCATCATTCCTCTCTCGATTCCATTCCTTTGTTTGTTAGATCAACTTTTATGCAGGAATAACGATTACAAAGGAAACTTGATTCCCTCATTTATGGGAATCGCCATTCCTAGGAATTGGGATTCCATTCCTTACCAATGCTAATGAATGTATTCTTCTTCAATATTTTAAATTGATATATCATTGTTACAAATATATGATTATCGACATGGATATGTCTTTTTCTTTTTTTTGGATATTTTTTGAACAACGACATGTTTATGATTTTTTTGGACATGGATATATGGATACTGACATGGATACAAATATATGGATGCAAAAGGTTCGATAACTTACAAGTATATGCATATATGGATACAGACATTGATATGTGGTATTTTTTACACTCCTAAGCCCTCCATCCAGACGTCATTTTTTTAACGGTCGCAGGATTTTTTAAATCAACCATGTTTGGATGGAGGCCGTAAGAGTCTCTGTTTCTGACGAATTTTTAATAGAATGTGAGAGGGATATAATGATGAATATACAAATTTTTATTTTCCAAAAAAACAAAAAAATGAGGGAAAAATAGGGGTGGGAGTAGCCCCATTTACCTCATATATATATATATATATATTATAAATATATCTATTAAAAGGATAAAATATATCAGATATGATTAGTTTACGGATACGGATACAAACACGGATATGTGTTTTTTTTTGTTTTCTTTTCCAGATATGGATATGGATAGGGATATATGATTTTTCTCTAATATGAATATGAAAATAGATGCAATATTCAATTTTTTCTAAGATATGGATACTGATTTTATTCTAGCAGATATATATATGTGGATATGAATTTTAATTTTTCTACGGATACATATATGGACATGGATGGTATTTTTTTACGGAAGCGGATATGGACATGGAAATGGTTTCATTTTTTTACAGTTATAAATATTGATACAGATACCGTATTTAATTTTTTAGGATATGGACACAGGTTATATTTTAGTGAATACGTATATTTACATGGATATGTGTTTTTATTTTTTTCCAAAGACAGATACCCATAATTTAATTTCTTTAGAATATGTATATAGATATGGTAATAGAACATTGTAGCGGATACAGATATGGATATATCAAATATATTGATTGTATAAAAAAATAAAAGTAGTTTCCATTTAAATTTGATTATTGATTTATATGAAATATATCAATTATATGAAAAAATAAGTCTAAGAGTACCGATTATTTTTTCTACTTAACGAAATATATCAAAGAAATACTATTTTCTTTCTATTCGTTTCCTTTTCTAAATATAAGAAAGGAACATGTCTCATAATAAAATTTTCAATTCCTAACATGATCCAAACAACGGAATGGAAAAACTTTTTCATTTCCATTCCATTGTTAATTCCATTCTTGTCTTGATTCCATTCCATTGTAATTCCTTTCCAATCAAACAAACGGGGCCTATGGAATCAGGATTTTCATCAAGAAGGTGCTGAGTATACAACTATTATATATGCTCAGAAATGGTAAAAAACTATGTATTTTCGAACGAAATTTTTAAATAGAATTAATACTTTTAAAATGAACCTCTTCAATCTTGATAAACGTAGAATTTAAATCTATTATTAATGTTAGAATTTCAAATACATTGGTATTTTCAGTGGCTATTTTTAAATCGGATAAATATAATAATTTAAGCCTTTCTAAATCCATCTTAAAAAGCTAAATTCTCAAGTGAAATTTTGCAAATTAGTCCCAACACATATGGACATTTAAAGATAAGTCACTCCGGGTTTAGATATTTGCTTTTTAGCTCAATTTGGACTTGTTTGTAATGAATTCAATTAGTTCTTATTGAATTTCCATTACAATTATACGTTGAATTATTTTCTTAATAACTTTTGCATAAGTACTCCAACTTTATTGAAATTGGTCTTTCTAGAATCACATTTTTACGCTCTTTACATCTATTCCATGTATGCTCCGATTAGATGTTGAATTGATCGCTATTTTACAAAAAAAGTCCTTGATTGTTTGTAATCATATTTAATTTGCATTTAATTATATTTAACTATAAAATTGACATACAAATAGGTAAATTAACTATTGCTTCACATACTCCATGTTTAAATAAGCTTTGTAGTATTTTGAATTATTTAGCAGCTCTAATAGAATAGGAGTAGATGTTTTTTGAGAATATGGACATAGATGCTTCATCCTTAACTTGATTCATCACTTAAATAAGCATCTTAATTATGCATTAATTGTATAATTTATTATTGTAGACCAATTCATTACATGATAGCAAGTTAATTCAGGATTGTGCTTATTCTTGTTTGTTTTGTAGTGTATTGTACTCATTCTTTCCCATTATAATTTGCATATGAAAAAGGAAAAAAATTACATGCCTTACACTGTCTTGATTCTAAACACATCAGATAAATAACTTAGATATATTTAATCCCTTGAACGAGTACCTTAGATCGCTGGTATCCCCATGTTCGACCATGTACTTATCCAAGTATAAATATAAGCCATACCCTCTTTACCAATATTTCTTAAGTGTCATTCCGATCATTTGCTTTTGGTCTCGTATTACGACGCTATGATTTTATCATAGCCAATTTGCGATTTTTCAACTACGCGAAAGTATCTAACCCTTATACACAATAGTTTCGATGTCGACGTATTATATATAGTAGCCTTTTGCTAGTCATCCTCTCGAGACCTTGTTTTGCTAGCGAAGTCAATCTCTTAGCATTTCGACGAAGCTGATTTAGATCTTCCTGGATTGAAGTGCAACCTGGTATGGAATGAAAGTCGTGAGGGGTAGAGGCAGAGCTCAGCGGGCTCATAGTTTAACTAATGATTTAGGTTGGTGTCCTAATTGACCTCAAACCCAAATGTTTGTGATTTTCCGTCTGATCATGCATTCATTCCTAATCCCCGTGTTTCCTTACTATGAAAGAAGGCTCAATCGGCTCATTTCTTTCTAAACTTAGAAGCGTTGTTTCACTAACAGCTGACTTGCAATCAATGACCGGTGAAGTTTTCATACTTGAATTTAAAAATCAGCATCTCGTACTTGATTTTTAAAATTCATCTCGACTTGAAAAATGAATTCATTGTTGGAATTAACTGTATTGGGATAGTTTGATGCAATTTGATGGTCAATATCAAGTTGTATTGATGTATCTCAATTCCTGGAATTCAATGTTTCAACCATGTGGGGTGTTGTTTAGTCCCACACCGTGAAGAGATAAAACTGGGACTTGGTTTATATGTGGGAAGTCCTGAGACTAGTCTGGAAACAGAATAAAGAGGACTTTAGACCACATCGCACGCACGCGCGCGCGTGCGCCGCGCCGGGCTCGGGCTCGGGCTCGGGTGGGGGCGCGGCGCGGCTGCAGCTGCGGCTGCGGCGGGGCGGGGTGTGGCGTGGCGTGGCAAAGACCGAGTCGATTTTGTAACCACGTGTTTTTAATTCCAAGGGTAACGCCCCATTATCTTCTCACGAAACGTAACTGCCCGAACGCCTTTAAGTATCTCTTAAAGTGCGTGGGTGTGGGTTACGAACATCCATTCTATTCCTTCTCAGCGCTCTTCTCTCTTTGGAGGACGCCCTTTCCTCTCTTGATCTCAGGTTTCGTCTACGGAGGTGGCTTTCGAGGACGCTCAAGCACGATATGCACCGTCGACGAGCGTGGACCGTCGGACCCTGGGAGCGGCACGCCAAGGCCCTGTGCGCCGGTAAAGTGGGGGGAGCTGTCTCTCTAAGGGGAGTCCTACAACATAACGCTTCGGTTGTGATTCTAACTCTACTCTTTCTTTGTCGCATTGTTTGTGATGATGGTTTCCGGATTTTTCCCTTACTTGTATATGCGTATAACTTTAAAACAGATATTTCTCTTATCATTGTTAACCTGGATTCATACATATGAAAATCAGTTCTGGAAATATGTGGTTAATTGGATTGTTGTATGTATGTTATTAACGGTTTTGTCAACAATCTTAGAGAGACAGTGTTATAACGTGATAAGAAAAATATCGGATTTGAGATTTCGGTCTCGTGTGGATTTCACTGGTATGCTAGAGAAATTCGGGGGTCAGAATTTCAAGCGTTGGCAACAACGCATGAAAATCTGGCTGACCACAATTGGCCTGATTTCAGTTCTGGAAACCGAGTGTCCTAAGTTATCTGAACAAAATCCGGATCCTGAGGCGGTTAAGATGGCAGATGCGTGGAAGGAACATGACCGTCTGTGTCATGGGTGCATTCTTACTGCACTATCGAACGTTCTGTTCGATGTCTATAGCGCATTCACCAAGACCGCTAAGGATCTGTGGGAGGAACTGGATAAGAAATACAACATGGAAGATCTGGGTATTGAAAAATACTCAGTATCTAAGTTCCTGAAATTTCAGATGATTGAGGGAAAATCGGTTTCGGAACAGGCTCATGAGTTTTTATTGTTGCTCCATGGGTTAGCCGAGGCAGAAATGAAACTTCCTGAAAAGTTTCAAGCTATGTCGATTATTGAGAAATTTTCCAAGTCCTGGGAAGATTTTGGGATGTCCCTAAAGCATAGGAAGGGGAAATTTTCTCTAGACGATTTAATGGTCTCAATAGCTATTGAAGAGCAGCATAGGAAACAAAAACCTGTGATGCCTGTAGACGTGAACCCTAAGGTTAATGTAATAACCTCAAAAGGAAACATTGTTAAAGGGAAAAATAAGAAACTGAAAGTCAAGAGAAAATCCAGAAAAAACCAAAGAACAAACCTTTCTGGCAGTGTGGACAGGTTGGACATTGGAAGAAGGATTGCCCTTCTCTGAAGACCCAACAGAAGTCTACGGATGTCGTTCCTCAGGCTCTTGTGCTGACTGAGGGAGGCGGGTCCGGTGAGGGGTATGTCTCAGTGAACCCTAAACTCTACTTTGTAAACGAGCCTAATGAGTGGCTTGTTGATACAAGTGCAAATGTTCACAAATGTACTGACAGAACATTCTTTGTGTCTTATCAGGCTTTAGCCGGTGGTACAGTAATGATGGGGAACAGATCTGCAGCCAAGGTGCTTGGGTCCGGAAAAGTCGAGCTGAGATTCTCAACTGGACGAGTTTGGACTTTGCGCATGGTGCTGCACGTTCCTGATATTAAGAAGAATGTTTTGTCTGGTTCTTTATTAGTTAGAGAGGGTTTTCAGTTAGACTTTAAATGTAATAAAGTAGTTTTTCTGAGACATGGTGTTTTCTTTGGCAAAGGATATTTGACTGATCATGATCTTTTATTTAGAATAAGATGTGACATTGATAGTTTAGTTAATAATATTTCTGGTTTTGATTCTTCTACTTATGTTGTTTCAAATATTGAATCTATTGATTTATGGCATGCTAGGCTAGGACATGTAAATTTCAATTCTATGAAAAGAATGATGAAACTTGACATGATTCCTGATCATACTACAGACAAACTCACCAAATGTGAAATATGTGTTCAAGATAAGTTGCCTAGAAAGCCTTTTCATTCTGTGAATAGGGGAACTGAAATTCTAGACTTACTTCATTCTGATATTTGTGAGTTTGGTGGTGTGATGACTAGAGATAACAAAAGATATTTTATCACCTTCATATATGATAGCAGTAGATAATGTTATGTTTATTTGCTTTAAAATTAAGGATGAAGCCTTAGAAAAATTTCTTATTTTTAAGAATGAAGAAGAAACACAAGTCGGGAAAGTAATTAAACGTCTAAGGTCAGATAGGGGTGGTAAATACACATCTAAGATATTTGATAAACAATGCAAATTATTTGGCATAGTTCATGAGGTCACTGCACCATATTCACCGCAGTCCAATGTAATAGCAGAATGAAAGAATAGGACCCTAACTGATATGGTCAATGTATTTTTACAAAGTTCTGGGCTACCATCTTACATGTGGGGGGAAGCTTTGAAGGGGCCTACCATATTCTGAATAGAGTTCCCTTAAGGCATAAAGATAAGAGTCCATTTGAACTTTGGAGAAATAGGAAACCAAGCCTAAAATATATCAAGTTGTGGGGATGCCTGGCTAAGGTCTTAGTCCCAGAACATAAGAGAAAGAAGCTTGGGCCTAAAATAGTTGACGCGGTCTTCTTGAGGTATCTGGAAAATAGTTATGCCTATCGATTCTTAGTAATTCGGTCTGAGATCACAAGCATAGATACTAATACTATTGTTGAACTTCGTGATGCTACGTTTTTCGAGGATATTTTTCCAATGAAAAAAGGGATTTCTGAAAATCTGACTAGTGACGTAGCCTCAACATCTAGTTATATTCCACAACAAATAGAAAAGATGTCAAATGTGGAGGCTACCTCTTCTGAACCCAATGAATTTTTGGAGGATGTTGAACCTAGACGAAGTAAGAGACCTAGGATTGCCAAGGATTTAGGTAGCGACTTTGTCTCCTACCAAATCGAGGGTGATCCTCCCACATACAAGGATGCCATGGCTTCTACTAAAGTAAGGCATTGGAAGGACACCATTAAATCTGAAATGAATTCGATCATTTCAAATGGCACGTGGGAATTGGTCGATCTACCTCCTAGGTGTTCCACCATAGGAAGCAAATGGGTATTCAGAAGAAAACTTAGACCGGACGGATCCATAGAAAAATATAAGGCAAGACTTGTAGCCAAAGGTTTCAAACAGAAAGAGGGTATTGATTATTTTGATACCTATTCTCCTGTTACTAGAATGACTACGATTCGGATGCTCATTGTGTTGGCCTCCATACATGATCTAACAATTCAGCAAATGGATGTGAAGACTGCCATTTTATATGGCGATCTTGAGTAGGAGATCTATATGGACCAACCTGAGGGATTCGTAGCATCTGGTAATGAAAAAAAGGTCTGTAAGCTTGTAAAATCTCTTTATGGATTAAAACAAGCTCCGAAACAGTGGAATGACAAGTTTGATAAGACTATCCAGTCTTATGGCTTTAATGTTCATGAATCCGATAAATGTGTGTACTCTATGATTAAAGGTGATATGTTTGTTGTCTTATGCCTATATGTAGATGACATTTTGATATTTGGATCAAACATAAGGATAGTGGAAGAAACCAAGAGGTTCTTGAGCAGTAAGTTTGAGATGAAGGACTTAGGAGTTGCTAGTGTGATTTTGGGGCTCAAACTGATTAGATCTACTAATGGGATAACTGTGTCTCAGTCACATTATATTGAGAAGGTTCTTGAAAAATTTGGCTATCAGAGCTGTAAATCTGTATGCACTCCTTATGATTCATCTAAACCCCTCTGCAAGAACAAGAGTGGAGTACCTGTAGCACAGCTACGATATTCCCAGATTATAGGAAGCTTGATGTATCTTGCGAACTGTACTCGACCTGATATTTCATTCACGGTCGCAAAGTTAAGTAGATATACGAGCTGTCCTGACCGTACTCATTGGGAGGCCTTGGATCGAGTGTTGAAGTACCTTAAGGGTACTGCACTTCTTGGACTGCATTATGGTAAATATCCTCCTGTCTTAGAAGGATATAGTGATGCAAGTTGGATAGGTCAAATGGAGGACTCCGGGAGTAACGGTGTGACTGGGTATGTATTTACCCTTGGAGGCGGTGCAGTCTCCTGGAGGTCTTTGAAACAGACCATCTTGGCTCGATCTACTTTTGAGGCAGAGTTGTGTGCTTTGAACACAACAGGTATAGAGGCTGAATGGCTTAGGGAGCTTCTCTCTGAGATGCCCATGGTGGGTAAGCCGATACCGGCAATTTCTTTACATTGTGATAGCATGACTACTATTGTAAAGGTAAAGAGTTCAAAGTAAAATCAGAAAACAAGAAGACATATCCAAGTTAGACTTAAGTCTATTACAGATTTGATGTCTTCTGGAGTGATTGCTGTGGAATTTGTTGGTATCAAAGATAACACGGCAGATCCACTTACAAAGGGACTTGATAGATCTTTAATCTAAAAATCCAGACTTGGGATGGGGCTGAAACCCACTGAGAGTTTACCCGCAGTAGCAACCCAACCTAAATGAGTGGAGATCCCACAAAATAGGTTCAATGGGAAAACAAGCTGTAAGGGGAACTGGTTGGCACTCAATATGCAATACTTTGCATGTGAGTCCTATCCCTGATAAGTCGAGTGCCTGAAAGCTGCAGGAAAAGGATGAGCATTATGCTCTTAATGGATTCAAGCTTTTATAAGCAGGATGTGAGCAGTGCATCCTTGGAGAATGCCACCTATATGAGTATTTCTGTGGGCCGCAGATAAAGGATGAGGGTTTATCCTTAATATACTCATGAAACATGGTAGGATGCAAGGCCATTAATAGCACCAAAACCAGAAGATTGTCACCATAGACTTCATTATGTTGTTACCTCTCGATACCATTACATTAAAGGATTAAAGTTCAAGACTTAGTTCACTTTATTCCTGTGATGGTGAAAGGGGATAACTTAGGTAAAGGTTCAAACCGGAAGGTACCTAAACTGAAAGCAGAGTGTGGAAACCCGAGATTCTTGGCTCTTTGTGTTTCAACAGTGAATTCGTGGGGGATTGTTGGAATTAACTGTATTGGGATAGTTTGATGCAATTTGATGGTCAATATTAAGTTGTATTGATGTATCTCAATTCCTGGAATTCAATGTTTCAACCTTGTGGGGTGCTGTTTAGTCCCACATCGTGGAGAGATAAAACTGGGACTTGGTTTATATGTGGGAAGTCCTGAGACTAGTCTGGAAACAGAATAGAGAGGACTTTAGCGCGGCGCGCGCACCGCGCCGGGCGCGGGCGTGGGCGCGGCGCGACGCGACCGCGGCGTGGCAAAGACCGAGTCGGTTTTGTAACCGCGTGTTTTGAATTCCAAGGGTAACGCCCCATTATCTTCTTACGAAACGTAACCGCCCGAACGCCTTTAAGTATCTCTTAAAGTGCGTGGGTGTGGGTTACGAACATCCATTCTATTCCTTCTCAGCGCCCTTCTCTCTTTGGCGGACGCCCTTTCATCTCTCGATCTCGGGTTTCGTCTACGGAGGTGGCTTTCGAGGACGTTCAAGCACGGTGCGCACCGTCGACGAGCGTGGACCGTCGGACCCTGGGACCACTCTACTCTTTCTTCGTTGCATTGTTTGTGATGATGGTTTCCGGATTTTTCCCTTGCTTGTATATGCGCATAACTTTAAAACAGATATTTCTCTTATCATTGTTAACCTGGATTCATACATATGAAAATCTGTTCTGGAAATCTGTGGTTAATCGAATTTTTGTATGTATGTTCTTGACGGTTTTGTCAACATTCATGTACTTTACGACTAGAAAGACGATACTCATAACTAAATTTGCTGAATTAGTGATTATATTAAGGAGGTTCACAATGATCGAGTACTACATCGTTACTTGTCATTGAATTCGGTATATAATTCACAGGCTTTATGTAATTTACTCATTTTTTAAAGATATGAATATGTAAAATTCTATTATAAATATATTTTTGATACCTAGATATACCCTTCTAAAATTGACTGTCGATAAATTCATTTTCCTATGCAAAATATAGATATACTGTTAACTTTATGTTACATCTATATACATTATATACAATATCTATATTGTTGTGTGCTCTTGTGTGATGGTCTTCTTTTAAAATTCTCTCTCTCTATATATAGAGAGAAAATGGAGCTGCCCCCACCTCATTTTCCGTCAAATTTTTTTATTTTTTTTAAAAATATCGCCATGTGTATTCATCCCTATATCCCTCCTATATGCCATTCAAATTTCTTCAGAAACAGAGACTCCTACGACCTCCATCCAGACAATCATTTTTTTTAACGGTCGCGGGATTATTTAAATCGATCTTGACTAGATGGAAGGAGTCTATGTTTCAGACGAAATTCGAATGACATATTGGAGGGATACATGGTGATTTTTCAAAAAAAAATAAAAAATGACAAAAAAATAGGACGGGATAGCCATGTTGAGGGCAACCCCATCAACCCTATATATATATATATATATATATATATATAGAGAGAGAGAGAGAGAGAGAGAGAGAGAGAGAGATGGGGCTGCCCCCAAACTTGGGAGAGCTAACTTTGGCCCCCACACAATTTCACCTTTTTTATTTTTTTAAATTTCTTTCATGAATATTTATCACCATGTCCCAATATTATGGTATTCAAATTTCGTGCGAAATAGAGACTCTTGTGACAATCACCCATATAGTCATTTTTTAACGGTAACAGAATTGCTAAAAACGATCCTTCTAGATAGAGGCCGTAGGAGTCTCTGTTTCATGCGAAATTTGAATGACATAATATAGGGATATATTGATGAAAATTTACGGAATAAATTTTCAAAAATAAAAATAAAAAAAGGCAAAATAACGTGGGGGGGGAGCCAAGTTAGCTAGCCCAAAGGCAACCCCATTTTATCTCTCTCTCTCTCTCTATATATATATATACATACATACATACATATACATATACATATACATATACATATATATATATAGGAGAAACTTCAAATGAGACGGGGTCTCACAAATATTATGGTGAGACCTCAATTTCGTCCTTATATTTTGGATCACACAGATAGATTTAATGATGCATTAATTAAATTAATTTAATAGCTGAAAATCTACTTTGGTCATTTTGTCACATGCTAAATATAGAATGCGACAACTATTTGACCTAATTTCTCTCTATTGATTGATGGCTCCCTCCTCTCTCACGATTATTGGCGACACACCTCCTCTCTCTCTCTCTCTCTTGATTCGTCGGCGGCGGCGCACCTCACACCTCCTCTCCCTCTCTCGATTCCTCGATGACGATTGTGCATGGAGGAGAGCATCCCCTTCTCTCACCGACGACGAAAGACGAGTAGGAGCTCATCGACGTGAGTGCCCGTTAGATTTATCTGACATATTTTTTTCGTATTGAATTGATTTTTGCCTGAGCAATCACCCTCCAATGAGCTTCGTATGATTTAATGAGGATGAGCGATGGCCTAGGGGTTTGCTAAGATGGAGGAGGTATCTCGGAGGAGGAAGATGAAGAGAGAGGAGATGGTGGTGGGTGACGCACATGGGGAAGACGACGACGCAAGGTGATGTAGGTTCGCACATGGCGTACGACGATGACGATGGATTTGCATTGTGGTATACTTTTCTTATATAAGTTGATATTTGATTTTACATGTTGATTACCTTTTTTTACAAATCTCATTATTAATTTCTTATCTTGCAGAGCTCTCCGTGAATTTTACTAGGAGGTCACGAGTTTTTACAAATGTAGCGAGAATATTACAAAGAAGCGAGAGACAATTACAAAAATTCACACAAAATTTATAAAATAAAGATACACATTACGAAAAATGCTGCAGTTTACAAAGAAGAAAATTTCTCCTACAAAAACTCGACGGAGTTTACAAAACACATATATCAATTTACAAAATGGAAATACCCACTTACAAAAAATATAGTGAAAAAATGAAACTATTAATAAAATTACAAAATAGAAAATTAGTTTTATAAAAACTCGCTGGAATTTACTAATATACGATTGAATTCAAATCATTCAAAATAAATTTGGAAATCGATCAATAATGGCATCACTTTAATGGATCTCGAATTTAATAAAATTGAGATGACGGAATTACCCTTTTGAACATGGTTTTTAATGCTACTGTCGTAGAGGATAATAGACCTTCCAATTTTATAGTTTAGTTGACACAACAAGGCTGCGAGAGTATAGCACTGTATTCTGAGAAAAAAATAAGACCAGATCTCTCTTTAATAAATTTTGAAAAATAATGCTGCAACTGCAATTTGAAGTATAATTGGAGTTTTTTTATCCTCACTGTTACACTTAATCGAGGGAAAATATTTGTCTTGCATTAGATTATCTCTGAAATCCCTAACAATGTATATTAAAATATTGTGAATATTTTAAGTGGAGATTGCAATAGTTGCTGGTTTTGCAATATCAGATCCTAAGATCCATCCATATAAATTAAAGATGCATATTTTCTTAAATAAGTTTACTTTTTTTTTATGAATTTGATGCCCAAAACTAATTTATTTTCACGATAAAAAAATTCAAACTTACACTACAAGGAAAACAAGTTGTGGCTACAAAACTATACCCATGGATATGGGATTTGAGGCCACAGAATTGGGCTCTGTCCACAACACGTCATGGCCAGTAGTCGTAGCTACAAGTCTCGTCGCGAGAGTTCTCTAACCACGAATATGCTATGGCCACTACAAGTGACCACAGAACTTGTCGTGGTCACAACTCTTGTATGAAGACTTTGGCCACATATTGTAGCTATGAGAAACTAGTGGCCACGAAATTATCATGGCCACAAATTTCTGTAGCCACATTCCGTGTCCACAACTCATTTTTCTTGTAGTGTTAGTTAAATGATTGTAATGGTGCACTGATTTTGATCTTGAAAGATGTATTAATTATTGGTACCTAGCAAATATTAATAAAACAAAATTCAATATTTGCTGCAAATATTAATAGTTGTCGGAAAAAAATCGGATCGAGTTGCTTTGAAAAAAATCGTCCGTTGCATCCCTACTTGCTGCTGTTCTTTTGATTCATATCGGCTTTTCTTATTCTTATAAATCAATCAAATTGTTTTAAATTTATATAGGCTTAATCCCACTGTTCTTATTTAATTAAATTTTATAAAATATAACATTTTATGCCGTTTTAGTCTACATTATATTTCCTTCAATTTCTATCATTTTCAAAATCTTGAAAAAATAGAAGAAATTACTAAAAATGTCATACTTTTTTTCTTCAAATTTAGAAAATTCAGATAAAATAGTAAAACTCCAAATTCAATTGTGATGCCCGTATTTATCTCAAATTGCTACCGAGCTATTTTAATCCCTACTGGGTAAGATGACGGCGGGAGGCTGAGACCTCAGGAGAAGAAGGCCAGTGAAGCTATTTGAAGGTTATTTGAAGGTTAGGAGAGTTCGGGCAAAAACCTAGAGATAATGGGGGACCAATTCAGACCTTCGAGAGGTGGGAAGGAGAGTACTTGCTGGCAAAAGGGAAGGTTCTCAGTCCCGGCGGTGCGTGCTGACTTCCTTTTTTCAACCCAGTATTATATATTGATTATCAAGTCAAAAAAAGACTTGACTCAGAAAAGACCTACTCACTGACCACCTTTTTCCCGCAACTAGATTATAACTTCGTCTTGCTATATATCTTTCCCTAAAATGCACGTCTATCCGAGGGACTAACTAAGATCGCAATGAGGAGCTGTGGGGTAGATAAAAAACCTATTTTAGTCTTTGATTGCGCTGGTTGCATTTGTTTCTGATATTAATTCTAATTCCTACTTGTCTGACCCAACCCGACCCGATGCCTAGTCATAGGTTTTACCCAACCAGACCATGAACCCGAACATGTAATGGGTGGGCCCAGGCCTTAATGTGGGCCCATTTCAGATATCAGGCCGGGCTCGGGCTTCACTTAGCTGGGATCAGAAGCCCGATCTCCCGACCAGTATAGTGACTTGATTTGCTGCCTGGATTTGGCCCGATCCGTGCTGGGATAAGCAGCAGTGTACGACATACTTGTAAATGCTCTTTAGCATATACCAGATCGAGCCGACCTGGCCCAGGCCCATCCCATACCCTCGCCGGTCGGACCCAAGCTTCGACAGTAATGAAGTAAAATGATCGGATCCGCGCTCGGCCGGTAGGGACTGCGGCCATGATCGGGCTCGCTGGACCATACTGGGCTCGACCAGACCCGACCCGATGCTATCTTTAGTCACACATGTATCTCATACGATTCCTTCATTAGGACATATACATATCTATTCACGCGTTGAAAAAAAAGGAAGAAAAATATAATAATAAAGTTAAGATTATTTGATGTGGTTCTCATGCGTTATTAATTAATGCATAGCACCATTCTTCATACTATTCTTGTCGCCGAACGAAGACAGCCTTCGTGTTAGAGTCATGCAAAACCGGTTGGTGGTGCACATACTTTGTCCTAATCTTTATTTGTTTGAATGATTCCAACAACTTACCTTCATCCATTTGAACCGATTCCTTCGCTAATCTCTTAATCAAATCCACATATCCGTCACCGTATCGTCCGTTGTTAAATCACGATTATTTTTCAGCATGAAATCATTTTTTGCAATTAAAATTCTCAATAAATAAGATATCTATTAATCACATCTATCTGTTCCACTTCTCTTCACGATCTGTGTTACGAACAACAATTAGTATAAATTTTGATAACAAAGACAATTGACGTACTAATGATACAACAAAATATATACACCCAAAGGACCGGGCTTCAAATCCTCCTATCTCATAATTACCTACTAAAAATTATTACACGAAGGTTTGACATTAGACAGTTATAACTCCATATTATGACACTAATAGGTTTTAACCACTTAATTTAACAGCATGACTTACGATGGACACATGTTAAATGTAAAATAAACTTTCCACATACGATTATATATAAAGATCAAGTATTAACAAATGTAAAGGGCTTGTGTTGAAATGGCAAAGATTGCAGGTATTATTTTATAGAGTTTTTTACCCGACAAACCATGTAATTTTTATCAATTACCTCTACGACCTCTGAAACAACCTAATTTCTCCCTCACCCTCGTAAACTTGCTCCGTCTTAATTCCTCCCTTACCCCTGTAAACTTGCTACGTCTTTATCCCACGAACCCTACCATTAAATTGACACATCTAGAGTTAACTTCCTTGAGTTAATCTAACCAATCCATGATTGGACGACTAGAATTAACCAAGTGAAGAAAAAATAATCCTCCCTCCCATTGCACGGTCGGCTTCCAGAGGAAGGGCCTCGACCTGGACTGGAGGAGGTGAGGGGGAGGGGGGGGGGGGCTCGACCTGGAGGAGGGCGGCGGGTGGGTCGAAGTCGGCATCGTAGATCTGATCACAACAAGCTGAGCACAAAAGCTCTGCTCTTTCCGTGGCCACGTGATCAAAACAATAGACCGATGAGAAAATCAAGCAGAAATAGAGCCTTCCGATGTTCTTGGAGCAACGGACCGAATGGGGGGGGGGGGTTTCGAGCGACGGGGCGGAAGGGGGGTTGGTTTCAAGCAGGGGAGGTGGGGCCGTTGTGGGGGCTTCGAGCAGGGGCAGGCGGTGGTCGGGGGATGGGCGACACAGGCTGGAGGCTGAGGAGGCTCGACCGACGCGGGGCTGACGTGGGTGAGAGGGAGTGGCACTTACAATAAATATGATAAATAAAATGGGTATAATGTAAAAGAAGACAATAGAATCCGATTAGTTTTAACGGTTAAATGGATGGGGGTTAACCATATGGTATGTAGGATAAAGGTTAACAAGTTTATGGGGGTGAGGAAGGTCAAAGGTTGTAGAGGGAATTGCCAAAAAAATTGGATCCGTCAGGTTAAAATTCTTATTTTATATATAGACAATTTTAAAGGGTCTTAGTGTAAAAATCCTTTATATCCTAACTGTCGACACCTCAGCTCTCTCATGCTCTTACATAGAAATCTCCAACTCTATCGAACTGCAACTTTATATAAAACCCCCCAAAGAACCATATTTTAAATTGGAGAACTGTGATTGCATATATTTTGCAGGGAGTCAACTGTAATTGCAATATTTTGCAGGAAAATAAGTGGAAAAAGTCATTTAAACTTAAATAAAGATTATCATCGATATATTGTTGATTGTGCCCCGTCACCTGCATATATCTTATCATCAGGAGAAGTTGCCAATCCACCGAACGTTGAAGGGAAACGCAAAGCGACCCCTAAAAACGACATCGCAACGCCAACGATGCCATCCCACTCCATCATAGATTCATACCCCACTTTCCCTTATCCCTCATCACTTGCTGGATTTTTCCATATAAATCGTTTTTTTATTTAAAAAACTACAATTAATTATCTTGTGAAAATGCTATATGATTAGTGTAAACCTTTCATTATTCACGCGAATACCCGGATTTCGTTCATACTTTCGTGTCGTTTTTTCGCAACCGCGGCTAGTTCCGGCAAACCCGACCTCCGAAGATAACCGAAGATAACCGTGTCTATGCATGCGAGTTTACTCTCAAAGGATCATGATTTCAATCGCGACTATCAGTAACCAAACCAATCCCAATATCATATAGGCAACGATATAAAAATTGCAACTCAACCCTCCATATTCTTGAAATCTTGGATTGTGGAATCCAGCATAAGGTAGGTTGTTGCTTTCGTGCAGAGGGGAGGGCTTAAAAGCCGGTGACCTTTTCTGCGAACTCCCAGCAATATGGAAAATGGACAATAGCTGTTAGTCTATGGTTTGCTGGCTGTCATGTCCCCACTAATTTCCTCGCATGGACCCAAATGGCCACCTATTGATTCCTCTAGGAGCTTGTTTGGTTAGAAAATAGACCCTGAAATTAAGGGTCAATTCTCCTCATGACACGGTTCCAATGGTACGACTATTCTCTATTATTCCATCTTATTTCAATCTTATTCTTATCTTTATCCCACCTTACCTACCTTTATTTCACCTTATTCTCCTTATTACTATCCTCCAACCGAACAAAGAGTAGACCCTTATTCTCCTTATTCCTGCTTATTCCCGAACCGAACAGACCCTTAAGGGTGCGTTTGGTTCGTGGGTTATCCGGGGAGGATAACCTGTTTTTATGTTTGTGTGTTTGGTTGGTGGGTTAAGGATTGGGAGGATTTGTTTGATGTGATTGTATTGAAATTTGAAAAATTTGATAGTTATTATGATATGATTGTATTGAAATTTGAAAAAGTAGGTGGTTGTTGTGATGTGATTGTATTGAAGTTTGGAATAGTGAGTATAAGTTGAGTATTTTATGATTTTTAGATGATATGATGGTATAATATATAATTTTTTTTATGGGAAGTGAGTGGGCCCCACTAGTGGTTAGGAATGTGAGGTTTGAAGGGTAACCTACCCAAATTGGAGGTAACCCCCCAACCGAACGGGCACTAAGGATCTGTTTGGTTGTTGGGTTGGATTGGGGTACCCTTGTGACTAGTAAACTGTGAGGAAGGTTGGAAGGAGGGCTACACCGATGTACCCCAACCTAACCCTGCAACCAAACGAAACCTAAGAGAAACCATCATCCAGACCATTGACATCTAATCAGACGACTGCGATTCACCGTCTAAAACCGCTCAATTCAAAATCTACGCCGAGGATTTCAAAAAAGAGAAAAAGCTGCAGGGCATTCATGCAAATGGACCACACTGAATACTACAGTACCCACTTTATTCCACCTTATTTAAGCACCCATCACAAGTCAGCACGGGAGCCTCGAGAAGAGAGAAAAGAGCGCGGAAACAGAGAGATCAAAGATGCGGAAGAAGATGGAACCGGGACATGCGGATGTCAAGGAAGTGGTTATCCTCATTGGGGACGATATGCTCTCCCATTATCCCACCTCCTATCCCGATTATCCCAACGCATCCGTCCGCATCTGCAGGATATGCCACGACGAGGAGGAGGAGGAGCAGAGCTCCAGCAGCATGGAGAGCCCCTGCGCATGTTCCGGGAGCCTCAAGGTATGGAGCTAACAATCACCGTTCTTTCTTTATCCCAGAACGTGGATAACATCTCAAGATGCCTGGATATCCCAGTTTGCCCACAGGGAGTGCGTGCAGCGGTGGTGCGATGAGAAGGGGAGCACTGTGTGTGAGATTTGCCTCAAGGTCAGCTCTACTCTCCATGATTACCATCCTTGGATGGATAGTAATATCCAGTTAGGTCGTTTGGACACGAGCATGAGATGTCATTATCGTAGAGGCTGTTGTGACAGGGACGAGGCCCCTTGACTATATTCCCGTGTTCAATCATGGATAGTGGTATCCGCTAACTTGGGTGGTGGAATGTGGATATGTGCAGGGATACGAGCCTGGGTATGCTGTGGCCCCGCCGGCGGCGGCTGTCGTTGATGTGGGCGTGAGCAACAACAGGTATATCTCTCTTGGCCGTGCTCGGTTGGTGACCATTCTTTTCGTTATTTAATTAAATCGTTATCCTTCGGTGGTTATCCAATCAATTCCCATGCAACGCCGAATTGCGGGGCCCACTTCTATCCCCACTTCCTTTAATGGATATCATTGATGCAAAGGAACGCGTACGGATATAGATATTACCGTATTCTTATCGTTTTTATTATGAATATGGAAGCTAGATATAAATATTGACGGATATTAAAATTATCTTATCATATCGTCAAAAAACAGATACGAATGTAAAATGGATATGGTCGTATACGACTAATGTTTAGAAATACTGCATAAAATCGACTTATATATATGGAAAAAGGGAGTATACACCCGGGTGCATGTAATTTTACATGCACCGGGGTCTATATCTTTCATGTTTTTTTACTTTTTTGAAAAATATCACCATGTATATTCATCCCTATATCCCTCCTATATACCATTCGAATTTCATCAGAAATAGAGACTCCTATGCCTTCCATCTAGAACATGTAATTTTAACGGTCTTAAATACTGTAATCGAGCTGTTTTAGATGGAGGGTATATGAGCCTCTGTTTCTGACGAAATTCAAATGACATAATAGAGGGATATATAGATGAATATACATGGTGGTATTTTCCAAAAAAGTAGAAAACTTGGAAGATATAGGCTCAGGTGCATGTAAAATTACATGCACCTGGGTGCATGCTCCCCAACCCCTATATATAACATGATATAAATTTATTAAATGTGTTTGTATCATAAAATAATACAAATATGGTAAAAGAAGGTATAGAATTATGTTACATAGGGTTAAAAATAAATCTATAACTATATTTATATATGAAAACATATATACAGATACAGATATTTGCGGATATCAAAATAATATTCATATAGTATCCATTTTAAAACGGATACGAATACCGATTTCAAAATCTATGTAAAACGGATACGGTGACATATCGGATACGGATATATCCCTAGATAACATGTATTTCGTCTTTCATAGGTCGTTGCTTCAACTGGAGGGTTACTCGCGAACGGGACATTTACATCATAACCCTTATAACTTTATAATTTTGTATTGATCTTCGTAAAATTTGCACCACGATCCCTTTAAGCCTTACTGCATAGGTAAACTATAGATTATGGTGTAACTGGACAAGATTTAAGGGGTCATAGTGTAAAAAGCCCAAAACAATCAATTAGGATTTTTATATAAATTAGTCATCAGGTCATGAATGTATCGTGGAAGTTGACTTCTTTGATTTTTAGTATAAATTTCTTTTTAAAAAATCAGAAAAATGGAAAATTAAAGCATATATCAGTATAAAACAGCTTTTTTCTACGTCAAGTTAATTGCATGAATTTCCTCTCCTTCTCCATTGATATCAATGACAGAAGAAGCGTAGAAGCTACCATGCGAGATCACGAGCCCCCGGAAACGGAAACGACATCGCGGTCGCAAGTGTCTTCGATCGGTTTGTCGAACACACAGACCTCCTCTGCACACACAAAAGTTGCGTTGTATTGCCGTTCACTCTACATGGCTGTGAGTACCCTACCCCTTTTCTATACACGCATGTACGTATACGTCGCACGTCGAGATACACCGGTTAACATGAATTGTCGCGTGCGCAGCTCGCGACGGTGTTGTTGCTAAGGCACTTCTTCTACATACTTGCCCTTGGAGCCCAATTCCATGCATCCACACTCTTCATTGTGGGTAGCATTGTCTCTTAATCTTTCATTATTATTTGCTTGTATAGATTTGAGGAAAGGGAAGCTACATCATGATGTAGCTAACCTTAGCTACATCAGGGGCAATTTCGTCCTCTTTTTTTTAAATCGAAATTTCTACGATGGATTTTCATAACTATATCCCTCTAATATGTCATTCAAATTTCGTCAGAAACAGAGACTCCTACGCCCTCCATCCAGACAGTCGTTTTTTAACGGTCACAGATTTGCTGTATTTTACCTGTTCTAGATGGAGGTCGTAGGAGTCTCTTTTCTGACAAAATTTGAATGACATATTAGAGGGATATAGTCATGAAAATCCATCGTGGAAATTTCGAAAAAAAATGAAAAAAGAGAGGACGAAATTGCCCCTGATGTAGCTAAGGTTAGCTACATCATGATGTAGCTTCCCTTTCCTCTATATATTTTTCATCAACTTAATTTCCTTGTGATTAATTGGTAAACAGGTATTTGTTTTGAGGGCAAGTGGGATTATATTACCAATATTTGTAATCATGAAGGGCACCATGATGGTGATCCAAGGCATGAAGAGCAAGCAATGAGAAGGGGGCACTGGGGCCCACTGAAGCGAGCCATTAGCTTGGGCATGTGCAATTATTGTTATATATTCACTCCCCTTTCCTTTTATGTGGAAATATCATATTGTGAAATTTCAGGATTTATGTATACAAATATAGATATTGCACAAATGCCCCCACCTCAGACTTCATGTTATTTATTTACATGAGGGCATCCAAAAACTTGAGTTTATAGACATGCATGTTAATTTACCCTTTATCTTTGCGAGTCTCTTGTATTTTTCCCAGAATAAAACAAAATTTATAAAGATGATAAAATTGAGTTTGATCGAGTCAATGAATAAAATCTAACATAATTTTAGTGCTGCACTACAAGGAAAACAAGCTGCCGTAGAACTATGCCCACATATGTGGAGCTTGTGGTCACGGAATTGGGCTCTGGCTACAACACTTCGTGGTATATAGCCGTAGCTACAAGTCTCGTCACGAGAGTTCTTTAACCACGAATATGTTGTGGCCACTACAAGTAGCTACAGAAGTTGTCATGACCATAGTTATGACATTTACATCTTTGAAGACTTTGGTCATGGAATTGTCGCTACAAAAAACTAGTGACCACACAATTATCGTGGCCACAAGTATCCGTAGCCACATTATGTGGCCACAACTTATTTTTCTTGTAGTGCTGGTTGATGATTGGTGGGTCATTAGGAGTCGTTTATGGCGAGTTTCTTACCTTGTTAAACCTAACCTCAAGTCTTCATTTCTTGGTATTTTAGGTAAATTACAAAATGGCGACCCAACTATGCCTCGATTAGCAATGAAGGGCCTCATTTTTCATTTGCAACAAATAGAGAACCGATCTTATGTTTTCGTCTCAAAAACGGGCCTCCATAAGCTTCAATGACCATTATGAGTCAACATCAAATTCTTAAGTTTAAATTTAGACCCCTGTTTGTTACAATTGAAAAATGAGGTCATTAATTGGAAATCAAGGTATAAGCGAGGCTCCCAATCGTTAACATTTTTGACAATCTAATTCACAATCTTGTTTATTGTATTCTTATAAAAATGATTCAAGTACCTGTTTAATCTACAAATACTAATGACGATAATCATAATGTAAAATGAATAACGTATTTTCTTTTGCACATAAGATTTGTAAATTGAATTAAATTTTTCTTGCATGATAAATAATCAATTCATGATATTTTTATACAGATGTTAAAAAATTTTGTCAAGTGGCTATTGATATATACAACAAATAATCATACGCAAGCTATATTTTGACATCTTCATTGAGTCCAACATGCATAAATGATGCATGTTGGACTCAATATATTTAGATCAAAATGTTGTGTTTATTATAGTATTATTTAAATGGGTTATAATATCTGTTTATTTGATATAAATATTTGACATGTATTATATTATATCTAAACAAAGTGATATGACATCAAAAATAGGAAGCATTATGATTATGAGAAAATAAGACTGGTTAACATGATACCAAAATAACGACAATATTATTTATATTATATAATGAGTCCTAATTGATTCATTAAAGAAAGTTAAGAACAAGAAATATAGAATTCAGACAACAAAAGGCTCTTTAAGAGGCTCGTGAGCTAGTATACATTCTTGGACTCGAAGCATATCGAGTCCAAGCTTGAGTTCGATTTGAACTCGAATCCTGGATTCTCTTGAAAGAGATTACGAGTCATCGAATACATATAACATGTATTGCATTAGAGATCTCTCCCCCTAGGATGAACATTATTGGTGGAACTTAGTAAAATCTTTGGACTTTGTGGTTGATTATTCATTTATCTCGGATCCACTTCTTTTTCTTTGGAGTTTGGCAAAAATGCATTCAAATTTCAATCTAGTAAGGTTCTCGCCGCATCACTTAATGTTTTGGCATAGAAAAAGTAGGGTGATCATCAAAACATGCTAGGTTAATCATTCACTCCACTCGCATGTTTCGAGTATAAAAAGGTAAGGTACTCGAACCTATTGGGTTAATAGACTACCCTAGGTTCATGCCTTTGATATAGAACCTCAAGGCGATTGATCAAACATTTCAAGATGATCAAGCACACTAACACAAGAACCTTTCACTCATTGGTTCATCCTCCATATGATCTTACAAACTTCTGAGGATGATCTATCACCTTTCTACGAAAACCTAGTCAATCATAATATGATGGTTGATCGATAAACCTAAGACAAAAGTTCATTTTGATTGACTAAACCATGATGATCGATTAAAGGGAGAATAAAAGCTTGGATCTTTTATGTTTCAAGGCCATACTTTCACATTTCTCAAGCCACTACTGCCTAATGGTCTCGTCATCGTTCATATCGTGAGAATGTCCATCTGCATCCATAATGACGTATATTTCTAATCACGTATGTCTTACAAGCACGTAAGAACATGGAATTAAGTGGAAATGCCAAAGCAAGGAAATGAATTTCGTTACCTCCGAAAACGTTCCCTTGAGACCGATCGCATCCTGTCTCTTCACCTCCAGTATCTTGTGCAGCTTTGCGATTGGTACACTAGACCTGTGGAAAGGTATTACATCACATAAGGAAAACACTAAAATGGAAAAACAGAGGGCTGCACTTTTAAGTGTGCTGTCATTCCACCTTGACTGAAGCTAAACCTCTTGTCATGTTACAATCGTCCCCGTGCCAGCTAACTGCGAGAGCGATGATCTTCCTCCTGCCATCATATATTCCCTTCACTTGGGCATCAGCTATGATTTTGGTGGTATACGAAAAAAAATACTGCATGTTCTCTATAGGCAAATACAGATCTACCAAACTATGTACATAAAGGGGCACAGCAAAAACATATCTGCTCATACCCCAAATAACAGATTGAGAATACTGAAATGAGACATGTAAACCAATATAAAGAGCCGGCTTTTTCTTTCCCTTTCTTTTTTTTTCTCGATATGTTACTGATTGATCGAATGAATCTGTACATGAATCGATACTCGAAGGGGGAGATTTCTTTAAGCCTCCCAGGTTACACATATCTTCCGCTCATCACAATCGAGCGGGCCATAAACTGACCCTCACAAGTGCGCTATTGAATTCCCCAAACCAAGAAAAGAATGAATGAGAGGTTACAAAGCTGACCGAAGAAGAACCTAGAAGTTAGGCGAATCAAATATCTACAGGGATATGGTGCTGCAGCATCTGAGATTCACGGGATCGTATCTGGTTCTTCTACAAAATTGTTTCGGATGCTACAAATCAAACGCACCCGAGATCAAGTCTGAAAGTTTTCGCATTTTGGCGGCATATTCTACGCTTTTAGAGAAGTATGTCTGTGCATTTGAAATTGTTACCCTGAGGTCGTGTTTTACAGCATCAACAGTTCTATAATAATCATTTTCCAGTCTCCTTTTGACCAACTCAAGAGAGAGCGGTACTGGAAACCTGCAAAAAGACAATGATAAGAACACACAAGAAATATTAGAACCAAAACAAAGCATAGACTTTTCAGATTGAAGCTTTGATCTTGAGACCAAATAATCATAACAAGAAAGATGACATCATTGTGTTGCGAACTCAAACACAGCTAATCACCAAATCAGATCGATCAGCATGATTTTTGATTGAAGCCTTTCCTTTTATTAAGGTGAGTTTGAATAAATCCCACAGTGTTATGGAAATTTAACTAGAGCAACAAAAACTTACATGATCACTTCTAGAAATGCAGAGATGGGCATGATAGGAAAATCTCAGTATTTTGGCTGTTTTGCTAGAGAGGAGACACGTTTAAATACTACGTATGCATGGCTCCCTCTACCATTACATAATTACATGCGCCTTTCAAGTGCTGTGAAGTAGCAATCTAGAGATAGCCACCTCACAGAGTGGTAGAAGCATTCATTAAGACTAACAAACAACACACGAACTTACAAAATGCAATAACATGAGTCATATTGCATACAATTTTATGCACACAAATCATAAAGTTCTTGTAAAAAGTAAGCAGAAGTGATTGAAGTTGAGTGAGCAAGGTTCAGAAAAGTCACCTATTCAAAAAATCAGACTTTTGCGAAACTTGACTCAATTTTTGAAGTCCACAATTGTCCTGCAAAACATCAAATACAAATAACTAAACTCGGATGAAGAAATGGAAGGAGAAAAAGTAGTCAATGTGTACAAAGAACAAAAAATAAATTATTACCCGATTTCTTTGTGAAGTTTTCTCTATCTTAATGACAGTGGCCAATAACTTCTTTTTTGTTGCATCATCAATGCAAGGGTGCTCCCAATGTGTACCAACATCATGAAGTTCCCAAGGACAATGTAGATGCTGATCAGAGGAATCGTTCTTATATTGGATAGTGATATTCTCCCAAGGACTGTCAGGAAATGCCTGGGATTTTGGTTTGACAGACAAAATCCGACCTTCCCACCAACTTCCGCCGTCACCACCATCATTTCTCCACCAAACTTGGCATTTATCTCTGTATGTCCAATTTCTTTCAATAGCAGAATCATATCGTGTTCTCTCAACAAGGAAGTCGGGAAACTCAACAAGCTCTGGCAATGTTAATTTAAAACCTTTGCCATAACCACCTGAGGAAGGGTCAGTAAATACAAGGGTCAGCTTGCAGCAGCTTTCTCCAGATCCTGGCAGAGCTGCATAATCCAGATTTTCAACTTTGCAGAATTCAACAGCACGTAGATCCTTCCCAACAAATTTCCATGGCCCGGATTCACTTGAATGAATGTTTTTTAGGTATTCCTCATGACCCTGAAAGAGACGATATGCAATTATTTACAAGTGCTCGCATATACTCTATACAATCAACAACAGCGCGAAAGTTGGGATTATACTTACCTGTCTTAAATACGCAACTTCATCCCCTAGCTGTGGAATATATCTATAACACTCCTCGTGTTCCGATAACATCAACCATGATAGCTTCTTCACCGGATTCTGTCCTTTCCTCTTATCCAGAGTGTAGAGATCATCAACATCATAATTTTCTCTTCGGTTTCTTGTTGATCTTAATCCAACAGTCCCCTTGGAAATCAACTTCTCATCCGTCCGTGATTGCCCATTTCTCAAGGAAAACCTAAATCCACTTTTTGATGCTTCAGCATAGTTGTAACTTTCCCTAAACCTACAACTTCGTAGCAAAGAATTGGACTCGCTAGCCATAGCTTTCGAGCCAAGGGATCTAGTTCGGCGAAAACTGCTTGTTCCGGGGTTCTCATAATCTAGCACACTATCCGTGACCTCTTCTGAATTTCTACCTCTGGAAATCTTCAACATAATGGACTCACTTTTAGGTGAACGACCATTACTCAATCTTGCAGATCCATTGGTCCAATTACCATAATCTGATTCTCCGGTACTTCCAACATCCTCTTCATGCACGACTGAGAGTGGATCTCTCTCAGCATAGGAAGAGCTGCCAGGTATCAAATCATCAGAAATCCAGTGCTCTACTGAAGGTGTCGACCTTGAATATGAGGTGCTGGACTCACCCAATGTTTTTCTAGATGTTAACTTCAACCTCCTATACACATGTTGATTGCTGTCTCCTGCACCATCTGATTGGCCGCTCATATGCCTACAGTTATGGTCCAATATGGGATTATGCTGTGCATGAGCTCCTTCAGACTCATTTTTGCCATTGTCTTTAATCATAGGGGAGCTTTCAAATCCAATTCCAGCCTGCTGCCTGCATTTGTTTTTTCCTTCATTATAAGTCACCATAGGTATGTTTTTCTCAGTTGAAGCACTAACAATAGGATACTGTTGATCAGATCCCCTGGGCTTCTTGTGAATGCAGCTAGAGGAGTTCTGAACATTTACCATTTCTGAAACATATCCAGCCGACTGGTCATTTACAAGTTCTCTAGTAAAGGAACCTTTATCTTCGAAGGTATGAATCTGGGAGTGAGGTGACACTGCTTCGTGTTCAAGACATCCATTAGAATTGCTAGCAAGATGATCATGATTCCCAAAGTTGGAATTGGCAGCAGCCCATGCATCAGCAACTGAGCCATCATTCACTCGGAAGCGTTTTGCTGAGCGCATCTTAACCTCTCCCCATCTGATTTTGGCACTGTGGCGTACTGCAGATATGCCAGGCTGATCTTCAGGCTTTTCAGAGAACTCCGAGGAGGAGCTTCCGATTTCATCAGGAGATACTATGGTGCCAACCCTTCCTTCAGAAGTTTGTCCAGGATCCCAGGGTTGTTTCTGATCACTGATGGGACTTTTATTCACTTCAAGTTCCATTGTATCCTTGCACTCATCAAGGCTTCCATTTTGAGGTTTTACTGGAGTGGCTTTCTTAGCATCGCGAATCGACAATTTCAAAACTAACCGCCTCCTATTGCCAGCACCAGCTTGTGGATTGGAGATGACAACAGGTTTTGTCACGTCGGCAGCTTCGTCGCTAGTATTTTCTTTCCCATGTGTATTGGTATTATTATAATTTGACATTGACCTGTCAGATTCATTGCTCGGAGTGTTAGAATCTGGAATTGCAGAATTGTCTGAAGAACAAGACTCTGAGTCATCTTCGTCTTCTCCATCTGTAGAAGCCTCTCCTATCTGAGAGAGAAATGTAAGAGCATTGCGGGCAGCACGTCTTTGAGGTCTATGTGGTTTTGCTTTTGAAGTTTTCTTCTTTGAAGTTAGTCTTCCCTTCTTTCTTTTCCGTTTCTTTGTACTCTTGGCTACAGGATCATCATCCCCATCCAAGTTTCTTCTTTTAACCCTCCTCCCAGAAGAAGTGGTTAATTCAACCTATGAAAAACAGTATATTAGACCCAGAAAGTGAAAATATAGGGAAAAAGCGTAAGATTAGAAGTTTACTAACTTCAGATTTCACTTTTTTCCTTTTAGATCGGCGAGGGCCATCCACATTTTCATCACCAGCCTCACTCTCTTCAGCACTGCACTCAGAAGACTCTAGACTACTGCCTACACTTCCCTTCTCATCCTCAGTAGAACACTCCTCAGTTACGTTGTACTCTGAATCAGCATCATCACTTTGCACTTCATTTTCTTCCCACTCCATAGCATCCAAGAACTCCGGAATTGGCTCTACCCATCTGTCTAGATCTGGGAAAGGCAGAATTTGGTAATCTCCTGCAATGCCAGATGGCCCAACAGCAAATTTTACAGAAGGAGGCCGCCATTCCATTCCAATTGCACTTAAACGCCTTCGCTGATAGGTGCTTTGATAGGGCTCAGGATAAGGTATCATACCTGCCACAGTAGAAAACATTCCCAAACTTAAGGATAATTCTCAATAATACATAGCTCAACATAACTAAAGAAGTGAAAGACATACTTGCATCACAAAGTTGGTCTTGGATGTTCCTCCTATAAGGAGGAAGCTGACTTTCCTGATCCAGAACATTTCCCTGGGTGTCTCGGATCAATGGGCGATAGTCCCCAAGAAAAAACTGAAAAAAAGAACAATCGAGTAGTCATTTCATGGATCATCATAATAGCATTACCAAAACAAATTTAGAATTCGAGTAGATATAACTTGATCATATTTTGCATCCTTCTGTGACTCCCCCAGGCCGGTGCCTATTATAAAGATCTGACCAACTTCATCTGAAACTACGACCGATGTCCCATCTCTTAAAATGAATAATCATGCATAGAAACAAGTAAAAAGCAAAAAAAAAGTCACTAAAAATGAAAAATGATAAAAAACTTGCTACAACTAGAGCAGAGTGCATAGTCCAGTAAAATGAAAAATAGTGGCAGCGCTGGTCTAGGTGAGAATAGAAGCCAAAAGTATAGAAGCACATCAAGTTATGATCACATGATGGTGAAAGCTACACATCTCTTTGTGCAGGAAATGTCCAATTAATTAGTTAGCTACTTTACCGATACAAGAACAGAAGAAGCCTTACAAATACATTTATCACATCTTTGTAACATCACTCGTTTCAGAGATCCATAAATAACTGAATTCAAACATGACGTTAGCAAATTCGATAAAAGCTCATCAATGCCGTCAGCCAACTCAGGTTAGCAAGTCTAAGATACACAGTTAAAATCACTGTCATTTACACTTAACGACAATTATTTCAATCCCAGCGTATGTGCGGCATGCGTGTGCATGGGTGTGTGTGTGACACAAAACTCTCCACTCACCTAAGTTAGGATACTTATTGACAACCGCCGCAAGTCTACTTAGACATCTTTGGGGAGGCCTCTGGTTCCTCGACCAAGTGCCACAACCCACAAGCCCACATTTCTCTTCTTAAACCATCAACAGTTGGAAGGGTCCAGATGCAATGAGATTTTAGACACACCAAGTGGGTTTTTGTCATTAATGTATATTGGCCTTCCACTGGCAAGCTTGATAGCAAGGATGAAGGATTAAGACATGGTGATGGAAAGAATAGAAAGGAGGTTAGAAAAGGCTAATTGGAATCCAGATATGGAGGAATTCCTTTTTGTCAAATGAAACGATATACACAGGTTGATAAAAAATGGCAGCCTTTAAATCAGAAACCTCAGGTCCAGAACAATGGAACCTCGACAAATAAATAATTAAGTGGAGCACCAAGCAGGGTGATGCACATACTAGTTTCCAGTCCTCATTGTCAGCAAAAGTTTCAATGAGTGTCTAACTAGTATCTTCCAAGGGGCCACAACCCAAACGCGGAGCTTACAAACAATAGAATTGATGGTGGATACTTAAGTTCGCTGGCACATAGGTTGCTGCTAAAACTCCTCTAACTCAACTAGTCTTGTCTTCTTTTGTAATTTTGAAAAACTTTAGGGACTAAGGCTTCTTGAAAGATCAGGACTTTTGATTTAGTTGTTGAGACAAAATGCAGGTAAAAATGTATTTAGGAAAACGTGGATGAAAGATTTTATTATGATATGCTCAACTTATGGCTCGAGACATGAAACATCAGCTGTGTTTTCTTTTTCTGCCCCTTGTCAACGAGGATGTATAGAGACAGACATCAGCTGGTTGGATCCTACTAACATTAGGAGATCTTTTAAAGAGAGTCGTGTGAAATGTGTAACCATTTTCTACAAGGGGATGGAGCAACAATTCGTTCTTTAATAGTGCCTTAGGCCTTGCGGATGTCGTTCTTGTGCCGCATGGTGTTGGGATATCCATTAACCTCTAGTAGCCGCACTTCGACTCCCCCAAAGAAAAAAAGGAGAGCATGATTTGAAGGTTGATGTGGAGAATAATGATTTGTTATATTGTTCACAAAGCCCGAGTTCTCTTACATAGAAGAAAGAAACCCTAACGGATAAATTACATAATAAGGACAGAGAAATAAACAAATTGAAAAACGGTCTAAGCAAAAAACTCTCAACACTCTCCCTCAAGCTGGAGCATAGATGTCTATCAGGCTTCAACTTGGAACATCTCTGAAATGGTCCACGGGCCAAAGCCTTGGTAAGCACGTTTGATGTCTGCTCACTTGAGCTAACATGAGAGGTAGAAATGAGACCCTTCTTGATCATGTCTCGAGTGTAGTGATAATCTACCTCGATATGCTTGGTTCTCTCATGGGCGGCTGGATTGTTGGCAATAAACAATGCACCCTGGTCGTCGCACTGGAGGTGGATAGGAAGAGGCACCTCAATAGCTAGATCAGTCAGAACGGATCTGACCCATATCATTTCTCTACTCCCTTATGCTGTAGCTCTGTATTCAGATTTTGCACTGGATCTGACGACAACTGTATGCTTCTTGCTCTTCCACGATACCAAGGAGTTTCCTACGAACACAACGAAACTAGAAGTATACTTCCTGTCCCTGCTAAATAAGAAACCAGTACTAGCAGAGGTCTTCTGATACCACAGAGTCATATGGACTGCATCCATATCTGCTTGTCTAGGCTGCTCCATGAACTGACTCATTTTGCTCACTGCAAAGGATATGTCTGACCTGATTATGGTGACATACAGAAGCTTCCCAACAAGCTCTCTGTATCGCCTCTTATCTACTTCCTCTTCATACTTGGGTCCATGGGAGTAGTGGATGGCTAGCAATTTGCCATACCTCTCTCTGCAAGAAGATCTGTAACATACTTCCTCTGGGTCATTACAAGACCTCGTTGGTTCTTGGCAAATTCCAGTCCAAGGAAGTAGCGTAGACTGCCAAGGTCCTTGGTAACGAACTGTTGTCCAAGAAAAGCCTTAGCTGCTTGGACTCTATGTGCATTACCCCCTATAATGATGATATCATCAACACACACCAGTATAGCAATAGTACCCTTCTGGAACCTCTGAACAAACAAGGAGTGATCTGTAATTGATCTCATGAACCCCTTCTGTTCTATCATGTCCGAGAGCTTCTGAAACCATGCTCTTGGATTCGGTTTAAGACCATAAATTGCCTTATGAAGTCTACACACCTTCTGACACCCCCCTCAGCAGCAAACCCAAGTGGCTGCTACATCTAGACTTCCTCCTGTAGATCACCATTGAGGAAAGCATTCGTTACATCGAGCTGATATATAGGCCATTCACGTGTGACAACAGAGAGAAGAAACTGGAGTGTAGAGTGCCAGGCTACTGGAGAGAAAGTATCATGATAGTCCACCCTATGGGCTCGTTTGGTTACCAAGTTACCTCGGGGTAACCTGATTTACCCCCCTACATTCTTAGGTTGGAATTCCATCACAAACCAATGTGACATTACATCACATTCCTTATTTCAACCATCTCCAACCCCTCCTAACCATCCAAACAATTACTATTCACCAGAGGTTACTCCAACCCAACCCAACCTAGTTACCAAACATGTCCTATAGGTCTGGGTGAACCCACAAGCTACAAGCCGTGCCTTGTAGCAATCAACACTACCATCTGTTCGATGCTTCACAGTGTACACTCACTTGCATCCTACAACAAACACATCTGCAGGAGCTATAACAGTACTCCACATGCCTCTAAACTGTAAAGTGACCATTTTCGGTTCCATGGCTATACACCATTGGCTCACCTTGAGAGCCTCCTGATATATACGTGAGATTTCAATAGCAAATAATCCCACCACAAATTTCCTAAAATCTGATGAAAGTCACTCCAGAGAAACATGACCTGTGAGAGGGTATCGAGCATAGGAACATTTGCCTTTCCGTAAGGAAATAGACCACCCTGGATTACTCTCCTCTGGTGGTTTTGGCTCATCCTACATATATGTATGCTCAACCTGGGATTGAACCTATATATCATGCACACCACTAGTTCCATAAGTCAAAACCAAGTTTTAAGAATTTACCTGAGGCACACTGGATGTTGAGGAAGACATTGGAGCATAAAGGGCAGGCTGTGGCACATGAGTAGGTGGGAGTGGAAAAACAACCGCATCCTCAAACTCAGAGGGACTCAACCTGTCACATGTAGGAGAGTAGTACATGATGCACTCAAAGAGGGTAACATCAACACTGGCATAGTATTGTCCTTCTATAGGATCAAAACATCGATAACCTTTTGGGTACGGGGGTACCAAACGACCATACATTTGACAGCTCGAGGAGCGAGCTTGTCATGACCATGACGTAGGATATGAACAAATGCCACACAACCAAATACTCATGGCGTAAGAGAGAAAAAGTCCTCTGGAAAAGCAAGTGAGAAGGTTGCTTTTTCACCCAAAATGGTAGAGGGCATTCGATTTATAAGATATCATGCTGTCATCACAACATCACCCCATAATGAATGAGCCCCATTCTGTATGAGAAGAGTCCTGGTGATATCAAGAAGATGATGATGTTTGCGTTTAACAACATCGTTATGTTGAGATGTAAAAGGACAAGAAGTATGATGAATAATGCCACATGAGATGAAAAATGAGGAGCTGGGAAGGCGGCGCTTTGGAGTCCGGAGATAGGGAAAGGCGATCAGGGAAAGGCCCCCTGCTCCCAGAGGCGACGCTTGGGAGATCGAAGATAGGGCAGGGAAATCGAGGGAAAGCCCTCTACTGCCGGAGACGACGATGGGTGGGAACCTTTCGGGTCAAGCGGAGAAGGTCTTTGTTGTTGCGGGGAAGGTGAGACCCTTACCGGAGGATCTCCTCTCTCGTCGACGATGCTTCAAATGAGGTCTTCCGGACCACATCGCGCGGTGGTGTTCGCGGAAGAGGGTGATTTGTTACCGCTGTTGAGAGAAGGGGCATGTTTGAAAGGACTACCCTGTTCCTTCGTCCAGCTTGCCCGTGGGTGGTAACACGTTTCCGAAGGACATGGAGATTGAGGAGGCCCTGTGGGACCCCGTTGATGTTGACCTCATTGCCGGGGGCTCCAACGAGGATCTGTGGAAGGTTGTGGAAGTGCTTGATCTCGGTCGAGTTGTCGGCTGTGTTGAGGATGGGATCTGGCTCTCGAAGTTGATGATGTGCGTCTGTGATGTGGAAACGACAGAGATACCAGAGTTTCTTTCCAATGGATGTGCTTTGTTCCCATAGTCAATACGTTGGTGACGTCCACCCTTCGAGACGGGGAGACAACATCTTCCCAAGGTGGTTCGTGGAGGTCCAAGGTCTTCTGATTCGTTGCCGAAGATTGGACACCGTTAGGGCAATGCTGCAAAAGTTCACATTGGTCGGGAAGATCCTTCGGTCGGGCCTTCGGCCTAGAGAGGACTAGGGAATGGTCGTTTCAATGAAGGGCGACGGGAGACGATCCCTCCTGTGAAGATTTTCTGGGTCAGAAGGGTGGCTTTTCATCTTCGTCTCGGATGAGTGGAGGAACCCGAGCCAGAGCTGCTGATGAAGATGATCGGGAAGCTGGATTTTTCGTCGGTGGTGGAGTCTCAGGCAACCATTGGTGTGCCCCGTGTTTTACGCGCGAAACCGGCGATCCGATCACCGAGATTGCATATGGACTGTGCATGGGAATTGGATGTCTGTTCGTATTCTGCGGAACGTGCTGGCAGGTCGGATAGCTGATCAGGTTCGGTGTTCGAGTACTGTCCTCCAAACTCACCGAGCGATAACAGCTTGGATCGGGGCGATCCGGTCGTGGACCTGATTGCAGACCTGAGTGGAAAGCCCGTTTCAGCCTCGGGCATTCGGCTTTTTTCGAACCCTCTCTTAGCTCGACGGTCCAGTGGGACCTACTTTTGTCCATGCCAAGGGCCTCCCGCAGGTGGCCGCCCATGCAGGTGGCCTCCCCCTACCCCCTGGAACTGGAGTTGATGGATCCTCGTTGTTGGCGAGGGGGCAGGGGGCCTCTTGGCGCTGGGGGGTGCTCTATGTCTAAAGTTGTTGTGGAAGCTGTTGAGTGGCGCGATGGTACGTCCATGGATATGATTCTGGCCTCCTCGACCCCTCTCGGTCCCCCCAATTGTCAGACTTCTCCAGGGGCAGTATGCGATAGTGATCTTGTGGCCGCTATGGGCAGTTCGCTCCTCTCCACCCCGAGGAGTCTAGTTGTTGGTCAATCTCTTCCGTCTCCCGCACATTAGGACCGAACAAACTTGGCTGGCGATGGAAGGCCACTCGGTAGGGGTGGAGGGCTGGAAGTTGATTTGGTTCCGAAAGCGGCTACTCTAGCCCGGAGCTGTAAGATGGAACTACACATTATGTCGGTTGAACGGAAGCGAAGAGAACATAGATTGTCGCAGGGTGGATACTGCAGGAAGGTGAGAGCCGACCCACTCCTGTCGTTCTCGCATAAGCGAAGGAAGTCTGAAGCATGTTTATGGTTGGAGTGCGAAATGGAGGACAAGGAGGGGAGCCCTGGCTCTCGCAAGGCATGGGTATCAGGTGTATCCAAGGCTTCTGCTGCTGTGACTTAGAGATGCAAGAGTGGAGAACTTGGTCTGTTGAACTCGGTGACCGGCGTTCACGTGCAGGTTGCGGAGTGTCTTGGGGTATCTCTGCCCAGCAAAAACCCTCCGAGTGGATCCAAATGAAGATCGTCTCGTGGAATATGAGGGGATTGGGGGACATGGAGAAGAGGACAATAGGGGAGCTATTGGGTTTGTGGGGTGCAGATGTGGTTTTCTTGCAAGAATTGAAGATGCGACGATGGGATTCAAGTTCCTGGAGATCATTGGGTTGCTCTAGGTTGTCGGAGTTCAGAGCGGTTGCTTCTGTTGGTAGTGATGGGGACTTAGTCCTGGAATGGGATGGAGATTTGTTCTCATTTGTTGAGGAAAGTGTGGGCATCATATCTATCTCGATGCCACTTGATTGCAAGTCTGGAGCAGGCAGGTTCCTGTTTACCTTGGTTTACGGGAACCCTGGCGGTGGACGTGATGTGGTCTTGTGGGAAGAGTTGCAGGAGGCTAAAAGGAGGTTCCCAGACACCCATTGGGTTGTCCGGGGGGGGGGGGACTTCAATGTGTCTGTGTTCTCCTTCGATCGCCAGAACGACCAGGGTGGAAGGGACCCGGGTTCAGATGGATTCTTGGATTGCGTCAACTCTCTGGAGTTGCGGGTGTTTGATGTCGGGAACATGAGATAAACTTGGCACAACGCCTCCTCACGATAGTGATTGGATAGATTTTTGGTTTCTACTGGGATCTTGGAGTTGTTCCCTCTTGTTGTGGCTCGTGCTCTCCCTAGGTCGAGATCTGATCACACACCCATTAGCTGGGACTCGATTGAGCATGTGATCTCACGGTCGATGTTCAGATTCGAGAGATCTTGGATGTTGGACGACGGTTTCAAAGACTTAATTTCAACTTTCTGGGCCTCCCTACAGGTGGAGGGCTCGACGGCGCAGAGATTGGCACAGAAATTTAAGCTGTTGCATGAAAGGCTAATGTCACAAAAAAGAGGTGAGAAGAAGCAGAACAGAAAGACGAGAGATAGCGTTGGCAGAGATTGCGAGATTGAACGAGGTTGAGGACATACGTGCTGTGAGTAGTGAGGAGATGATTTCACAGAATGTTTCTCATCATGTAGTGATCGAGGACGACAAGCGAAGGGAGGTGGAGTGGCGTCAACAATCCGGGCAGAAGTGGGTAAAAGAAGGGGATGCAAACACTCGTTTCTTCCACGCGATGGTGAGCGGAAGGAGGAGGAGAAATCTGATTCACGAGCTTAATATTGATGATGCTAGAGTTCTAGGAGATAGGGAGATCAGGAGGGTTCTTGTGAATCACTTCCGAAGCTTCAGCAGGCGTTTGCTGTCTACTGGGACTACTTGGTCCGGGAGGGGGGGGTTAAGTGCTTAAATAATGGGCAACATGAGGCACTTGTGGTAGATTTTACAAGGGAGGAGGTTAGTAGGGCGGTCTTTGATCTCAACGCTGACGGTTATCCAGGTCCGGATGGTTTCCCAATCTCATTTTTAGAGATTTCTGGGAGATGTTGGAAGATGATGTTATGAACCTGATGCTTGAGTTTAGGGGTTCGAACAGGGGCCTGGAGAAGCTTAACAAATCACTTCTTTTCTTACTTCCGAAGAGAGGGGGCATAGAAGGTAGGTGATTATCGCCCTATTGTGTTATCAAATGCGACATATCTCATTTTGGCTATGTTGGCAAATCGTCTGCGTAGGGTTCTGAACGATCTTGTCCTTCCGATGCAGTCAGCATTTATACCGGGGTGTCAACTGTTGGAGAGAGTGGTTATGACGACATAAATGGTCTCGGATTAGAAGAGAAGGGGACCACATGCTTCCTTCGGAAGGTTGACTTTTCAAAGGCGTACGATTGCATGAATTGGAAATTCATTTCGACATCGCCGGTGAGGAGAGGCTTTTCAGATGTTTTGGAGTGACTGGATGAAGAAGTCCATCATAACAACCTAGCTTTCGATACTGGTGAATAAGAAGCAAGAAGGTGGCTTCTTCCAACCGCAGAGGGGGGTGAGACATGGTTGTCCTTTGGCTCCCCTGTCGTTCGTTCTGATGGCAGATGCGTTAGCAGTTATGTCTAGTGTGGCAGAGGGAGGTTTCTTCAGAGGGTACTCCAGAGATGGTCTTTCTGTGTCGCTGTTGCAATAAGCAGATGACACCTTGTTTTTTATTGAAGATGTGGTGGAGAAGTGCAGGGTGTGAAGGCGATGCTTGACATCTTTGGTGATCTCTCGGGTCTAAGGGTGAGTGGAGTAAAGTCGGCATTCGTGCCCCTCAACATGTCGGTAGCGGATTCTGCGGTTTGTAGTGACGTACATAGGACGACGCAAAGGTCCCTGCCTATCAACTATCTGGGTCTACCTCTTCTGACAGGGAGGATTTGACAGATCGACTGACTACCTCTGCTTGAGATCTGTAGAAGAAGCTTGCTGGTTGGAAGGGGATTTTCTTATCGAAGGGCAGACATCCGATTCTAACCAAGGCCGTTCTTTATGCCATCCCTGTCTTCTTCATGTCCACGAGAGTCTTGCCAGTGGGGATCCGAAATAGACTGGAATCTTTGATGCACCGTTTTTTCTGGTCGTCGTCTCGTGGGGACAAGGGTCTTGCTTTGGTCGATTGGTCGACAGTCTACACTGACCAGAGAAGGTTGCCTTGGAGTCTTGAAGATTGGGGCTATGAATAAGGCACTGCTTGCAAAGTGGATACTGAAGATTTAGGGCCCTGGAGCAGACCCATACTCAACTCTGATTAGGTCGATTTATGGTGTTTCATCCAGCTTTGTGACCTACGCGGGCACTGGGGGTTGCCAACTATGTTCTGGAGAGGAATCCGCTCTGTCTTGCTGGTTTTGATGGGATACCTGCGGCCTATGCTAGGTGATGGTCCTGGTTTCCATTTTTGGAAGGATGACTGGACGAAAGATGGTGCTCTCTGCGACCTTTACCCAAGACTATATGCACTGGCTTCAAACAAGGACATTTGTGTGGCAGATGTATGGGCGAACGACTCGTGGACACCAACCTTTGTGGCTGAGCTATCGGACCAAAGAGCTGAAGATTTTTTATATCTGTCTAGTAGGTTGTCTAACCTTTAGGTACCGTTAGAGGGAAGGGACTCATGGTGCTGGAGAGACGATTTCTTCTCGGTAGGAAAGACCTACAAGGCTTTGGCCACCCAGCCTTCAGGGATGGAGACATTGGTATCGGGACTGCACAAGATCTGGACTTGGAGGATCCCATCTAGGATAAAGGCATTTCTCTGGTTACTGAGGAGAGAGTGGGCGTTGACGGTAGCTAGAAGAGCAATGCTCTTTCCTAAGACCGCATAGGGGTGTAGTAGATATTAGTCGTCAGAAAGTGTGTATCACTTGCTTTTAAAGTGCCTAGATCGGTTGAAGTTTGGAGCAATGCGAAATTGTGGGTCTAGATTAGAGCAACAAGGACAACTTCTGGGATTTCATTTGTAGAGGTGGTCAGGCTCAGAGGAAGGGACATCGAAGATTAGGCAACTATTTGGTCCCTCTAGCTGGCTAGAAATAGTGTGATCTTTGAGGGGACGAGATTCTACTCCGAAAATGTACTTGGGCATGTCGAGCCCTCCTTGAATCCCGACGGGTGTAATTAATAGCTTGCTTATTTATATCATATTTTTTGGATGGTCCTCTAAAGGAGGTCCATGTCGCCGTTTCTAAAAAATGATCTGAAAAATGAGATAGTTGCGTAGTACAGAAATTAAGCGCATTATCAGAATGAATATATTTTATTGAGGCAGAGAAAATATTCTTTATTTCAACCACAAAATTTTGAATTAATGTACTGGCCTTAGACTTTTACTTCAACAGAAAAATCCAAGACAGTTCGAAAAAATCAACACAAACCAAATAGTACATGTATCCCTGATGATCAGGTACACGACTTACTCCCCACATATCCAGATGAAATAACTCAAACATGCTCTGAGTATTACGATCATGACGACTTGGAAGGTTGAATGACGCTTTTCAAGTTGACATGGTTCACTCTGGAAACTGGAATTGATAGAAACATCATGTATGCGATAACAAATCTTTTACAGCGGTAGGTAGCCGAATCTGAGATGCCATGTTAGGGGAAAATTGACTTTGCAGAAAGAGAGGTGGCACCAACATAAGGAGACTGAGTCAACCTGTACAACCCTCCATGTTCACGGCCATATCCAATCACCCTGCCCATGAGTATATCCTGAAAAACAAGGGAACCATGGTCAAATATAGTACGATAATGTAAATCTTTTGTAATTTGACTGATAGCCAGTAAATTCATGGAGAAGGCATGTGCATGAAGAACATTCTGTCAAATGAACCCCCTCCCCCGGTCCAATAATCAGGGAATGAGTCCCATTAACAATCACCACTGATCTAGCTGATTGTGTTGGACAATAAGTATCAAACTGCAAGCGATCTTCACATAGATGATGTGACGCTCCAGAATCCACTATCCATTCTAAAGGATCTAGTCTAGAGCGACTAATAAATGCATGAGAAATACCTGAAGTACTACCAGAGGTAGAGGCTGCAATATCTGATGGATCAATACTAGAGATCCAATGACTGGTGGCCAAGGCCTTAAATGTTGGATTTTGATTTCGTTTCGGTAAGCATGGAAAGAGAAATTCGATGGAATTTTGGTGAAATGGCCGGAAATTGGAGAAATTACTTGAAAACTCATTTTTTCTAAACTTAAGATTTCTAACATTCGTTAACTCAATAAATGAGATAAAAATACACAAATTTTCATCAATAGTAAGACAACATGAATACACATTTTTTTTGCTAATAGTGAGATATTAACATGCTATATTACATTAAATTTCCATCCAATCACTCCAACAATAAAAAAGTAGTATATTGCTCAAAATCAAAATTAGATTTAGAAATGAAATTAGAAGCCATTAGTTTCACCTCTTGAATATGAAGAGAATGGTGACATGTGCAATAAAAATAGAGAAAAACATAGGCCAACAAAGGGTACTAGCATAATGATATCTTATGTAAGAAATTAAAGATTGAAATGATAACTTAGAACTTGTATCTAACCTAATTATTTTCAACATGGAAAAATATTTATTTTTCAGACTAAAGTAAAGCACATACATACACTCACAAATACAAATCCTTGTAGAATGCACGTCTAATAGATGCATTATATAGCTTGTAATCATAAAATATATGCTCTACAAGACAAATAAATCAACTAATACCAAGAAACTGCATATTATTCACAAGTATAATCTATATCCAATCTGATAGTAGGCAAATACTTACAACCACAAGATTTTGAAGATTGCTAACGACCTAGCTCTCACACAATCGTACATACTCCTTATAGTAGAGAGAAGCCACCAAAAAGCAAAGCCTTAAATTTTGGATTTCGATTTCATTTTGCCATATTCAGAAAGAGAAATTTTGGAGATTTTTGGTGAAATCGTCAGAAATCCTGGAAATATTTCTAAACCGGACTTTTTCCCCAAAAAGTAAGGTTTTTAGTATTCCTAAGTCAATAAATAAAATAGAAACGCACACTTATGTGTAAAACAAAATCGTAAATATAAGTTTTGAAGTAATATTATTGTCATAATCATCGCACATGTTGATATGTAGAGCAAAATGTTGCCTAGAGTAAGAACTCTATGATAAACTGGAAGCAAAAGTTATGATAATAAAAAAATAAAGCCTTTTAGTTAAAAAATTGAATTTAACTCTTAAATCTTGCGACTAACTGATTTGATTTGGATCTAGATCTAAAATTTAGAAACTAACTAAAGAAAATTCTTCAAATAACATAAAGAACTCTAACAACTCAACACATCAAAGATTAAATAAGTGAAAATTCATTAGTATACGCAAATTTCGATGAAAGCGAAGGGTAGATTCCCTTATTTTTGTTGTTTCGTCGGAACATGTAATTTCAATGAATTTTCGTTGACATTTCGTTGAAATCCTGAAAAAAGAAATAAGGTAGCGTTTCGATTTCGGTGACCTAAAGAAATGGAAATTTTAGATAAATTCGGTAGAATTTCGTTGAAATTTGAGGCCATACTGGTGGCAGGATCTCTCTCAGACGAGGAATGAAATCATCGAAACGATGATTGGTGAGATCATGAGCAATCCGAATCTGTTCAGCAGCACGAGCTGATGGTGGGAAACCATACTTGGATTAGCATGTGTCCTCTGAATGACCTGAACGATGATAGTATGAACATGACTGACGTGAGCATGGACCGCCTTTGCCACGTGTGCCTCATTCTCTGAAAGGAGATGAACCACCTCTTCCACGTGATGCAACTATATGTGATTTTGTCTGGGAAGGAGTGGCAGAGGTGAGTCTCAACCGACTCAGCCTACGATATGTTTCCTCCATAGAAGGTATGGTAGCGTCAATGAAAACTGAGAGCAAACCGAATCATATTCTGGATTAAGAGCTGCCAGAAACACCCCAATCATGACAAAATCTCTGTAGACCTTATGTTGCTATGGTGAGGCCGTTAGGGGCATGCAACTATGTAGTCGCTCAAACATACCCCCTCAGAGATATATACAGGGCATGGGGAGGATGATCATCCCGTTTTGTCGTGAAGATATCATGCTGGAGTTGCAATATCTTCGACTCATTCTTTGCTTGAGAGCATGTTCCTACAAGGCTATCCCACATTGCCTTTGATGTGGGTTGACTTAGGATATCATTGGTTATCTCAATAGAGATAGTACCAGATAGCCACCTTTGCATATGCATCATCAGTCTCCCATGAGGCATTGGTCCCGGTCTAGTCCATCGACTCATCATGCGTCAGAATATGCTTCTTACATTGGCTTTGCAGCAAATTCATGAACTGCATCGCCTACAACTCATAGTTTGTACCATCCATCTTGACAATAGGTGATGGACCCTTGAAGACACCTGTAGATGGCGTATCGACTCTACTTTCTGACATCATAGACAAATAACTAGGACCTTAGACAGGTCGTGACGCATCTACGCGGACATGAAAGACGATGGTTGAGGGTGTAGACTCATACCCCAACCAACCCTAGACAACCATCATCCTTGCTAAGTCTCAAGCAAGTCCAAGACAGTTTGATTTTGTGATTTTCAACCGAAATCAGACCAAAAAACCTCTGGATTCAGACCCAATACAACGGAATCAAATCCACGAATCATCATTATGTGGCTGATTCACAACGAGGGGCCGCTGGAGCGGCCAAATCATCGCTTGTGGTTGTTGTGATGACGCACACCGGCAGTGGATGGTGCTCACACCGTTAATGGAGACGGCGGGCGCTGCTGCTACCTCTTATGGCAACAGGACTGCGGCTGCCGTTGTCACTGAAGGCGGCGACGGTGGCGCGGTCGCTGTTGTTTTTGTTCAATGGCATGCGATAGTGTCTAGGGATGGAAAGTAGGGTTTTGGATCTTAGGGTACATGCGCCAGTCTAGGACCACCGCTCTAATACCATGTGGAGAATAATGATTCGTTATGTTGTTCATAGAGCCCAAGGGTTCTCTTATATAGAAGAGAGAAACCCTAATGAGTAAATTACATAACAAGGACAAAGAAATAAACAAACTGAAAAACGATAGCATAACATAGAACTCCCAACAATCGACATTAAACAATTACTTTTTTTATAATAAATCAATTTTATTTAGTTATTAGTCATTGAGCTTCTTGACAAGGTCATAAAAAATAAAAAGTTAGAACGAGTTGACTCCCATGGAACTGAGGTGTAGTCTTGAAATGGTTAAGGCGTAAGCCTCATTTTTTTTCAAGAAAGATTGCAATTTAACCCAAAAAAAATTAGAAAATCTATATTATAAAACAATCCCCATGCATTTAAAGCAATGAAAGGATTTTTAATGTAAATTTTCTATGTCAAAGAGGAGCAAAGGTTTTGATACATTGTACTTGGGGAGCTTTTTATATGACCTTTAAATATCTCATGTTAAAAAAGTCCACAACTTTTCTCAACTTCTTAAAAAAAATCCACCACTTTTTTGGATGGGTTTCAAAGGAGGTCTATCTCATAGTTCCTAAAAAAATGAGGTTGAGTGGATTCCTTAAATTCCATTTTTAATAGTTAGTTCTTCCAATATCATATTGTATATCATATTTGATACTTGGAAGAAGCTAATAATTTGAAATTCGAATTTATACTTTACAATGGGCATTCATTTGTTAGTTCAATCAAGAAGTGCACAGTTTTTACCCAAAGAGTCACATATATGACTTCTTTTAAAATGCGAAACGTTGAAAGGGAAAAGGTAATGATAAAGTAGTTAGGTTTTTTAGGCCAAAGAAGAAAAAAGCATGAAAAAATGATTACATCTACAACATACGCCTTGCCTCGCCTCACTGCCTCAAGACCACCTCAACCATCCGCAGTGCATGTCTAGCCAAACCTAGTTGAGGCGTCCGCCACAAGGCTAATAAGCCCCACCTTTCCTTGTGGCGTATGCCTCGAGAGCCTTGAGGTTGGCTAACCTATTCAAACCATGCTTCCTAATACTAGGGAAGTTTCTTGAGTTACAGGGAAGACAATCAAATCGAGTCACTCAGTGTTGATCCCCTCCCCTAGCTTTGAAGGTGACAAGTTGTCCTAACCCCACAAGGTCAAGTGAGCTCGTTGACAAACTAAAGGAAAACATATGGCAAAAGCATGTGTTATCCTTGAGCCGCTAAGATGATGCTAAGATTATACTTAAAGGCATATTTATAGAAACAAGCAGTGCTGCAAAATTCGATATTAATTACTGAATAATTAATAATCGATAATCAAGTGACTATTCGGAAATTACGATGTATGAGGTACTTATAAACGTGGACCATTCCAGCCCATAAAGACCACCTTGCTCACAGCCCCAACCAATCACCTTGCCAGTAAATATGCCTTGAAATACAAAAGAAACATGGTTAAAGGTCACATGATAATTTCAATCCTTTATATATGACTAATGGAAAGTAGACTCGGGGAAAAATATGGAGCAAAAAGAACACGAAGCAACAACATATGAGCAATTAGTTATACCTACCCCATCATGTTATGGGGAAATGATGTCCATCGACTAACATAACTGATCATCCTGGAGTGGAGGCATTATGTACCGTGAATTACTTCTATCTTCTAAAAGACGCCCAAAAGCTCCCAATTGTTATTCATTATGCAACGGTTTATAACTACTAAGAGAAAGACTGGTACTTGATGGACCAGTGAAGGCAGTGATGTCTGAAGATGTAGAAAGTGGCGTGAGAGATAGAGTAAACGCCATCTCCTTGAGTTGGGACAATTGATTCTCATACTTTTAATCTTTTATGTGAGTTGAGCCAGGACGGTTCTATTGTGCCATGGGAAAAATATGGTTTGTCATGCTTATGCCGATATGCCTCTTCTATGTACTCGAACCATTGCTAATATGTACAGTGGAGCCAGGATGATTCATGGTTTCCACCTCTGCCTTTGCCTGCAAAGAATCCTCCTTTGATGAGATGCAACCATAATTAAGGATGCCAACGAAGTAATAATAGGTAACAACAATTCTACTCAGAATATTGTAGCCCTCCTCTAATGGAGGTATGGTGTCTCTAATCAGGAGGTGAGTATGGGTTGAATCGTAACCATGAACACATTCATATACATCTTCTTGTCTTCACATTTGCATGGATAAATAAGGCTATGAAGTTTTGCAAACAATCCCTCATAGCAACATAATATGTATGAAGGGGAAATCCATCTAGCTTCATAAGATGGATATCATGATGGAAATAAAGTATCTTCCTCTCATTCATGATCTACGAGCATATAGTGACCAAGATGTCCCATATAGCCTTTGTTGTAGGCCAATTCAATAAATCATTGTGATTTCCAACGAGGGAGAGCATGCCAACATACCTTTGTAAAGGTGTTGCTTAGGGTACATGACTTGTTTTCTCCTATTTTCTCAAACGATTCTAGGTGTATAACATGGAAGGCCGTATCCCGATATATCGGCAATATATCGGCGATATATCGGTATCGACAGGTCACCGATATATCGCCGATATGTTCGATATCGGGTATCGACAGGCAAAAAAGGCGAGCTGAATCCCGATGTCGGCAATATGGCGTCGATATATCGGCGATATATCGGTATCGACATGGTACCGATATCGATACCGATATCGATATGTCCTTCCATGGTGTATAAGCATGCAATTTTTGTTAACGTTTCTTCCCATAGTGTTCGTGAAGTACATGATCCATAGATCATAATTGGCTCCATCCATTTTATTGATAAAATTCATTGATTTCGTGGATTTGAATGATGAAATAATAGCTCCCTTGTGATCTTTCATTACATAGAGAAGCTAATCCAGGACAAAGAAAACATGAAGAAGAAAAACAAGAAACTTTTAACATTGCGTTACATCATTACTTCACGATGATCTACACAAGAACGTCCACCTGCTATAGCCTAGGGTAGCAACATGCCGACTCTTAAGCATATACATGTAGTGGGATCGAGTACAACTGTTGCACCAAAGGAGGAGAAACTAAATGCACTCATTGTCATCGTTGCTTCTACAGTAGTGGTTGGCGTTGCCGCCGTCGCCGTTGATGTGGCTAGTGCTACATGTTGCTGAGGAAGCACCAATGTCATTGATGTTGATGTTATTGGGTAACGTTGGCATTGGTGGTGTGAGGCAATGCTGGAAGATAGTGGAGAAGAGGAAAAGGGCGGGGACAAAGAGAAGATGAAGAGGGTGGGGTTAGGTTTTAACCTTGCTCTGATACCACGCAGAAAGAAAAATATGATGGTTTTCCATATGATGAAAGGATACCCAAACATTTCTTATATAAGAATATGCTAAGATTAGGGTTACATACCTCAAATAAGAAAAAGACGCATATTCCGACGGGTTACCAAATATATCAGGGAAGTATCCCTCTATGAGAAAATCTCACTAAAGTGTCTAGCTCTAGTTAAGCATGACTAACGCGACAAGCTAGATTATACATTCCAAAGTCAGCAGCTACTCTGTCCCCTGGCAGATACATTGAAGAAAATTGTAGCGACTAGAAAAGTTTTGGTATCAAGATATAATGCTATAAGAAGCTTGATATGAAAACATGTGGCTATGATAAAAAGAGGATTAAGTGTTGAATATTTATTTTTTCAAAAAAAGTATGTTGACTGTTTAAGGACAACCTTCCATCTACATGCACTTACTTTAGGTACAACATGACAAACAATATCCGATGGTCATCCTTTTCTTTGCAAAATACACATAAAGAATGATCACGCTTGGTATTTAAATTTAAGAATGGTAAAACACCACAATGATAACATGAGTAAAATTAACATGTAGCTAGTCATCCATACATCTCCTTCGGGGTAGAGACAAATAAATAATTGCATGCCCTATAAGCACAATGTGAGAAGGTATTCCTATGTAATAAAGAAAAAATGGGTATTAAAAACACCAAATCTACGATGTCATGACACCCCCTCTACGACTAAAAAGACAAATCCAACTCCCAAGTCTCAAGAGTAGAGAAAAAGGGAGCTGCCCAATATATTCTAACCGAATAAGTTTAGAGAAAAGCTTTGTGAAGAGAGCAAGGAAGTTGCAAAATACAGTCTTAAGAGTTGTATATAGAGGTTAAGACTAAGGTTTTGGAGATATCAAGGCTCTGGTCTACGACCGCTACTCCGATACCATGTGAGAAGAAATGAATGAATTATTTATTATGTGGCCATAAAACTATCGCACATAGAGGAGAAACCCAATAATGCAAGTAGCCAAAGGATAAATTATTAAAAAATAAGAAATACATAAATACAATCTCTATAACGCAAACATTGTTTAAGCTATTGATTATAAGCTGATATTCAAGCTATGTTGATTTACTTGTATTATTGATGTTAACCATACTTTAGCTTTTCAGCTTTTTTTTGTTTACATATTTACAATTAATTATATTGTTATGACTTTGTGAATGAGGAATTTAGTCTCATTTTTCATGACTTTTTTGGAGATTAATGGTATACATTGTACTTCACATAAGCAAGCTTTTAATACTCTTCTTTAATTAAAAAGTATTTGTTTAAAGTTATCAGGCAAATGTTAAAGTTTACAAGGAAAACCACCTCCAAGAACCTCTCATTCATATAGCTCAGCAAGCCAGCAAAAACACCTCTCATTCATACATCTCAGCATGCTGGCAACAAGTCAACACATTGTATCGATCAAGGTTTTAAAAACGCGCCTCGAGGCACTGAGGCATACGCCTCGAGGCGTTTTTCAACAAAAACCACCTCGAGGCGCATGAGGCGTATGTTAGTTTGGCAACTTACACCTCGAGGCATTGAGGCGTTGTCGAGGCGGTGAGGCGCTTGTGAGGCGTACGCCTCATCTGGAAAATCGAGACCTTGAAGTATCGGGAAAGGAAATGATTTTGAGGCTTGAGCTGCATGGAATAAACTCCTCTATCTATGAAATAAGAGTAGACAATAGCTTAAAGTCACAAAATCTGCTAATGTTTGTTTGTTCTGCAGCCAACTAAGTTGATATAATGCAATTTCCATCACCAAACTGCGAATAAAACTAGATCAACTTACTACAGGGAGCAAAATCAGCCCATAAATGGCATTGAAGGGCAAAATCAGCCTGCTCTTTAAAGTTAACTGTGGCATCAGTATGTGTATACAAATCGCATATGCCTAATGGGACAGGCAATGCACATCAGTTTTATAAATCACAATAGAAATTTAATAGGCTATGATCAAGTAAATCTATTTATGGAGATCATGATACACCAAGTTAGCGTTAGGTTGACAATTAGGTCTGATGTAGATGTCAAAAGAGAACCACATAGCCTTACCCTGTTAGTCCCATACTCCCAGATACAATTTAAGATCAATTTTGAATTGGGATAAAAATATTATTCATCAATTTTGACAGTTGGCCACTAAAAACTTTCTTATTTCGTTAACTAATGTTGTAACTTTCATGTTGGGGACTTTAAAGCATTCTTATTTCTACGATTTTTCTACAAAGTTCTAGATTTGTATAGTTTTTAATCTAAAAACTAAGGCTTACGCCTCGAACGCCTCGAGACTTACGCCTCGCCTCGTTTATGGGAAATCGCCTCGATCCGCCTCACGTTTTTTAAAACCATGGCATCGATACACCTAGAAAGTTGTTTTCATGGTTTTGATGGCATGTCGATAGCATCTTATACATGCTTGAAGCACACAAGCTCTTATAACTGCCATGGTGCTTGTACCAGGGACATGATGCCTGCTTACTGTTAATTTTTTTTTTAAACTTACCTCTAGTATCAAAATCCAATATCCATAGACACGAAGGGATGCACAACTTCAAGTCCTCAATTTCCCGCAATTGACTTGTATATCTTGTTTGTTTGCGTATGTCATTAATCAGGATACATTAGAATTAATCCCTTGACCATCTAAATTATTAGCTTTTTCATTGGTTGTACTCGACTCATTAAGCTATGTTAACACTGAGTTGGAAAGTTAAAAAATTAAACATGAATGTTACCATAATCGCATAGTTTTTTGTCCTTCAACTATATTCATGTGCTAAGATTGCACATCACATTTATTATATCCATGATTTCTTTAAGTTAACAACGAAAAATATCTTTTAGTTATATACTATACCCATTTTCTAGTTATTCATTATACCCATTTTACATTATTCATGTACTTATCTGGCGTTAAAATATCTTTTAAGGGCGATACCATTTTGTCAGGTTAGAAATATTTTTTTGAAACATATGGAACCATGTATTTCAAGGTTCTCTAAACCCTTGAACATAAGGTGATGGTAAGCACACACCATCGGTGCATTTAGAAACAAATGGAAACCTTGTATCTCTGATTTTGAACCATTTCCTGAACATTCTGGAATCTTTTGTTGGCATGTAAGCAGTAAACCCCCAGCAAGCCCTTCTCAAACGTGGCCACGAGGGCCATTGACATCAGCACTTAAAACCATGGCCACACTTTAAAACATTGGTAGTTGGCGGGTATTAACAACACAATATTTTCTTTGATGCACATTAACAACACAATCAAGTATAGGTTATTGAATTATCGTGATTAGAGATTAGAGACAAAGAGTTTCTTAACCCTTTCAAATACTGCACAATCAAGACCTATTTTCTTCACATGTATCGATACAATGCACTATAACATATGCCCGGACCTACAACACAAAGGAATATCAGCACACTGCCAAACAGAGTGCTTTACAAAATATAAACATAATGGTTTACGGTAATAGTGGGTGGGTTCGTGTAGGGTATTAGTGAATCCCAAACCCATACTCATTTATAAACCCCTACCCAAATCCATCCATTTATTAAATGGCTAGTTCTAAGCGGATACATAAGGATATCCGCATATCCAATATAAAAATGTACCCAATGGGTATCTGGGTATCCACATATCCAATATAAAATCAAGAGATTTTTACACCCATAACCCTGAGTCTGCAATTACAATCATAATCCTGCATAATCGTGAATTACACCTAGGACCCCAAATAATGCTTAACTCTTACATTATATACCCCTGTGTTAGTAGCTATCTATATTCTCCGTTAACTCTCTCGGAAAAACTTACATGTTGACAATTTTACATGAAAGGCATGCTATCCATGACGCCGAGGCCACTGCAGACTCCTCTAGTGCCGTTGCTGATAGTCTGGACGGGCGGGGCGATGTACTTGGCATGGACCTCGAGCCAACAGGAATACACGCGGTGGGCGAGGCCGCAGAACTCGTCGCGGGCGTGTGCGGCGGAGGTGGAGAAGTGCCAACCTTTTGAGTGAGTAAGGATCTCCATGTGCGAGGGCGATCGGTGCGAGGTGGAGCTGAGCTAGGGCTGATGACGGTTGGGGAAAGCTAAGTCGACGTTGGTACGTGTAGCTACGGTACGGACGGTTAGGGAGTGGCCAAACGAGCGAGGCAACCGGTGGAGGCGAGACGAGCTCGGGCAGCGCACGACCGTAGGAGATGGATCAAGGTGTGAAGGGTAAGAAAGAGAAGGCAGAGAAAGGAAAGAAAGAAGAAGGAACGGAGGAGGAAGAAGGAAGAAGAAGAAAGATGAAGGAAAGGGGGAAGAAGAAGGAAGAAGAAAAAAGAATAAGAAGAAGCAGTGGAAGGAGGGGAGGAAGAGTATACTTGAGGGGATTCTTCGCCGGATAAGGAGCTGCGGGAATCAACTCCATATGGGGCGTGGGGGAATGAGGAAGGGGAGGGGGACACGTTGGGTTGGAGGAGGAAGGGGATAGGGGATACTGGAGGGGAAGTTACTCGCACGAGAGGGGCGGGGGAGGTGGTCGACGGGGGCGGAAGGGGAGGGGGTGGTTGGTGGGAGGGGTGGAAGGGGAGGGGGACATGTCGGGCTGGAGGAGGAAGGGGGAGGGGATGTTGGAGGGGAAGCTGCTCTTGCGAAGGGAAGAAGGGGTTGGGGGAGGTGGTCGGCGGGGGCGTGAGGGGAGGAGGACGGGGAAGGGGTGGTCGATGGGGGGGGGGGGGGTTGAAGGGGAGTGGGATACATCGGACTGGAAGAAGGGGGGGTCTTTTTTCTTCTTTTTCTTTGGGTTAATTTTGAGCCATTAGATGTGGATTAGTTCGATTAACTCTTTCATCTGGTTGAGTTAATGAGTAAAACTAACAGAAGGTTATGATTGTAAAATGTTATAAAATAGAGAATGCGGAAGCTAAATGATAAACAGAGCATAAACTAGAAAGATAAACATGGAAAAACACGAAAGATTTTTACGTGGAACCCTACTCCCTAAGGAGCGGGATGAAAACACGGGAGAAGCCCTCAAAGGGGCGAATATTTCATTCCTTTTTCTCAATGGATACAGAAGGTCTGAGGCTCCTTATATAACCTCCACAGAGTCTCCAAGTTCAACCATTGGTTGATGTGGGACTAAACAATCCATTTACCCATCTACAACTCATGGACACACAACCAAATACTCCAACACTCTCCCTCAAGTTGGAGAATGCAATGCTCAGATTGGACAAATAAAAAGAAACTCAACTCACGCTACAAGACACTACAGACAATATCAACTCAACGTGCACAACTGTCGGTTGTTGTCGAGGATGATGCTTCTTATGCAGTGCACGTGAGGAGGACGAACGGACTGGAGTGTGAGTCTGTTGAATCTCCTCGTCAGAGAGCATGTGCTCTGAAATGCATCTGTCAGAGTCACTACAATTGGAAATGAGTCTCCTCGTCGAAGTACTCTGGCCCGCCACAACATGTGGGCAACTGCTCCATCTCTGAAAAGGGCTGAAAAGGTCATGGAAGTGCAATCCTCGTCGGAGTCCATGGTCGTTGGAGAATGGAGTCTGAAATAGTCTCCTCGTCGGAGAACTGTGTCTCTCCCATCTGGCACAGAGAATAGTACCCTATCCTGGAGTTCCTATGATACCGCATGAAAATCTTTGCCAACATGGCATAAGCAATGATCCTCTACTATGGAGTCCCTAAGGCTCACATGAAAACTTCTGGCCGAAACAACAAGAAGAATGATGGGGATCGCGACAAAAGACGGCATACATGTTCTCATCTGAAAAAAGACCGGCATACATGAGCGTGTCTGAAACTGAAGATTCGGAAATTTCTGAACGTCGAGTCTGAATGTCCGACACATTGTAGAGTCTGGAAATCTGGATGCATCTGGACTGGAACCTGCACAGGCACCTGGAGATTGAAATCTCTGAAGTCTAGTCTAGATCTGAACTGAAGGTGATGTCGTATGATCGATGCCGAAAAACTCTACACTATACTCTCCCTTTCTCCCATACTTGGCGAAAGGCATTGATGGCGACCAAGTTGGGAGAAGACAAGAAAACAGATAAAACATCACATAAGTCATATCCCAATTTTTTGGCTATTCAAACATTTATTTCAACATTTTTATGAAACATTTTTTTAAAGCCGTTTCACATTTTTTCTTTCAGCTTTCCTTGCATTTTTTTCGCAAAACTTTTGGGTATGTTTTTTTTATTGTACGCGTCTTTTTTCCTCAAAACAATAACTTTTTTCTTTTTTTCTTTTGGAAATACGACCCACTTGGACCTAGAGATGCCTCACTTTTTTTTAACGTGACGGCTCCTGCTCTTTTTTTTTAATTAATGCCTGCTACCATTTAGGGTTCCCAACGTGGGAACCCCTTTTTTTCGTATCGCCAAAAGCACCCCCTCTAGGGAGAGCCGTTGCACGGTGGGGTGCCGCTGCTAGGGTTCCCCCTACATGGGCATGGAGGATTGTCGCCAACTGCTCCTTGGGATTGCTGTTGCAGGGGCTCATTGGGGATGAGGAGGAAGCCGCCGCCTCGAGTGCGGCTGGAGAAGAGCACCACATGGAGGTGGAGGCTCGATCGCCACATGCTAGAGATGGGTTTAGGCTCGACCGCTGGGTTCTGGAGATGAGGAGAGCCGCATGCGAGGAGCGACGAGGGGGAGGCGAGTTGTGGTGCACCGTTGAGGGCTTGTGCCGCCAGGATCGTGCTCATCCTGTACGCGAAGAAAGCTGGAGGGTGCCGCGTTGGCGGCACAGATGTAGGAGGAGAGGTTGGCACCACGCCGTAGGATACGACTTCGAGGATGCCTGCGGCCTGAGAGCTTGGCCGCTGCCACTGGGGTTTGAAGGCGGCTAGGGCATGGTATCTATTCACAGAAGAGTAGCGTGAATCGCACCGCCTCCTGCAACTGGATGTCGGGTTCCACCGTGCGGCCCTCGCATGAATGCGAAAGTCTGACCACCACGAGGAAGTTGCCTGGAGATGCGCACACCATCTAGGAGTTGCTGAAGATACGCTGCCAGGACAATGGAAACTCCTGGGTTAGCATGCCTCGATCTTCAAGAACTAATCGCAGGATATGCCGATCAGATCGTCGAACTTGATGGCAGAACTTGAATATAAAATCTTCAAAACAATCATCAAGAGCATAATTAATGTGAAGCTGTCAACCCCTCAGGATCCGGGTACCCGTTTACGCGCATCTCGCAATATTTCATTCACTTTTAATCGCACAAGTTGCATAAAACAGGGAAAATTTTTCGCGCAATTATGACATTCAATTCCACCACATAACCACAAAGTAAAAATGACACATAGCACCAGAATTTCTTTTCATTAATTTTCATATATTTTTACATCATGTACAATGTCTGTCAGTATACACAATATATCCCAAAATGTAGTACATAAGAGAAAAGAAGGAGAAGCATTTACATCACTATCTGAACAAAAACTGAGACAAAATACTTCATACCGTCTAGTGTATACTCTGTCTCCAGGAATCATCAACCTGCTACTGTGCTAAAGGCTCCTTGCCTGCCATGCGTGTAAGGAAGAAAAGGCATCAGCGGGTGCTGGTACTTCCCAAAAACTTAAAAAATAACAGGCAATTATTATTTTCAAAAGAAAGCAAGTAGAGAGGTATGAGCAACTCAAATTAAAATTTAATTCTACTTGCATTTGTAAAAGGTTTCCAATTTTTAGTAAGCACTTAACCCTTATCTCAACATTTCCCACATAAGCATAAAACAAGTATATATATTTCATTGTCATATTACTCAGAGATCATACTGGGGTATTTTGATCATGAAAAAGATGAGATGACAAGATATATTAATTTATTTAACTTAAATTGTAATCCCTTAAACCTCAAGTGCAACTGTCTCAATGTAACTCTAGATGAAGTAGATACATATATAGATGTGGATGATCTGGATGTAGAATCGCAAAGTCTGTCGGCGAAAGAAAACTCAAGCGGTGAAGAAGCCAACAAAAGGGCTCTTCCGTCTCGCCCTCTAATTGGAAGGACGGTCCAATAGAGGGATAGGTCTAACTCCCAAACTACGCCACTGAGACGGGTGGGAGGGACTTCCCGGAAAAGTCGCTCTAGAAAAACAGCCCGACCGATAACGGGCAACCGAGCTCGTACGTAAAACTGAAAACCAAGGATCCCCCGCCTGGGTATCCTAAAAGACAGGGTCAGCGGAACTGGTCTAAAGTCGGGATCCCAACGAGGCGTAAAAACACTGCGAGCTCGCGTAAAAACCGAAAAGGGACTGGGATCCTAGACCCGCGCACTTGGCGGCCGCTGCCCTAACTGGGCTTCCTTTCCTCCGCCCAGGTGAGGGTCACCGCGCCCTCGCACGGTCAAGTGTACGAGTCACATTGACCGGCATCCTTTATAATTTCTTACCGATTCACGATCATCATCACTTGCTTCTCAACTCATCTCTTTCCAATTTCTTTATGTGATCATTTATACAGATCTAGATTTCATGGCCAACTATCCTTAATAGGGTATTTCGGATGAATGATTTCAAGAATACGATCAAATTTTGTGGTCACAGTTTATCATTGATAACGTAATCGTAATTGAAATGCTCCTTGAATAATGACCCATATATGTTAACTATTTGTAGGTTTATGTGAAAAGGTATTCATACCAATATATATTCCTTATATATATGGATATTATTATCAATATTATTATTATTGCTAGAAATATACATGTACCAAGGAGTTACAGTTCATGATGATGTTACGAAATTATTTATTATACTGCATATGTCTAAGAAGAAATGATTGAAGTTTTTGTCTATACTTCCCAAATATCTATCTATAGATGGGAACGCCAACTTATGTATTCAAACCCCACTTATAGACAAAACGATATTTATTCATGAATTGTAAGACTAATGATAGTGGGGCATGCTTGTTTATGTAGCTAATATTTAAAAAAATATAAACATGCTACGGATCTAAGAAAATCTAGCACCTTGCTAAATTTTCTTGTTCGAGTTTCTAGTATCATAAATAATTGCCAATATTACTGTGGTATTTATGCTAATTAAGACAGTGAGAAGGCTAATATAGACACATCATCAGAAGTGTTCTTCAAATGGAGATCCGTAGATAATCAATAGGGTCTTTGTTCTATCATATATATATATATGTGTATTTACGAGATAGATTAGCAGAGCAACAGAGCATAAGATCTTAATGCTAAAATTTCAATATTTCTGTTAAATGAAATTTAAGAGGATGACCATTGTTGCTGAAATTCCATAGGTTTATCTATGGCTTATAACCCTCCACAAAAATTCCAAAGCCTATCGATCATAATTTGAGATGAAGCAGGAATGAGTATCTTGTATCTCTGCAATTTAATTGCACTGGTACATTGATATTGAAGTTATTCAATGATTCATATTTGAAGTAAATTTCTCATTCCACCCGCAAGCTTTTAGATTTCTGCACTTTATTTTATATTACAAATCCAGAGAAGACCCCAATAGTGAAACAATCAATATCTACAATTCCTGTGATAAGGCACATGAGAGTATTTGATTCAATCAAGCATGACAGTTTAGGGAAAAAAATCCTTAATGGATTCAAGATACAGATTATGTGCACGATCCATAGTATTAACAGTGATCCCGGCAATAAAGATGGAAATCAAAATCATAGAGATCATCGTGGGAATCAACAACAACCATGGAAAACATATAGAATAACGTATATAGCAAGGAGAGAGGCTTAGATGCACATGCATGGCAGCAAACAGGAGGTATAGGATTTGTACCTGTTTGGGTTTGATCTGGGTGATATCAGACCTTCTATGTGGCTGGAATTTGGATTTCCAGCAGCAATTAAGCATGGAACAAGAGCTGTAGCAGAGGATTTGGACGAAATGCTTGCTGCTGGAGGAGCAACGACTATGGCTGCTTCTTGCTGCAGTTGTTGATCAATTTAGGTTCCAAAAACAGTGGCTGATATTGGTTTCTGCTGTATGGAATTTCCAGCAGAAGAAATGGAGGAAAGAGCAGGGAAATTGGGGTCGTTGGGAAGAACAAGAGGAATAGGGAAAGGATCTATATATAGAGAAGGAAATGGGCTTAAACTTTGACATGTGGAAGAGGAAGGAAGACCACGTGGGTTGAGAAAAGAAGGAAAAATCCATGTGGCAAAAATATATATAACAACGGCTGAATTCCAGGCTGGTGCCTGGACTGTTATTTTTAGTCGGTTACTTGCTACATAAGAAATTCAATTTTAAACTTATGCAGAACCGAGTCTGCTACAGTTTGTACTGTAGCAGAAATTGAATATTATATCTATATTTATTTAATAAATTTTCTTTTGTATAGTAAGACGTTAAAATGTCCGTATGCGCATCTCGTGTGTCAGATTCCAACGTGCAATATCTTGTTTTGATCGTCTCAAAATGACGGTCAAAATAAGTATAATATTGATATCCTTTTGATTGGGTTTTGAACCCTTAAAATTTCGAGATACGGTTTTGGTTTGGGTTTAAATTTTGTGATTTAAAATATCAAACGATATCCGATTGACGAACGGTCAATTTCGTTGGTCTTGTTTTGTCCAATCGGACATAATGATGGTCTCAGTTTGTTTTACGATTTTCGAATTTACGTCGCGGCTTTTTCACGGCACGCATTACGAAGCGACCGATTTTTGGTTGATTTCTCCCGAACGAGTTTTGATTCACACTCAATTAGTCGATATAAGTCATCTGATACCGACCGACAACTTTATCGGGTTAAACGGACCCTAATCGGGTCGAGTTCGGGTTTGGCGGATTCCGGATGTTACAAATATAAAAACCTCAAAGGGAGTCTCGTCCTCGAGACTCAAGTCAAGGCTATTAGGTGTCTTGTTTGAATTTCATATGTCCATAAAAACCTCAAAGGGTTTTGAACCTATAAAAACCTCAAAGAGAAAACAAGCCATATATTTATCATGTATCTGATTACAAAAGCGTGTTTTGATGATTACATTTAGAAAAGATATGGATATCTGGCTCTCATGTCAGCTTCAGTCTCCCACGTTGCCTCTTCGACGCCGTGACGGTGCCACAAAACCTTGACCAATGAAATCTCTTTACTGCGAAGCTTCTTCACAGCACTGTCAAGTGTCTGTACCTGCTTCTCCTCGTAGGTCAAATCAGGCTCCACGTCAAGATTTTCGTAGCTGATGACGTGTCGAGGGTCGTGTACATACTTCCTCAAGTTGGATACGTGAAAGACATCATGGATAGCTGATAGATGTGGAGGAAGGGCTACTCGGTAAGCAACCTTCCCTATCCTAGCCAGAATCTCGAAAGGTCCAACATATCGTGGCGCCAATTTGCCACGAACACCGAATCTCTGCACTCCCTTCATGGGAGATACACGAAGAAATACCCAATCTCCCACCTGTAATTTACAGGGATGTCATTAGTATGCGATTATTTAGATGTCATACATATGTTATAATTGAATGGATGAAGAGGAAAGATTGGATTACCTGGAACTCCAAATCTCTTCTCCGACGGTCTGCATAGCTCTTCTGGCGGCTTTGTGCCGTCAGAAGCCTCCGTCTCACAAGATCCACAGCTCTCGCGGTCTCCTCCAAGAGATCCACGGAATAGAGAGCATGATCACCTACCTCCCGCCAACTGAGAGGTGTGAGGCATCTCCGCCCATATAGGGCTTCAAACGGTGCCATGCCAATGCTAGAGTGATAGCTGTTGTTGTACGTGAATTCTATTAACGGCAGATGGTCCTTCCAGGACCCTTTCCACTCCAAAGTGCATGCGCGAAGTAGATCCTCAAGCGTCTGAATGGTGCGCTCACTCTGCCCATCTGTCTGAGGATGGTATGCAGAACTCATCTTCAGCTCTGTCTGTAGTGCTGACATGAACTGACGCCAATAATGAGATGTAAATCTCGAATCTCTGTCAGACACCACCTCTCGTGGTATACCATGCAGCCTGATAATGTTCTGCACGTATAGCTTGGCCAATCTGGATGGAGTGTAAGTCGTGTTGACAGGTATGAAATGGGTTGACTTGGTCAACCTATCAACAACAACCCAAATGGAATCAGGGCCTCCTGGTGTCTTCGGCAGACCTGTGACAAAATCCATAGAAATGCTCTCCCACTTCCATTCGAGAATGGGGAGAGACTGCAGTAATCCTGGTGGTCTCCTGTATTCAGCCTTGACCATCTGACAGGTCATGCATCTGCTAACATGTAGCGCCACATCGCGCTTCATTCCATCCCACCAGAAATGTCGACGCAAATCACGGTACATCTTCGTGCTACCTGGATGGATAGATAATCGTGAACTGTGTGCCTCATCAAGAATATCTCTGCGTAGCTGCTCGTCATTGGGTACAACAACCCGTCCTGCCTTCCATAAAATAGACTCCATCACAACAAAGTCATCGAATTCGTCCTTGACGGCGCGCATGTATCTATCTCGGATCCAAGGATCTGTCTTCTAGCCCTCTACAATACGATCCCAAAGACTGTTGTATCGTGGAGGCACGACAGTAGAAATGGATGCGCTCTCCTGAGGATGCCAATCGGTCAAAGCGGCAAGCGTATCCCATTTATAGCCAGTTTGCCGTACCATTAGCATGCGCTCTCCTGCTGAGTGCATCAGCCACCACGTTTCCCTTACCAGGATGGTAAGAGATCGTGCAATCATAATCCTTCAGCAGCTCGAGCCATCTGCGCTGCCTCATGTTCAGCTCCTTCTGATCAAAGATGTACTTAAGACTCTTGTGGTCTGTGAAAATCTCGAAGTTCACCCCATATAGATAGTGGCGCCAGATCTTCAAGGCGAAGACAACTGCCGCCAACTCCAAGTCATGTGTGGGGTAGTTCCGCTCGTGCGGCCTCAACTGCCGTGATGCGTAAGCAATCACCTGTCCTCTCTGCATCAACACTGCTCCTAGACCTTCTCCAGATGCATCTGTGTAGACTGCATAGTCCTGAGTGCCTGAAGGAAGAGCGAGAATAGGCGTTGTAATCAATCTCTCCTTCAGTGTCTGAAAGGCCTGCTCACATGAATCGTCCCAAATGAATGGAACTCCCTTCTGCCTCAACCGTGTCAGAGGACGAACGATGCGTGAAAACCCGTTGACAAAGCGTCTGTAATAGCCCGCTAGCCCGAGGAAACTCCGAATCTGAGTAACTGTCTTGGGCTGCTCCCAAGACATAACTGCATCTATCTTCGCAGGATCGACTGCAATGCCTGCTCCAGAAATGACATGCCCGAGAAACGAGACCTGGGATAACCAGAACTCACACTTGCTCAACTTGACATATAGCTTGTGCTCCCGTAATGTATCTAAAATGATCCGCAGATTATTAGCATGATCCCTTTCATTCTGTGAATAGATGAGCACATCGTCGATGAATACTACTACAAACTTGTCCAAGTATGGACGGAAGATACGGTTCATCATATCCATGAAAGCCGCAGGTGCATTGGTGAGCCCAAATGGCATCACCACAAACTCGTAGTGTCCATATCGAGTCCTGAAGGCTGTCTTCGGAATGTCCGACTCGCGAATCCTCAGCTGATGGTAGCCTGAGCGAAGATCGATCTTCGAGAAAACCGAAGATCCCTGGAGCTGGTCGAACAAATCATCAATGCGCGGCAAGGGATAACGGTTTTTCACCGTTCTCTTGTTCAGCTGCATGTAATCGATGCACAGTCTCATGGATCCATCCTTCTTCTTGAAAAATAGAACTGGAGCACCCCAAGGTGAAGTGCTCGGTCTCACGAATCCCAAACCAAGTAACTCTTGCAATTGCACCTTCAGCTCCCGCAACTCAGCTGGTGCCATGCGATATGGTGCCATAGAGATCGGCTGTGTATCTGGTAACAATGTGATCTCGAACTCGATCTCTCTCTCAGGAGGTAATCCTGGTAGCTCATCAGGAAACACATCTGGATATTCTGATACTACTCGGATGTCCTGTATCATCGGCTCCTGATCAGACACCTCCCGAACAAATGCAAGGTAGGAATCACAACCCTGATCAACAAGTCGCTGGGCTCGCAACACTGAAATGTACTCCATGGTGGAGTCATGTATATCACCCTCAAAGGTGAACTCCGGTAAATCAGGAATCCTGAAGACAACTGTCTTCCTAAAACAATCAACTAGTGCATGATGAGTAGATAGCCAATCCATGCCCAAAATCAAGTCGAACTCATCAAGCTGCAGAAGTAGACAATCTACGATCATCTCGTGACCGCCAATTAGTACGAGCAAGTGCCTGACTATCAGGGATATGACAAACAACTGGCCACCTGGCCCTCGGATGTGATATGGAGACGATAGCGTCTCTGCAACTCTATCTAAAGAAACTAGTAGCCTTGAAGCAAGAAAAGAGTGTGTTGCACCGGAATCGAATAAAACATGGAAAGGTCGGCCCAAGACTGAGACCATACCTTTCACCACAGTGGCGGCTGAACGTGCCTGCTCCTCAGTAACTGCATGTAACTGCCCCTGTCTGGCTGACGCAGCACTAGAACCTGCCACACTCTGCGTCTGTCTCTGCTGCAGTCGCCTAAGGTTGGAGTTCCTGCCACGGAAACTCCCTGAACGTTGTGTCTGAGGCTGTGGCTGTGAAGGTTGTGGCTGAGGCTTGCCAGAAGCCTGTGGGCACTGTGCTCGGTAATGTCCCCACTCATGACATCGGTAACACCGGACTGGTCGAGTAGATGGAGTAGTTGTGTCCGTGCTCCGAGCTGGTCCTGCAGGTGGTCTATCTGCTCGCTGCGACCCAGATGGTCGAGCGGACTCTGTGCCACGTCCGGCAAGTGCTCCTCCTAGAGTAGTCGATGGAGAAAAGCGAGCACTGCCAGAGAATGTCGAACCTGTAGGTCGGAACCGTCTGGCTGACCTCTGCTGCTGAAACGGTCGACGTATCGGTCCAAAAGATCGCCGCGGTCTAGGCGGTGCTCCATACGAGCTCCCGAAACGTCTCCCCCTGATGTCCTCGAACTTCTCCGCTGCATCGGTAGCCTCGGAGATAGACGCGATATGCAGTCCAGCCAGCTTCTCTTGTACTTCCTCTCGCATGCCGCCAATGAACTTTTCCAGATTCTCTTCTGGAAATGCGCCCGCTACTCGTGTATGTCGCGACAACTCTGTGTATCTGATAAAGTAATCCCTGGTTGTCATCTGTCCCTGACGAAGCTCTGCAAACAGTCGGCGTTGGGACTCCTTCCACTTCGCAGAAAGAAGTGGGCTCTGAATCTCGTCTCGAAATCGTTCCAAGTAGGCTCTCGGCCTAACTCGGACACTACGGCCTCCCACCATCGCTCGGCGAAGTCTGTCAGTGAATATTCTATGAAAGATAGTCACGTGTTTCGTGGCGCATGAATTGCCCTGAGCACCTTCATTACTCTCTTCAGCCACTGCTCAGCATCATCTGGTGGACCTGTGCCCTCGAACAAGGGTATGTTGGCCTGCTGATAAGAAGTGAAGACCGACTGGTGCCTGTGAATGGCTGAATACTCGTGTGCATCCTCGTCAGCAAAGTCAACAGGGTCCTGCTCCCTGTCTAAGTCTGCATCCTCCTCAGCTCCATGCTCTGGAATGTCCTCTAGTGGATCGACAGGATGAGGCTGCTCCACCTCAACGGACTGGTGCTGGTCCTGTCGTATCCCATCCTGGGATGGATGGTACGTGAAATCTGACAGGTCCTCGAATCTCATCTCTATGTCTGTCCGCCTGTCAGCAATCTCGGTCTGCTGGGCCAATATCTGCTCCTGCTGGCCTCTCATAGCAGCCTGCTGCTGCTGAAGATCGGTAAGTGCACTCAGTATGCGTGCCAGCTGATCAGAAGTATCCTGACCTGGTCGAGATACCATGGCTCTGCATGAGAACTATAATTAGTCATAAGGATGTCCTAGACAGATATTTATCATAAATGCTTTTCTCTTATTGGGATATAAGATGAAAATTAATGAACTTGGTGGACATCTGTGGTTATTGAATATGAATGTCATATTTCCCTTCTCGAACTCACGACAAGTCGGAAGACTGTCGCTATCCGAGAACTTTAATATGATCGGAATCGAAATACTGCAAATGTGCGTATTGGGGTACCACTGCTCTGATACCAAATTGTGAACCCCCTAAGGATCCGGGTACCCGTTTACGCGCATCTCGCAATATTTCATTCACTTTTAATCGCACAAGTTGCATAAAACAGGGAAAATTTTTCGCGCAATTATGACATTCAATTCCACCACATAACCACAAAGTAAAAGAGACACATAGCACCAGAATTTCTTTTCATTAATTTTCATATATTTTTACATCATGTACAATGTCTGTCAGTATACACAATATATCCCAAAATGTAGTACATAAGAGAAAAGAAGGTGAAGCATTTACATCACTATCTGAACAAAAACTGAGACAAAATACTTCATACCGTCTAGTGTATACTCTGTCTCCAGGAATCATCAACCTGCTACTGTGCTAAAGGCTCCTTGCCTGCCATGCGTGCAAGGAAGAAAAGGCATCAGCGGGTGCTGGTACTTCCCAAAAACTTAAAAAAATAACAGGCAATTATTATTTTCAAAAGAAAGCAAGTAGAGAGGTATAAGCAACTCAAATTAAAATTTAATTCTACTTGCAATTGTAAAAGGTTTCCAATTTCTAGTAAGCACTTAGCCCTTATCTCAACATTTCCCTCATAAGCATAAAACAAGTATATATATTTCATTGTCATATTACTCAGAGATCATACTGGGGTATTTTGATCATGAAAAAGATGAGATGACAAGATATATTAATTTATTTAACTTAAATTGTAATCCCTTAAACCTCAAGTGCAACTGTCTCAATGTAACTCTAGATGATGTAGATACAAATATAGATGTGGATGATCTGGATGTAGAATCGCAAAGTCTGTCGGCGGAAAGAAAACTCAAGAGGTGAAGAAGCCAACAAAAGGGCTCTTCCGTCTCGCCCTCTAATTGGAAGGACGGTCCAATAGAGGGATAGGTCTAACTCCCAAACTACGCCACTGAGACGGGTGAGAGGGACTTCCCGGAAAAGTCGCTCTAGAAAAACAGCACGACCGGTAACGGGCAACCGAGCTCGTATGTAAAACTGAAAACCAAGGATCCCCCGCCTGGGTATCCTAAAAGACAGGGTCAGCGGAACTGGTCTAAAGTCGGGATCCCAACGAGGCGTAAAAACACTGCGAGCTCGCGTAAAAACCGAAAAGGGACTGGGATCCTAGACCCGCGCACTTGGCGTCCGCTGCCCTAACTGGGCTTCCTTTCCTCCGCCCAGGTGAGGGTCACCGCGCCCTCGCATGGTCAAGTGTACGAGTCACATTGACCGGCATCCTTTATAATTTCTTACCGATTCACGATCATCATCACTTGCTTCTCAACTTATCTCTTTCCAATTTCTTTATGTGATCATTTATACAGATCTAGATTTCATGGCCAACTATCCTTAATAGGGTATTTCGGATGAATGATTTCATGAATACGATCAAATTTTGTGGTCACAGATTTCATTGATAACGTAATCGTAATTGAAATGCTCCTTGAATAATGACCCATATATGTTAACTATTTGTAGGTTTCTGTGAAAAGGTATTCATACCAATATATATTCCTTATATATATGGATATTATTATCAATATTATTATTATTGCTAGAAATATACATGTACCAAGGAGTTACAGTTCATGATGATGTTACGAAATTATTTATTATACTGCATATGTCTAAGAAGAAATGATTGAAGTTTTTTGTCTATACTTCCCAAATATCTATCTATATATGGGAACGCCAACTTATGTATTCAAACCCCACTTATAGACAAAACGATATTTATTCATGAATTGTAAGACTAATGATAGTGGGGCATGCTTGTTTATGTAGCTAATATTTAAAAAAATATAAACATGCTACGGATCTAAGAAAATCTAGCACCTTGCTAAATTTTCTTGTTCGAGTTTCTAGTATCATAAATAATTGCCAATATTACTGTGGTATTTATGCTAATTAAGACAGTGAGAAGGCTAATATAGACACATCATCAGAAGTGTTCTTCAAATGGAGATCCGTAGATAATCAATAGGGTCTTTGTTCTATCATATATATATATGTGTATTTACGAGATAGATTAGCAGAGCAACAGAGCATAAGATCTTAATGCTAAAATTTCAATATTTCTGTTAAAATTTAAGAGGATGACCATTGTTGCTGAAATTCCATAGGTTTATCTATGGCTTATAACCCTCCACAAAAATTCCAAAGCCTATCGATCATAATTTGAGATGAAGCAGGAATGAGTATCTTGTATCTCTGCAATTTAATTGCACTGGTACATTGATATTGAAGTTATTCAATGATTCATATTTGAAGTAAATTTCTCGTTCCACCCGCAAGCTTTTAGATTTCTGCACTTTATTTTATATTACAAATCCAGAGAAGACCCCAATAGTGAAACAATCAATATCTGCAATTCCTGTGATAAGGCACATGAGAGTATTTGATTCAATCAAGCATGACAGTTTAGGGAAAAAATCCTTAATGGATTCAAGATACAGATTATGTGCACGATCCATAGTATTAACAGTGATCCCGGCAATAAAGATGGAAATCAAAATCATAGAGACCATCGTGGGAATCAACAACAACCATGGAAAACATATAGAATAACATATATAGCAAGGAGAGAGGCTTAGATGCACATGCATGGCAGCAAACAGGAGGTATAGGATTTGTACCTGTTTGGGTTTGATCTGGGTGATATCAGACCTTCTATGTGGCTGGAATTTGGATTTCCAGCAGCAATTAAGCATGGAACAAGAGCTGTAGCAGAGGATTTGGACGAAATGCTTGCTGCGGGAGGAGCAACGACTATGGCTGCTTCTTGCTGCAGTTGTTGATCAATTTAGGTTCCAAAAACAGTGGCTGATATTGGTTGCTGCTGTATGGAATTTCCAGCAGAAGAAATGGAGGAAAGAGCAGGGAAATTGGGGCCCTTGGGAAGAACAAGAGGAATAGAGAAAGGATCTATATATAGAGAAGGAAATGGGCTTAAACTTTGACATGTGGAAGAGGAAGGAAGACCACGTGGGTTGAGAAAAGAAGGAAAAATCCATGTGGCAAAAATATATATAACAACGGCTGAATTCCAGGCTGGTGCCTGGACTGTTCTTTTTAGTCGGTTACTTGCTACATAAGAAATTCAATTTTAAACTTATGCAGAACCGAGTCTGCTACAGTTTGTACTGTAGCAGAAATTGAATATTATATCTATATTTATTTAATAAATTTTATTTTGTATAGTAAGATGTTAAAATGTTCGTATGCGCACCTCGTGTGTCAGATTCCAACGAGCAATATCTTGTTTTGATCGTCTCAAAAAGACGGTCAAAATAAGTATAATATTGATATCCTTTTGATTGGGTTTTGAACCCTCAAAATTTCGCGATACGGTTTTGGTTTGGGTTTAAATTTTGTGATTTAAAATATCAAACGATATCCGATTGACTAACGGTCAATTCCGTTGGGCTTGTTTTGTCCAATCGGACATAATGATGGTCTCAGTTTGTTTTACGGTTTTCGAATTTACGTCGCGGCTTTTTCACGGCACACATTACGAAGCGACCGATTTTTGGTTGATTTCTCCCGAACGAATTTTGATTCACACTCAATTAGTCGATATAAGTCATATGATACCGACCGACAACTTTATCGGGTTAAACGGACCCTAATCGGGTCGAGTTCGGGTTTGTCGGATTCCGGATGTTACAGAAGCCCCGTATTTTTTTCCTAAAATCCGGAGTATTATTGACATCCAAAAATTCAGATAATCAAACCATTTTGTAGATCTCGTCGAGATCTTTCCAACAAGCCCAAGAACATCCAATTCCGACATTCCTAACTCAAGTTATCGTTGTTTTAGGTATCATAGTCAGGACCCATATATAGAGCCGAATCGGATCCGAATTGGGATCCAATTTCACCTCTCCTTCTATAAATAGGAGATGATAGGCTACTCTCTCAAAGCCCTAGCCACCACCATCCTTCCCTCCATTGGAGCACCCCCACGTTGGCTAGTTTAGTCGTCGGAGGGCCACCATCGACATCGGAGAAGGTGCTCCGATGGAAGAATCACGACCACCAACGTGTAGGAGAGCTCGAGGTCACCGTGGTGCACGCCTCCGCAATACGATCGAGCGACGGAAATACCATTTTCGTGTGAGAGGAGATCTCGAGGGAACATCCTCATAGGTAACGCTGAATACCTCCCTCTTGATGTTGGTTTCCACGTACTTTTGTTACTATATGCTTGAAACATGCTTAGAGCCTTGATCATTCTTATGATGAATTTCTTATACTAGTAACAAAGTTATACCCTTCTTGTTGGTTTTACAATATGATTTATAGATGGTTATCTTGGCATATCATGTGGTGTACTTTTGTCGACATCGCTACTTTGAATCTTAATGAAAGATCATAGATCAATGGTACCAGTAAATCCCGATTTCCGAAACAATGTATTGGATCCTAATTTTCTAGGAATACTGTCATTAGAGAAAATGGATTCTGTCGTTGTTCTTCTCCTTAGTTCACGCGATATGGGAGATGAGGGTTATAGCATAAAACGTACAGATTGATGATTGATGGGGTTAAAAATGGCATTGATTTGAGGTATTAGAAGTCATGCAGACCGAGATAATATGTATGTAATCCACGTTGGTATATACCTTCACACATTAGATAGTGTTGCATGTAATCCACGTTGGCATATACCTTCACACATTAGATAGTGTTGAATCCACATGAGATATGTATGAATTTCCTATTCCATACACATGCATGGACATCGTTGAGGTCCAAGATGTGGACATGTGGACCAATTGATGGCTTTCCAATTCCTAAAGAGATAACGACCATTGCATGTAGTACTTATAAAATAAATTGGTTTATGTTAAAACCATTGCCATTATTTAATACGTTAATTTTTAAGTACATGTTGATATCATTATTAAATTTTAATTACATGTCATTATCATTTAATGTTGCACTAACTCCAATAGATGAATTTTTTCGTGCAAATCAAGCACACTAAATGTGATTATAATCATGATGGTAAATCCGTTATCTTACATTTCACGAGATAGGATAAATACATAATTGAGGTATACAATACCCTATAATTGATGTTTTGTTCATGATTGTCATATTTATTGTTACTGCATTATACTTCAATGTACATGCTAGATCATTGATCATGCCTTATGTAGGAAATTATTGTGAGCCATTGGCCTGATCGCTCTAACATTATGAGATATATCCAATTGGTATCATCCACAACCTTCAATCCTATATGCATATATGCATACAGAATGTTAATAAATTAAAAAAAATCAATCTCCAATAATATATGTATTGCATAAGAGGAGTAATCATTCTCAATCACGCATCATGGGGTATAGTCTCTTTAACAATATAGAATTATACCAATGACTCGAAATCTCATCAGGTTATTTAGCATTATCAATGGTTGTGGCAACTAGCGGTGTTCATGGGGCAGGTACCCAACCCGTTCAATCAAAACCAAGGTTCAGGAAAGCGGTATGCGTATGCGTTCGGACAGGTCACTGAATAGCGCTTAAGCGGTATGCGGGGGCATATGCGGGGTATATGCGGTTCTATGCGGTTTCCTAATTTTTTATTTAAAAATAAATAAATATATACAAAAGTGACTATAACAGAACCAAACTTATGTATAATTGTGGTCCAACAGAAGATCTAAGAAAAATAACTTTCATATAGAGTTCAAAACAATCTCTATCAATCAAATATCAATACTTCACTAGAAAGGTTAGTTCACAAAATAATTGATAACAATCAATAAAATAAAAAAGTTAGTGCACAAAATGCCTCTATTGTTGAATATAATATTATTTATCTCTGTTGTTATATTTATAATTGATCCTCCATCAAGAGTACCAAAATTACATATAATATATTGCATTCATAATAACTATTAGTTGACTAAATTAGTTTGCTAAATTATTAGTATATTATTCTTTTTCTTCCTTGCGTGTTTACTTCAATCTCGCGGTACAACTACTTTAATGATGGATTTAAATAATCATGGAATGTTTGGTTGGCATACATGCAAAAGTAAGGAAAACATGGCATAAATAACACAACAAAACATGGCACAAATTAAAAAATAAAAAAAATAAAAAATAATGGGTATGCGGCCGCACAGACCGCATATGCGGCCGCACAGACCGCATATGCGGCCCGCATAAGCGCACAGGGCGCATAATGGGGGGCTTCAGGAAAGCGGTGCGCTGAGGGCACCGCATACGCATATGCGGCCGCATAAGCGGCCGCACGGGCCGCTTTCGTGAACACTGATCAAAACCCGCCCCGACCCATCATTATCGGGTCACGGGTCGACCCGACCCGTTACGATGGGTACCCAATTCTAATGGGTACCCGGATTATTTGAATGGGTCATGGGTACCCGTGGGTACCCGTGTGGAATATAGTTTATGGTTCAATTCCATTAAATAATACATAAAATAATGCATGTTCATAACTTGTTCCCCTTAATTTCTATTTATTGGTGGCATTTTCATCCGATAAAAAGTTGATATTGTAATTGAAGAATCGAATATGCTCTCGGATAATCAGATTCCGGAAAATTGACGTTAGCATGTTGGATATATATATATATATATATATATATATATAGCCTTAGCAACCTCGTGATAAAGACGTTCATCCTCATTGTTTCGAATTTGTCGAGCCAGAGGCATTCATCACCTTTTGGTTATTGGATTTCAACGACCCGCTTCTCCCAAAAGCACTGCTTCACGCCTCAAAAATTTAGATAGATGCAGTATTTAGGCATATATTATGCTAAGTTGGAATCTGCTCCAAATTATATTAAATGCGGTATTTAGATAACTAAATTGTTAACATTATCCGTTAAAATAGTCAATAAGAAATAAGACTAGAAAAAAAGGATGAGTAACAATGATATATTTTGTCAAATGCAAGTTCATGAAAATGTGAAATGGTATACAAGAGATGATGTATCGAGTTCTTTGTCCAATTTTCTTTAAGATTACTTATTTTCAGAACTTGCTTAACATCTCTTTCTGCATATGAAAAGGAAAGAGAGAAAGGCATGTTTGCTTTTTGTCGTAAGGGTGAAACCGTGAAGGCCGTTTGATTAAAAAAAGAGCAATTTTTTCTGCTACCCATTTGATGAAAACCATATGCAAGAATTCTAAAAGGGTTCTGCATCTTCCCTCTTTTATATTCCCTCTAACAATGCTATCCATTTGATGAAAATTGGCTATCTATTGCTGGACACCTCCACATCGTGACAAAGCTTTTCTCGAGGAGTGTCTATTGCCACTGCAGTGGTGCAGGGGCAATAGATGGGCACAGTGGCAGGCGAGGCTTGCAGGCTTGCAGCATTGCAGGAGGGTTGCGACGTGAGCTGGTTCGCTGGAGGAAAGTGGGGTTGGTACCCGACCGGGTACCCGACATTTCCAGGTGGGGTTTCCACCGGGTCGGTAATGTTTAGCGGGTCACGAATTCATGGATACCCGACCCACAGATTTCTTCATGGGTATCCATGAATTAGGGTCAAAATAGCTGGGTTGGGGCGAGTACCCATTTGACCCTAAAATTTTGAACACCCCTAGTGGCAACTATCATATCCTGAGTGAGAATATTTTTAATAATGATCAGGCAGATGGAGTAGGTGCCATAAGGGATTGGGCATGCATCCTTGGGCCCCGGGGAGATGCCTTGAAGGTCACGACCCCAACGGACGAGTTGGATGACGCGTTACACCGAGCAACCTGGTAGTATATGGAGTCGCTCGACGGAGTAGGCATGTGGCGCGGTTGACGTTCTTGGTTTCACACTTATACACGATATTAGTACTCAAAGTAGAATTGGGTGAGGCCGCATCAAATTCTATTTCTATTAATATTATTGTGAGAGGTGTTCCGGGATGTGGTTTGAAGTTGGAGAAATGAGATTTTTGATCGTTTTCATGTTCTAATTGAACACAGGTTCTTGAGGGTTTACTCAATATGACAAAGAAGTTCCCGCATAGCGGAGGCCTACGAGTCGAGTACTTGCGTATGCTAAATTAATGCCAGAAATATGTTATTATGGAATATCAAAAATAAGTATTTGTATACCGTCGTAAACTTTAATTAACAAATAGAAGAGAAGTATCAAGACCAACTTGTTAGTCCTCAAACAATGATTATATTAATAAACGAAATCTACGACCATATACCCCTTGTAATTTAGAATAATACGGTATATTCTAGTTTCTACAATATATGCAAAAGTCACTAGATAGAATCAAGTTCACGTGCCTTACTACTTCCGCATTAGTTATTATAGTGTTTATCTCGTTACTGGGCAATTACTCATAACATTACCCTCGTGTGAACCCAACAGGTGTACCTGAGCAGCAACCACAACAGTAGCGACTTTTTGAGGAAATCAGATGTCCTACGTTGTACTTTTACCAGATAGGGTGCGTCCTACTTAGAGTATTTTATTTATTCCTTCATTATCTCATATTCTATTTGAGAGACAATGTAATGAGATATTGGAGAACCTCTTCTGCAAATTTCTAATTATATGTTGTATTTCATTTTTTGTGTGACATGAACTTGATGATCATTATCAATGAGAATGGACGTTACATTTTAATTTCCATTCTATATTATTCTTCTGTTGTTATATATATTTTAAATGTTGACCTAATGCGCATAAGATAGTTTGCTTAGTATCATAAATCGTGTATATATTTGGACACTAGGTTCGACGCTCTCATCCCGTCAGTTTCGGTAGTCGGAGGGGCGGGGCATCACAATTAGGGTTTTAATAGAAACCCTAGAATAGAGTCTCGAATAACAAACATGAAATCCTCGAGAATTGACCCGCTCTGATACCATGTTATAAAATACAGAATGCGGAAGCTAAATGATAAACATAGCATAAACTATAAATATAAACATGGAAGAACACGAAAGATTTTTACGTAGAACCCTACTCCCTAAGGAGCGAGATGAAACCACGGGAGAAGCCCTCAAAGGAGCGGATATTTCATTCTTTTTTCTCAATGGATACAAGAGGTCCATGGCTCCTTATATAGCCTCCATAGAGCCTCCAAGTCCTACCACTGGTAGATGTGGGGCTTAACATATGGATGGGGTAAATGGATCTTGGAGGTATCCATTTACCCATCTACAACTCATGGGCGCACAACCGAATACTCCAACATAAACGACACACTTATTCGGGGTCCTGGGTGTAATTCACGATTATGCGGGGTTATGGTTGTAATTGCAGAATTACTCAGGGTCGTGGGTGTAAAAATCCCTAAAATCAATCCTAAACTAATTATTTATACAATATATTCTCACAACAAGATAATAAAAGTAAGGTATATAGAAATCCAATACACACATTCAACATCGAGACAATTCTAATCAAGTTAAAGGCATAAATTATTTGAAGATGTTGAAGATATATATGAATGTGGATATAAGATGCACAACTGGTTGACATTTAGTTGATGGGTAACACACAATGTGTGAATTCAGTATAGGAATGTCAATATATGCAACACAAGTACATGCATTTGGAATATCACGGACTTATATTAACGGGAAGATTTGTCTCTACAACAACAACAACAAAGCCTTTTCCCACAATTAAGTAGGGTCGACGACATGGATTCTTCGCCTCCATTCACATCTATCTTTGTAAAATCTCAAGTTTATATCCAAAAAAAAATAAAATCCCTTCATATAGTCTCTTTCCAACACTTCTTGGGTCGTCTTCTCCTTCTCTTAGCCGGCTCAACATCCCAACACTCGCATCTCCTAACTGGTGCATCGGCTGACCTTTTTTGCAAATGACCAAATCATCTTAAGCGGCTTTCTCGCATCTTATCCTCGATCGGAGCTACACCAACTTTCTTTCTGATTGCATCATTCCAGATCCGATCTTTATGTGTGTGTCTACACATCCACCTTAGCATTCTCATTTCTGCTACAACCATTCTCTGCAAATATTTTGGTTCACAGGCCAATATTCAGATCAATAGAGCATAACAGGTCTCATAGTTGTTTTGTAAAACTTTCCTTTAATTTTTAAAAAGATTTTCTTATCACAGAGAACAACAGAGGCCCCTCTCCACTTTAACCAATATGTATTTATTCTATTAGTAACATCTCTATCAATTTCTCCATCATGTTGTGTTGGGAAAAATGAACGAGATGTTTATTCCATAAGCCCTAGGCTCTCTTATATAGGAGAGTAGCCTATGGGTAAATTACATAAAGCATGCAACTGAAAATAAAAATAACAGAGAGACACAAAAACTACTATATGTGTTAACACTCCCCCTCAAGATGGAGCATAGATATCAATCATGCTCAGCTTGGACGCACACTTCTGGAATGGGCCTCGTAGTAATGCCTTGGTGAATATATCAGCAGTTTGATTCTCTGAGGCGACATGAGATGTAGCAATGAACCCCTTCTGAATCATGTCACGTATGAAGTGACGGTCAACCTCAATATGCTTGGTCCGCTCATGGAATGCTGGGTTGTTTGCAATAAACAAGGCTGCCTGATTATCACATCCAAGTTCATAGGAAGTGGTACATCTAGACATAGATCTGTAAGTACAACATTCACCCACATCATCTCTGTGCTAGCCTGGGCCATAGCCCTATATTCGGATTCAACACTAGATCTAGCTACCACCATCTGTTTCTGGCTCCTCCATGATACTAGAGAATCTCCAACATAGACTGCAAACCCCGAGGTGGACTTCCTGTCCTTGGGACAATCTGCATAGTCTGCATCCGCCCATGCTGAGATAGAAATCCCCTTTCCCTTCTTGAATAGCAAACCTGCATCTGGAGATGATTTGAGGTATCTAAGTATCATATGTATTGCATCCATATGAACCTGAAGTGGTTGCTCCATGAACTGGCTCACACGACTCACTGCAAAGGATATATCGGGCCTAGTGATCATGACATACAACAGTTTGCCTACCGGTTCTCTGTATCTTCTCCTGTCCACCTCCTCTGTGTCATCATCATAGAGCTTCATGCTGGGTCCATTGGTGTCGTAGCAGGCCGACACCCAAGCATACATGTTTCACTCAACAGGTCCGTAACATATTTCCTCTGTGACATTACTAATCCATACGGATTTCTAGCAAATTCCAACCCTAGAAAATATCTAAGGACTCCAAGATCCTTAGTGACAAATTCGCTCCCCAGCTTTTCTTTCGCTTGCTTTATGCCTTGTTCATCATCTCCTGTAATCAAGATGTCATCTACGTAAATCATAATTACAATAATACCTCTAGAAGTCTTCTGTACAAACAAGGAATGATCAGCATTGGAGCGTTTGTATCCTTGTTTTTCAAAGAGGTCTGAGAGCTTCTGAAACCATGCTCTGGGGCTCTGCTTAAGGCCATAGATAGCCTTATGAAGTCTGCACACCTTGGAACACTCCCCTCAACAGCAAAACCGGGTGGTTGTTACATATAGACTTCCTCCTGCAAATCTCCATACAAGAACGCGTTCTTCACATCCAACTGATATAGCGGCCACTAGACCTGGCCAACGGGCTGGGGGCCCGCCCGCCCAGCCCGCTCATGGGCCGGGCTTGGGCTTCGAAATTTAAGCATGGGCCGGCCCGGCCCGGCCCGCAAAAAATAAAAAATATATAAATATATGTCAAATTATACATATATTAATATGATATGCTTTAAATTTTTCATTTATGACGCTAGTTTTAAATAAAAATTCAATGAATTGCATGTCAAGTAACAAGTAACATGTAAACTACGTATATTACTTATATAAAGTATATATGATATTAATAAAATCATTTATATGTATGAAATACCATAAAAAAAATCAATAGAAAATGACCAAAATGGGCCATGGGGGCCCATGGGCGGGCTTTGGACAGAGGTTTTTTAACCTCGGCCCGTTCGGCCCGGCCCATGGGCCGGCCCGGCCCGCAATTTGGCCAGGTCTAGCGGCCACTCTCGATTGACTGCGACTGACAGCAAGATCCAGAGAGTAAAATGACGGGCTACTGACGAGAATGTATCAAGGTAATCTACCCCGTATGTCTGTGTAAAACCACGTGCAATAAGGCGGGCCTTGTATCTGTCAATAGAACCATCTGCATTTTGCTTCACCGTAAACACCCACTTGCAGCTCACCGGAGTCACATCTGGAGGTATAGGAACTAGACTCCAAGTTCCCCTAGATTGAAGTGCCGCCATTTCCTCCTCCATTGCTAGTCGCCATCTACTGTCTTGCAGAGCATCTTGATAATTCCGTGGAATATCTACAGCTGACAAGGCCACCACAAAGTTCCTGAAATCCCCAGATAGTTGCTCAAATGACACAGAAGCTGCCGATGGATATGTAACGCAGCTCCTCTTCGATTTGCGTATAGCAATAGGAACGTCTAAATCAGTTGTGTCCTCATCTGGCCCCTGCAACATATCCTGCTCAGAAATATCATTAGATCCATCAAGAGAAGTATCTTCAGTACATACCATAGGCGAGCTAGGAGATGAGCCATGACCATGACCTGGAGGAGGCATGCGTTTATAATGGAACGGTAGTGGTGAGACGGGGATTTGTGGTGGTGGTGGTGGTGGTGGTGGTGTGACGGTGCTGGAGATGGTGGTGTCATGTATATGGCGTCGGTAGGCAGTGGAGGTAGCTGCTGATCACCTGAGGCTGAAAAATACATTACAGATTCAAAAAATGTAACATCTGCACTGACCATATACCGCCTACGCAAAGGATCAAAACACTTGTACCCCTTTTGAGTTCTGGAGTACCCAACAAAGACACACTTGACAACCCTAGGAGAGAGCTTGTCAGTACCAGGAGACAACTGGTGGACAAAGGCGACTGAACCAAACATACGGGGAGTAAGGGAAAACAGATCCTTCCCAGGATAGATAATGGAAAAGGGAATCTGTTCATCCAAGATAGAGGACGGCATACGGTTAATTAGGTAACATGCAGTGAGGACCACGTCACCCCAGTAAGAATAAGGAACATGACTCTGTATAAGAAGTGATCTTGTGACATCAAGAAGATGGTGATGTTTCCTTTCAGCAATCCCATTTTGTTGAGAGATATAAGCACATGATGTTTGATGTATAATCCCTTTTGAGGAGTAGTAGTTGGCTAGGACATGAGTGCACAGTTCTAAGGCATTATCACTTCCTATAAACTTCACAGATGTGGAGAAAACATTTTGAATTTCATTCAGAAAATGGATAATAATATTGCCTGCTTCAGATTTATTTTTCATCAAAAATACCCATGACACACGAGAGAAGTCATCCACAAAAACTATATAAAACCTGTGTCCCTGATGATCAGGTACACTACTCGGACCCCAGACATCAATATGAAATAACTCAAACTTGGAGGTACTACTCCGACCTGGACGACTGGGAAAGGTAGACCTATGATGCTTTCCCAACTTACAAGCCTCACATTGGATAGGTGTGTGAGGAAGACCCTGGGGTAACACACGACGCAACTTCTGAAGCGGTAGATGCCCAAAGCGCAGATGCCACAACAAAGGAGATACTGGTCCAGTGGGAAGGGATGAGGTTCCAACGAATGGAGTCTGATTTAGGCGGTAGAGGCCTCCTTGCTCATAGCCACGACCAATCACGTTGCCCGTACGGATGTCCTGAAAAATAAGAGAAGATGGATCAAAAATTGCCCGACAATGTAAATCCTTCGTAATCTGACTGATTGACAACAAATTCATTGAAAAATCAGGTGCATGTAGCACATTCTTGAGCTGCATAGAAGAGGTCAGTCTAATCTCCCCCTGACCAGTGATGGGAGAATGTGTACCATTGGCAATGACTACTGTTCGGCCAGGAGGAATCTGAGAATATCCTGTAAGTAAACTCTGATCGCCACATAGATGATGTGTAGCGCCCGAGTCCATAATCCACGGTAATGTATCTGATCTACTACTGGTAAATGCAAGTATGCTACCTGAAGCACTGGTCGACGCAGAGGCAGAAGCACCAGCATCAGATTGACTCTCAATAGTAGGTGCTGGGCCAGATGGAGGAATAATGCCCCTTAGACGGGCAACTAGATCATCGAACCGCTGATCCAAAGTAGCAGCAGATGGAGGCTCTATCTGCTCAACGACTCGTGTAGATGCAGGAAATCCATGCTTCGAGTAGCATGTGTCTTCATTGTGTCCAACACGATGACAATAAGTACATGTTGGCTGAGTGCGGCCTCCTCTGCCACGAGGTCCACGTGCACGACTCTGATGATGAAATCCGCGTCCCCTGTTGGCTGTCATGGCCGAAGTATTCTGATTCGTGGCCGTAGAAGGAACGGTGATCTGACTCAGTCTATGGAAGTCTTCCTCCATGGGAGGAATAGTAGAGTCGGCCAAGATCTGGGATCGTGCCGCCTCATACTCTGGATCAAGTGCAGCAAGGAACACGCCCACCATATCGCATTCCGATATGTCTTCTGCTGTTCTGGCGTAGCTGTCAGAGGCATGAAACTGTAGAGCTTCTCGAACATCCCTCCCAGGGATGTGTAGAGTGAATGTAGAGGGCGACCATTCTGCTTTATAGTGAATATATCATGCTGGAGTTGCATAATCTTTGTCTCGTTCTTCGCCTGCGAATATGTAGCCGCCAGAATGTCCCACATATCCTTGGCCGTGGATTGATGTAGAATGTCATTGGCAATCTCAATTGCCAACGTATCAGATAGCCAAACTTTGGCGTATGCGTCATCAGCCTCCCAAGAGGCATTGGCTCCAGTCTTCTCAGCAGGCTCTGGTTCAGTAAGAATGTGCTTCTTACCCGTTGACTTCATCATGCTCATGAATTGCATTGCCCACAGTTCATAGTTTGTACCGTCCATCTTTACAATAGTCGCTGGACCACGAAAGGCGCCAATGGATGGGATATCAGCCTTGCTTTCTGACATACTGGAGACTGAAGACTGGAGCGATTGACAGAGGATGAAATTCGTCTACAATGACATAGACGGGTTTAGTTGCACGTGTAGACCTCAAGCAACTAAACCCATGTAGATGACGGTGTGCGCTTTAGGGATTAGCACACGCGCACGCGCACAGGGAGCACGCGCACACGCAACTGGGAGCACGCACAGTCACACAGCGCAGGAGATAGCGCGCGGAGGGCTTGGCGCGCGGAGGACTAGCGCGCAGGCGAAATCGCGCAGAGGAGCAGTGTGCGGAGGGCTACGGCGTGCAGAGGGGCAGCGCGCGGAGGGCTACGCACTCGCGTAGGGGCGCTAGCGCACTCGCGCAGGTGCGCAGGAGCGGCAGCAAAGGCGCACGGGGGTGCTGGTGCGGCTGCGCACTCGTGCGACGGAGAGGGCGGCGAGTACGGTGTGCCCCGGCGGTGCCGATGAGAGAGAGAGAGAAAGAGAGGCCAGCGGGTAGGGTAGGGTAGGGTTAGGGTTTCGAGAACTCCGGTCTAGGACCGTCGCTCTGATACCATGTTGGGAAAAATGAACGAGATGTTTATTCCATAAGCCCTAGGCTCTCTTATATAGGAGAATAGCCTATGGGTAAATTACATAAAGCATACAACTTAAAATAAAATTAACAGAAAGACACACAGAAACTAATATATGTGTTAACATGTTGCAAAATCGATCTCGAATATCTATTGGATTAAAAATAGATGCATGTCAAAGATACAAATAGATAGTTGAATCTGAATCGGTGAATGGATGAGGATAAATACAGCGAGATTTTCGTACAAGTCTTTTGAAAACGATTAGACATGAGTTATGTTTGACTAGGTTGAATAATGTGAAACAGAAAACACACAAACACATGTATATGTGTATGTAAATTTATATATATGTGTGTAAGTACATATATATGTGTATGTATATGTATATGTATTCGGGTTCAGGGCAGGTTCGGATTCGAACATACACAAGGGAAACTCAAACCTGAATCCATAACCATATGGGTAGTAAGTTTCAAACCCGAACCAGTAGGATGGATTCCGGGTCACTAAATGGAGTAGGTTCGGGTCAAGTACTCAACCGATACACAGTGATTGGCATCCTTAAGAACACTTCTTGAAATTTTATGTGATAGATCCACAAAATTAACTTTTTTCTCATCAATATCCTAATAATTAATTACTCAAATATATTTTGGATAACAATAATTTAAATAAAAAAAGAGCATATAGGTATTTATGCATCTCCATGAAGTCGTGAAATGATGGGCAAGCAAATAAGTGGAAATGGCTTCTCATCACCAGCATGGATAGTACCAAACAATAAACGATGGTGTTAAGAGAACATTTAATGTTTGTTTTCTCTTTTTTATAATAAACTAGGGTGAAAAAATCGATTTATTATCAGCACGGACAATGGGTAGTTTGATAAAGCAAAAAGATAGCTTACGGGGAAAACCTCCCATCAACCAACTTAAAATGTCCTGTCTCAAAGTCACGAACAGCTGCACCTTTCCATATCTAGAAAAACAAATACGTTCAAGTTATCTAACAGTAAACACTGCAAAATATAAATAAGGACAAGAAACGCAAAACTTACATCCCATATGATAACTTTCCCGTCATATCCAGCTGTCATGGCTATCCGAGGGTCAAAAGGATGGACATCTAGAACAAACGTCTAGCAACGACAAGAAACAAAATAAATAAAGTTCTAAAAACTGAAATTTGAACAAGGACTCAAAGTGGAAGATAATTTGCATAGACATTACATATCTACAAGAAATTCACAGTTATCTACAGTGAGATCAATAGAATAATACACACTTATACATGATGCATTTACCTTTATTTTTCAAAAAAGGCATATGTTTTAATAATATTGAAATTTCCTAAAGTTGGGGTTCGGGAAGGAAATAAACTGTTCCCCTATGCTGCCATCCACGGCATTAAAATATAAAAATTTTAAACGTTAGCATTTTTTGGAAGATTAGTTGGAGAGCAATCAATGTCCTATAATGCATTTATAAGTTTGCGTTAATATAACATCAAATTATAGACAACACAAAAAATAAAAAAAAATACATAAAACCTATCCAAACTCGAATGTAAAACAAATTAGTAATATTGATTGATCATGAGGTCCATTACTAGCAAAACTAATATATGGAAATAACAAACTCAAATTGTTAATACCAAACCTTGACCATAGATAGAGGAATCCCTTGTCTGTGCGAGGAGTTCGTCGTCGAGCGAGGTTCAAAAACTTCTACAACCGAGAAGAGCAAGCGTGGAACGTGGCTTGGTCCATTGGCGTAGGCCCACATTGAGAGATGGCACCCCATGAGCTTTCATATAGAATCCTTCGCTTCCTAGTCGAGCCAAGGACATTCGAACCAACACCGAGCTAATGGTGGAGTATGGTAGCGTTATCTCGGTGCTTTTTGACGACCTCTCTAAGGGTTCAGAGTTGCATGTGGTTGCTGAGATGGCAGTTAGAGGTGGCTTCGTGATGGCTGAGGTGCGATTACGAATCAACAAGGCAATTTTCCACATTGAGGTGGAGGAGATTCGCTCAAAGGAGAGTGGCAACGACGAAGTGCTGATGGCAGAAGGGTTGATCTCTTGTGGAAGCAGGAAAGGCACATGTCATACTTTCACACTTTTTTCTCAGGAAAAAATGCATTTTCATTTGATCGATGGTTCTCGAGGGATGTGGGATCCGTTACTTGCCTTTGGAATATCAGATGACACCAAAAAAACTCGTGTTTTCCTATGGCGGGTCGAATCCCTGAAACGATGTATTGGTCAAGGTTTTCAAGGACCGCTTCGATCCTCTCTTTCGGATCCTCTTCTTGCCTCTATAGCAGCCCTGAGGGTCTCATTTCCCTTGAAGATTCCCTCCTAGATTGACCTTTCGATGCAATCTGAAGGCAGAACAAACCCTTAATCTCCAACAAAGAATACGATCAGTATGTTGCCCAAGATTGTCGTCAGCATGACCCCTGGTCTCGGAGAGTGAAACAAGAGTTTATTGCGGCAAGAAGCACTGGTAGAACCTGGACCCGGGGATGGTGGTGGTGTTGGGACTTCTACGAAGGCATATACTGCACGACTCTCCCCCAGCCCTCTGGCTTCACATCGTTTTGAAAGAAGTTATTCTAGAATGTCTAAGAAAGATCGAAGAAGGGGACCTCGACTTGCTTGGCACAGAACCCTTGACTCATTGGGAGGCGGCATTGGGGCCCATATTCCAATCATTACGATTGAAGTTAGGGGAGAAGTTGATAATAGTCGGAAGCAAGGAGGAGATGGGGTCCCGACTGTGGAGCCTTTACAAGGGATGGTGATTTGTGACCCGCTTGTGTTAGCGGTCAACAAAGATAGAAAATTAGTGGATTGCCCATGGGTCATTCCACAATGTGATGCTTCCAACATTTCCTCATGAACATCCTAACCTGGATGTACGAGGCCTCGACATTCCAGAAAAAAGTGTTGATGTAAGTCGAACATTGTCTTATTGAAAGAAAAACAAAAATTCAGCAAGGAATGGATACCGTTTGGAACACAATTGGGGTATGCATGTCAATGGTTACACCGCTTCAAATTCCATTGGAACCTCGGGTGGTCTGGTTTTAGGTCATTTTACTCGATTAATAAAAAAAGTTACATAGAAATTGATGGGAGACGGGCAACAAGCTGCGCCGCCAATCCCTTTTGAATGGCAAATCCAATTCTTCGAAATACAACATTCATAGACTTAGGAACCATAATATTGCTATGCATGATTTTTTGAATCCTCTTAAGGAGCTCCACTGCTTCACTTGCCAAGAACCCAAATGTATCAAAACCAAAGGGGATGAATACGTGTTGATTGTCAATGCAGGCCTTCTCATGCTTAGCCACTTTAGCTAAGGTAGCTTTTTGTGCAGCGCATCCCGCAACAAAATCACTTTTTATCGGACCCCACCAATGGAGACACTCCAGTCAAATCAACACATGCACGCTTTCCTCGAACCCATCCAAATATCAAAACATCTGCCGGTCTAAGTGTCGATCTCCCCTCTTGTGGATCAGTTAAGAAATTCACCGGTGCTTCTTTTTTTGAAGCAACACCTGCATGTCTGAGTATATCAAATAGAACATCTCTGACAAGGTCATGTCTGTATTTAAAACCTGGAAGCTCGCGACAATGAACGACATGATCCCCAAAAGCATCCAAGCAGGATTTGTGGCAAACTGGACAAGCCTCATCTTGTGGGAAAAGGGGAACCATGAGGCGGTACTTGAGAATACTACGATATTCAATGGGTGACATATGCAATCCAAGCCCCTCAATAGGAATGGCAAGTAGAAAATCTTGGGCATGTTCAGCTTGTAAACAATGGAAAATTGCTTTTTGCCTAGCAGACATGTCAAACTCAGCTAGTTTTAGGTCGGAATGTAAATAAATTCAAAAAAATCAGGGAGGGAACAATGAATGATGATATACATCTGTTCACTTACAGAAGAAATAGGATGATATGAATCTTCTGGTTACTAATGTATATGATCCGCCAAATGGAGAAAATTTTTCGGAGCTGCTTAATGGCCTCTGTGTGGCTAGATAAAAATGCCCTCCCATATCTGGATCCTTAGGGGAGACTTAAATGTGGCACTTCGCCTAGATGATAGACCCCACAATAGGGGTGGAGAACATAATGGCTCAGAAAAATTGTCATCTTTTATTAATGAATGGATTGCATATTGTGGATGCTTGGGGATGCCGCTTTATTAGGAGAAACTCAAGATCGAGATTCCACATAGATCATTTCCTAGCCTCAAGTGAGGCCCTTCTTTCCTTCCCCATGGCTTACTCTTTGGCACTCTTGCGTGCGCATTCGGACCATACTCCTCTTGTGTTGTCTTTGGATAAGGAGATGACACCGAGGTCTTTCTTTGGATTTGAGAGGTCCTAGTTGTTAGAAGATGGTTTCAGAGATATGATGAGCGATTTCAAGGGCAGGGGAGGGAGGGGTATCAGACGATTGGGTCGGTTACAACGTGATTTGCTCACAAGTTACTAGCATTGCGGAGACAATTATTTGGTTCTTAAAGATGTTAAAGATCAGTGAAGGCCCAAAAGGATTCATGCTCAGGAAGCGATCGTTAGGTTGGTAATGGTACGTTTAGCGACTATCCTAATATACATTTGTTGTAATACAACCGCTAAATGTATCATCATATGGCGTTGTTGCCGGGGACACTGCTTCCTTTATGTAATTAATTAGGTTTTAATATGGAATTAAGTGAATAATTAGGTTATTCAAGTCAATTTTTGTTTCAAGGTTAACTTTGCATTGCTTTGTTGAGTGATGTTATGTTTATGTCATATTTTATGTTAATTATCTCTTTGATTCAATACCTAATCATTTATGCTTGACTTGTAGAGAGAGAGGACATGCGACAACCAAGGACGTTTGGGAGATCTAGATGCGAGGTGAAAGTGACTTTGAAGATTCATGGAGATGATTAGATATTTGCATTTGTTGTATTTGTATCTATGCTTTTGTGTTGTATATATTTGTCTCTACAATGGTTCTCATTTGAGAACTCATGGTTGTAACATGGACTTGGACTGATTAACTTGTTGTGCATGGAGCTTATTTCACCCCAAACCCGGGTGGGGCTCAACTTGAGTGTCCGAAGCTAGGATTAGGCACACGGCTCTTACAGCATCTTTTAGGTCATATTTATTTGTACTTAATCGTAGTTTATGACACACTAACCCCATCTCATAAGATTCATGTGATGCACATAAACACCGCTTTACTTAGCCAAATTTAACTCAATCTTTCCCGCTAATAGAAGCATATTTAGGTGCGGAATTTTTTGACTTGCATGTATTTAAGATAGATTTAATGTATTCAGCCTTGCATTTGCATGAGATGTATGCACTGCGAGTATTTCCTACTCGAGCATGCATCATGTTTCTCGTTTGCATCACCTTTTTCTGAATTCCCGATCGTGAGTTATAACTTAAGAAATTAAAAGAATTGGGACTGGTCATTAGGTGTTGATCTATTGCTTGCTCATATTGCTTGGTTCCCTCATCCTTAGCTTTGCATTCTAATATTTAGGCTACTCTTCAGCCTAAATATAAGGGAACCAAGTCCTAACTCTGATTGTTCATCTCGGGTCCCTTCTTCATTCCACATCACTTTACTTAGGTTATTCTCAACCTAAGTATAAGGGGGATACGAGTCCCTATTCTGCTTCTAATTCATTGTTTCATTCATTTCACAACCCTCTCCTTTGTGTTTTTCTTATATTTTGGTTATTTATAACTTAAGAATAGGGGAAACCCGAGTCAGTTTCCGTATATTCCTTTATATTTAGTTTGAGATATAGCTTCATATCAATTAATGCTATGAGGACATAGTACAAGCTAAGTACAGGGGAAGTACATATATATTACATATATACTTTAGTCATATCTCGTATTTTTTAAATTTTTCAAATGATTTTGGGTTAAGGGTAAAGTATCTTTTGAATTGATTTGGTAAAAATCGTGTGATGATTTGGGAAATTGTATATCTGTGTGACATTGTTTTGAAAAATATTTTACATTGATTATAACAAGGGCATTTGACTTGTTTTGAAAAATCATTTGTAAAATGTTTTGAAAATATAAATGTATGTGATATGGTTAGTAAAATGTTTTCAAAATCTTTTTCAAAATGCGGGTGTAAATGAAACTAACAAATTGTTGTGTAAATACATCTAGCTTTTAAGAAATGAAAATTAAAAAATAATAACAATAAAAAATCTAACTAATAAGTTGGTTATATCCCTGACACCGAGACATTCACATAAGGCTTGTGATGTTCAAAACACTCAGTTTATGAGGGCCTTTAATTTAGAGTTACCCAACCATGGTCATTAGGGTCTATGGCTTAATATTCACACTTCCCAAATTGAAAGGCATACATGCTATATTTACATTTTTAATCTCTACCTTAAAGAATATGACCAGTACCTCACATGCACAACTGCAGACATGAAGTGATGAGTTGAGGTTTCACTTGAGGACTGGGATGAGAGAATTGAGTTTGGCATTGATTTTATGATACTCGATGATGTGATAAAATCAATGAAGGCTTCATGAAACCTAAATGCCAACAACTTAGCTAGTGTGAAAACAAGTTCTTGTACCATCTCTTGTATTTGATCTAAGTGTCAAATTGTGGTGAAATTAATAAGACGGTTGATTAGTGTGCACCAACCTTGGTAAAAGCAGTAGAGCTAGCCAAAAAGAAATAAAAAAGAAAGAAATTATTGAAAAGCTCATACACTACAAAGTAAAGAGCTTCCACCAGTGGCGAGCACTCCCAAACTTTTCAAAGTGTCCACTTGAACCAAAGTCTTAGGCTTTTATGAGTCAGACTAGCATAATAAAAGGGCTCTGCATCGTATAGTGATACAAGTCTGTGTGTTGAAAGTATGATAGATACTCAAAAAGAACATCGCGATGTACTCCCATATACACAAGTGCATATGACTAAACATTCTCTTGATGGACACACTGATGAACACCAAAAATATAAATGTGGTGTTAATAAGGTACTCGAGAGAATCCTTGTTCCATTGAGAGGAAGAGAAGAAAAGTCATAATCATATTCCCTCCATAAACTGACAACTAAAGAGATGGTGGATTGAATGCAAGAATAGATTTATTCTCTAGTGTTGATGATTGGGTACTTAGGAGAGTCTCTTGTACCGGACTTTGGCTGACATTTCGAATCTACACTTGTAAATGCAGTTAACACTAATTGTTATATCAAGTATTATACATGTACCTATAGAGAATGTGATATTAGGGGAGTTGAGTTCCTTTTTACTAAGATTGAGTTCCACTTAGAATGTTAGGGACACTAAACCCAAGAGTTCTGAATGAATCAAATTTTGTATATTTACATGCAAGGTCAGGGATTCAACTAATTTATTCATTCTTTATTTCCTCAAGGATGAGCAAGGTTTAAGTATAGGGAAGTGATAAATCTTTGATCTACCATCATATTTTGTATTTATTATCCCTCTTTCTTAAACAATTCAATAAGATTCATTAACAATTAAATCAAATTGACAATTAACTTTTTGTAAAAAATTAACACTAATTAATTATACATAGATAATTCTATTTTTTGTATTATTAAAAATCCCATAAAAATAAATTAACATTATATATATATATATTAATATTTATTAATTATTATTCAAAATACCAAAAAATAATAAAAAAGAATAAAATAAGTATTTTAATATCTATAAAAATACTTGCAAGAAATATTATATATACATGATGTATTTGACTTTAAGTTCTACATGAAAGTTGTAGATCTTGAAAAGATATAAAACTTTCATGTTGAACACTTTTTTATTTAACTTCATTGATATTTTATTTTTCTTTTTTAATGATGTATTCATTTCTTATTTTTTTATTGGACCACATGACCCAATCTCCCCACTCCACCTGGCTTGGCTCCTTTTTGTCTTCCGTGCCCCTTGTGAACTGATTAATCATTTGATTAAAGGGTCGGCATCACTCCTTACATGCCTTTCTGAGGACCGCTTGATCAAATCGATCAAGTGACTCCAGAGTACTCACCTGTGCACAATTGTCAATCATTGGATCACTTGATCCAACATTGGATGTTCATCATCCTCCTCGCACCCTTTCATCCATTGTCTCATTAGTTATGCAATCAACCCACTTCACCGGTTTATGGCCGCTTCCACACATGTCATTCGGCCACGATTCCGGTACTTCTCCGTAGAGCCAACTTCCTTCTTCACCTAACCTCCCTAGCTGACTTCTCCTTCACGTGACCCATCTAGTGGTGGTTGAAACTACCGCCTCCAACTGCCTGGAGAGCGAATAAAATCATGTACCCTACCTTTTGTCTTTGGTTGTCCACCATTTAACGCACAATAGCCCAACCATCCTCCTCCCGTGACAAAGGAGCGGGGAGTTGATGTGTAACGACGGCTCATCGTGCAGGTATTAACCCATAACCGACCAACCATGCTACACCGCCTCCATGACGGTTGTTCGAAATTCAAGGTGAGGTTGATCTTGTTAAGCATTGTCCCGAGCTCTCTTAGAGCTCAACCCATGCCACTATATACCCGTTGACGACCTCTTTAATGATTCAGGTAAGGTTAGTTTTGCTTTTGTCTTGTTTTCTAAAGATTTATTCGCGTTGTACAAACCATATCATCCCAATTTGAGCCGGTAATGACCTTCATCGAGGGCCAACAATCCTCGCAGGAGGTCCCGACCCCCATCTCCCTTCCTCCAAAACCCTGACCACCTTGCCCCGTTTCGTCTCTGGCCATGGGAGATAAACCCACTGGACCTTCGCCTTCTCCAAGCCTCCAGGTTCCCATTCCGCTCACTCTTCGCATACCACACCTCCCTGCCTCGGATATGCCTTTCTAACACTGCAGGTCCCATCACTTCTTCAATGGCTAGAGGATTTGGAGTACCTCCATTCTAGAGGTTTAACACCGACGAGGGGTGATCGACTTCGACGATCCAGCCACCCCCAGCCTTTCCTCTCTTTTCCAGGGTCTTTGCTAGCCATCCTTTGACATGCTCTGACCTTCAAAGTTCGAGGAGGCACACGAAGGAGCTTTTGGGGTCTTGTCGGAGCCCCATCTTCACCGCCGCATAGAGAAGGAAGACGACGGAGTTTGGGATAACAGTTATCGTCAGATCGTGTTTGATCCGACGACCCACATATAGCTCTGGCCTCGATATCAGTCCCGGAGCCTTAGCGGAATCGAGGACGCTCTAAAGTCACTCAGGCAACCGGACCGAATCAAAGTCCGACCCTCCGTGCGTGTGCCTAGTGGGTGAGCGGTCGAGCAAATTATAGTTGATGCCTGCATACTCTTCAAAATCACACTCAGGCCCTTTCCATGCACGTGAAGCGCACGCGCTCCGCATGGAAGAATTGCAAGGGACCTCCAATGAATTTTCAATATTACATATATGCCCCCATGCATGAAAGATACTTAAAGATAAGCCCCTGACATTTTTTTCTCATTTGCAAATCTGGAAGGACTTAAATGTGACGTTTTGTAGATACTTTATGCTATTTTTTATTGAATATCTTTTGAATATAAACTCTAATTAATGTGCAATCAGTTTCGTTTTGAAGCGTATTCAAATATCTACACAATGGCATAAATCGATTTAATGCTTAGAACATGATTTAATAATTAGATATTTAAATGCTTCAAGTCTCTTTATAAAGTGGCGTGTCATTAGCTTAGCTTCATTCCATTGCATGAATTGTATATTGATATTAATTGGACATCTTGTTTGAGAGTATTTTATAATATCAAGAGCATATTCTATTCATGTAATCATATGTGAGCATTGTAGCTAGATCATGTTGTGCATTATTTTAATTTATCTAACATGCATGAAATCAAACAAAAAAATGCATCCGGTTGCATATGCTCAAGTGCATGCATTATCTTGTCGTATTTAACCTAAAAAAGTAATCAATGGCTTAACATAGATAATAAAATTTAATTAGTTGCATCGAGAGCTCGTATACCTGAGTTTGACATTGGACTTGCCCATGATACTAGCTGAGCTACTCCTCGCGAAAATTTTGCTCGGTTCTGATAGATATTTTAGAGTTGTATTACAATGAATGTATATTAAATTAGCTGCTAAAAAAATGAATAAATCATTAGAAAATTGTTAAAGAGTTTTTATGTTATATTATTGTTTTATAGTTATTTAATTCTTTTGTATGTAATATGTGATTTACCCATCAGGGTTTCTCTCTTCTACATAAGAGAACACTTGGGCTCTATGAATAAACACAACAAGTATTTTCTTCCACATGGTATCAGAGTAACGATCCTAGATCGGAGCCTGGGCCAAAAAAACCCTAACCCTACATCCAGCCCATCTATGTGTGCCACCCAACACCTCCAACAAGGTCGTGTGCCCCCCCCCAGCAGCACTGCACGCCACCTAACTCTCCAGCGGGGCCGTGCGTCGTCGCAAGAGACACCCAATGCTGTCACACAATAGCCCAGGTGCCAACCAACAGCTCTAGTGCTACCACCGAGCGGTGCCAATAGTAGCCCAGTGCTTGCTAGCAATGTCGTGCAGTGTTGCAACAGACCGCACGTCGTCGGTAGCCCCCGATTGCACCACATGTGGGCCCAGTGGCTCCTTGCATGTCATCGCGTTGTTGTCCAGATCCTCGTGAAGCTCTGAAATCGTGATTTTTTTAATCTGATTTCAATGATTTAGGGTCTGATTTACCCTATTTTTGTCGAAATCAGACAATGTTTCTTCTATAGATAGTTGTAATATGAGTCTAAGATCACAACCACCTTGTTTCATGTCCATTTAGATGCAACACGATTGTTCTAAGGTCCCAGTGATTGTTCACAATGTCATAAAGCAGAGTTGATACGCCATCTACATGTGCCTTCAAGGGTCTCACACCTATTGTCAAGATGGATGTACCAACTACGAGTTGTGGACGATGCAGTTTATAAATCTGATGCAGTGCCATGGTAAGAAGAATATTCTGACGCAGGACGAGTCAGTGGACAAAACTGGGACCAACGCCTCATGGGAGGCTGATGATGCATATTCCAAGGTGTCACTATCTGGTACCATTTCTGTGGAGATAGCCAATGATATCTTTCAACCCACAACGACAATATGGGATATTCTTGATGGGGCATACTCTTAGGCGAAGAATGAGTCGAAGATACTACAACTCCAACACGATATCTTCACAACCAAACAAGGTGATCATCCCCTTCAGGCCATGTATACATCTCTGAGGGGAATGTTTGAGCGACTTCACAGCTACATTGTAACATTCATGTAGGATACAATATTCATTTACACTAAATTTAAGGTTCAAGGATGTCAATGGTCGGATACGGGTATGTTGTTACCCTGTTTATTTTAGAATATGCATATAAATACGGAACGATATGGATACTGATTTGTATGGATGTAGAATGGGATTAACATGGTGACCCATCTCATATCATAATTGTATACAATAACCATTATTTTTGCTTAATTATTTTACATTAATGTGAAGTCTATCGTGACCTTTGTAGTTAATGGTCAACTTAATAGCTCTATTGGCACTAGTTGTACACAGTGCTCATTAAGGGAATCACAGGAATGTCAAAACACACGTTAACAAGTTAAAGTCAGTATAAATTATAGTGTATGTCTGTTATATATATACACGTTTATCCTTTTGCAGGTTTAGTAGATGTTACGGATATGGATTAGATTGTCTCAAAAGCAAACTAAATTTCAGTGAGTCAAAGTATTTAGATAATGGGAAGGAGATTTAATTTCCATTTCATTGTTATTTTAAAGGTTAATATATTTGAGTTGGGAAGAAACCCCGGTAGCAGAACAAAAAAAAGACACGTAAGTTTCATAATCCACGTGTAACATTAATATGCAAGAGGAATAACCGACAATGGGTCTTCACACATAATTTATATGAGACCCGTCGGTGCAACCCTAAATGAACAACCCTAAATGAAGGACGATATAGCATCTTCTTTATCTGAGAGATAACCATCGTATCTTTACTTGGATTTTGGGTGTAGTCCTATGTCATTAGGATTCAACGTAGAGAAGAAATCACAGGTATGTTTTTTAGTCACGTTTATAAATCATGAGGGGCAAATTGAATTTTGATATTGCATCAATATTAAGAGCATACGTATTATTATTATTAGTACAGCAACATTTATAGATTGTCAAATACAAGTATACATAATATTTATGATAACGAACCTGGAGGGAAGGTTATTTGGATTATATTTATGTTGGTGAACCTGGAGAGAAGGTTATCGGGATTACCCATGGGAATCAAAGTTAATCTTGCCACTTCAATTATAAAGGATGTGTGTGTATAAGTATTTGGACAATAAAATATATAAAAAAAATATATGAAAGAGTTGTAAAGCATTACTGGTGCCCAATTCACCCCATGCTTAAGGTAAATTCTGTGGACTGACTGGGCATCGACTCTTATTCGTACTACATTTGAAATGTGTGTAGTAAGAATTTCGGGTGTTAGAAGGAAAAGATATGAAGTATAACAGAATTTATCTCTGATTTGAGTTCCGCGTCCACCTTAAACATACTAGGTATCTTCACTTACAAAAAAAGAAAGGATAACAATAAATAAAATTAGTAATACGTGAAGAAGATCAACATTTTAGGATGATATGAATTAAGAATTTGATATTAGAAACATAGTTTCGATTGATTTTTGTGTATCATATGCAGTAAGATTGCATAGCAAACGCGGTCATGGAAGATTCAACATACATAAAGATCAGGAAGCTTATTTATATATCATTTTTTACCGCAACTTGCATCTGAAGCTAATTGCAATTATAGTTAAAGAACAAAGCAAAGATGTTTAGTAGTATGGCCTTTGTAAAGCAATAAGAGAATATAGGGGGAATGAGAGGGAACAAGATGTGTCTTATTATATTAGATGAGGATAGGTATCAAATGATGCACGACTAGTGAAGAGATGCTTTTGTAAGTTAGGTTTGATATGTTCAGCTCTTATTAATGGAATCGTCATCTTTTCTTTGCAAGGAAGGTTGCAAGACTAATGGATAAACAAGCATGTGTAAACCACTGGGTAAATGCAATAAACAAGTGAGTGGTCTCAAGCCTATTTTAAGATATAGCTCCATTTTTTTCATAGATATCTTGCAATATTAAAATTTCAGATGCCTTTTAATTATGTTATTGTACATGTATAGTCTAGTTTGATAATAACATAAGTTGTTTTGTCCAATATGATGGTAGCTTAGCAAAGTTGGTATAGCATGCAAGCTTAATGTATGATAGAAAAGTTTATATGTTGCAATATTCAATTATGTCATTTTTTTATTGTAGAAGTTTTCAGATAAATACAAATATTCAGTATGATGATGTGATTCAGATATCACAAATTTCCCAGCTTACAGTTATATTACTACGGATCAGAAAATATGTTAGAAACAGTGAACACCATAGCTCTCAAATATAGTCGTGAACTAGCCATCAAATATGGTGATGTCATCAGATATGACCCTGAAACGTGCCATCAGATATGACCATCAGATACGATTCAGAGGACTTTGGGTCCACATTCTGTATACACAGGTTTTGGGCCGTATGCAGGATATTCTTTCGCCTTTGGGGATGTTTACGCGTATGACTCAGTTTGTTTCAGTGTTCATGGATATAGTACGCTAGCCGCAGTGGTGCGGATAAAATAGCTGGAAAATAGAAATTTCATTTTTTTATTGCCACTTACCGAATTAGCTTTCATTTGGTGTGTTCTATATTTCAATCTCTGTGCAAAGCTGCAAATTATATTCTTTTAGCAAAATTATTATCAAAATAGCCTATATATTTTCTTACTAAAATGCTTGAGACCCACTCGCTTGGTTTAAAGCTCATTTTGAGTCTAGACTCAACCCTCTGTTATTAAATACTATTTACAGATACACCTGAGAAGGAGCTGTAGGATGCGTGAAGGAAGTAAGTCGTTTGCTGACTGTGGGGATCTTTACTCCATTTTGTGATATTGCAGCAAAGTTTTTTTGGCTCTTCGGGAAAAATGGTTAGTACTTGGTGTTTTTGTGAAATAGAAAGACTTGTATTGAAACTTTGGTAGTAGATAATGGTTGTACATAAAGAGCAAAGGAAATATAGTTGATACTGTGAATGTGGATCATGACTTAGGTGGTTTATACAAAAGCTTTATATGAATTGTTTCAGGTATAAGGTAGCGTTTGGGAGTCCATAAAATAGAGGAATTGCTGTCGATTTTTTTTGGACACGCTAATTAAGATTAAGATGATCAGATAGTTTAAATTTACATGTCGCACTCGTCTCGTCTAGCGGGACGGGTCGTGACATACATACCCATGGCGGCCTCTCCAGTGCAGCATAAGCCATACAGATATTTTGCCATTACTGGTGTATTTCTGGCTTCCCTCAACCCAGAATATGATTCAGCTCGCTCTCAACTTCATACTGATGCTACCATACCTCATATGAAGGAAACATACCGCAGGCTGAGCCAATTGAGTATCTCCTCTGCCACACCTTCTCAAACATCGTCGGCAATGCCTGCATCACATGGTAGAGGTGGATCTACTCCTTTCAGGGGACGCGGCACACACGGCAGAGGCAGTTCATGCCTACGTCAGACATGTTTATACTGCCACTGTTCAGGTCATTCGGAGGATACGTACTACTCCAAACACGAATTCCCATCATCATCTCGAGCCACAGAGCAAAGACTACTCCTGATCTCATTAATCATCACTAAGATGATTTTGTTGCTCACTTGAGAGAGATCATGCCTCCAGCCGCTGGATCTTCCAGCACTGGTTCATTAGACACTACAGCCTCTGCCTCTACTAGTAGCTCATATATTACTCATGCATTTACTAATCGCTCTCGACCAGATCCTTCAGAGTGGATAATGGATACCGAAGCATCACACCATCTCTGCGGAGATAGACTATAGTTTGGTATATACAATCCATCACAACTAGGTAGATCAATAGTGATTGCTGATGAGATTCAGTCCACAATTACTGGACAGGAGGAGGTTCATTTGACACCTTCCATACACCTGCAGAATGTTCTTCATGCAACTGCCTTTTCTATGAATTTACTGTCTATTAGCCGGATTACAAAAGATTTACACTGTCATGCTATATTTGACCATAGTTCCCTTTTTTTAAAGATATATTCGCGAACAGGGTGATTGGATGTGGCTGTGAATATAGAGGGTTATATAGGTTCCCAGTCTCTGTACACTAGTGCCACTTCTCTTTCTGCAAGATCCATTTCCCCTTACACGTGGCATCTCAGATTCGGCCACCGACACTGCAAAAAATTTTCTGCCCCATACATGGCGTCTGTATCAAGTCTAGTGTCTAGTGTTAGTCATGTGAACTTGGAAAAGCATCATTGGTCCAGCTTTCCAAGTCGTCAAGATCAGAGTAGTAATTGTCTGTTTGATTTGTTTCATCTGGAAATGTGGGGCCCTAGTCGTGTACTTGATCATCATGGACACAAGTATTATCTTGTTTGTGTTATTTTTCCAGATTGTCCCGGGTCCTTTTGAAGCAAAAGTTTGAATAGAGTACTTACAAAATTTTGTGGTTGAAATCAAAAATATTTTCTCTGGCTCAATAAACTACATTCATTTGGATAATGTGCTTGAGTTCTGTACTACACATATGTGACAAGTTTTTAGCTCATGTGGCATCGTTCATCAGACTTCTTGTCCTTTACGTTTCAACATAACGATGTGGCAGAACGCAAACACTGGCATTTTCTAGATATCACCAGGACTCTCCTCAAACAGATTCGGGATCCACATTCTTTTTGAGGTGATGCAGTGATGACAGCTTGTTATCTCATACACTGAATGCCCTCCACAATCTAGGGTGAAAAAACACCATTGGTCTTGCTTTTCCTGATAAAAAAAAACTCTTCTTTCTTACCCTACGAGTATTTGGTTGCGTGGCATTTATCAATATCCTACGTCCTGGTCATGACAAACTTGCTCCTCATCATGTTCAATGTATGTTTATTGGTTACTCCCGTACTCAGAAGGGTTATAAGAGTTTTGATCCTATATATGGACAATACTATATCAGTGCCGATGTCACCTTCTTTGAGTCCATCATGTACTACTCTCCTATAGGTGACAGGATGAACCCAACTGAGTTTGAGGATGTTGTTATTCTTCCACCTCCACCTACACATATACCTCAGCATGCACTCCATGTTCCAATGCCTTCCCCAGCATCAAACACGCCCCAGGTAAATTCTGGAAAACTTGATTTTGACTGATGAAACTAGTGGTGTTCATGATGTACAAGATGAGCTTGCAGATATATAGGTTGAACAAGAACCACCAGTAGAGAATGATTTAGTGTGGTCCATTACCTTACGGAAAGGCAAACATTATTGTACATGTTATCCAATGGCGGTCAGGTGTCTCTGAAGCGGCTTTCACCACACTTCCTGAAATTTATTGTGGGATTATCTGATGTTGAAATCCCGCACACATATCAGGAGGCACTCAAGGTGAGCAAATGATGTCTGACCATGGAAGCGGAGATAGTTGCTTTATAGTCTCGTGGTATGTGGAGTACTGTTACAGCTCTTGTAGACGTGTATATTGTAGGATGTAAGTGGGTGTTCACTATGAAGAATCGAGCGAATGGCAGCATTGATCGCTACAAGGCATGACTCGTAGCTCACGAGTTCACCCAGACCTATGGGGTGGACTATCATAACATTTTCTCTCTGGTAGGTCGGCACTCCACTCTTCGGGTTCTTCTCTCTATCAATGTTGCATGGGACCAACCTCTGTACCAGCTTGATGTGACAAATGCCTTCCTCTATGGTGATCTTCAGGAGGAAGTCTACATGCAGCAACCACCTGGGTTCATTGTTGAGGGGGAGTCTCAGAAGGTGTGCAGACTTCATAAGGCGATCGATTCCCTTAAGCAGAGTCCGAGAGCATGTGGTTTAAGAAACTCTCAGATGTGATAGAATAGAAGGGGTTTGTGAGATCCGCTGCATATCACTGTTTGTTTGTTCAGAGGTCCTAGAATGGCACCGTTGTCATATTGGTATATGTCGATGACATCAACACTACATGGGACAATGCACATGGGATTCAATCAGCTAAAGCTTTCCTGGATCAGCAGTTTGGGACTAAGGACCTTGGTAGTCTACACTACTTCCTTGGATTGGAGTTCGCCAGGAAATAACGAAGTCTTGTGATGACCGAGAGGAAGTATGTTACAGATCTCCTATCAGAGATAGATATGGCAGATTGCAAGCCAGCCACTACTCCCATGGACTCGTGCATGAAGTTCTATGATGACGACAATGATGAGGTCGACAAGAGGAGATATAGGGAGCTAGTTGGGAAGTTGCTATATGTGACCATCACCGGGCCATGCATATCTTTTGCAGTAAGCAAAGTGAGTCAATTCATGGAGCAGCCAAGACAGACCCATATGGATGCAATCCATATGATTTTATGGTATCTGAAGACCTCGCCTGATACTAATCTTTTGTTTAGCAAAGGCGCATCCCTTGTTGTTAAAGCTTGTGCAGATGCAGACTACGCAGGATGTCCCAAGGACAAGAAGTCAACTTCCGAATTTGCAGTATCTGTAGCGAATTCATTAGTATCATGGAAGATCAAGAAACAGACAATTATCGCCCGATCGAGTGTTAAATCAGAATACAAAGCTATGGCACAAGGTAGCACAGAGATGATGTATACGTATGATCAGTTCTGACTGACTTAGCCATTGAGGTGCCTCTTCCTATGCACCTCCAATGCGACAACCAGACCGCACTATTCATAGCCCAACAATCCAGCCTCCCATGATCGAACCAAGCATACGCGGTAGACTACCACTACATTCGAGATATGATCCAGAAGGGTCTCATTTCTACATCCCATGTCAGTTCTAGTGAGCAAACGGTAGACTTTCTCACCAAGGCTTTAGCCAGATGACCCTTTCATAGATGTTCCAAGCTAAGCATGATTGGCATCTATGCTCCAGCTTGAGGGGAAGTGTTGAAGAGTTTTATGTTATGTCACTATTTTGCAGTTATTTTTTTGTCCATAATATGTAATTTACCAATTATGGTTTCTATCTTCTACATAAAAGAACCCTCGGGAAACTATGAATAAACACAAGTATTCTCTTCTACAAAAATAAAAATAAAATATCAAATGAAGTTAAATGAAAAGGTGTTCAACATGAAAGATGTGCATCTTTTTCAATTTCTACAACTTCCATGTAGAACTTAAAGCCAAAATACATCATATATGCATACTTAATATTTTTGCAAGTATTTTTATAGATATAAAAATGCTTATTTTATTCTTTTATTTTTTTTTGTTATTTTGAATAATAATTAAGATATATTTATATATAATGTTAAGTTATTTTATGGGATTTTTTAATAAAAAAAATAGAATTATTTAAATACAATTAATTAGTGTTAATTATTTACACAAGGTTAATTGCCAATTTGATTTAATTGTTGATGAATAGAATTGAATTGTTTAAGAAAGAGGGATAATAAATATAAAATATGTCGATAAATTAGAGATTTATCAGTTGGATGGGGGTGGAAGATGAACAATACTTGACTGAGGAGTTTGAGGAGAGACAAGCTTGCTTACATGACGTATGGTTGGAGGACAAGGAGGAGATGGAATGGCGGCAGAGATCGAGATAGAGATGGTTAGAGCGTGATGCCAACACACGGTTTTTTAACTCCATGGCCAACGGGAGAAGACATATTAATTTTATTCACATCATTGTTGACGGTGTACAAGTGCAAGATGATCATGCAATGGGGAATGCTTTACGCACCCACTCACTCCTTTACGAGAAGGGTCGATCGTGTTGGTTGGGTATAGCGTGGGAAGGGAGACAAGATGATTTCTCCTGCAACCGCATATGCAGAGTCAGGGGGTAAAGCGTGGCGAGTAGTCCATAGTCGCTCCTTATGTAGTAAAAGCGCATATGCGTCTAAGCGGCATATGTAGTCGCATATGCGCCCACATATGTATTAGAGCTAAATTGTTAATTGATGACTGGTTATTTTTGTTTAATTTTAAATGAATCGTTTGCTTTATCCTTCTTTCTGTTAAGGTTTGAACAATGTGGTGAATTTTGTTTGTGGAATAGTGGATGAAAATAATAAAGGGGCGCATATTGGTTGATCATTTGAAACACATATTCATAAAAACTTAGTGGAATCAAATGCTTGGTATTTCTGGTTGTACCGATAATATACAAATTATATATATCAGGTTTCAGTTTGAGATTATTGCCTTGAAAAATTAAGGTATTCAGTCAAGTATTATGTGCATGATATATTGGGGTGAACACCATCGAGTGTCTCCCCCTTTTTTGGAGCGTCAAAAAAAAGTATTATGTGCATGCATTGAAATATATTCTGAAGTCTCTGATTTGATTTTTGAATTTCACTGTGATTTGAGATCAATTGTGTTGAACTTGAATATTTGAATTTGAAATATCAACGTGTACAACCAAGGCATTAGCTTGTGAATCGCATCTATTTCTTGAAAAACTGCATAGGCTAAATCAAGTTTATACACATGTTCTAGCAAGTAGATGATTTCACATGGTAGCACATAGCAAAGGTCGGTCAATGTGATTTGATATTACTGGAATATGTACAATATGTGACTTGTTTCTTCATATACGTGGCAGATTTTCGAGATGCTTTACTTGAAATCATATTGTACTAAAGGGTCTATACTTTACATGTCATATTTTTTTTTGAAACATAAAGTTCTAATATTTAAATTGATTAATACATTATTAATTATTTTTAATTAAAATAATACAAACTGCTTAATCTACATATAATTCCTCCTATCCGCTTACTCACTCCAGCCCCGTCTGAACGCATACCAACTTTCTGAACCTTATGTGGCATGGAACAAGCTAGGCGGTAAATCTACCTTTATCCCATTTGGACTTTCAGATTTGGAGATCCAAGAGGCTGGCACGACACTGAGATGCGAGAAGAGGACCCTCCTTGTGACCTACTTGGATCTTCCTTTGGTAGCGGGTCAGTTGCGTGCGCACATCTAGAGACCTATTTTGGACAAAATAGAGACCAATCTTGTTGGTTGGAAGGCGAGGATCTAGCCAAAAGGAGGGGAATTGGTGCCACTCGAGCACGTCTTGTTGCATATCCCTATCTTCTTCTGTTCAACCAGGCTCCTTCCTACTAGTGTGCGAACGAAGATTGAATCCATTATGGGGCGTTTTTTCTGGGCAAACAGTGGACAGGAGAAAGGAGGGGTGCACCATATAAGTCGAGACAATGCTACTAGAGCAAAGATGGACAGCGGTTTGGGAGTTCTGAGACTTGAGTATATGAATAAAGAACTACTTACCAACTGGATTCTTAGACTGTGGGGTGAATCCGAAGATTTTTTTGAGTAGAGATGGGTTGAACCTCGGAATCTGAAGATTTAGTTTACCACTTAATGAGGAGTTTGTATGATATCCATGGCACTTTGAGTGGAAGTAATATGTGATATCCATTGTCGCTTTGGCAGGGCATATGTCGTACTATCGCAGATCTAAGGGACCTTATGCGTCCGGTGGTAGAAAATGGTGAAACTTTCCATTTTCTGGAAAGACAATTGGACGGGTATAGGTATGTTGGGGGAGTGGTATCCTCACCTCTTTGTGTTAGCGGATGACAAGAATCTACTGGTTCACCAAGCGTGGTATCATGGTTTGTGGAATCCCAGCTTCTCAAAACAGAGACTTAATGATTTCATGGCATTAATGAATGATCTGTTTGAATTTCGAGGATTATGAACAGAAGAGACCATTTCCATTATATGAAAATGGCCGGTTCACTGTTAAAAAGCATATCGAATATTTGCTAAGGTTTATACTGTAACTCAAGAGGATCTTAAGTGTGACTGTCGATTTTTTAGGAGCAGCAAAATACCACAGCGTGTTAAGGTCTTCTTATGGCTAGCTAGACATGGTCGCTTGATGATCAAGGTTAGATGGAAAATGCTCTTTAGTAGGGGTAACGTAACATGTCCAAGATACATGGACGAAGATGAAGATATGGACCATAATTTTTCAGGTGCAGCTCATCACGTCAAGTATGGAACGAGACGAATATCCCAAGGATCAGATACAATAACTAAAATTGCTAAAAAAATCCCGAGTGTGAGATCTTTTTTGATAGAAAGTATGCCTTGAAATTCCGGAGGATGAACGTGTGCAAAAATCCAAACATTCTTCTATTTATGTTGATTCTTTCGTTGAGTCTCGGATAAGTAATGATCCATTATACCATAACTAACATCGATTTTATTATTAGGTGTTTGACACAACATATACTGAAGCATTGCTAAAGTCACGGGCAAAGTCAAAGAATGTTTATCGTATTCTCAGGGACTTGAAAGGTTCACAGGTAAAGGCCTTCACTCTTCGTATTCTCAAGGACTTGAAAGGTTCACAGGTAAAGGCCTTCACTCTAAAAACAACAAACACTTCAATCTCCTTGATGTCTCACCCTTTTCCATTTCAAAAAACTACCCTAGCTTGGTTGAGGATATGAAATAACCTATTGGTTATGCTACCTTCTTGGAGAAAACTTGATAACTTGACGCAAGAAGCAATTTCTTGTGGCATAATATAGTGCAAACGCTGAATATCAAGGAATTGCTCATACTACATGTGTGGTGTCATAGATTGTTTGTTCTCCTTAAGCACTTTAAGGACTAGTCATGTTCCCATACATCGTGGCAATATGTCTGCTACCTACATTGCTTCCAATCTTGTGTTCCATGAGTGGAGTAAGCATATTAAGATTGATTGCCATATGATTTGCAATGATGTCACTGAAGGGAAGATTACTACTTTATATATCTCTTTTGAGCATCAACTTGCAGACATTTTTTAGTCATAAAAAGGGAAAACAAACTACAGTAACCGCCCAAATCTATTCAAAAACGGGGAAAGTTATAAGAAGACTTACAATAGCCAAGACTCGGGAACAGTCTTGGAATGAAAAATTACATTATCGCAGTAAAAACGCTGTAAAGAAAAGAGTGTGTTGTTTCTAGCTTGCATACATTTTTACCAAAGGGCTTCCCAAGAAGTGTCATATTTTTCTATTTAACAATCTAGGCATGGTAAACTTTTGTGCACCAATTTGAGGAGAGTTACATGCTATTTAGATTCGACACTCTTTTATGTATTTTCCTTTATTGTTGGCACTTCTTGATATTTACACATCATCTTCCCTCTAAAAAATAATAGTCAGTATTTCAATAACCAATAAAACGCATGATTTTCTACAACTATGATGCTCATGGAAGAAAACAAAGAAAAACTTTGTATAATAAATGGGATATGATTTTTTAGAAGAGGCAGGAGCATAATTACTTATAAGAGGAAGGGACATTTAACTACTGAAAGGGTGACCCAATTAGAACATAGATAAATTACTTAACATTGAGGAGAAGAGGTCGAGTTGTAAAGACTGCAAAGTAATCCTAGGAGAGAGAGTTTGACAATCCAACATCGATTGTTAGTCATGGATGTGCAAATAAAAGGGTTGGTAAAGAAAAGGAGGGTTTCCAATATCACTAGAACTAGATGGTGGAATCTTCAATTGAAGCAATCAAGCTTCAAGGAGAAGGTTTTAGAAGACTTATCTTGGCATTGTAACGAAAGTGGAAACGAGATGTGGGAGGCGGTAGCATCCTGTATCCAAAGGGTAGCCAAAGAGATGATAGGAGAGTCAAAGGAAGGAGCTCCATGCCCAAAGGAGGCTTGGTGGTGGAGTGGAGGGTGCAAAAGAAGGTCAAAATTAAAAAAGCATGCTTTAAAGCTATGTCTAAGGATAGAACAGAGGAAATTATCACAAACTACAAATAGCAAAGTAGGCTGTAAGCGAAGCTAAGTCAAAAGTTTATGAAGTTTCGTACAAAAATCTCAACTATAAGGAGGGCCAGAAGGATATATTCAGGTTGGCCAAAGCAAGCAAAAGAAAGACCAAAGACCTTTCTCAAGTGAGATGCATTAAGGATGAGAAGGTCACATGCTTGTTACTAAGAAGAATATAGAGATTAGATGGAAGTAGTATTTCCATAAGCTTTTCATCGGGGAAGGAAATAGAGAGATCACTTTGGGAGATCTAGCTAGTAGTAAAAGTTACTTAAATCGTGCAAGTTATAAACAAATACAAAGGAAGGAAGTAGAAGAGCTTTGAAAGTTATGAGACCTAATGACATTCCTATTGAAGTATGGAGTGTTTAGGTGAACGTGGTTTGACTTGGCTTACAAATTTATTCAATATTATTTGACGAAGCAAGAAAATGTCTGAAAATTAGTGGAGAAGCATCGTGGTGCCTCATTATAAGAACAAATGAGACATTTAAAATTGTTCAAATTACAGACGTATCAAGGTAATGGGTCATACTATGAAAATTTGGGAACTTGTGATCAAAAGAAGGTTGATGTAAGTTTCCAAAGTAAAAGAAATCAATTCGGATTCATGCCAAGTCGCGCAACTATTGAAGCCATCCACTTGCTGAAGAGAACAATGGATATTATAGAGCTAAAAGGAAGAACCTCCATATGATTTTTTATTGATTTGGAGAAGACTTATGATTCTATCTCACAGGAGATATTGTAGAGAGTTTTAGAGAAGAGACAAGTACATGTCCTATACATTAACCTCATAAAGGATATGTATGATAGGGCATCATCTTGTGTAAGGATCCAGTCTGGGAAGACTAACTATTTGGCATCAACATTGATCTGCATCATGGTTCAATTTTGAATCCATTCCTTTTTACTTTGGTTATGGACGAGTTGACAAGTCACATTCAGAATGATATACCCTGATTTACGTTATTCGTTAATGATATCGTGTTGATTGATAAGACTAGAGATGGAGTAAATGAGAAGCTTCAGGTCGGGAGACATGCATTGGAAATTAAAGGATTTCGTATAAATAGAGCTAAGACTAAATATATGGAGTGCACTTTTGATGGAAGCAATGGTGAAAGAATCGAACTGAAGATTGGTGAAGTTAACATTCAAAAGAGATTCTTTTAGATATTTGGGATCTATTTTGCAACATGATGGAGAAATTGATGGAGATGTTACTAATAAAATAAATACAGGCTGACTAAAGTGGAGAGGAGTCTCTATTGTTCTCTGTGATAAGAAATTCCTTTGAAAATAAAAGGAAAGTTTTACAAAGCAGACACGAGACCTGATATGCTCTATGGGTCCGAATGTTGTCCTATGAACCATAGATATGTGCAGAGAATGATAGTAGCATAAATGAAAATGCTAAGGTGGATGTGTGGACACACATGTAAAAATCTGATTCGAAATGAAGCAATCAGAAGGAAAGTTGGTGTAGCTCCGATTGAGAACAAGATGTGAGAAAATCACTTAAGGTGGTTTGACCATGTATAACGGAGGTCAGTCGATGTACCAGTTAGGAGACGCGAGTTTTGGAATGTTGAATTGGCTAATAAGGGCGAGAAAGGCCCAATAAGTGTTGGAATGAGACTATACGAAGGAATCTTAGTTTTTCAAACCTAAACCCGAGATTGAACCAAGATAGATATGAATGGAGGTAAAGAATCCATGTAGCTGGCCCTACTTAATGTGGGAAAAGGCTTTGTTGTTGTTGTTGTTGTTGAAATGGATATGATGAATCAAAATAATGGAACAAAATCTATAAGATGCCCATATTCACAAGATAAAAATCACGCCATTAGATAATCACTTACAGTAATCACTTACAGATTCATTATGGCCAAGTAAACTATGAACTAAACTTCCGTCGGATGCATTCCACACGCATATCCTACAATCTGTGCAAAAAGAGATATATATAGTTGAGTGTCATCATTGTAAACATTATTTCAAGTGTTCAGTGTCAAAGGGACAGCTACTTCACACGCAGGGGTGCATAGTTAAACATAGAAAAACATAACTGGAAATATAGTAAATATAGTACCAAATACGAAAATGGTTAATCATGCAAAATAAATGAATACATGAAGGCCAACGAAGAAGCAACACGAGATGAAATCTGATCCTAGCCATTGAACATCTACATATAGGTTAGATTCTGATCGATGGAAGAAGAAATATATGGACTGCAAGAATTGATGTATGGTCAGCGGGTATCGATGGGGGTGTGGGCCTGATAGTGGTATTCAGGAAAAGATTCCGAAAAAGATGCACTGCAATAACAACACTGGCAATAATCATGCCAACAACCCATTCCCCATAATCTAACAAAGCCCATGGACTTGGACAGATATTCATCTACCAACTATAAAGTCTGGTAAATCAACTTCCCTGCTTAAAATTCAAGGACTAGGCACATGAACACGGACAGAATTTCTTATCCGCAAGACCACCTTCCCCACGTATAGACCAAGGACTATGCTGTGGTTGACTTTACTAAAAAAAACTCGTTGAAGAAGGTTGTCTTCACTAATTAATTGACTTGACAAAAAGTAGGAGAAGAAATTGCAAATTGACCATATTTGACATGTCTATCCAACTTAATGGTGACTTGAATGTTATCTTAAGAAGAAATAAAAGATATACACTGTTAATACAATATGTTTACCTCATCTCTTTAAGTATTGCAAACACTACCTTGATTATACTTTCCTAGCTGCGACTAAGCGTTAGATGTCATTTTTTAGCCTCCAGTCATGGAAGATTTCCATGTACTGCAAGATTTCCATGTAAATCTGCTTTCCTGGTCTGAATTAGTTTTATACAGTGAATATCTAATTACAAACTTTTCATCCCATACAGCGATGAAACGTCTCCAGTCTGGAGATCGATCACATATCTTTATCTTCAAGATATTGGCACCAAAGACTCAATCAGATGTACTTTCTTTTCACTTCACTTCACTATATTTTTCAGATTATCTCAAGTACAGTACATGGGCCTGGCATGTAATACTTAAACTATCAGGCTCTTGGACTCGTGCATAATCGATTATTTCAAAGGGATGTCTACCCTGACTAGCTTATTTATTTGATCGATAAGGAGTGCCAGAGAGTGATCAAACATATTGAAAATCAAGGGTCAAAAACGATGATCCCAGCATCATCCACTTCGGCAAAAGAAGTTATTAGCAGCCTTCATTAAATCTTTATTAAGGATTTTGTCCAAGGATCGGCCCCCGATCAACCAACCTGCTAATAGAACACATCTCTGGAAGACCAAAACGAACCACATGTAACGGCATGTATGCTGTACCCAATGCCACCTCACAGAGCACAACCTCAACATTTCGTAAGCCAAAAGGCTCAAACGAATATATTCCGGTTGTACACTCTGAGTTACGATGCTGCCAGATATAAGACTGGATCAGCAAAGACCATTCAAATTCAAAGAGAACTTTTTTAGCATAAATAAACATACACAAGCAACAGAATAGATTACGCACCCATTATTGCTGCAAGCACAAAATGATTATCTAAGCTCCACACAATCATATTAACCCCACGAGGCGTTGGTTGTAATCTCTGCCTGGGGCCTCCCCTTGCAGGTTGGGGAGGTGCAGGAGGAGGTGGAACTTTTAAGTGATATGCCCGTATCCATCGTCCCGACTTCCCCTGGAAAGTACGAAAAATTAATAGATGAGACAAAATTATTATAAAAATGCTAACATCTGCAAGTACAAAATATGCAAGTAACTTAATTTATACACGATACAATTGAAAAATTAAACAAAACCAACTAAATATGAAATACAACAATTGCCCAATGCATACTGATACATAGGCACATAAAAAACAATTCGGATGATGGAAAGACGGTATATTAAGAAAACAGTCAAAATTAAGAAAACAAACATGCGATCTGCGAGATCTTGGAGTCCAGATGATTGCACTGCCATCACGAGAACAAGTAACTATATTGTCAAGATTAAACCTACAGACCAAAAATTACAACAGAGTTAAAAGCAAAGCATGTGCTATTTAATATTCACATATTTAAAGTATCACAGTCGGCACTGTATTTAGCATAAGGCAATGTTCAAGCAATGCAGTCAACAGATCTACGGAGGAAGTTGGAATGCAGACCAAGAATTCTTGAACCTTGGAAGGTTATCCTCCTTGGATGAGTCGTTAATAGAAAATTTAGATGTGGCGGCACAACCACTGCATGAATACACACCAGTCAAACTTGCATATCTCTTTTCAAAATGCAATATCTAAAAGGGATAGTTTAAACAAGACTGACCTAAACTGAACATAATTAACATCATTTTCATGCCCAGACAACAAATCTATCTCATGATTCGGAGGCTCTGAATCGTCTGTAATACTTCTACATGCATTAAAAACCTGGCCAAATAAAAATATTTAAGGCACATACTTAACAATGCATTTTTTTATGAATTATCTCAGGTGCAGGTATTCAAAATATAAAATATCAGATAAATTGCTGAATAGCACACCCTTGCATATGTGTCTGCACTCCCAGTAACAAATACAGTTCCATTAGAATTGAATGCACAGCACAAAATCTGACGATTTGGCTGGGTCTGGGAAGCATTTGCATTCGGATTGCCTGTACAAAAATTCCACATATTAATAATGCTGTCACTGAATCTTCAGAATTAATAAACAAAAGGTTCAGGACCTTCCGGAAAACTAACCATGACCAGAATCTGAAGGTTTTGGGATGTAAATTCGAGGACAGGTCTGTGAACTCCTAGAGTCCCAGATTCTGCATGTTCCATCATCAGAGGACCTGGTGATGCCACAATAATCAAGATCTGGATAAAAATGGGAACTTAATTGGCACTATAATCATGATTAACATAGTGAAAATTTTTCTCTTCTATGTAGAAAATAGTAGCAAGTGCCAGATCACAGGTATATAGAAAGGTCTCTTTTCTAGGCAATGGAATAAGTTCATTGGTCTTTCTCAACAACCATAAATAGATAATAAGTGAAAAGAAGAGCATATAACAAAACTAAAAAGAAGTATCTGCCATCAGGAAAAGCATAATGCAGACAAAACCCGACAGACACGAGATCTCGCCTTGCCAAAGGGGAAAACGCCAACAAAAATTCCATACAAAGGAGGAAAATGCCAAAAGAGAAAGGATAATGAGATATCATGCCCAAAGATCCTAAGACATATATATATATATATATAGCACAGCACTATAGATACTAATATCAAAACTTTTAAGTTTATACATCCTCTGCACCCATTGCAACCTTAATAACTTCGAAATGGGTGATTCACCTCCAAGCGGACTAGCATAATCAACATCAAAAAAAAAACTTGAGGTGGCTTAGAAGACTAGGTCATGGACAAAGGATAAGTAACTCACAAAGACATTAGTTGTTTTTCTTTTTGAACAGCTATAATGGGATAAGCTGCATCACAAACTGGAACTCATTCATCAAAAATTGGCTCCCCACTCCCAATTAATGCCAATGTCAAAGCCTGTAATTGTCAAAGGAATCTGCAGACGTTTTTTTGAAAGAAAAAAGGACATGCATCGTATAGGTGCATGCCCAAAAACTTCATTTATCACCGAAGTTTATTACACACCTATTACAACTAAGGAAAGAAAGTACAATATACATGATCCAACTCTCAGCCATCACATTTGCATGCACCACAACATTCTCAGCGTAAAAATGGTCCTCGCGAAAAATCACCCCATTCTGAGCTAGCCGAAGTGCCTAGATGGCTGCCACACATCTTGATCTCTCCTTCTCCGTCTGCTCCAATCCGCCACAATGAAATACCAAAAGCTCAAGACACGGTCAGTACTCATCGTCATATTCCCGACGTGATTCCAGACCTCCACAGAGCTATCACGGGTGAAGAAAAGATGATCAGCATCCTTCACAACCTCCGGATATTTGGGGAAATCTTGGTCTGCCGCCAGAACGAAACGGACAAATTTGTCCCTCGTCAGCAATCAACCCCAACTGAAGATCCACAAGAAAACATTCACATGAGTTGGGACCTTCCACTTTCATATCTTCCTGCAGTCCACTGCACACCCTCAGGGTCATAAATTGTCGGTCCCCTCACCGCCCTATAGGTTTTCCCAACTGAAAAGAAACCATCATGCCATATCCACCAGTCCCATCCATCCATGGGCCCAGTCACTTCATCGAGCGCGGCAAGAAAAAGCATGAGCTCCTGCAAATGCTAATATGAGAGCTTGGATCTAAACTGTGGAAAGAAAGAGTGCCCATCCCTGACCTCAACCATTGAGCAATCCGAGTGCTCCACCATTTCCATAAGCCGCAGGAACCATGCGGCAAAGTATTTGCCCTCGCTCCAATGGTCAGTCCAGAAATGAAAAACCATGTCGTCTCCAACCATAGATCTAAAAAATGAACGCATCTCATGTGCCACGCTGCAGATGCACCTTCAATAGTATGAAGGTGCAATACCTAGATCCTCATAAGCAGGGAAAACAAAAGTCCAGGCTCATAAATCCTTCAAACAAGATTACAAACCGAGGAGTCACAATCCCCCCAAATATGTGTAACCCACCTGTTGCGCAAGACCTTATTCATCTCCTCCAAACATCGTACTTCAAGTCTACCACCCTCCTTCGGGCAAGACACTGATTTCTAATCCACCAGAGGAAACCCATTTGACTGCCCAGAAGACGACCAACTAAATGCCTCATGACAATCACAAGCCTCCTAACACCGACAAGCACCAATCTAGAAGATAGGAAGGAGATAGGAATCGTCGATAGAATCATAGCATTAAATTTCACAAAATTTCGGCGAAATTTTGCTGAAATTTCGGATTCGAGAGCTCATGGGTATCAAAACTCCTATATATGTCGATTTCCCGGATTTCAACCGAAATTCCGATGATATTTCGACATATTGACCCATTTCGACCCATTTCGATTGAAATTCATGGATTTCAGTACAAAATTCCTGGATTTCGACCGAAATTTTGGTGATATTTCGACATATCGACCCTTTCGGTTGAAATTCATGGATACAAGGTATGGTGCGACAGGAGGGTACATACATTGCTTATTCAACTTGGGGAGCTTCAAACCCTTTGAGCTATATTTGATATAGCTTGTTCCTTTCATTCCTTTGTCATTTACCTTCGTAAATAGATGCATTTATTGTAAGTATGTAATTAATTCTTTAATTCATTCAAAATTTGTCTGTGATGGTTATTTTTATAAATAAAATATTATTTAATTAATCATTATCTACATTTTAGAATAAAAAAAGTTCATCTACTTTTATTAAAAAAAAGACATCTTCTAAGTGTTGTTAACTTAGTTATTTTGATTTTCATTTCCAATATCTATCAGTCAGTTCAACAATATGTCTGATATGACTGATATGGTGTGATATAAGGTGCACGGATGAGAGATGTGTGTGATATAAGTGTGCATTTGTAAGTTGTTTTAAGATCTTGGATTGGATAATATTAATTTCCAGTATGTATCAGTCAAGAATCAACATCAACATCGATTTGGCTGATATGACTGATATGTGTGATATAAGCAATATGTGTAATATAAGTGTGTATTTGTAAGTTATTTATTGTTGTAATAACTCAGAAGATCTTAATTTGCAAAAAAATGATCGAAAAATGGTTTTTTGAGTCATTTTTGACATTTCCACCGAAACGATCGAAATATCCCGGTTAGAGGGTACCGAAACGAAATCGAAATCGAGATTTCGAACCTTGGATAGAATCGAGCGCAACAACACTAACCTGCCACCCCTGGACAAACAAATAAACTTCTACCTGGCCAACTTCTGCTCCAACTTTTCAATCATTGGTAGCCAGTCAGTGACGCGCATCTAGCCAGCCACTAGAGGCACGCCAAGGTAGCACAGCGACAGGTCCCTGCATGGAGAATGTAGACATCTTGCACAAGGATCTATCTCTGCATCCATCAAACCAAAAGGAACAAACACCGAATTATCCTTGTTGAACCTCAATCCAAACATAGCCCTAAAGATGTCCAAAACCATTGAAAAACCTTTGTAACTTTCAGTCTCACCCTCTGCAAAGAGAATTGTGTCATCTGCATACTAGAGGATGGATATAAAGATGTCATCCTTTGAGTAGTTGTCGTAGAAGCCCCCCCAAAACTACTTGGTCAACCATGATCGTCAAAGCATCAGTCAAGAACACAAAAAGCAATGGCGCCAACGGACAACCGTGGCAAACACCTTGCTGAGGCTGGAAGAAACTTCCCTTCGGTTGCCCGTTCATAAGAATCACGCAAGACGTGGTTGAGACACACCTTCATCCACGAGATCCATCTCTCTGGAAAACCCCTACTATGTAAAGAAGCCCAAATGAAGCGTCAGTACATGTAATCATAAGCCTTCAAGAAGTCTACCTTCCACAAAACACTATTAGCTTTCCTCCTACGATAATCCGCCACAATCTTAGACGTTGAGACAACACCATCCATAAGTTGTCGGCCAGGTAAGAAGGCACTCTGAACCGACGAGATGATCTTGTTCAATACCCCTCTCAAACAATTAGCCAACACCTTAGCCACAATAAGATAAATCGCATTGGATAGAAAAATGGGCATGTAGTCCTCAATTCATGTTGTCCCGTTCTTCTTTAGGGGAAGAAAATAAATGAGTGGTTGAGCAAATCAAAACCAAAGTTTTCCTCACCAAACTCAGCCACAACTTCTACAACTTTATCAGTAATCAGATCCCAGATGTCCCTTTAAAAGAAGACAAGGAAGCCATCCGACCCAAGGCAGTCGTCCAGGTTCAGCCCCAAAATGTCCTCCCAGACCTCCAACACCCCAAACCACCTCATCCCCAGCAAACGTGATCCGCAGTGTGGTAGGCACATGCTTAATCCCTTGAAATAATCAGTGATCGCCCTCGTGACCTCATCCTTCCCGAGGAACTCCTCTCCACCTACCTCTAACAAATGTATCATGTTTCTCCGCCTTATACCACTAGCAGTCATGTGGAAGAATATGGTATTAGCATCGCCCTGCTTCAACCACTTCCGTTGTGATCTCTGTCTCCACACGGATTTTTGCAATGGATAAAAAATATATTTGATGGTAGAATTTTAGGTGGAAGAAGTTGGAGGGAGGAAGAAGAGAATAACTCGCTGGATGCGAGAGATTTGGAGAAGAGAATCGCGGAGATCGCGTAGGAAGAGAGAGAATAAAAAGGGAGATAGAGATAAAATCTCAAAACTTCATATAATCTGACCTGTTTTAAAACAATAGCCTTTCATCCCTTAATATAGGAGGGATGAGATTACAAAAATAGAGTCCCAATTCAAATTCAAACTACTTATCCTAATTTGACTCTAACCGCCTAACTAATTGATTTGAAATAAATTCAAATCTTTAACTGACTCTAACTAACTAACTTGAAATTTAAATTGAAACTAATTTGAGATCACAGGCGATCTCTTTTTATTTAAATAAAACTACGACGACTCAACAAATAAACGTAAAGAAATTTAGCCTCTAAATAGCGGATAAAACATAGAAAATGAGGCCCTATTTATCTGTTTCACGCTGCATCACATGCCATCTCTAGAAAATGGCTTTAATCAAACGCATCTCATCCCACAAAATTTTATTTGTTGGGGCTCCCGCGATGCCATACAACGACGTAACGACAAAGCATGATTGGTCAATCTTGCTCACCAATACTACCAGGATTGAGTGGACCGTAATCGCCTCCTCCGCCAGTTTAAAGATGTCTCCATTCTACGTGACGATAATCCCCCCTGAGCTCCCATTCACCAGCATGGCTCTGAACTCGTTAAGATGGGGGCCTAAGGTGGATGCCCACCATACGAAGTCCCAAGATTCAATTTTTATTTCATGCAAGCAAGCAATATCAATTGTCCACACGATTAACATGGACCCAACTGGTAGCCGCTTCTATGGCTGGCCCAAGCCTCGTACATTCCATGAGATGAGCTTCATTGGGGAACAGAGGGGAAAACCACTGCCATCACATCCAGTTCAAAGGTCCTCTTCGCTACATTTCCTTCGTTCATCACAGGTGCATGCATGACATCCCTTCTCTCCTCGACACACTCAAAGAGCTTCTCCAACAGATATCCCTCGCTTCCATGTACCACAACCTTTTCTTCCCCTTTTCGCGACACCGTAAGCCCCTCTTTCGTTTTTCCATCTCCTACCATTGAACCCTCCACTCTTTCTGCTTCTCATTCGTTCTCAAGTAAGCTCGACTCACAATCCATCGTATTTGCCATACATTACTTCCATGAGAATGTAAACATTTGGTTCATCATGTTAGAGCCTAACCCAACTGAGTACGAACCATCACGGGACTACTGCAGCAAAGGTCAATGCTCAATCCCACCCCTAGACTTTGCCCTACATGAGGTACCCGCCACCCTTCTCTGAATGGCCACCCCAACTCCAGATCAGAAACCCTCCAATCTGCTAACGTCGCCATCGTACGAAGCCTCTGAGGCTAAAGTGCCGCCAACAAAACCACTGCTAGGGATCATCGATGTTGCACGACACTCGGGAGATGACAAATTCTCCACGAGGTCGATCACCTTGGCTGATAGGGAGCCCACCTATGACTTCGAGGCCACGTGTAGACCACGCGGACCAGCGACCATTGAAGTCCTCCTTGGATCCATGTCGTCATCTAAGACGAGTACCATCGTTGTTGGCTAAAAAATCGAACCCATAATCAGGTGGATCACTAAGCCCGAGTAAGTAACTACAATATCCGAAAACGGGGAATCCGAAAGATGCATGTTCGGATCCGAGATCGGGGACCCCAAAATCGGGTACGAGCTTGGAAGCCCCATAATCAGGTTTGGGACTGAGGTCACCGTATTTGTGTTCTGGTCAAAAGTTCCCGTAATCGGATTCTTGCCTCTATATTCAATCTGGTTAGACATGAAGTCCGAACTTGAACCCACATTCGAACCGCCAAGCGACGTCGCATTCACCAAGCTGAAATTAATGCTAGGGTTCCTCAAACGAGACCGTTGGACTTCAACTCCCTCGAGAAAGCCAACCATCGGGCTTCTGCAACCGTACTTGGCCCATGCCCTTCTTCAACACCGATAGCAGCCACCACCGATGTATCCCCTCCTTCAATGACCACAAGGCATCACGGTATGAGTCTCCGGCCAATCCACACTGTAGTGTGTCGAGTGGTCGAGGCCCCTTCATCAGGAGCACCACCTCTGACCCATCGCCCAGCCTCATGTCAGTGTTTCATATCTCGACCACGTCGTCGATACTCTCCAAAGCCTCCCGTAGCACCTTTATTTTTTGCACCTTAGTGGAACCCTAGCCACTGAAAGCTTCCATACCTTCTCTCCATCTACAATGCCTCCATCCAAAAAGCAGGCCTTCGCCATTTGATCGTGTCCCTTGACTCAAGTTAGGCCATACTCGAGCGCCCCTACAAATGCTTCGTTCGCACCCTTTGATGACAACACTCTAACGCAAAAAGCCCCTCCCATTAGCCATACAATGTCGACATTGATGACTCTGACCTTCGCCACCATTACCCTCTCCCACAAGCCCCAGCTTCCTCAAGAGCATCACATCACCCTCCCCCACCATGAGCCCATCCAATGGGTAATCCTTCAATGCATCCTTCAATAAGCGTGACAACAAGGCTCCCCACGCGTCATGGGACATCATGCCAAGCGGAGGGATCTGAACCACAACTTTCGTGTTCTTCACATGAGCATCTAAACCCGTAGCCTCAACATTTACCGACAAAGTCACCTTTGATCGCACCCCTTTCACATGCCACTCCCTCTTCCAATGCCTCGGCAACCCACATCAAAAACACAGTTGCATTGCATATGGACTGGTCATGGACAAATGCTCAGTTGCGCCACATCGGTAGCACCACCTCGCACTGACGCTCCTGCCTTTCGACAAGTGTTCCTTCTTCTTTGACAAACTCCAAAGTCCATCCCCTGTAAGCTCTTCCATTTCCACATCTTCTCTTACCTCCCCCTCGCTCCCCACTTGGTCGATAGCCCTCCGATCACCATGAGGGTCATCCTTCTCCCCTCTGGCATCACTCTTGCTTCCACTCCCACTCTCACTCCTGCACATGGAGTATGCAGACTTTATGATGACTGTTGGGAAAAATGAACGAGATGTTTATTCCATAAGCCCTAGGCTCTCTTATATAGGAGAGTAGCCTATGGGTAAATTACATAAAGCATGCAACTGAAAATAAAAATAACAGAGAGACACAGAAACTACTATATGTGTTAACACTCCCCCTCAAGATGGAGCATAGATATCAATCATGCTCAGCTTGGACGCACACTTCTGGAATGGGCCTCGTAGTAACGCCTTGGTGAATATATCAGCAGTTTGATTCTCTGAGGCGACATGAGATGTAGCAATGAACCCCTTCTGAATCATGTCACGTATGAAGTGACAGTCAACCTCAATATGCTTGGTCCGCTTATGGAATGCTGGGTTGTTTGCAAAGAACAAGGTTGCCTTATTATCACATTCCAAGTTCATAGGAAGTGGTACATCTAGACATAGATCTGTAAGTACAGCCTTCACCCACATCATCTCTGTGCTAGCCTGGGCCATAGCCCTATATTCGGATTTAGCACTAGATCTAGCTACCACCGTCTGTTTCTTTGCTCCTCCATGAGACTAGAGAATCTCCAACATAGAATGCAAACCCCGAGGTGGACTTCCTGTCCTTGGGACAACCTGCATAGTCTGCATCCGCACATGCTGAGATAGAAATCCCCTTTCCCTTCTTGAATAGCAAACCTGCACCTGGAGATGATTTGAGGTATCTAAGTATCATATGTATTGCATCCATATGAACCTGACGTGGTTGCTCCATGAACTGGCTCACACAACTTACTGCAAAGGATATATCGGGCCTAGTGATTATGACATACAACAGTTTGCCTACCAGTTCTCTGTATCTTTTCCTGTCCACCTCCTCTGTGTCATCATCATAGAGCTTCATGCTGGGGTCCATTGGTGTTGTAGCAGGCCGACACCCAAGCATACATGTTTCACTCAACAGGTCCGTAACATATTTCCTCTGCGACATTACTAATCCATACGGATTTCTAGCAAATTCCAGCCCCAGAAAATATCTAAGGACTCCAAGATCCTTAGTGACAAATTCGCTCCCCAGCTTTTCTTTCGCTTGCTTTATGCCTTGCTCATCATCTCCTGTAATCAAGATGTCATCTACGTAAACCATAATTGTAATAATACCTCTAGAAGTCTTCTGTACAAACAAGGAATGATCAGCATTGGAGCGTTTGTATCTTTGTTTTTCAAAGAGGTCTGAGAGCTTCTGAAACCATGCTCTGGGCTCTGCTTAAGGCCATAGATAGCCTTATGAAGTCTGCACACCTTGGAACACTCCCCCTCAACAGCAAAACCGGGTGGTTGTTGCATATAGACTTCCTCCTGCAAATCTCCATACAAGAACGCGTTCTTCACATCCAACTGATATAGCGGCCACTCTCGATTGACTGCGACTGACAGCAAGATCCGGAGAGTAGAATGGCGGGCTACTGGCGAGAATGTATCAAGGTAATCCACCCCGTATGTCTGCGTAAAACCACGTGCAACAAGGCATGCCTTGTATTTGTCAATAGAACCATCTGCATTTTGCTTCACCGTAAACACTCACTTGCAGCTCACCTGGGTCACATCTGGAGGTATAGGAACTAGACTCCAAGTTCCCCTAGATTGAAGTGTCGCCATTTCCTCCTCCATTGCTAGTCGCCATCTACTGTCCTGTAGAGCATCTTGATAATTCCGTGGAATATCTACAGCTGACAAAGCCACCACAAAGTTCCTGAAATCCCCAGATAGTCGCTCAAATGACACAGAAGCTGCCAATGGATATGTAACGCAGCTCCTCTTCGATTTGCGTATAGCAATAGGAACGTCTAAATCAGTTGTGTCCTCATCTGGCCCCTGCAACATATCCTGCTCAGAAATATCATTAGATCCATCAAGAGAAGTATCTTCAGTACATACCATAGGCGAGCTAGGAGATGAGTCATGACCATGAGCTGGAGAAGGCCTGCGGGTATAATGGAACGGTAGTGGTGAGATGGGGATTTGTGGTGGTGGTGGTGGTGGTGGTGACGGTGTTGGAGGTGGTGGTGTCATGTATATGGCGTTGGTAGGCAGTGGAGGTAGTTGTTGATCACCTGAGGCTGAAAAATACATTACAGATTCAAAAAATGTAACATCTGCACTGACCATATACCGCCTATGCAAAGTATCAAAACACTTGTACCCCTTTTGAGTTCTGGATTACCCAACAAAGACACACTTGACAGCCCTAGGAGAGAGCTTGTTAGTACCAGGAGACAACTGGTGGACAAAGGCGACTGAACCAAACACACGGGGATTAAGGGAAAACAGATCCTTCCCAGGATAAATAATGGAAAAGGGAATCTGTTCATCCAAGACAGAGGACGGCATACGGTTAATTAGGTAACATGCAGTGACTCAAATTTCAGCGAAATTCGGTTGAATTTCTGTCGAATATCGATATCCGGTCGAAATCGAAATTCGGTCGAAATGACCGAAATGACCGAAATATGGGGGTCCTAGTACAAAAAACGACCGAAATTTCGGTCGAAATTCCACCGAAATTCCATCGAAATTCTGTTTCGGTCGGTACCAAAATGGTGACCGAAACCGACATTTAGGGCCTTGGCAGTGAGAACTGCATCACCCCAGTAAGAGTAGGAAACATTACTCTGTATAAGAAGTGATCTTGTGACATCAAGAAGATGGTGATGTTTCCTTTCAGCAATCCCATTTTGTTGAGAGATATTAGCACATGATGTTTGATGTATAATCCCTTTTGAGGAGTAGTAGTTGGCTAGGACATGAGTGCACAGTTCTAGGGCATTATCACTTCTTATAAACTTCACAGATGTGGAGAAAACATTTTGAATTTCATTCAAAAAATGGATAATAATATTGCCTGCTTCAGATTTATTTTTCATCAAAAATACCCATGACACAAGAGAGAAGTCATCCATGAAAACTATATAAAATCTGTGACCCTGATGATCAGGTACACGACTCGGACCCCAGACATCAATATGAAATAACTCGAACTTGGAGGTACTACTCCGACCAGGGCGACTGGGAAAGGTCGACCTGTGATGCTTTCCCAACTGACACGCCTCACACTGGATAGGTGTGTGAGGAAGACCCTGGGGTAACAGACGACGTAACTTCTGAAGCGGTAGACGTCCAAAGCACAGATGCCACAATAAAGGAGATATTGGTCCAGTGGGAAGGGATGAGGTTCCAGCGAATAGAGTCTGATTCAGGCGGTAGAGGCCTCCTTGCTCATAACCACGACCAATCACGTCGCCCGTATGGATGTCCTGAAAAATAAGAGAAGATGGATCAAAAATTGCCCGACAATGTAGATCCTTCGTAATCTGACTAATTGACAACAAACTCACTGAGAAGTCAGGTGCATGTAGCACATTCTTGAGCTGCATAGAAGATGTCAATCTAATCTCCCCCTGACCAGTGATGGGGGAATGTGTACCATTGGTAATGACTATTGTTCGGCCTGGAGGAATCTGAGAGTATCCTGTAAGTAAACTCTGATCGTCACATAGTAATGTGTAGCGCCCGAGTCCATAATCCACGGTAATGAATCTGATCTACTACTGGTAAATGCAATTATGCTACCTGAAGCACTGGTCGACGCAGAGGCAGAAGCAGCAGCATCAGATTGACTCTCAGTAGTAGAAGTTGGGCCAGATGGGGGAATAATGCCCCTCAGACGGGCAACTAGATCATCGAACCGCTGATCCAAAGTAGCAGCGGATGGAGGCTCTATCTGCTCAGCGACTCGTGCAGATGCAGGAAACCCATGCTTCGAGTAGCATGTGTTTTCATTGTGTCCAACGCGATGACAGTAAGTACATGTTGGCCGAGTGCGGCCTCCTCTTCCATGGGGTCCACGTCCACGGCTCTGATGATGAAATCCGCGACCCCTGTTGATTGACATGGTTGAAGTATTCTGATTCGTGGCCGTGGAAGGAACTGTGATCCGACTCAGTCTATGGAAAGCTTCCTTCATGGGAGGAATAATAGAGTCGGCCAAGATCTGGGATCGTGCCGCCTCATACTCTGGATCGAGTGCAGCAAGGAACACGCCACCATAGTCGCGTTCCTATATGTCTTCTGTTGTTCTGGCGTGGCTGTCAGGGGCATGAAGCTGTAGAGCTTCTCGAACATCCCTCTCAGTGATGTGTAGAGAGAATGTAGAGGGTGACCATTCTGCTTTATAGTGAAGATATCATGCTGGAGTTGCAGAATCTTTGTCTCGTTCTTCGCCTGCGAATATGTAGCCGCCAGAATGTCCCACATATCCTTGGTCGTGGGTTGATGTAGAATGTCATTGGCAATCTCAATTGCCAACGTACCAGATAGCCAAACTTTGGCGTATGCGTCATCAGCCTTCCAAGAGGCATTGGCTCCAGTCTTCTCAGCAAGCTCTGGTTCGGTAAGAATGTGCTTCTTACCCGTTGACTTCATCATGCTCATGAATTGCATTGCCCACAGTTCATAGTTTGTACCGTCCATCTTTACAATAGGTGCTGGATCACGAAAGGCGCCCATGGATGGGATATCCGCCTTGCCTTCTGACATACTGGAGACTGAAGACTGGAGCGACTGACAGAGGATGAAATTCGTCTACAATGACATAGACGGGTTTAGTTGCACGTGTAGACCTCAAGCAACTAAACCCATGTAGATGACGGTGTGCGCTTTAGGGCTTAGCACACGCGCACGTACGCAGGGAGCACGCGCACACGCAACTGGGAGCACGCACAGTCACAGGAAGCACAGGAGCAGTCGCCTGCTGGATTGCGCGTGGAAGACTAGCGCGCAGGCGAGGAGGCGTACTCGCGCAGAGGGCTACAGGCGCGGGGTTACAGCGCGCAGAGGTGACGCACTCGCGCAGTGGGCGGAGGAGGCGCAGTGCACAGAGGAGGCTTGCGCACTTGCGCAGGAGCGCTAGCGCACTCGCGCAGGCGCGTAGAAGCAGCAGCAACGGCGCACGAGGGTGCTGGTGCGGCTGCGGTGAGCCCCGGCAGCGCCGATGAGAGGGAGAGAGAAAGAGAGGCCGGCGGGTGGGGTAGGGTAGGGTTAGGGTTTCGAGAACTCCGGTCTAGGACCGTCACTCTCTGATACTATGTTGGGAAAAATGAACGAGATGTTTATTCCATAAGCCCTAGGCTCTCTTATATAGGAGAGTAGCCTATGGGTAAATTACATAAAGCATGCAACTGAAAATAAAAATAACAAAGAGACACAAAAACTACTATATGCGTTAACAATGACAAAATTTATCGGGATTATAAATTGTTCACATGATTGATGAAAGAATAATCAAAGATCAGTTTTCTCCATGTACCTAGCAATCAAAAGTAGCAATAACCTGGTTATATTACTGGAGTTACCCTAGTCAAAAAGCAAACACATCAAGGGAAAAGGCGTGCCAATAGATACAAGAGAGCTAAAGTCACATACATTATATTCATCATTTTGGGGCTACCTAAATCAAACAAATCATGATTGAATGGTCGAGAATTGGGGAGATAAGTGAGGTGATGCAGAGCATTGATCATAGCCTCGAATTTCAGCGAATTACGGTCGAACTTTCAAATATCGATATCCTGTCGAAATCGAAATTCGACCGAAATTGTCGAAATGACCGAAATATGAGGGCCCTAGTACAAAAAATGATCCGTTTCGATCGGTCATCGAAATTGTGACCGAAACATACATTTAGGGCCTTGTCACCGATTATTGATCATGTGGATGGCATGCATCCACTTAAGTGGACGGTTATGATGTGGTGGATATCATTTAGAATAAATGATGGTCGTTTGATGAAGGGATATGGCATCTATAGTTAGGATTAAATTCACGGTATTTTTTACAGGTGCATCAATGGTTGTTGATCAAGCGATCCATGGCAGGGAGCATGCTCAGTTGAGTTCACTTGAGTCGGTTTTAATGAGTTGGGTGGGTTTTTTAGTTTTTCAGGATTGAAAAGGCAGACACCTGAATTGGAACACCTTTTCTATCATAAATTCACACTAAGAATTCCAAGTTCCAAGTTTCAACAAGAATCTTAGCATGCTCAATACATTCTCCACATAATATATCTCGCTACAAAAAATCACATCAATGCATCCAAGCCAAACAACCCAAACCAGCACCAAATCATAAATTGATCAGTAGGAGAACGAGCCCTCAAGTCACCAAGGAACTCCCAGAATTCATCCTTACACGTAGATATAATTCTATAAATGTCGACATGGTTCCACACCCCTACAGCACAATCATAGATAAAGAAAAGTGACTCGTATCCTCCGGAGGCCAACGACATATAATGCACAAGCCATTATGGCTCAGTCAACAGGTGCTCCTGCCTAAGCAACCAAAAGAAGACCTTGACTCTCATTAGTAGCTTCAGCTCTCACATTAATGCAATTCAATGTTAGATCATCATGGTCAAACACTAAAGGAGCAAAAAAAGATCATGTAAGCTTTCTTCATGAAAAATCCCCATCAAGTTAAACCCAGTTTTCATGGTCATTAGATGGCCCCGCCATCGCGTCAAGTGAGTCAGTCATCCACGATAAATCATGCAACCTATGTTTGAAGAAGGCATAAGCGAACGCAAAAAAAAACCCATGAATCATCAGACCAAGCCCCCGTCATTGACATATCCTTCTTAGAAGCAAGGGAAAAGAATATTGGGATATCGTCGCAAAGGGCCACATCATTTGTCCTTCCAGAACCCGAAAAAAATTCCATCCCACACCATCAACCTCAACACGGAGACCGCCTTAGGTAGGATACCACAAACTCCCACTTCAATGACAAACAAATCGAAGTTGCAATGACATCTAAATCCTTGGTAATGCCATAGAGCTCAAACCCACTTACACATCATGTCATCCTTCTCACACCAAATCAGTAAAATCCACTTCATTACAAATGCCTTGTTATCCTTTAAGCCACAACAGCCCAGGACCCTCATCTTAAACAGGTCGCATCACTGAATCTCACCCAAACAAAGAAACGCCACAAGACTCATATATTAAACTATACCAAAAAATCCACAACAAAGATTCCAGCTGAATCTGCATCACCACATCAATGGCTCTGTCCTCTGACTAGTTTTTTCAGGTTTTAACCAACTCATTTGAGCTGGTTTTTGGAAGAATACTAGTTCAAGAGCCATTTAACCCAGTTCAATGATTATCGGGGTCATGTCACTAGGTAATAAACTAACGATTACTCCTCAAACCAATTCTCTTTGCTAAGTGTAGAAAAAACAATGAGAATGCAATCGAATAGTTTATAAGTGGCAATTACATAATAGTCCATGAATGGTTACAAACAGAAATAGAGAACAAGGAATAAAAAATGCACATAACACTCATGACACCCATTAGAAAAATGGCAAAGCCTTCTCCCACTATAAGTAAGGTCCGCTACATGGATTCTTGCTCAAATCCACGTTGAAAGGTTCGAGTATTGCTTACGTTTGTTGTCGACTACCTAAGGCAACCCCCACAATGGATGATTTGAACCCTGATCTTTTGGGTGGTGGGCATAATGCACATAACACCCATGATACCCGTTAGAAAGGTTTAAAAAATTGAAGTCCTTTAGACCAAACTTGCAAATGACAAACATTTTTTTGAGAGAGAAAAGGGAGAGGTCCCAAACTGGGAACCACCACGAAAAAGTTTATACATTAACTATAAACCGCATCGTATTACATGTTCCATGATGCACATAATGCTCTGCAATGATCGATTACATTCTCAGTATAAAATGCATGCTCCCCAAAAATGATGCCATTCCTATCACACCAAATCGCCCACATAATAGCAAATGGGTATTCGATGTCTTCGTACCCATAACCACACATGGATCTAAAGTCTCTCCAGAAAACGGAGCAATCTAGCCCACCAAGCCACAGAATGCTGACTCTACTCCACATCTGAGCTGAGGAATGACACACAAAAAACAGATGGTCCATATCCTCCATCGCCAAACCACATCTGACACAGCCGCCAACCTCCGCCCCCAACCGGTGTCCCTAGCGCACCTGTGTGAGAATATGACCAGCCGAACAAGTCACAGAGAAATTTTGATATACGGATTGAAATCTTGCTTCTCCATATCAGTTGTGTATCAATGGCAACTTCTTCCTCCACCACCTCGGTGTCTTCCACCAAAAATTATAGGCCTTCTTTATCAAGAATTTCCCGTCTCCCCACACAAAGTGATCCTCGCCAAAAACCAGCCCCTCGATATGAGCCAAATCCGACTATAAATCCAGGAACTCCACTATTCTCTAGTCAAACGGGTTCGAAATAAAAGTTGGAGACCACAACCCCCGCATCCACGCCTGCTGCTAGGGATGCTGTTGGAGTATTTGGTAGTGCACCTATTGAGTTGTAGCAGGGTAAATGGATCCTGGAGAACATCCATTTACCCCATCCTGTGTTTAGTCCCATACCGCCCAATGGTGGGACTTGGAGGCTCTGGGAAGGCTATATAAGGAGCCCCAGACCTCCTGTACTCATTGAGAAAAAGCAATGAAGCATATGCCCCTTTGAGGGATTTTCCCGTGGTTTCATCCCGCTCCTTCTGGAGTAGGGTTCCACGTTAAAATCCCGTTCTTATTTTGTTCTTTATCTTTTCCATGTTCGCTTCCGCATTCTTCATATTTTATAACATGGTATCAGAGCAGGTCGATTCTCGAGGTTTTAATGTTTATTATTCGAGATTCGATGTTGATGTATTTTTTGTATTGTTCAAGTTCCGAGAGGTTTTGTGTTTGAGGTTCTTTTTGGAACCCTAGATCTGTCTCTGTGCCGCATGCATCTCTCTCCACGCAGCGCTTCTTCGCTGCACCTCGATGAGGTCCTCTCCAGATGGCCTTGCGGCACTTCACACTACTCCAAAGAAGCATTGCAACACCAGAAGATCCCATCTCATGCAGCGAGAATGCTTCCAGACAGAGGCGCTACTTCGATGGTGCATCCTCCTACAGCCGCCATGTCCAACACACAGCGGGAGAGCCTCCTCACGCGAACAAAAAAAAAACTCCACGCACGACCCAGAGGCGTTCCGCACCTACAGGCGATGCCGGTCAGCGGCAGCGGCAGCCGAGACCCAAGCGCGCACTCGCCTCGCCCCAGTCGCCTCGCCCTCGACATCGCCCTTGGTCGGCCCCGACTTCGTCCGTACCTCTCCAGTGACGCGCCTCGTGCCCTGCCTCCTCCAGTGACGCGCCGGCAGCCGGAGACCCAAGCGTGCGCGGCACCCCCAAACGCGACCCCCAGGCACGCACCGGCAACGCTCCCCTCCGATGTTGGCGACGCAGATCCGGGCCACTTATGTTCCTCCCTCTCGACTGCAGGCGGCGCAGGTGGCGCCCCTCTGATCTCCAGTGCGAGTCGCGCGTATTCCATCCGAGCAGCGAAACCCAAGGGCTCCTCAAGAGCACGATCCTCTGGCGGCGCTCGATCCTCTGGCGGGCGCTCGAAATAAAAGGGATAGGGTTCCCAATAACCCTAAGGGCCCCGCGGTTTTTTTTTAAAAAAAAAGGAAGGTCTAACTTCTTACGGGCCCAAAGTTATGGGCCAAGAGTTTTCACAAAAAAAGGTGTTTTGTGATTGTAAGTGCCCAACTGGGCCGGAAGTTGTAAAAAAAAGAGGGGGGCGGACCAAAAAGGGGGCAGTCCAGTGCAAACAAAAAAAAGGCCAAGATTTTTATTTTGAAAAAAAGGAAAAAAAGGGGGTGCGTACAAAAGAAAAGAAAAAGAAAAGCCGTAAGCAATTTAAAAAAACGAAAAAAAAGGCGCGTACAACTCAAAAGCCGTACGCATTTTTGAAAACAAAAAAAAGGGTGAAAATGAAATGACGTCTATAAAAAAATGGTCGAAATAGCCGGAAAAAATTTGTTAAAAAAAAGAGAAGAAGAAAAAATGGACGGCTTAAAAAAATTTGAAAAGCCGCAAGAATCTCTTTGAGTATGTTTTCTCCCCATCATTGTTGTCTTCTCCCAACTTGATCGACGTCCATATTTTCCGACAAGTATGGGAGAAAGGGGGAGTATATGTAGAGTCACTGGTCTTCCAGCTATATTCAGATCTTCCAGATTCAGATGCCAGTCTCCAGACCAGCCATATTTTCCAGACTCTACAAATGATCAGATTTTGTCAGACTCGACGATTGATCCCGAGTCCTCAGTTGTCAGACACGCATATGTTTGCGGTCATTTTCAGATGAGCATATGTTGCCATCATTGTCAGAGGTCCCCATCATTCTTCTTGTTGTCAGGCCAGAGTTTTTCATGTGAGCCAAAGGGACTCCAGAACAGAGGACCATTCCCTTGAGGGCAAGGGTTTTCATGTGGTATCATAGGTACACCAGAGCAGTGCACCATTCTCTGAGCCGGATGGGATAGACCCAGTTCTCCGACGAGGAGACTTCAGGTGCAGTTTCAGACTCGATGGTCAGATTCCGAGTCTTCAGTTGACTCACACTCCAGCCCGTTCGTCCTCCTCACCTGCACGACATGAGAAGCAATGTCGTCGACTGCAGCATGTGCGCGTTGGGTTGATATTGTCCGTAGTGTCCTGTAGCGTGAGTTGAGTTTCTTTCTGTTTGTTTGTCCAAGCTGAGCATTGCATGCTCCAGCTTGAGGGGGAGTGTTGGAGTATTTGGTAGTGCACCTATTGAGTTGTAGCAGGGTAAATGGATCCTGGAGAAGATCCATTTACCCCATCCTGTGTTTAGTCCCATACCGCCCAATGGTGGGACTTGGAGGCTCTGGGAAGGCTATATAAGGAGCCCCAGACCTCCTGTACTCATTGAGAAAAAGCAATGAAGCATATGCCCCTTTGAGGGCTTCTCCCGTGGTTTCATCCCGCTCCTTCTGGAGTAGGGTTCCACGTTAAAATCCAGTTCTTATTTTGTTCTTTATCTTTTCCATGTTCGTTTCCGCATTCTTCATATTTTATAACAGATGCAAACGGACGGATATGGATACGGATATAGGTATTACCGTATCTTTATCCGTTTTTTAATACGAATGTGGATGCGGATACGGATGTTGACGGATATTAAAACTATCTTACCATATCCTTAAAAAACGGATACGAATGTAAAACGTATATTGATCATATACGAGTAATGTTAGAAATACTCTATAGAATCAACTTAAATATATACAAATTGGATAGAAAACACATGATATGAATTTACTAAATGTGTTTATATCATAAAAATTATACAAATATGGTAAAATAAGGTATATAATTATGTTATACATGGTTAAAAATAAATCTATGACTATATTTATATATGAAAATGGATATACGGATATGGATGTTTGCGGATATCAAAATGATATCCATATCCGTATCCATTTTAAAACGGATACAGACACGGATGTCAAAATCGGTATAAAACGGATACGGTGACGGAACGGATATGGATATATCTGTAACCGATGGCATCCCAACTTGCTGCACAACCTCCTCCCTGTTGCATGCCAACCGCATTAAGCGAGGATAGTGCTCGCCCAAAGACCCTGCACCCATCCAGTCATCCCGCCAAAAACGAAAGTCACCACCATCCTCAAGCATCGATGCCAACTTCAAGGCCGGCTCTGGGAATATCTCAGTAATCCCCTTCCACAACGAAGATGGTAATTGACCTAGAATGGGCTCCAGCGACACGGAAATCCCATTGATCCTCCTAATCAGCCTGCAGACCAGACCTTCATACTTTCCCCACAAGCGCACCACCTATTTTGCCATGAAAGCCTTGTTCATCACGTCTACCCGAGGAACCCCCAAGTTGTCCTTCTTCTTTGATGTTATCACCTTTCCCACCCCTCGTAGTCTTCCCAACAGAAAATACTGGAAAACCATCGGGACCGGGCTCCCCATCAGCATTCAATTGAAACAAAGCATGCTTGATCTCCGCCTCCGAGAACTCTCTCACCACCGAGCCAGTGTCAGAATCAGAGAGTCAAGACACACCTCTCCCCTGCTAGCCCCATCCTGCCCGAGTATGCCGCCTGTCGAAAGCATGGAAATGTGAACACAGAGCCGCTCCCACCTCTCGATCCCCCTCGACCCTCTGACCGTCAATAGCAATCGAGTGAATCATATTCATACGCATTCTCCCGCTGGCCATGACATAGAAGAAATGCATATTTGCATCCCATTCCCTCAACTATGGTATCGAGATCTCTGCTTCCAAGCAATCCCCTCCTTTTTGTCCTCCTGAAAGATCGCATCTAGGTAACCACCTCTAAAGACCACCTCCTTTGCTGATAGCGCCCTCTCATCCTCCAACCTACAGTCTGGCTACCTCCTCTAGAACTACATGCCTCCTTGCTCTACATTGATTCTGAACAACCATGCTATAACTCATCAAAAACCTCCTGAGCTCCGCCAGTTTACTTGCAAGATGATGTATCATCAACCCATTCGGCCGACATCCCACTCATAACCCTACCATTGTCCCGGAAATCATCTTCCAACAAAGTACCTAATAAGCGGCGTATGATCTTATCGCGCCTTATGGAAGGCCCGTGCCCCAGTGTTCACGAAATCGGTTGAAGCGGCCGCATATGCGCATGCAGACCGTTAGATGCACCACATTCGTGAAGCCTCTCAATATGTGGCTATCGTGCATATGCGGGCTGTGCGACCGCATATGCAGATCGTGCCCCACTTCGTACTTTGACACGCTGCCGGATCGGATCATTAGATCCGATTACCCGTAACCCCCCGTTATCCGATTACCCATAGTCCCATACCCGATTACCCACGATACCCGATTGTTACCCACACCCCCTCTCCCTCAATACCCTGATACCCCGATACCCTTATCCCCTCCCCTGCGCGAGCCCATGCCTCCACGGCAAGGCCCTAAATGTCGGTTTCGGTCACCATTTCAGTATCGACCAAAACAGAATTTCGATGGAATTTCGACCGGAATTTCGATCATTTTGGTCATTTTTGTACTAGGACCCCCCATATTTCGGTCATTTCGGTCGAATTTCGATTTCGACTGGATATCGATATTCGACAGAAATTCGATTGAATTTCGTTGAAATTTGAGGCCATGCTCCACGGTCCTCCTCCCAACCTGCGCCTCCATCGCCACCTCCTCCAAGCTCCTCCTCCCAACTCCTCTACCTCCTCCGCTTCCTCCCAGCTTTCCTTCCTCCTCCCAGCTCCACCGTAGCGCTGCCTCCTCCTAGCTACGGGGCTGCCTCCTTCCAACAGCACCTCCTCCGCCTCCAGCCGTGCGAGATTCCTTCGACTACCGGTCGTGCAAAGGTAACTTATTGAATTTTTTTTACCATATTTGATGGTAGAATGTTAGATTTTCGCATAGTTTATTTTTAATTTGAGAAATACAAGTATTCATTGATGGAATGTTAATTATAGAATGTTAGATGATATGATTTTACATGTATTTATTGATTGAATGTTCATTGATTGATTAGATGATATGATATGATATGATTATAGAATTTGAGAAAGACAAATATTCATTGATGGAATGCTAGATTTTTAATTATAGATTTTACATGTATTCATTGATAAAATGTTCTCACCAAGAATTTGGATTATTAATGCACATTTGAGCACGTATCCAAAATATGAGAATATAATTATTTAAACAAATATTTTCCTAAAACTCTTATTTGTATATACTTATTAAACCTTTTTTGTTGATGTTTTGTAATTATGATTGAATGTTAGGCAACTATGGCTCCAAACTACCATCTGATAACGCTTCTTCTCCTACGCCTGGAGCTGAAAGCGGAAGTGAGCCTCCTATTCAGAGGAGCGATACATCGGAATTTTTTGTTCCTCATGTATCCAGTGATCCTGGATGGAGGTATGCTTTTCTAGCGAATCCGACTACTCCTAGCATGGTCACTTGCCGATTATGTCGGAAGGTTGTGGCAGGAGGGATCAATCGCATGAAGCAACATTTAGCTCATATTAAAGGAAATACAGTATCTTGTCCCAAGGTTACTCCTGAGGTGAAGAAAGAAATCATGGACAACATGGAGGAAATTAAAGTGAAAAGGAATGAGAAGACCATGAGGATGAAAGGCATTCAAGGGCAAGTCTCCATCAAGATAAATCAACCCTTGGTTGATGAAAAGAGAGATAGGAAAAGGCCCCGAACTTCAGCAGAAGATATGCCTGCAGAGAATCTCCGCCAATCCACCATCAAAGATACCTTTGCCAAGGAGGAGCGTGCATGTGTGAATTTTTTCGTGGCAAAGTATTTATATAACAATGACATTCCTTTCAATGTTGTCAAAAGTGACTCCTTTCTCCGAATGTGTGAAGCAATTGGGCAGTATGAAAGGTCATATAAGCCTCCAACGTATTATGAGCCTTCAGAAACTCTTTTGAAGGAACATGATAAGGAAAAAACAAATTTCTTACAAGCGCATCGTGATACATGAAAGACTTCTGGATGTTCTATTATGACGGATGCATGGACGGATAGGAGAGAAAGGAGCATAATGAATATTTGCGTCAACTGCGAGCTGGGAACTAGTTTTCTGAATTCAACTGACTCGTCTGCTGATTCTCATACCGCGGAGTAATTGCTTCCTTAGAGGATAAGTCCATTGAGGAAGTTGGGCCCGAGAATGTAGTCCAAGTAGTGACAGACAATGCATCTGCTAACATGGTTGCTGATAGAATTTTGAGAACCAAATACCCACGGATATTCTGGAGTTCTTGTGCAGCAAATTGCATCGACCTTATGCTAGAAGAGATTGGCAAAGAATCAAAGGTGAAAACTGCCATCACAAAGGCAAGGACATTGACTGTATTCATATACAGTCATGCCAAAATATTGAGCTTGATGAGACAATTAACGCAAAAGGGCGAGATAGTGAGGTCAGGAACAACAAGATTTGCTGCCACATATCTCACTTTGCAATCTGTGATGGAGAAGAAAGATAAGTTGAGACTTGTGTTTTCTTCTGATGAATGGAGAGCTTGTAAATGGTACAAAATCAAGAAGGGGGAAATAGCTTCAACCATAGTTTCCAGTCCTTCATTTTGGACTCAAGTATCTTCGACATTGAAGGTCTTTTCTCCGTTGGTACATGTTCTGCGGATTGTTGATGGAGATAGGAGGCCAGCCATGGGATTTGTATATGGTGAGTTGCAAGATGCTAGAAAAGAGATCATGAGCATTTTCAAAGATGTCGAAGTATCTTACAAACAATTTGTTGATGCCATTGACTCAAAGTCTAAAGGAAGACTGGATAGCCCCCTCCACCTTGCTACGTATTTTTTGAATCCTTATTTCTTTTATAGGGATAATGCTCAAATCCAAAGGGAAGGCCTCGCTTTGAAGGGATTCTTGGATTGTATGGATATTTTCTATCCTGATTTAGAGATCCAAGATATCATCACCAGGAAGGAGTTGCCTCTATATGAAGGGGCAGAAGGATCATTTGGCAAACCTTGGGCTGTCAGACAGCGATCAATCATTGATGATGATTTCAATCCGGGATAATTTCTCATTAGAATTAATAGAATATATGTTTACCGATGATTAACTGTTTTTTCGAAAATAGCCCGTTGGTGGGGATTGCATGGCATAGAAACGCCACATTTTGTGAAAGGAATTGGAGCACTTTTGAGGCATTAAAATGAAAAAATTGGTGCCACATGTTATATGTTGTGTCTCATTAATGATGCGGTAGATGATATATTTATGGTTATTTTGTAGATCCATACGAAGAAAAGGAATAGACTTGAATTCAAGCGATTAAATGACTTGGTGTATGTCAGATTCAATGCCAAATTGAGAGATCGTCATCTTAAAAAATGAAATGATCCATTTGCCACAAATGATAGAACTCATTTGAGAGATTGGATTGGTAAAGAAGATAAAGGAGATGATGAAGTTTTCCAAGGATCGGGACTGACGTGGAACTTAGTGGCAGATGCAACTGGTGTAGAAGATCTCGTGCAACATAGAAGAAGCCAAAGGCATGCTACTGGTTCAACCTCATTGCCGACTTTGAATGAGGAAGAACTCCTATCCGAGGAAGAAAGTGAAGATGAAGATGAAGATAATATCGCAATGGAATTTGATGATGACTAGATTAGAATTGCTTTGTACTTCGTACCTCATTATCGTTTGAACATCTCATTTTTCTTATTGCTAATATTATTTCTTTTGAATTTCAGTTTTCTTTCATATTCTTACACATTTTGGTGATTGTTGTTAATTATGTTTGCTAAATGTTCTATCGAATTATTGATATTTAATTGATAGATAAATGAAAGTCATCATTTTTAGACCTTATGTTGGACCACAATTATGCATAAGTTTAGTCCAGTTGTAGTCAAATTCGTTCATACTTATTTTTAAATAAAAATTAGGAAACCATGTAGATCCACATATACCCCGCATATGCCCCGCATACCGCTTAATCGCTATACAGTGACCTGTCCGAACGCATACGCATACCGCCTTCCTGAACCTTGTCGTGCCCCAGCCAATGGAAACGCCACCACCGCCTCAGCGGACACAACGAATATGTCAATACGAGACCAAAATCGTGAATTTCGCCACGTGTAGCAACATCCCACCACATGGACCAACATAAGCCCCAACCCATGTACCACATCAGCCGGTGCCTCAGAACCATTGTCAGCCCCACAACGGACCCCGGGCATGTCCTCCGAACGCAGAGTCACATTGAAATCACCCGCAATGAGCCAAGCTACCTCAAGAAACCTCACCCTAATCATAACCAAATCCTCCAAAAACCTCGTGCCAACTACCCTACGCCGCAAAAGGAGCAAAAACGAGAACTCCCCACGCATCACCTCCTCCTGCAATTCTAATCTAGCACCATCCCAACCCGTGATTAAGCCCCCCCAGATGCACCAATCGAAGCGATCGCCATGAATTCTCCCAACCTGCTTCCCCCAATCTCCTTCTAAATCCCATCCACCATATGTGCGACCTTTGTTTCCTGCAACATGGTGACATCTGCCCTATGTTCATCCAGTAGCTTTCTCACTGCCAACCTCTTCGCGGCTTGACCCAGACCACTGATATTCCACGTCACGAGATTCATTGATGCACCTCCAGGACCCTTGTTAGCGGCACCAATCCTAGACACGCGAGAACCTCCACCTCTAGCACTGAGCCTCCACCACGACCTCAAATTTCAGCGAAATTCGATCGAATTTCTGTCGAATATTGATATCTTGTCGAAATCGAAATTCGACTGAAATGGTCGAAATAGCCGAAATATGGGATCCTGGTACAAAAAATGATCGAAATTTCGATCGAATTTCGACCAAAATTCTATTTCCAACGGTCATCGAACAGGTGATCGAAATCAACAATTAGGGCCTTGGACACCGCCCCCAGATCCTCCATCGGCTCCATATCGCCCCTGCCTTCCTCCAGTAGAACCCCATCCACGGTCGACACTACCCCCACCCCCAGAAATTCCTCCGACCCCAGGACTAGTTGCGATGCCTCCCCCTCGCGCTCACAAGCCCACCGACCACCACTTTGACTCTCCATCCTTTCCTCTCTAGCAGTAACCCCGCCATCGCTACCTCTCTCCAAGCGACGATAGATCTCTGCCAATCGCAGCCTCCTTAGCGACCTCAGGTTAAGCTGAAAATACCATTGGCTGAATCTTCCCTCCGGCAACAGCGCTCCGATCCGAGCTCCATCCCATGGCGAAACCACGACCGCCACCTCCAAACGGCCCAGAATACTTAGACCCTCCAACCCCATCTCCTCGAGGGAAGCCTCAGCACGCTCCATGATAGAGTTCGGAATCCCCCCAATACTTTAAAAAGCTACCGTACGGCACCCTAAGCCCCTCTACTGCAACACCTTAGCACCAACGATCGAATGGGGCATCGCCCAAGCGAGCTCGTTAGATACAAGAATCGAGTCCCGGATCTCTAGAACTGACGTGACGAAGCTGCACTTCAGATCCACCAGCAAGTCCGATGCCCCACGATCACCAACCGCAGATCAACCAGTACCAATCAGATCCTCCCTTCGAACCGCCCAAGATCCCATCAGTGACACGGATCCGACTGAGAAGGTCGGGCACTCGGAGCACTGCCTCTCGAAATCCGACAACCTCGCCAAAACCTTCGTCTAAGAAGCACGTTGCCCGAAGCATCCTTGTTCCACCTCGGGATTTTTGCCCTGGCTTGTGCACGAAGCCAAACCCTCTAATTCCATATCAGGCAAAACTGGTTCAAAATCGTGGAAAGCATCACCTTTTCTTTCCACAGAAGGCCTCCCCGACAATGTGTCGCCCTCCACCAATCGACCTTCCTCCACCTCATCTGTTGGTCCCTCATCGCTTACTTCTAGCATGAAATTGCATCCCCTGAATCTCGCCACAAACGCCACAGGTATAGGGTTGCTGACGATGGAACCCACCACAACCACTCACGGTGGCAGACCATGCTTCAATCCATCGGAGGAGATACGAGTTACCCGAAGTAAAGGCGTCAGCAACCCACGAACCACCTCAAGAGACTAGACAATCAGCCGGAGGCCCCAGATAGAGAACCTCCTCAACCTCGACCGCGGATCGCACCACCCATCCCGCGTGAGAGGAGTCCGCCAGTGGACACTACCAGCTCATCGACTCGAGAACTCCAGGAGCTATCGAACCTCCATCCCTGATAGGTCTCGCGCACACACCACAAGGCCTTTGAGCTTTACAACATCGCTTGCAAAACCTCTTCCCACCGCACAACCGATATCCTCCATGGAGTCGAGAAGGCACCGTTCCTCACAACAACAGACGTCCACTAGAAAACCCCAGGACACCTTCCCAGTCATTGCCGCATCAGCCTTCCCCTGTCTCCTCGGGCATTGAAAACTTCTATGCCTATTCAATCTACAGAGAAAACACCTCACTGAATCCTGACACCCAGCAGCTTGGTGCCCCCAACTTCCACATCGTAGACATCTCCTCCTGAATATCTGATTCATCACCACCACTTTAGCCAGAGCCCCCCGCAAAGGAGGCCTGCCCATGCCCCGTCCGCCTCTCCACCTTTGCCCAGCCACCAGAGGTGTCTTGGTCTATCGATTGAAAGCACTTTGAGAGCTCTAGTTTTTATTCTGCAAATAATAAAACTTGCAAATGATGAAACTTGTTCTTTCGCATAATGTAATTTAATCGGTGGATTTTCAAGATTTATATTTTCCAGATATGCAAGATTTAGGATAAGCAAGATTTTCAACCTATACTAAAAAAGAAAAAACTAGGCTATGGCTATATTACCCAATAACATCAACACTCTCCCTCAAGTTGGAGTATATTTATCGATCATGCCCAACTTGGAAGTCAACGATATGTGCTTCTTTGGAAGTGCATTGGTGAATATATCTCCAAGCTGGAGTTCTGTGGAGATGTATAGAGTGGTGATCTTTCCTCCTCGTACTGCATCTCAAATAAAGTGGCAGCTCACACAATATGCTTCATCCACTAATGGATAACAGGCTTCTTCGGGGCAGAGTAGAGAGTAGTTCCAACCTGGTCCTCATCAACATTACCAGAGTTCACAGTGGAGGAAGAGCACACATCCTACTCAGCACTTATACGCGCAGCAGCAGCCTCATTCTTATACTCACAAGCACCATCATATTCCCAGAAGCCTCATTTCCAAAGAGGCAACTCATCTGAGTCTCAAACTTTTGTTTATGAGAACCCAGCTTTAGAGGATCTCGCCTGTTTGATTTCAGAGCAATAGACATCTTTTAGACAAGAGATGGATGAGTTTCATCATGAGATGAGAGAGATCGTCCAGGGCAAGGCCACCATTCCTGCCTAGATAGAGCCGAATCTGAACAACCTGAAGAGGAAGTCTGAGCAGGTACAGATTACAGAGTCCACCACTCAGAGTGAGGTACTTAATGATATTCATATTTTGTTTGATGTTGATTTTTTTGACACTTAGGAGCTGTAGAGTTCCAGCCGATAGTGCCTCATCTGAGCAAGGAGAGGATGCACATGTACATTCAGGCAAGCCAGATGAGCGAGAGAACAGTACTGAGGCCACTATACAAGTTGCAAATGGTGGTATTGATGCCGCCTACCCTAACGATCGAGAGCCTGGTACTGAGATCGTCATTTCTCCAGTTGCAGACGGTGGTGTTGATGCCACCAAGATTACTTGTACAGATAGAGTTGTTGATATTCCCTTCTATTCATTGATATTGATAGAAAAATACAAAAAATGTACAAAACAGAAAACCCAAAAAGATAAATAATAGAAAGTTTTCTTCTTCTACTACTAGTTCATCTTGTATTGATGATGATGATTTTATTGATGCTAGTCATTGACATGTGGAGAGACATATTCTTGGTAGAGACCCTCGATTCTACTGTCGCAGTAAAAAGGAACATGAGTGCTAGAAGGGAGTCCAAGTTCCTATAGAAAGGAGCAAGCCATGTAATCTCGTATGTGGCTTGAGCCATTACTTTGTATTATGCTTCTGCACTAGATCTTGAGACAACAGTTTGTTTCTTGTTTCACCAAATAACAAGGCTACCACCAACAACCATGGCCTAAGCAGTGGTTGACCCCTATCCTCTAGAGAACTAGCATAATCGACATCTACATAAGCGACGGTATCAGTGTAACCATTAACACCATAAAAAAGGTATTTTCCTTATAGAGTCCTTCAGGTATCAACGGATCAAAAGACGATCATGCTAATGATTGTAGTGTACTTTTCCATGTATTGACTAACTCTGCTAAAAGCACATGATATATCTGGTCTAGTGACAACAAGATAAAGCAATTTTCCCACTAGGCTTTTATATCAAGTAGTGTCTTCAAACACATGATCCGTAGAGGTAGCATGTCTTTGTAATTCTGCTAGGATGCCTTATGGTTTTGCATTCAAGTAAGCCAACTTCTGTTCTGTGACAAGTGTAATCTCCTTGCGATGTGTATCACCTCAACACCAAGGAAGTATTTGAGTTCACCAAGGTCAATGGTGACAAATACCTTACCCGACGACCTCCGCTTGAAGGACAAAATATTCAGATGTCGCCCTATAGAAATACAGAGAGCTGATCTCAGAAGTAAGCATCACAAACTATGCTCGTAGACTCTACTTTAAGACATATATGGCCTTGTGTGGTCGACATATATACTCCCCCTCGACAAAGTAACCCAATGGATGTGCCATGTAAACCTCCTACTCTAGGTCACCATAAAAGAAGGCATTCTTTACATCAAGCTAAGAGATGGATCAATTTGTATTAGCAGTTATGGAAAGGCGAAAGGAAAAGTCATATTCAACGTAACCCTAGAGCTCTCTTATATAGGAAAAAAGCTCTAGGGTAAATTACATAGATAACCAAAAAGAAATACGAAATTATAGGATAATATGTAAAGAGATAAAAATATCTCAACACTCCCCCTCAAGCTGGAGTATAAATATCTATCATTCTCAGCTTGGAATAGCAATAGTGAAATGGTCCCTTTGCAAGTGCTTTGGTGAACATGTCAGCAACCTGGTCACCTGAAGTAACATGAGAAGTGAATATAAACCCTTTCTGAATCAAATCACAGGTGTAGTGGCAATCGGCCTCAATGTGCTTTGTTCTTTCATGAAAGGCTGGATTATTTGCTATAAGCCTATAAATAGTGCAGCTTGGTTATCACATTGTAGATACATAAGAAGAGGCGCCTCCATAGTTAGGTCAGTCCGGACAGACTTGACCCATATCATTTCTGTGTTCCTTGGGCCATTGCCTTATATTCTGATTCTGCACTAGATCCGACCACAACTGTCTGCTTCTTGCTCCTCCATGAAACTAATGAGCTGCCCACAAACACAGTGAAGCCTGAAGTTGACTTCCTGTCCTTGGGACACCCAGCATAGTCTACATCCGCGCAACATGATATTGTCAGGGTCGTGTCTCTTCTGAATAGAAGTCCAGCACCTGAAGAAGACTTGAGATACATCAAGATCATATTGACTGCATCCATATGAGACTACCTAGGTTGCTCCATAAATTGGCTAACTCTGCAGACTGCAAACGATATATCAAGCCTAGTAATGGTGACATACAACAGTTTCCCTACCAACTCTCTGTACTGTCTCTTATCCACCTCTGCTGAGTTATTATCATATAACCGAGCATTGGGATCCATTGGAGTAGTAGCCAGTCTACAACCTGTCATACCCGTCTCAGATAGGAGGTCAATGATGTACTTCCTTTACGTCATTACCATTCCTTGTTGGTTTCTTGCAAATTCTAGTCCAAGAAAATACCTCAGCTTACCAAGATCCTTGATCACGAACTGTTGTCCAAGAAAATCCTTGATTGCCTAAATTCTTTCATTATCACTACATGTGATAACAATATCATCAACATAAACTAAAATAACAACAGTACCTCTCTGAGTTCTCTTAACAAAAAGAGAATGGTCTTCAGTAGATTTGGCCAAACCCTGTAGTTCAATCAACTCTGAGAGCTTCTGAAACCACATCCTCGGACTCTGCTTAAGACCATATATAGCATTATGAAGATTACACACCATACTAGACTCCCCCTCAACAGTAAACACTGGTGGTTGTTGCATGTAAACTTGTTCTCGGAGGTCGTCATACAAAAAGGCATTTTTGACATCTAATTGGAAAAGAGGCTAATCCTTCACCACAACAATAGCAATAAGGATACAGAGTGTAGAGTGATGCGCGACACAAGAAAAAGTATCGTGATAGTCCACCCCATAAGTTTGGGTGAATCAACGCACTACCAAGCGGGCCTTGTATCTGTTCACTGATCCGTCTGCGCGGTGTTTAATGGTAAACACCCATTCACTGCCAACAACAGAAGCACCTTGGGGAGCGAGTACGACACTCCACATGCCTCGAGACTGTAAGGCAGTCATCTCTTCTTCCATAGCAAGACGCCAAGGACCACTCTGTAATGCCTCCTGATAGGATTTCGGTATCTGAACAGTTGATAAGGCGGTAACAAACCTCCAAAAGTCGCCAGATAACCGCACTAAAAAGACATGAGAAGAAAGAGGATGCATCGTGCATGCACGCCTCTTCCGTCATAAAGCAATAGGAACATCCAAGTCCTCTGTATCCTTAGAAGGGGCATTATTAATAACATCCTACACACTCAACACCAGTGCCATCAAAGGAATACAAATGCTCAGGATATACCTTAGGCGTGATAGATGATGGTGGAGGCACATGAGCACGAGGTCGGCGCTGGTAAACCTGTGGAAAGAAATTAGATGTGATAGGAGGCGGAGGCGATGGTGGTGGACGTGGTGGTGGTGGTGGTGATGGAGGTGGTGGTGGTGTAAGAGAGACAGGAGGTAGTGGCATATAAACCCCTTCCCACGTTCTGACGAAATGAGCTTGTCACCTGTAGCAGAAAAATACATGATGGATTCAAAAAAGGTGACATCAACACTAACATAGTACCTTCGTCGGGCAGGATCAAAACAACGATAACCCTTTTGGGTCTTGGAATACCCACCAAAACACACTTGGCTGCTTTAGGAGAGAGCTTGTCAAGACCCGGAGACATCTGATGAACAAATGCAACACATCCAAAAACACGAGGTGCGAGAGAGAAATGACCCTTCTCAGGAAACACAACCGAGAACGGAATTTTCTCCCCCAAAATCGATGAAGGCATACGATTCACCAAATAACATGCAGTAAGAACAATGTTTCCCCAGTAGGAATGAGGAGTACAACTCTAATTAGAAGAGTCCTGGTGTTATCCAAGAGGTGGCGATGTTTCCTCTCAGCCACTCCATTTTGTTGGGATGTATAAGCACATGACGTCTGATGCACAATACCATGACAACTAAGAAACTGAGAAAGCTGTAGTACACAGAATTCAAGTGCATTATCAAAACGTATATACTTGACATTTGCAGAAAAAAAATATTTCTTATTTCATTAATAAAAAACTGAATGATAGGACTAGCATCAGACTTGTTTTTTAGCAGAAAGACCCATGATAATCTAGGGAACTCATCAACAACAACAAGATAAAAACGATGTTTCTGAAGATCAGGAACATGACTTGGACCCCAAATATCCAAATGAATCAACTCAAAGAGGTCATGACTACTTTGACCCTGACGAATCTGAAAGGTGGACATATGATGTTTCCCAAGCTGACAGGCCTCACACTGGAAAGTAGAGCGAGGAGAAATCTGAGGAAGAACATGACGCAACTTTTGCAGAGGAAGATGACCAAAGCGAAGATGCCACATATATGAAGAGACAGATCCAGTGCGAAGATAGGAGACAGCAACATAAGGAGATTGCACCAGTCTGTATAGGCCTCCTTGCTCACGACCAGTACCAATCACCCTGCCCGTTAGAATTTCCTGAAACACAAGAGCAGAGGGCTAGCACGACAATGCAAATCCTTGGTGATTTGGCTCCTAGATAATAAATTCATAGAGAATTCAGGAGCGAAAAGAACATTCTGAAGCGCATTTCAGGAGTTAATTGCACCTCCCCATGACCAGTAATGGAGGAATGTGTCCCATCAATTATCACCACAGATATACCTGACTGAGTCGAGTTATAGGTATTGAATTGTCCTCTGTCACCACAAAGGTGATGCGATGCTCCTGAATCCATGATCCACTCTGACAAGCCTGCCCTGTAACGGCTAGTAAAAGCATATGTTGTACCTGATGTAAATGCAGTGGCCGAGGCTGCTACCTCTAAAGATCCTGACTGTGTGCTGGTTGATCCGGGAGACGGCATAATCTCCCTAAGCCGTGCAACTAACTCATCAAACCTCTGATCAGATGCGCTAGACGAACTGCTGCTCGGTTGGATATGTTCTGCCACACGAGCTGAAGCGAAAAAATCATGCTTAGAATAGCATGTTTCCTCGGAATGACCTGACCTATGACAATAGGTGCATGGCTGCCGAAGGGGTCTATTGCCCCCTCCCCCCTTCCACGGCCACCTTGGCCACGAAACTGTGTAGTACTTCCCCTACCACGAGATGCTGCCATGGTTGAAGAAGTCGGAGATGCAGAAGAACTGCTAGAAGATATGGAGAGTCTGCTCAACCGACGATATGCTCCCTCCATCAGAGGAATAGTGGCAACAGTAAGAATCTATGCTCTAGTTGCATCATACTCAGGATCCAGTACCGCTAGAAAGACTCGTGCCATCATGGAATCCATGTATGCCTTGAGTTGCTCTGGTGTATCAGTCAAGGGAATGTAACCATGTAATTTCTCAAACATACCCCTAAACGAAGTGTAAAGGGTATGGAGAGGACGATCATTCTGCTTCGAAGTGAAGATATCGTGTTGAAGTTGCAGAATCTTTAATTTATTCTTTGTCGGAGAATATGTAGCGACGAGAATGTCCCACATAGCCTTTCTCGTGGGTTGGCTCAAAAGTCAAAATGTCATTGGTTATCTCCATGGATACTGTTCCAGAAAGCCATACTCGTGCATACGCATCATCTGCCTCCCATGAGGCATTAATCCCAGTCTTGTCGACGGGCTCCTCCTGTGTAAGGATATGGTTCTTGCCATTTCACTGCATTAGACTCATGAACTGCATGGACCACGGTTCATAATTGGTTCCATCCATCTTCACAATGGGTATTGGACCTTTGAAGGCACCTAGGGATGGAATATTTGCCTTGTTGTCCGACATGATGACAACAATCTCTCAAAACTGGGGATGCAAACTTGGACAGAGAATGTCTACACAGATATAGGAAGATGGTTGTGGGTGCAGACTCATATCACAACCACTTCCATTCTTTGAAGACTCCCTTGGAAGGCTAGGATCTTTTAGAATATCACGTCACACCTTAGGAGATCTGAACCGAGCCTCCCGAGAATGTAGGACATGCTAGGGCATGTGAGGGCGCACTGGCACACGAGGGCATGCGAGGGTGTGCGCGCTAGGGAACGCGTAGGCACACTGGAAGGCGTACTGGGGCACGCTAGGGCATGCGCAGCTGCACTGGGAGGCACATTGGGGCACGCTATTGCGTGCGCAGTTGCACTGGAACGCTGATGTGCGAAGGTGCGCAGGTGTACAGGCACGTACAAACTCACAGAGGTGCGCAGGTGCACAAGCACGCACAAACGCACAGAGGTGCACAGGCACCCGTGCTGGAGCACCTAGGAGCGCAGGTCACGTGCGCGCGGTGTTGCGCAAATACGCAGCAGCATAGCCACACGGTGGCGCAGTCGGACGGGCAGCGACGCAGGCACGCAGAAGCAAGGCGTGTGGCGATGCGTGAGGGTTTTGGTGGGGGACACAGATTTAGGGCACGGGCTCCGGTCTAAGACCGTCGCTCTAATACCATATAGAAAGGTGAAAGGAAAAGTTATATTCAACGTAACCCTAGAGCTATCATATATATGAGAAAAGCTCTAAGGTAAATTACATAGATAACCAAAAAAGAAATATGAAATTACAGAATAACATATAAAGAAATAGAAATATCTCAACAACAACAAAAGATAGTATTGTAAGGATAGATAACATCATTGCCCAAGGTTACAAAAGTCGGTAGTCGGTACTCGGTCGGTTGGGTCACTGACTAAGGATTAATCGGCAGTCGGGTGACTAATCGGATTTAGTCGGACTTTAATCGGCTTTAAATTTTATAATTATTTTAAATATATAACTCATTTTTGTACATGTATTTACATAAATTTTATACATTTTTATACTACCATAATAAAATAAAAGAAATACTTGAATTTAAGTAAAACATTAAGCATATTATAGTAAGTTTACTCATAAAAAAAGTAAAACAATAAAAAATTATGATATCTCTAAGCAAAAATTGGTCGATTAGTATACCTAGTCAGAATTAGTCGGTACTCGGTCGGTCACCCTACTGACTAGACTAGTTGAACCTACTAATCGGGCTAGTCAGGAGACTTTTACAACACTGTCATTGCCATAAAAGAGGTCTCAAAGTAGTTAACATCAATTTAAGTAAATCCTTTCACTCCAAGCCTTGCGTTCAGCCAGTCAATGGAGCTATTTGAAGAGTGTTTGGTCATAAAAACCCATCTGCAGGCAACAGGAATCACGTTTGGCAAACATGCTACAAGGTCCCACGTGTCCAAGGAAATAAGTGCATCCATCTCCTCCTATATGGCATGTTTCCAACCATGATTCTACAGGGAACGATGATGATCACAATGAACAATGATTGCCATGAGAGCATTTACAAAACTCATGTCACGACTAGATAAACTATCAGTAGAAGTAAAATATGACAAGGAATGTAGAATACTTTGCCTTTTTTGGATTTTCGCAGTGCAACTGGGTGTTCTCAGGGAGCAACCGTACTTGCAGTGGTGGGACCACTTGTAGAATAAATACATGCTGGCTACATTGAAGTAGGGCCCCTATTGTTTTATGTGATAAGAAAGTTCCTTTGAAAATCAAAGGAAAAATTACACAGCAGGCGTAAGACCTAACATGCTCTATGGATCTAAATGTTGACCTATAAACCATAGATCTGTGTAGAGAATGACATTATAACAGTAGTAGAAATGAACGTTAAGGTGGATGTGTAGTTTACACAGAAAAAGATCGGATTCGAAATGATGCGATCAGAAGGAAAATTGGCGTGGCTCCAATAGAGGATAAGATGAAATAAAATCGTTTAAGATGGTTTAGCCATTTGTAACAAAGGTCGACGGATGCACCGGTTAGAAAATGTGAGATTTGGGATGTTAAGCTGATTAAGAGAAGGCGAAGAAGTCCCAAGAAGTGTTAGAATGAGACTATCTGAAGGGATCTTAGTTTTTTGGATCTAAACCCGAGAATGGCCCAAAATAGATCTGAATGGAGGCAAAGAATCCATGTAGTTGACCCTCCTTAATGTGGGACAAGGCTTTGTTGTTGTTGTTGTTGTTGTTGTAAAGCCACTTGAAGAAGACATATCATCCTACAAATAAGGATCAAAGAATAAACAGAATCCGACTAATATTATGTGTTTCCTTTTGCACACAATAGGAGGAATAAGAAGCTCTAAAGGTATTGCACTGATAGATTGAGTGCAGAAATGTAACATCCACTTTTCAATTAAACCCGAACTCGACCCGATCAGGCTCTGATTAACCCAATAAAGTTATCTGGCAACATTAGATAATCTAAAACGGCCAATTGATCATGAATCAAAAGTCGTTCGGGCGAAATCGACCAAGAATCGGTCGCATCGCAATGCGTGCCGCGAAAAAGCCGCAACACAAATTTGGAAACTGCAAAACGAACCAAGAACACCTAAAAATCTGATTCGACGAAATAAGACCAACGGAATCGACCGTTCATCAATCGGAGATCGTTTGATATTTTAAAATCACAAAATTTAAACCTAAACCAAAATTGTCTCGAAAATTTCGGGGATCCAAACACGAACAAAAGTATATCAATATTATACTCATTTTGATTGTCGCTCAGAGACGATTGCAACGAGATACTATGTGTCGAAATCCAATACTCGAGGCACGGATACGATCAACTTTATGTTGGTTAAGGAAAGAAAGTTTTTTAAAAATATATATATTATTTAAATTATTTAATACACAGTTTGCTCGGTTATAATATGAAATAAAAATTTAAATTACCCTGTTGTAACAGGAGCAATGTATTATAAAAAAGAATATATTTCCAGCAGCGAGGTGATAGCTGTAGCCACTTGTTTTCTTTTCTTATTCCATGTGACAATCCAAACCCCTTATTTATATCACCTCCCATAATTCCTTATCCCAATCTCCTCTCCAAACTCCATCGGGGGAAAAGGGAGAGAGATTTCTCTTTCCTGCTACAATTAAGAGCAGAAATCTCTGCTCTTCCCTCTGAAGATACTGCTGCTCCAGGGAACAACTCCCCTCCTGCATCCTTCTTCCATGCATATCGCAGCTCCAATCCAAGAGGATTTTGCATGCAAGATTTAATCTACAAAAGATACAATCCTAAACCTATATTTGCTGCCATACATGTATATTATGCTTGATCTTTTGTACATTTACAGCCCTTTTTTGCTACAATCTATTAAATTGAATTACAATTCTGTTCATATTGGTTCTCATTTAGATAGTGCATGCTTCTTTGGTGGGAAATATATACTAATAATATGCACTATAATTTTAGTTGTTTACGAATGATCACAGTACTGCAGCATGATGAAAACAAATCTGGCTTCCAGATACTTAATGTTAGATTTCTTATACTGTTCAATCACAATAGTATTCTCTGGAATCGTAGGTTCATGCAAAGAGGTTAGGGGACCCGGTAAATACTGTGCTAATTATAAGGACATACTGGATTTGTGTTAAATTAGGAAAAAATGAAATTTTTATTATATATATATATATATCTGTTCTCTCTGCTAATCAATAAAAATTTAAAGTCAAGAATTTAGAATTTAGGTTTAAATTCTAATTACTTGACGGTTCATTGTTCAAAAAAATCAATATCTTCTTAAATTGGTTTAAATGCCATAAAGAATGAAAATCAATAATCCTTTCCAAAACACATCCAAAAAGCCATAACTATTTAGATTCAAGAAAACCTAAAAGTGATAGCACGAATATTTTTTTTTTTGAAAGCTCAAAAAAGGGGGAGACACGCGATGGTGTTCACCCCAGTATATTTTATTTTAGAAGAACAAGATACTTACATCGTGAGAGGGGGAAGAAGGGAAGAAGAGGGAGGGACCAACGCAAAAACAAGGAATGCGACAACCGGCCCCGAGGACCAACTAAGTAGACCAATCAGCAATTAGGGAGGTAGCCGCGGCAATTACATTCTCCTCGTAGAAGCGCGCGCCCGCGAAGATGACGTCGTTGCGAGCCCTCCAGATCGACCAAACGCGCGCCAAGGGGCCCAGCAAATGCGAACGGGGACGCCTTCTGTTGGCCCAAAGGATATTGCAGAAGTCTTCCGAATCGGCCGCACGAGCCCAAGCAACCTCGTCCCAAATCCGAGACACCGACGCACAAAGGAAGAACAGGTGGTCCGCCGATTCGTTAGACGCCCCACAGAGCTGGCACAGGATGCTTGGAGTGTGAAGGAAGGAGGCACACCGGTCACGAGTCAACAGCCTCCTATGTCGAAAAACCCAGAAGAAGAAGGTGATCCTAGCGGGCAAGCGGAGCCCCCAAAAGAGAGCACAGTCACGAACCAAGGAGGCATCCAGGGGGGGCAAGCGGAAGCAAGGCATAGAAGGCCTTGCGAGAGGAGAACGGAGCATCCGTCCAAGCCCAGTGATCCCTCCCGCCAGAAGGGGAGGAGGAAGAGGAAAGAGCCTCCAGCAGAGAGGCCAGGTCATTGGCGCGCTGGTCCGAAAGGAACCCCGAGAAAGCGGGGCACCAGCCGTCGTTGAGCCAGTAGTCAGCAATGGTGGCCAGGCGGTTAGACGCCAAGGAGAACAGCCGCGGGAAGCGAGTCCGGAATGCGCCAGGCCCCGTCCAGTCGTCCAGCCAAAATTTGAAGTCAGCACCCGATCCCAGTACCGGGGAGAACAAGGAGCGGTTTTTCTGATAAATAACAAAGACGTAGCGCCAAAAAGGGGAAGAGTGAACAGGGCAACTCCCGCGCATGAAGGAGTTCCAGTCCTCACCCAAAATCGCACGCAGCACGTTGCCAAAGAAGGAGACATCCTTGCCCCAAATCTTGAGCACCCATTTCAAAAGCAGGGCCTCATTGACCCAAGCCAAGGAGCGAACGCCAAGGCCGCCCAATCTCTTGGGCCGAGTAACCACATCCCAAGCAACCAAGTGAATCCCACGGCCGCTGCCATCCGCCCGCCCCCACAAGAATCTTCGCATACATTTTTCCAACCGATCCCGAACACCCATCGGCAACTTCCGAACTGAAAGGAAGTAGATGGGAATTGCAGAGAGAACCGACTTCAGGAGGATGAGACGACCGCCCCGGGAAAGCAAGGAGGCCTTCCATCCCGCCAAGCGTGACTCCACCCGCTCCAAGATCATCCGCCAGTCATTAACGTGGTTCCGCCCAATCGAGAGAGGAACACCAAGATAAGAGAGAGGGAGCCCCCCAATCCGCGAGCCGAGGATACGGCTGCAGTCAGCCTCCTCAAGCGCCGACAAACCAAAAGGCACCATACAGCATTTGTCAAGATTAATCGTCAAACCCGAAAGCTCACCGAATAGGGAGATCGTATGTGCCATCCCAGCCACCGCGTCGGACTCCCCCTCAATGAAGCAAATGGTGTCGTCCGCGAATTGAATAATAGGCATACATAATCCTCCCGTCCGAAATCCCGAAGTGAGACTAGCGTCAATGACGCCTTGCACCATCCGAGGCAAGACATCCGAGGCAAGCACAAAGAGCATAGGGGCAAGGGGGCAGCCCTGACGCACCCCCCGGCGAGGCTGAAAGAGACCGCCCACCGGCCGACCGTTGACAAGCACGGAGAGAGAGACCGTGGAGATACATCTGCGCATCCAAGAGATCCAAGCATTTGGGAAGCCCCGCCGATGAAGGACATACCATAGGAACCGCCAGTCAATCGAATCATATGCTTTGGAGAAGTCGATCTTCCAAAGAATTCCTTTCTTTCTCTCTTTCTTCCAATCAGCCACAATTTCCGAGGCCACAAGGATACAATCCGCAATATGTCGACCCTTAATAAACGCACCTTGAACCGGCGAGATGAGGCCATTCAGAATCGGCGCTAAACGGTTGGCAAGTGTTTTAGCAACAATGAGGTAGATAGCGTTAGATACGGCGATGGGGCGGAAATCGTCGAGGTGAAGAGCAGGAGATTTCTTCGGAATAAGAACGATGTGAGCCCTGTTTATACGATCAAAACCATGATTACCCGAGCAGAAATCAGAAGCCACCGCGAGGACGTCCCCCGAGACCACCTCCCAAAAATCCTTGTAGAAAGAAACGGGGAAGCCGTCCGGTCCCGGGGAAGAGTCCCCATTCAGGCTCCACACAGCGGATTTAAGCTCGACCAAGGAAATAGGCCGAGTGAGAAGAGAGCAGTCAGCATCCGAGACCCGGGGGACCCCCTCCCCGAGCCAGCGCCATCGCCGAGGGGGGATGGCAGAAGAAGAACGGCGGAATTGCGCAGAGATGGCATTACCCATCGCACGATCATCCGAGAGGACCTGCTCATTGATGGAGATATACCGGATAAAATTTAGACGACGCCGGTTACTAGCCGCTCGATGAAAGAAAGCCGTATTGGCGTCGCCCTCCTTGAGCCATTTAACCTTAGACCTTTGGCGCCATTCAATACACCGTTTTTTGTCCTCAGCCTGGACCCGAGCAATAGCATTCGAGCGGTCAAGAAGCTCACCCATAGACAGATCACGGTCGTTCTCCAAGGAGTCCAAGTGTACGATAATATTCTCAGCCTCGAAGCGAGTAGCCTTGCGCGAATGCCTAATGATAGCTTTGAAATCAGCAAGCACCCAACGGAGGGAGGAGAGCTTTTGAGTTAAAATTGCCGCCGCCGAACCCGAGGCCGGGAAGTTGTTCCAGTGGTTCGCAACAATGTCTTTAAAAGATGGTTCCAAAAGCCAGCTTCTTTCGTATCGAAAGAGTCCACGAGGAGTAAGACCAGCTCCGTCATCCCATAGGATAGGAGAATGGTCCGAGAAGGCACGAGGACGAGAGCCAACAGAGCAGAGAGGGAACGAGTCCATAGCCAAACCATTACCAAGGAAACGGTCAATCCTGGACCTAGAAGAATTGTTCCGCCACGTGTAGGAGATATCATTCGGAACCAAATTAGTAAGCGCCAAATCGTGAATTAGATCCCGAAGAGCTTGAGAGTCAGGATCGCGACCACCCCGACCACGAGGACGATCAGAGATGTCAATGGTGACGTTGAAGTCCCCGCCAATAATCCAAGGTATCCTAGAGAAAGCTTCGTCCGCAGCACGAAGATCATCCCAAACATCCCGTCGCAGAAGGTGGGACGAAGGAGCGTAGACACAAGAGATAGCGAGAGGGGCTCCCGAGCGGACGTTTTCCAGAACAACGGAGAGAACATGACGCCCAGCAAGCATGGAACTAAAAGAGAACAAGCGAGGCTGCCACGTAATCAACAAACCTCCCGCAGAACCAACCGCATTAATCGCACGGTATTCCGAGAAGGAACCAGCACCAAAGGAACGCCAAGAATAATCATCAAGAGTTGCGAGCTTAGTTTCTTGAATACATGCAACATCACACTCCCATTCCAAGAGCCGGGAGCCCAGAGTTCGTCGTTTTACCATGTCACCCAAGCCACGAACATTCCAAGACAAGAGCTTCATTAAAAAACAAGTATAACGGCCCGAGAAAGAAAACTCCACGCGCAGACCACCAACGTCAATCAGAAGCACCCGATCCCGGGGGAGTTGCCCCCTACCCCTGTTCGTCCGAAGAATCCGTGCCAGCCGGAATGGCACGCACGCCCGTAGCATCCACAGCCTGGCGAAGGGTCGCGCAAGAAGGAGCCAAAGCAGGAAGATTGGAGGCGTAGCATCGCCTAGAGTACATGGACCCGTAGCGCCTGAAGGAGGAAGCCGTCCCTGCATCTGTAGGAAGGGCTCCCGATATCTGGGGAGAGAGAGCCAGAGAGGGGACAGGGGGGGCGAGGCGGAGACGAGGCGAACACCGTGGAAGAAGCATGCACCTGAAGGGGCTCAAGATGAAACACCAAGGGGGCGTGGCGGGGCAAACGAGACCCCGAATCCGACAACCGCGGCCACGATCCGCTCAAGGACGAGTTGTCGCCCCGAACCCGCGAGAGATCCGCGAAGGGGTCCGAACAGCCGACCCGAAGCACAGGCGACGAACCGAATCTAATAAAAAAAGAAGGCGAATCGTTCTCGATCCCCTCCCTCCCCGCCGAAAACGAAGATTCGCGCGTCAGACGAGAAAACCGAAGGGGCGTCTCGGAACAAGCACCAACATCATTAGAGGGCGTCGTCACCACGGAGAGAACCGGCTGCGAATCCACGTGGCAACCAGGAGATGAAGCGTCAAACGCCACGTGGAGCGCAGAAGACGGAGCGTCGGCAGGTTCCGGTAGGGCGACGTCCGCCGCGGGAGACGGAAGGATGTCGTCATGCAGCGACGGAGCATCCGAGTCCGACGAAGGAGGCGGAAGGACAGTGAGGACCGGACGAAAGAACCAGGAGCCAATCTCGAGAGAGCCAAAGACGGAGCGCTCGCTGGACTCGCGGAGAAAGGCCGGAGAGCACTCGAAAAGCACCTTCACAGACTGCCAGTCGGCTCCGGGGGAGAGGCCGTCGTCGAAGATGGAGAGAATCGAGCCCCACCGGCGGAAAGCCTTGTTGAGCACAGGAATGGACCTCGAGAGAAACGGAACCCCCGAGATGGAGGCCAGACACACCTCGGTCGAGATCGAAGCACCATCAGCCACCCGTGGAAGACGCCAGAAAACCGCATCATTAGAGCCATGAAAGAGCATGAAATCCCGAAGCTGTGGCGAGAGGCCACGAAGGCAACAGTGAGAGGCGTCCAACAAGCAGAAGTCCCCAAGGAAGGAGTCGCCAAGCTCGCGCAGAACCATCTCCTTCACCGCCGCCCAGCCAACAACTGGGTGGCGAGCGACCCCGATAAGAACAGAGGAGGGCCCACCGCCCGAAGCCGCCGCCAAGCACTCACCGACCACATTTGGCGCCGCCGAGCACTCACCAACAACAGCTGGTGCACCAACCAAGAGGCCAGAGGTCTCCGCCGCCACCCCAAGAGGTTGCGGAGAAGAAGCCACCACCTGAGCGAACGACCGCCCCTGGATGGAAGGACGAGAAGGACGATCCACCACCGCACGCACCGAGAATGAAGGCGGGGGCGGAGAAGGAGCCACCACCTGAGCGGAGGACCGTCCCCGGATGGAGGAACGGGTCGGACGAGCCTCCACCGCCCGCACCGAGATTGAAGGACTCCCCGTCCTAAGGATATCGCGTTGTCGAAGCCACCCACACGAAGCACGACGATGACCAAGATCCCCGCAAGCAAAACAGCGAGGAGGTTGAGGGCAAGCAGAGGCAATATGACCTCGCTCCCCGCACCTGAAGCACCGCTTCCCAGCCTTCCGACGAGTAACCGTCCTCCAGCCCGCCGCCGACGTGGCAGCATGGGTGTAGACACTGTCCACGTCGAACGAAGCGTCAGCCGCACCCTCCGAACAGCTGGTCGCCACCCTCGCACCATTGATATGAACCTCCGAGCCTACAAGCACCGCCCTCGACCCATCCGAAGATGTCTTCGAGAGAGTCGCACGAGCACCGCCCCCCAGAGACCCGCAGCCACTCGCTCCCATCGCTCTCCGGTGCACAACCATGCTATATCCGGGTAGCGATAGCACGAATATTTATACAAATAGTCAACATGTAATTCATAATATCATGTTCCTCTTGAAATGGCCTAATGCCTCACTTCGATTATATTGTTGTAAGTGCATACCTGACATATTGGATTAAAAAAAATGGACAACAGTATGGTAATTAGTCAGCAAATACTGTGAAGGAGGAATGATAACAAATGTATATAGCATTCTTTTCCACCTGGAAATAAGGTTATGGGGTTTAAATGAATATGTAGTAGAGTGTATGTATCCTTAAGAAAATGGTTGGATCAAGGTTTCAAAATATATAATAATGTTTCAAGTATGACCATTATATTAGTAGAAGACCTAGGAATAAATTATTCAAAAACCAGAACTACGGTACATATCAACAATTAGCAAAGATAATTAGAGCGTAGTATTTTCTAAATCTACTAGACCAACTTCAATATAACTATTTTGACTGATAAATAATATTCTAAGGTATAATCTACTAACCATAGATTAGTTCAGTCTATCATAATGTGATATCAATAAAATGATTGACCTAGAGATATAGATCTGCACGACTGATCACATGATGAATTGAGAAAGGGATGAATGAATAAGTGAAGATGATAGTGAATCAATGTTGACCTATAATTTAAAGTGCCGGTCACAGTGACCCTTACACCTGACCGTGCGAGGGCGCGTCGGGCAGCGGCCGCCAAGTGCGTGGGTCTAGGATCCCAGTCCTTTCATGGTTTTTACGCGAGCTCGCCGTGTTTTTACGCCTCGTTGGGATCCCGACTTTAGACCAGCTCCGCTGACCCTTTGTTTTAGGATACCCAGGCGGGGGATCCTCGGTTTTCAGTTTTACGTACGAGCTCGTTTGCCGGTACTAGTCGGGTCGTTTTCTAGAGCGACTTTTTCGGAGAGTCTCTCTCACCCGTCTCAGTGGTGTAGTTTTGGAGTAGACCTGTCCCTCTATTGGATCGCACTTCCAATTAGAGGGCGAGACGGAAGAGCCCTTTTGTTGGCTACCTCACCGCTTGAGTTTTACTTTCGCCAACAGACTTGGCGATTCTACATCCAGATCATCCATATCTACATCTAAATCATCGAGAGTTGCATCTGAGAGAGTTACAGTTAAGGTTTGGAGGAAATCACAATTAAAATTGAGTTGATTAGAAGTGACTTTAATCTGATTCGAAATTCCTATAAGTTAGTGGACGTGTTGGGAACTTAGTTAGGATGCATCACATAACACCGCATACCTACGGAGGCACCCCAACGCTAAGGCACTTTTAATACCTTAGAGTCATAGTGTGAGGTTACACACAGACCAAGACCACAGACTATCCACTAACTCAAAAGATTAAATAGAATTAAGAATCAAATCAATCATCAACATATCAGTCCATTATCAAAAACCATGACATAATCTCAATAACCAGAAAATAGCATCTACATGTGCCATCAACTATATATATATAAGATCCACAACATGATCTCCAAGACCCAAAATCATGATCTTTAAAACACAAGAGATCATTATATGTTTAGGGGTTATCATCTAAACTTTATATAAATATATATATGGGAAGAATGGGAAAAAGGGGTGAACAGGTGAACTACGTACCAAACAGTTGAAAACCATTCTCTATGCAGGTAGTGGTAAATTTTTCATCGTACATGCCCTTCTACTTGCTTGCTTTTGAACAGAATAAATGCTTGTTGTTAAAAAATATGAAGAATGCGGAAGCGATTGATAAACAGAGCATAAAGAAGAAAGATAGAACATGGAACACCATGATTTTATGTGGAACCCCCCCCCTTTTTTTATATACAGCACAGCGGACCCGTTGGGCCCAAATTAAGCAGCAGACATATTTTTTTTTAAATAAACGCAGGCCCATTCTCTTGGGCAAAATAGGAAATCCCTTTAGGGTTCCCATCGGGGAACCCCTCATATGCCGCCGCACGATGGAGACTTGGAGGATGCCGCCCGCGCCGCCTGGGAGGTCTGCGGCTGATGGGGCTCGTCACTCGAGCGGCTCCTGCTGCTAGATCGGGAGGTGCACCGCCTCGCGCCTGGGGCGCCGCCTTGCACCTAGAAGTGCCGCCTTGTGGGTAGGGATGAGCATTGGGTAGGGCCGGCCCGGCCCAGCCCAATGCCCGATCAAGCCCGGCCCAGACCCGAGCCCGAGTAACAGCTGGGCGGGCCTGGGCTCTTTTTTTGGCCCAATCAGAATTTCGGGCCGGGCTTGGGCAAGGTGAGCCCGAGCCCGAGGCCCGTGGGCCGGCCCGCTTAGAGGCCCGCCCCGAGCCCGCGTATATGCCCGACCCGAGCCCGGCCTGCATTTAGGGCCTGAGCTGAGTTTGGGCGACCCGACCCGAGCGCCCTAACTTAGGGTTTCGTAAACCCAATGGCCTCTCATTCGGCCATTCCCATCCCCCGCTCAAAAAACCCAAATCCCCCTGGCGCCTGGCGACTGGCGAGTGGCGGCTGACCCTCTCCGGCTCTCCGGCTCTCCCCGCAAGCGGCGGCCTGGGCGATCATCTTCTACGGCGTGCGTGCGGCTTGTGCGGCGGATCGGGTTAGTATTCACTTACTCGTCTACAGGTGCAACTTCTAGAGAGTGGGAGCGAGAGGGGGGGCCATGGACTCATGGTGATGGGTGTTGAGATGTGGTGCTCCCCTACGTTTTCTGGATTTTGCTGTATTAATTCTATTGAAGATCCACCAAAAAATACAGTATATGTATTATATATTTATATTCAATAGCAAGCAACTGAAGAACCTTCTGATAAATGCCAGTTAGCGTACAGACCTAAGTGTAATGAATTTATTTATGGTGAACAAGTTTGAGAACAAAGCAAAGTAAAGATGAATTGTGATTCGGGTCTAAATGAAATGTTCATCTATCAGAATTCCTTGCAATTCAACTATATCATTTGTAATTCTAACATTTCTCTCAAAATTCATGGAAATAGTACTTCATCTTTTGCAGAGAAAAATTAGACTTCATCAAAACATGTTGACTTTACATATGCTTTTTGTAGCCCCCAGAAAAAAGTTAGATGTTCTGAACATAAAGAACTGTAAATGGCTGTATATTTTTACTTCAATCCACATTCAGTTGGAGTGCCTACTGTTGAATTTTTTTAATATCCGATTTTGCATCAGATGCATTATCAGAATCTTGAACTGCATGTAATTCTATAATCCTAAATTCAACTAAACAGTAGCTCAAGTCAAGGCAACACAACAGGTAACCTACGTGGGATGGAAGAGGTTGATGATGCATGTGTTTGTGGGGGGTTGCTCAGGTTCGACTGGTTTAGTAGTGTCACGATTTGTTTGCTGTGGACTTCTCTTCTTATGTATTTAAATCTGGAGCGACTTGTCCCATGATTCCCAATGCTAATTGTTCCTGTATTAATTGTCTGCAGGAATACAACAGATTCCTTATTCGATGAGATGTTTTAATATTCATATATAAATCACTTTTGCTGCTGTGTATATTAATGGTACTCGAATAAAATACATATGAGCATTTGTTCTATTATTTCCATTCCATTACTTATATAGGACATGAACAGTATTTCAATTTTCTTTTCCAGACGAGTGGTTTTATTGTTGGTTTTATTTGATCACCATAAATTTTTGGACCATCTTGATTTGGTGTTGTGAACTTATTAACTAAATTGTTATGTAATTGCTACGGTTAACCTTCAGAAATGTCGGCTTCGCATCAAGGTGACGATGTTACTCCTAATACAGAGGAGGATGAGATTAGACGTGAAGAAGACAAAGAGGAGGAACTATTGAATGATGATCTCAAAGGGTCTAGTAAACGTGCACGCCAATCTCAATCCTGGGTGTGGAAGCATTTAACAAAGATTGGTGTTGTAGATGGGAAGGAAATGAGTCGATGCAATCATTGTAGAAAACTACTATCTTGCCAAAGTAAAAGCGGAACCAGTCATTTGATTCGTCACCTAGAAAGTAAGTGTTTGTATTTCAAGAAGGATGGTGGCTCACAATCACAAACCTTGTTAAAAGTGCATACCTCAGAGCAAGGGAGTGCAATTAGCACTTGGAAATTTAGTCCCGAATTTAGCCGCGAGGAATTTGTGAAGTGGGTGATTTCGAGTGAAACATCATTTAGTATTGTGGAAAATCCTAAATTTCGTAATTTCGTTATGAGTTTACAGCCCAAGTACAAGGTCCTCTCACGTTTTACTTTGAATAGAGATTGTATGAAAATGTATGACGCTGAGAAGAAGAAATTAATGAGCATCCTTAAAAAGTCTGAATGCAGAATTTGCATCACAACAGACATGTGGACTTCGGTCCAAAATTTGGGATACATGTCATTGACAGCTCATTTCATTGATGATCAATGGAGGATGACAAAGAAAATTCTTAGTTTTGCAGCACTAGCCTCACGACATACGGGAGAGAATATTGCAGATTTGTTAATTAGCCGTTTGAATGAGTGGAATGTGGTGAAGTTATGCACTCTGACTGCAGATAATGCATCCACCAACGATGTCGTCACAAGAAATATTGTTGACCATTTTTCATCAACAAATTCACTATTGTTTGGTGGAGGTTTTTTTCGTGTCCGATGTTGGGCACACATACTAAATCTCATCGTGCAGGATGGTCTAGCCGAGATCAAGGAAATCGTGAACAAAATCCGCAATATGGTGAAGTGCATCAAATATTCTACCCGACGGCATCAAGAGTTTCTTGAATATGCTCAACAGGAGCGCATCTTGGTAACGAAAACTTTACGGCTGGATGTTAGCACACGTTGGAACTCTACATATCTAATGCTTGAATCAACGTCACGATATCAAAAAGTGTTTAATCGGATGAAAGCACGTGATTTCCATGGGATTGATATTCCTTCACCTATGGAATGGAAGAAGGTGGAGGTAATTCAAACAATTTTGGAGAATTTTTACATTGCAACGAAGATCTTTTCTGGTCAAAAATATTCAACTGCAAACTTGTTCTTTTCTTTAATATTTGACATAGAGAAAGAATTGATTTCATTGAAGAACAATGAGGACATGTCTATTCGAAGCATGGCTGAGAAAATGTATTCAAAATTTGACAAGTATTGGAGGGACAAGGACGCCATGTTGCCTCTTGCCATTGCAACAGTTCTAGATCCACGAAACAAGTTTGAATTTTTACGTTTCTCATATTCTGAACTTTATTCGCCGGAAGAGGTGACTCAATATGTGGCACAAGTGGAGGATGTATTCCAAAGATTGTTCGATGAATATGCAGTTGCATACAAGGGAACTAATGTGGCTACAACACCAGCTCAAGGTACAACAGAAAATGATTCATGGGATGGAAGAAGAAAGGAGGACACAAGAAGCAAATTCCTAAGACAGAAAAAGGTCATATGCTCTTTGGAGTCCGGAAAGTCTGAGTTGCAATTGTATTTAGAAGATAATTCGGCAGACAACGAGGATGATGCACAATTCGATGTTTTAAAATGGTGGCAAACAAATGCAAATAAATATCGAATTCTGTCACACCTGGCTCGAGACATTCTTGCAATACCAGTCTCTACTGTTGCTTCAGAAAGTGCTTTTAGTACTGGTGGCAGAGTTCTAGATGCTTACAGAAGCCGACTTAATCCAGCCACTGTCGAAGCATTGATTTGCACGGAGGATTGGATACGCGAAGAAGGTGATGATGGAGTAGATGCAATGGATGGCGATGAAGACGAGGATGATGATGTTGATGATGGCTATAAATATTCATTGGGTAAGAATAATTTAGTACATTTTTATGATGACAACAATGATTTTAATACTTTGTATTTTACAAATTGTAGGCTTGTCGGATCTGATTGAGTAACTTGAAAATTATCTTGAATATTTGCTTCCATCTTGGAGACTGCGTTTGGAAAGGATGGAAAGGTAAGAAATGCATTGCCACTATCTTTCAAAATTTAAATAAGCATGACTTACAAGTTACAATTATCTATGGTTTTGCAGGTGGCGTTTGCAAAATGAGAATCATATATCTCTGGATGTGTGAAGAAGCTTGACTGGAAGTTTATTGGTAGAAGTGTGTTTTTATTTTTGCTATTAAATATGGGTATCATAACGATCATTGGATATGTAGATGCTCTTTGGATCCTTGGACCTGTAGACGCTCTTTTTTTGTTGGGATCTCTCGTCTTCTATTGACTCCACTCGAACTTGCTGTGAAAACTTAGTTAGCGACTAGATCAACCTTCTTTGTTGGTTTCTGCTTTGACTGTTATGATTTCATGGATTGAAATACCATCGTTGACATGGATGCTATTTTTGGAATGTCTCATCTTCTACTATTTGTCAGTAATGAATGAATCATGCACGATATAGTTCTTTTAGGCAGTTCTTTCGAACTATTGTGTTTAGAGTGGTCATTGTAAAAGGTTTTCTTGCTTATCTCTGATGAGTTATGAGGAAGAGTTGTCTGGGAGTTGCTTAGTATGTAACTTGGAATTTATTTAAGTATGCTTTCAGATTTGCATAGAACAACACTCTGGAAGCTTGATTCTGTAAGCTTGCATTTGATTTACTTTAGGCTGTTGCTAGATTAGTCATTAATGTTGCTCCTGTTTTCCTTGGTTCTTTTAAAATCATTCTTTACGATATTGTCTGTGATTTCTGTCCATTTTGTGTGCACTTCATCCCCACATCATGCAAGTAAATCGCAGGTAACCATTCTTACACTCACAATTGCCAGATTTTTGAAACGACCATTTTTCTGTGACCTCTGAGGAGCTCATTTCTCTCAGACCAAATGATGTTGGACAAGATAAAGTAATAAATGAAGTAGGCATTGTTCCTCCTGGATTTGATCTCTTCCATATCTCTCCACTGATAAACCTGCTCATATTTCTTGAGATTGAACCACATCAAACACCCCATTGATATCTTATATTCTTCCAGTTGGGATTCATTCGATCAGGTTCAAACTGTGATGAAGAGTTTGTAATGAATTAAGAAGGGGCTCATGTTAGATATAATCACCAACAATCTAATCAAGTTTTACTCAATTAGTGATGGTTAGAAAGGATTTCAAGGCCAAAAATTTCATGCAAAGGCAAATCAAGTGTACCAGGTTGATGAATGAAGGAACAGTAACGGGCCAGCCCGAACCCGGCCCGGCCCACTTAATTGCAGGCGGGCTCGGGTTTGGGCCACAAACCAAGATATCTCGCGGGCTTAGGCCCGGCCCGTTAACCCGAAAAACGAAATCGGGCTCGGGTCGGGCTAGCTTGGGCCCGGCCCGACCCGATGCTCATCCCTACTTGTGGGTCATCATCGAGGGGAGAGACAGCGACGCCGTTTGAGGGGAAGATACGATCTGGAAATCGCCGCCTTGCAGCAACCTGGAGCTGTGAAAATAGCAGGGGATCTGCGTCGCACGGATCGTGGAGGAGTCGCATAGCCAGGAGGAAGGGCTTCTGGAGGGGGAGCCGCCTGGGGTACGCGCGCGCGGATGAAGCGCGATGCGCAGCCGCACCTGCGCTAGGGATCTGCGCTTGTGGCTCTGGAGACCGTTGCATGATGAAAGAGAGGCGCCGCCTCTCGTCTGGAGGCGCACGAGGCCTGGAAGCCTCGGTGTGGGGGTTCTGCATAGGCTGCGCACAGGCAGCCAAGGAGGGTCGCGCGCAGGCTGCACATCGCCTGGAGGAAGATGACACATCGCCTGGAGGAAGATGACACATCGCCGAAGAGGATTGCGTCTAGAGGCGCAGCAAAGAGGCCCTGCTTGGCGAGTTGCGTGCAGCACAGATCTAGGGTTCGAAAGAACCCTAAAAAATTTCTCGAACAGAATATGAACAATAATCTTCAACATCAACCTCGAATCTCGAAAAATAAAAGGGATTTTATCACTTATGCCCCTCTTATTTATCACTTATGCCCCTCTTAGATATCGCAATATCAGTTATGCCCCTATCTTTTTGGTAATATCAGTTGTGCCCATCACTTCTTGCTATTTTTTCACTTGTGCCCCTCGCGTTAGTGACCGTCCATCTACAGTGCAAACGGACGATAACTTTGAGGACATAAGCGGTATTAAGTTTAAAAAAAGGGTTATATGGTCATTTTATACCCTCTTCCTCATCCTCTTCTTCTTCCTCCTCTTCCCCCATCATCTTCCTCCTCCTCCAACCTCCTCCTCCTCCCTCTCGGCCCGAAACTCCTCCCCAGCACTCACCTCCTCCCAGCTCCCCTCGAGCTCCCCGCACCTCAGTACCTCCGCCCCCGCTCCGCGTCGCGCCTGCCCCTCCCCCACGGCTCCCCCGCGCCTTCCCTCCCCCGTTCCTGCCGCTCCCCTGCCCCTGCCCCGCGCCTTCCCTCCCCCGCGCCTGCCCTCCCCCGCGCCTGCCCTGCCCCGCGCCGCCCCTGCCCCGCGCCTGCCTTTCCCCGCCCCTCCCTGTGCCTGCCTCTCCCCGCGCCTTCCCTCCCCCTGTGCCTGCCCCTCCCCTGCCCCTGCCCCGCGCCTTCCCTCCCCCGCGCCTGCCCTCCCCCGCACCCTGCCTGCCTGCAGCCCCGCCGCCCCAGGTTGCCCTCCTGCCGGCCTCCTCCCCGCGACCCCTGCGCCCCCCTAGCCTCGTCGCCCCAAGTCGCCCCCTGCCGGCCTCCTCCCTGCGCCCCCTAGCCCCAGGTCGCCCATAGCCCGCCGCCCCAGGTCAGCCCCCAGGGCTTTCAGCATTTAGATAAATTTTTGAGTAATTGATTTATGAAATGTCACCGAAAAAATCAATAAAATTCACCATTTGATCCGTAATGAGTGATATATCCATGAAAATGCAAAAATTTTAAAGATTCGATGGATGCATGAAGGTGCAACTAAGAGAGAGAAATTATGAAGAGAGGAAGAAGAACAAATGGAGGAGGAAGAAGATGAAGATGTGTGGACAATAATACCCCTCTTAACTGCACCAAGGTTTGAAAAAATCATGGTTAAGTCAACTCATTGACGGTCAATCTGACGGAAGGGCACAAGTGATATCGGAGCAAGAAGTGAGGGGTACAACTGATATTACCAAAAAGATAGGGGCATAACTGATATTGCGATATCTAAGAGGGGCACAAGTGATAAAATCCCAAAATAAAAATTATGAAAACCTCGAGAATCGAACCCGCTCTGATACCATATTAAAAAATATGAAGAATGCGGAAGCGATTGATAAACAGAGCATAAAGAAGAAAGATAGAACATGGAACACCATGATTTTACGTGGAATCCTACTCCGTGAGGAGAGGGATGAAACCACGGGAGAAGCCCTCAAAGGCGCATGCTATGCATTGCTTTTTCTCTCAATGAGTACAGTAGGTCTGGGGCTCCTTATATAGCCTCTCCAGAGCCTCCAAGTCCCACCACTAGACGATGTGGGACTAAACACATGGATGGGGTAAATGGATCTTCTCCAGGATCCATTTACCCTGCTACAACTCAATGGGCGCACAACCAAATACTCTAACACCTGTTATTTTTATATAAGTTTATGGGAGGTACTAGCGCCCGCTGACGCCTTTTCTTCCTTGCACGCATGGCAGGCAAGGAGCCTTTAGCGCAGTAGCGGGTTGATGACATCAGGTGACCGTGTATATACCAGACGGTATGTTGTTTTTGTTCAGTTTTTTATTCACTTTATGATGTAAATGCTTCCCCTCTCTTCTGTACAACATTTTGGAATATAATTTGTATACTGGCAGATTCTTATACATGATATAATTATATGAAAATTTATGAAATGAAATGGTGATGGCACTTATTTTCTTGTCTCTGTGGTATGTGCAAAGAATGTGAATGTCATATGCAAACATAGCAGCGTGAAAAAAAATTCCCTATTTTTATGTAATTGGTGCGATCTCTAGCGAATGAAATACCATGAAAATATCGTAAACGGGTACCCGGATCCGAGGGGGTTCACAAGAAACTAGACTATTTGAAATAAGTATCATTGGCATATATGTAGTTACGATATCTAACAAGATCAAAACACATGTATACATTTTGGGTCCGAGAGTATCCACAAAAGACACACTCGAGAGCAAACAACTTGTTAATAGTATGGAAGTTGTGAGCAAAAGTGGTGCAACCAAAAGACCACAAAAGCAGAGGGAGTAATTCCTCGTCTCTGTAAAGAGGAGAGAAGGGAGTGAATCTATTGAGAATCGAATAGGGTACCCGATTGATAAGGTGCATAGCACTAAGATTGGCATCACCCAAATAGATTTTTGGGGACTCTTATGTGAGCAAGGAGGGTTCCATCAATATCCAGAAGATGGCAAAGTTTCCTTTCCGCCATGCCAATTTGCTGCAAGATGTATAAACAGGAAGTCTTGTGAAGGATAACATGATTGGCAAAAGAAGTGATCAAATCAAGTTGAATTGAAGAGCATTGTCAATTCTGAACAGAGAAAGATGTTTTTTTTATCAACTGAAAGAAGGTTTTGAGAAATTTATTAATTTTTTTGCAGTTCCTTTATAAAGTACAACCAAGAAGATTTCTTATAGCCATTTACAACTACTGCAAAATACTTATGACCTCCTATAGTACGAACTAGACGAGGTCCCCAAATGTCACAATGAACTAAAGAGAAGGTCATGAATTACGAGACTTGGTCCTCTGAGGAAAAAAGGCCCAATGATGTTTGCTAAACTGGTAGACTTCAAACTCAAAAGTCTTCAGCGAGGGCAATTTAGTAAACATCTGAGAGAGGACTCTTGCAAAGAATGACCAAGACATAAATTCTAAAGGAACGGATCAGCAGAAATCGAGACAACATCAGCAAAGATGGAGTAAGCAGAGATATCAAGATAGTATAGGACATTCTTCTCATGGTCGTAACCAAAGATCTGCATCATATGGATGTCTAAAAAATAACAATACGACTTGTTAAAAATCACTGTGCAATTCATTTAAACACGTATGAATAGAAATCATGAGCACGGAAACTCTAGAAAGTCTGAGTTTGAAGGAAAACTTCATAGTCCCAGCTGTTGTAATTGATAAATGATCAAAATTGGCTAAACAACCCGACTTCACAGTAAAAGAAAGTTCTAAAGGGGTTAGGAGACTACCTTCTCCAGTCATGTGAGTAGATGTGCCAGAATCAGTAAACCAAGCTGGTGCTAAGGCAAAAGCAAAGTTGGTTACAATACTTGAGATTGTAGCCAGATTCCCATATGTGGGAGAATTCTGTAGCGGTGGCATGAGTTTCACGTAGTCTGGAGCAGAAAGTTGGGTCATCTGTCCATTGAGTTTATGATCTGAGGTCATCTATGTCATAGTTGCATCATAATTAGACAACGATGCTACGTTGGTTTGTAGTGGTTTGCTAAATTCTGCCCAACACCTCTCCGATAGATGGTTGGATATGTGGCAATGAAAATACGGAGTGCAACCGCGGCCACGACCAAAATCACAATCTCAACCTCCTCGAGAGGTATATCGGCCACCTTTCCCATATGATACCAAAAAAGCAAAGTTCTTTACAGGCTGTGGAAAATGAGTATGAGCAGTAGGAATCTAAATCGATTGCATATGGTCAAAGATGACTTGATGGATTGAGGTGTATCAAACGTGAGAAATTGGTCCTTCATAATCTGATTACGAGGATGAAGACCGGCAAGAAATCTGCAAACTTGCAACTCCGATCTCTTCACCATATGTTTGATAAAACATGTTGGCTGAAAGATGGCAAGTTCCTTGTAAAGATTGGTGAGATGTCGATAGTACTCAACGATGGTAGACTTTCACTAGGAAGCAGACCAAATATGCATGTAGATGTTTGCAAGTTGCGACTTGGTAATCTGCTGAAAATAGGTATGTGTCAGTTCGTCCCACATGTCCTTCATGATATCCTTTTACAGATTGCCCGTAATGTGAGACTCGATGATGTTGATCATCCATGTTATGACCTAATAGTTGTGCACAAGACAAGACTCATAGTCTTTGGATGTTTCCTTTAAAGGTTCCTTTATGATGCAAATGGAAAAATATAACAATAAAAAATTATTTGATGGAGGAAATTTGGAGGGATGAGGAAGAGAAGATGTGCCGGTTGCGCAAGATTTGGGAGGAGAAACGGAGATCGCGCAGAAGGAGAGAAGATGGAGATAGCATGGAGAAACTCCAATTTAATTTCAACTTAAACTACTTAAAACAATGAACTACCTTCTCCTTTATATAAAAGGACCGTGATTACAAAAATAGAAAGAGAAAAATCAAATTCCAACATACTCTGATTGGACTCTAAATATCTCTAATCGACTAAATAATTAATTGGAGATCACATGCAATCTCATTATAAGAGTAAAAATTACGACGAGCTCAATTGGACAAAAATAAAACTAATATAACCCTAATTTAATAAGACCCTAATTGAATAAACGGAAAACCCTAATTGGACATAATTGAACAGACGAAAGTCCTAATTTTTTCCTAACTCTTCGTTTCGTGTTAGATCACTATGTAAAGATAGATATCTTCCTCTAGCCACCAATGAATACCTTGAAGGGTCAAGATCCTAGCACGTAATTATATGCGCTCTTGAGTTTAATACAAGTCCCTCGAACCATCATATAAGATGTGGAAAACAATGTCATGGTATCAGTAGGAGTGGTGGCCATCGTGGTCATGGAGAGAGTTCAACAAAGTGTTGGACGCTCTAATCGTGCATATGGAAGGTGTCTAGGGAAGCAACCCTTGATGGAGAGGGATCAGCGCTAGGTAGAGAGAAGACGGGATTGCCTCGCAAGGATCCTGCAGCAGTAAGGGTCTCGCAAGAGGGCTTGCAACGCTAGGATAGCAGTCGCGATGGTGAGGCAAACCCACATGGGGCCTAGCAACAGCAAGAGAGGCCCGTCTAGGACCTCATGGCAATGCGTGGGGGGTCTTGGGTGGTGTTGGTGCCACGCAAGGCCTAATGGTGACGAGAGAGGCATGTGCGAGACCTAATAGCAATACACGAGGGGTATCAAGTGGAGTTAATGTCACGTGTGGTCAAGAGGGAGAAGGGGGAGAGAGAGAAGGGATGATGGTGACCGTGGGGTTTGGGTACAAGATATGGTATGGGTTTGTCTCTCTGGTACCATACGGAGAAAGGAATGAGAATGCAATCAAATAGTTTATTCATGAGTGTGAGGTTTCTTATATAGTGAGAAACCCTAGAGAGCGATAGGTGGCAATTACATAATAGTGTCAATGGGTTACAAATAAAATAGCAAACAAGGAAGTAAATTAGGCCGCGCGTACCTTGTTCTTATTCCGAAGTCGACCGCGGCCTCTTCGATCGGGGAGTTCCGGCCCATTGCGGTTTCCAACGCTATCTACCTTATCACGGCAAAGGTCTTCGCCCGTAGACTTAATGTTATCCTGGGGGATCTCATCTCTCCGGCTCAGGCGCTTTCGTCCCGGGGCATCAAATCTCTGATTGTGTCTCCCTCGCATCGGAAATTATTGCTGATTGGCGAAGGACCGACACTAGCGGCATCCTTTGGAAGGTGGACTTCTCCAAGGCATACGATACTCTTGATTGGAGATTCCTTTGGAGCGTGCTCAAGAGAAAGGGCTTCCCTAACATCTGGATCACTTGGATGCGACGTTGCATTTCTACGGCGTCGTTTTCATTGTTGATCAACGGGACCCCGGAGGGGGTTGGATCCAACCCGCAGGGGGGTTCGCCAGGGGTGTCCCCTTGCTCCAATGCTGTTCATTCTTGCAGCTGACGTTCTTTCTAACATGGAGGAGGGCGTTGGGGGCCCAAGGGTTGACTAGGGGCTTCTCGAAGGAGGGGATGGAGATTCCGATTGGCGCAATACGCTGACGATACGCTCTTCTTCATAGAGGGGGGCATCGAGGAGGCTTCCGGCATGGCAAAGACGCTCGAGATCTTCTCGGAGTTATCGGGCCTAACGAAGAACAATTCGAAGTCGGTCTTCATTCCTTTTGGCCAGGCAGAGCTTGTTTCGGCCAACCTGGAGAGGGTGTTGGGTTCAAGCAGGTCCTCGCTCCCCCTTGATTACCTTGGCACTCCTCTTTCGCTGGGGCGTACGCGTATCAGGGACTGGCTGCGGGTGGTGGAGAAGTTCGAGGCGAAGCTAGCGGGTTAGAAGGCTGCAATCCTCTCGAGGGGGGGCGGCTGGTGCTCTTGAAGTCCGTCCTCTCCTCCATCCCGATCTTTCTGCTCTCCAATCGTAAGATGCCTAAAGGGCTGCAGGCGCGGCTGGAGAAACGGATGCGGTCTTTCTTATGGACCAGCGGTTCGGCTGGTTTTAGGGGAACCATTTGGTGGGTTGGAAGGAGATCTTGCGGCAGAAGGCTGACGGGGGCTTGGGGATCAAGTCCCTTGAGCAAATGAATGACACTCTCTTATTAAAGTGGGCTAGCAGAATTTGGGGACCAGGGAATGACCTGGCGTGCACTGCGATTCGGAAATCTACAACATCTCTGGTTCCCCCCCTTCGGCGGGCCTTGCCATCGGCTCCCAACCCTTTCTGGCGCAGCGTGGTCAACATTTTTGTGAGCAACCCTCGCCCTCTTCAGGCTTGTTCTCAGTCGGGGGGACTCCTTTGCGTTTTGGTCTGATGATTGGTCGGGGGGTGGGGCGCTACCACTCTCGCTTTCCCAGGCTCTTCGCGATCGCAGGTGACAAGACTTGCTCGGTCAGCTCTTGCTGGAGCGACGGCCTCTGGTGCCCCATCTTTGCGGCTTCCCTCTCTGATCAAAGGTTTGACGAATTCTTGTTGTTGCTGGATTCCATTCAGGAGGTGTGTCCGCCTGGCGGCGGCAGGGACCACTGGGCGTGGAAGGGTGGTAGCTTCTCCGTGAGGGGGCCTATGGCGCAATCTCTAGACCCCCCCCCCGGCTGGCTCGGAGATGATCGCAAGGGACTGCTCGTTGATCTGGGGTCTGAAGCTTCCGGAGCGGATTGGTTTTTTTCTGTGGCTTCTTAGGCAGAAGCGTTTATTGACCAGGAATAGGTGCATGGGGTTGTTGGGGGTCAGTTCGGATAGGTGCCTTCTTTGCAATGCGGCGATTGAATCGATAGAGCACTTGTTTTTTGCGTGCCCCTACGTTTCTCAGATATGGCTAGAGGTGGGACCAATTTGGTGCAACGGCGTTGACTTCCATTCCTTTTGGGATGCTGTTCATGCGAACTTCCATAGACCTCGGCGGGAGCGAATCACCCCCATGGCTATTCTTTGGGCGATCTGGCGAGGAAGAAACGACCTCCTGTTCTCGGGTCAGCGTTTTTACAAAGAAAATGCGTGTGTGCTAGTTAATCAGTTACTTTTGGACTGGAGTTTGTAACGGGTGTGTTGTGGTGGGCTTCGACCCGTTTGTTACTGTTCCTTTCCTTTTGTTTTTTAATATATTTTGGGGCGGACACCTCTGAGTGTTTCCCCCTCCCTTTAGACTTCAAAAAAAAAGGAAGTAAATTAGAAAAGAAAACTACGTTATGGCTATATTAGCCAATAATGTCAGCACTAAGCAATTACGACATACTAACAAACGACGCTTAAGCATTGGTTATATACAGATAGGGACTTATGGGAAAACAAGTAGAAGAACACATACGTGAACATGATGATTTATGTGGAAAAATCTTCTCAATTGGAATTTCGAAGGGAAAAACCGTGGGAGGGGTTACCTAGTGCACACAGGTAGCCAAATTTTCTTCTTTTCCACTTGATGGAGTATATACAGTATTTATAGAAGTACAAGTTATACATATCCACAACCAAGATCTATCTATTCTAATACATCTCTCAACTCCCTATTAAGTCAGGCATGAATATCAACAATACCCAACTTGCATGCATTCATCTCTTGTTGCACTTGTACAATTGAAAGACCCTTGATAACACATGCATTAGTTGATCTTATGCTTTGATGGATGATATATAGAACTGACCAACATCGATTTTCTCCCATATAAGATGGTGATCCACCTCAACGTGTTTGGTGCAATCGTGTTGGATAGGATTACTTTGAAAATTGAGGAAGCTTTGTTGTTATAACTTATATAATAACACAATCAGTTTTCATAAAAGAATAACAAAAATCATTAAAAGATTGGTATTAATGCACATGTTGTGATTTGAACCTGTAGAATTTCAACAACCTTGATGCTCGAGTGACATTACATGGTACTTAGTCTCGACACTCGATCTAGCATAGTCTTTTTTTGGACGATTAGCATAGTCTATTTCCTGCTTACCTACATATACTCTCTCATTTATCATCTCTTCTCTATCTTTATCAAGATTACAAACATATAAATGTATTGTATTTCAACGGAAGCTTCTAGTATTGATATAGCGCTCCAAGATGAGATGACATTTGCAGGATGAACCTTGTATAGGATCCCGTTATTCATTATTGTTAAAAGTGAACTTCCAATAGTGTCTCGTGTCGCTTGTTAATTCGGAGGATTGAGGAGTAAAACTACCAAAGAATAGAGGAAGACCACGCCAGAAACAATAAAATGATGGGGGAAAACAATAGTAATAGCAAGAAAATGAGGAGTCACATAGAGAAAAATAGAAGGACAATTGCAATTAGAATTGCAAATTACGATTTAAAGTCATGTATGATTCAATGACTATTTGATGTCCTTTGAATTGTTAAATTGCAAAATGGCATGAAAGGACTAATATGTAGTTGGGTGATAGGCATTGTGAAAGGCGACTGAACAGTCTGCTTAAATGAACCCTATCACCTAGCTAACCTTCAAAATGAGGTCACTATTCCTCTCCTCATGCCACCTCTCGATAGCATGTTTGATAGCTTTGGCCCAATCTTTGATACAAAAAAACAATAAGCAACATCAATATAATTGTTTTTTTAAAGAAAAACAGCAACCATATAAGATCTACAATCATAACTGCTCGGGGAACGTTCAGCATTCATTGGAGCTTTGCTTATAAAGCATTCATGAACTTCGACGGAATGCGTTGATAAAACACAAACAACATCAAAATATTGCATCAACATACTATAAATTTGTCCTCGAAAAAATATAAGTGATAATTTCCCCCGCGCACTTCCTGAAAATAATAAGATGGTCCATCGGAGGCAATTATTCCCGTTTTCTGCTTTGTCAAATAAGTTTTTTATGGTATAGCTAAGGTTATGTGTAAGTCCGATAGTTTATTCATTATTCATAATTGATGTCACGTGTAAGGATTGTGAAAGCATAAGCATTTAACAGGGTAATATTGAAAGTTGTTCGTGAAGTGTACCAGAAAAGCAACTCACGATAAAAGATGGTAAGCACTGCTTGGGCGTGGACTGAATGCAATGGCTGTTACTACTCCTGTATGACCTCGTAAAACTGAAATGGGCAGCCCATCAGGAAGACGCCACTGTACATGAGACAAATGCTAGCATAATACATACCTATTACTGGATCTATTGTTATATCAACAAAAAAATGCAGAAAACTTACTACACGAATAACAAAATCATTTGAAGCAGAAGCCACCAAAGCATTATTCGCACTCACGGCCAAGTCAGTAATATCACCCTTCAAGAGGAAACATAAAAGTTAAGAGCACATACTAAGAAAATCATATTTAGAATGTATGGTGAAATGATAATCTCACTTCATGTCCACGACAACTAGACAAACAAAATGCAGTTTCAAGAGACCAAATCTTCACAAGACGGTCATCAGACCCAGTTATCAGATAGCGACCAGAACGATCAAATATGGCTGCATACAATTTGAAACAAGTATTTCAAAGATTCAGAATCCCAAGAGATGAAGGTGCCAATAGTAGAATAACAAAACATCCATCAATGAACATGACTGAGTTCAAAGTAAGAATAAAATAAATAAAATTTTTTTCAACAAATAAAAGGCACGTATGGTACTCAGTGGTATTACAGAAGTAACAAGGTTATAAGCCATCTCTGCAAGGGTCATTACCAAGGCAGCCTGGTTCATTAAGTTCTAGCATTGCATCAACAAGAAAGAGTTGGACTGCACTGCACAACATGTTTTGCTTGTAAGATGTCCATTTAATGTTCCCAATATTGTAATGACAAACACTAACTCCCTCATCCCAATTCAACAAACATATAGAATCTCATCACTTCTCTCCACAACCCCATCTTATTCTCAACCAATTACACCGGCCACCCAGAAAGATCGCCTCATTGCTTGTCATCAAGCTTCAGACCTCAACACTTACCATGTCATCAAGCTGCTAACCGACACCCAAGGCACACTCCCAACTTCTCTCCCTCTCTAACACTCTCTCCACCACCATCCCGACATTCCTCTTCCTTTCTTTCTTCCTACCATCCCCACCATTCCTCTCTCCTCTTCTGATGATATATTCATCGCATTGTTATAATATGCAGAGAGGTGGAACTCTATGTTACAGCCATGATGATATATTCATCGCATTGTTATAATATGCAGATGATATAATCTTTTTTATTGAAGGGGGGGATTCCCGAAGTCAAAGGCATGAGCATGGTGTTAGATATCTTTGGAGAGATCTTGGGGCTGGCAATCAACAATTCTAAATCCACTTTTTTCCCTTTTGGCTACTTTTAGGTAGAGATTGAGGAGTGCAGGGCGATTATTTTAACCCCTCATGGTAGCCTTCCTCGTAGCTACTTGGGGTTGACGTTCTCCTGTGGGAAGCTATGTCAGTCAGACTGGATGATGGTCTTAAGAAACGGGACATGAAGTTGGCAATTTGTAAGGCCTCTTATCTTTCTTAAGGAGGTTTGCTTTATTTAAGGCAATGTTGGAGGTGATTCATGTATTGTTACGTCCACTCGCCTTATCCCAGTGGGAATCCATCGATGTCTTGAGTTTTTATCCAACGGTTTCTCTGGTGTTCGTTTGATGGTAATGTGAAAGGGATATATCCAGTGAACTGGGATACTGTGACACTTCCTATAGATCAGATGGTCTTGGCGTTCGCAAGTTGGAAGATATGAACAAAGCTATCCTACTCAAATGGGCAGCCCGATTATAGACCAATAAGATGGGCCTCACATGTCGCTTATTAAGAAGCATTGACGACCTTCCAGCTTATCCATCCATTCTGCAACGTTCCCATCATGCACCGACAGCTTTCTGGAAAGGCCTGTGCACGGCGATTCCTGATTTGTCACCATTTGTTCGTCAAGTGGTAGGGGATGGAGTAACTTTCAGAATCTCAGATTCCAGGTTGACAACTGGACAAAGAAAGGACCTCTACGCACCAGATTTCCTTGGCTATTTATTCTAGCGATGAATCTTGGAGCTATTGTTCAGGAGACATGGGTCGACAATCAGTAGTTGTCGACTTTCAGTTCAGGCTTCTCTGAGCAGCACGTTGAATACTTTATTTGGTTGACAAACTTCATCTCTGGAATTGTGGGACCATCGAAGGGACGGGATCATTAGGTCTGGTGGGATGGCTTCTCCGTCAAAAAGACTTATTGTGCGCTCATGGATTCACGTAGCAGCCAACCTGGGGGAATTAAGGAGCAGGATTCAAATTTATTTGGGCTATTCGAGTACACATGAAGGTAATACTCTACTTGTGGATCCAATGTCGGGATAGGACCTAAACTAAAATACATAAAACATTTTGCGGCCGAGAGAAGACCCCATGTGTGCCTTATGTGGTTTATCCCGACCCTACTTGTGCCTTATGTGGTTTATCCCCTGAAGATCTCCACCATCTTTTCTACTCATGTGATTGCTCGAGCAGGATGTGGGTTTCAGCTGCCATTGCTTGGATTGACACCTCTTCTCATCGTATTTTCTGAGAAAAATTGGTTATGAATCAATTCAGATTTGCCGCAGACGTGTGGAAACCACAGTAATTTGTGGGCCATATAATTGTCACGCGATGGCATTATTTTTCAAGCTGGGTAGTTTTATGTTAAGAATGTAATTCATCTAGCTAGATGTCTCCTCGATATCTGGGTTCTGTAATTTAACTGTTATTTTTTTATGTATTTTAGGGCGGACACAACCATGTGTGTTTCCCCCTTTTCTGGTTCAAAAAAAGATCAATGTCTAATAAAATATAACTTATCACTCCACCTTAGGTAGTGGACAGACATCAAAATGAGAATATTGGTGAATTTGTTCTTACGCCACCTCTCTTCAAATCTACACAACAATCTCAAGCCTCTCCCTCAATTTCACTAAACAAGAAAAGAACAAATCCACTCACATGTGAAGATGTAAGCTGGCTAGAGTGTCATTCCAAACTCCAAGCACCCATAAGTATCAAGACCAATTGTAAGGTCGAGCTTCTCATCTAATTCATATACTAAATTATGAATCATCCGCAATTATCACAATCATGACTATCAACATGACCCCTAGATCTAGTTGTCTATCAACAACCCCAAGACTTCGAAAGGCACATAAGCATCATGACATCAGTTTGTGTTTAGCTTTCCTTTTATTAGCAAAGAAACATAAAAAGATCGTGTCTTCCCCACATCTCCACCCTCCCAAAACGTTCGAAGATTACAAGACAAGATTCTAAATCTGCAAAAAAATCAAATGACCAACCAACTTCTTGATCTTACAAGAGAGTGGAGATGGCATGAAGTTCGGCTAAGTAGGTCGGGGTGGCAAATTAAAAGAACTTGTTCTCCTTCCTTCAAATGTCGCTATAAACCCTTCTTTGAAGGGCCACAAGCACAACCCCCAACTCCACAATCAAAACTCCCCTAAAAGTTGGATTTTTCAAGTCAGTTTAGGGACCAATATAAGGTGGATCCTATGGTTCGAAGGGTTTCTTGGACACTATCCGTGTATATGTTTTTCTTTTTGAAAAGACTGAATGATTACTTAGGTTTTACCTATATACGCTACAAGGAAGTGTGGCATTGTGCTATGGATCCTTTTTGCCTTCTGGCTTCTAGACACCAAGCAAAATATGGAAGTAACCTTAAAAGCTAATATAAAAGTAAGATGTTGATAATTTGATTCTTCTTGCAGACTAGCAAAGGAAGGAAAGAAGACAAGAAAGAAAAATCATCAAAGATGAAAAGGTTCAATCATACAACTAATGAAGTGTAATGATCAAATAAATAATACCGCAATAAACAGCATTCTGGTGCCCCCGTAGTTTTTTTATGACCTGCATTTTCTGCATGATAGTTTCCGGTTTAGCGATAGCATGACATGCAGCATGAATGGAAGGGGCACGATGATGTTTCGTAAAACCGCCTCCAATTTCCCTGAGACTTAACCCATGAACCTGATCAGCATGCATATGAGGCCACCGCAAGTATTGAGAAGAAGAGTGCACTCGCTTTAATTCTCGGTCTTTATGTGCTGCTAATAGTTTCAGAGCATAATAAGAAGAAAATGAGATGGAAAACAAACATTAGGAAAAGTTGTTCCATCTTTCTTACATAATTAAAAAGGCTAAACATAAGAAAGGAAGAGTCAAAGTGTCAAAAAATGTAAACTCAATTGAGACCTATTAAACAACTGATTTAATATATCAGGATAGATGGCCCTCAGCTTTACTACGAAGAAAATGTGAGGAACTTACATTCCAGAAGAGAAAAGGAACCAGACCCAAGGAGAGTAGGAACATCTGCAGCATTAGGAGGATTCCCTCCAGCAATGCCATTTAATGGAGGCGAACAACATAAAATCAATTGTTTAAATAGCTTAACCAGGTGATCTCTTTCAATGTGTGGGTACCTATTATAAAATATAGCATCATCACAAACTCCATAAAAAATAGTGATAATAAACAGAGCAGGTATGATCTTCTATATGTACTGAAAAAGAGAAATGCAGACTCTAAATAGTAGATACCCCAAAGAATATATCCAACATAATTTTAGGCTCGACTCTCACAAGGACAAATAACAAAAAAAAACAACTGAATGACAAAAACAACCATAAGAGAGGATCTTTGAAATGACTTTACACGATGTACCATTTTTTTCCAATGGAGGCGAATGTACAAGGACCGGAATAAAATTCATATTTAATTTTGAAAGAACAATGTAAATTCTAAGGTGACCTTGAATGAAAAGTAAAATGATACCCCAAAAAGGCATAACGATAAAAGAGGGGGGAGAAAGTCGCAAAACATTGGTTTTGCTATCATTGCAAATAGAAGGGTGCACCCCAACAACAGAAACTTTAATGAGGTAATACCGAGCAGTCCACTAGATATATTTTAGTGATTTCACTGATGGCTTCACTACATATATCTATAGTTGTTCTAGACCAACCTGAGCATATAGTAGAAAGGTCGGAATTCTTTACCTATCCACCAGACTGGAATAGCTTAATGGTAACGAATAGCCATTATCATTTTCATCTCCACTTGGTGCACCTTTCCTTGAATACCAGGCATGGTATCTTCTTGGTAGAAGTTCATGTTCCAACAGCTCATTCCAGATCTGTGCGTAAGTCCTTTGACATGGCCCCAGAGAAAGAAAATGCATAATTAAAAAATAGACCTCTTTGAGGTCAATATCTACATCTGTAGGAAGGCCAGAAGCAATCTCTGTCTCCCCAGAACGGTTCCCACCATGACGTTTCCTCGAAAAAGTGATCGGTGCCATAGTAGAAGTTATGTCACCTTTTGACTTGTAATTTTTCAAAGCCATACTTCATTTAGATCCTGATAATGCCAGAAGTCAAATGCAAAATAAAAAATACACAGATGCAGGGAAAGGCCTGTTAATAAAGAAAGAAAATTTTAACTTTAGACATGACTTAAAAAAGATGATAACATAAATCTTCAATATTTCAGAAGACAGCAGGAAACCAGATCTATAATTCATGGATGGCAATATATATTTTCAGTCAATTTTTAAGTTGAAGACCAAGAAAGATACACATTACAGCTTACATAATCAAAAAGAAGGTTAAAGTGATATGACGTTGCAAGAATGCTCTCCTCACTTTCTAGATTGAGGCCATGACGATCTCTTTTGCAACAATGTTTGGATGGCTGTTTTATCTTCGTCCTTTTTCTTCGAAGAAAAAAGAACAACATTCTGCATAATCAGCATCCATATAGGACAGATTTCAAAGATGTGCATAGACAAATTCTCTGGCTTACCCAGCAAATCTAACACAGCGGGGTCTTTTATGGCCTACCTATTCAGATAGCAGAAAAGTTGTAAAACTATTCACACAGATGCAACCGAAGTTTTTTTGTGCAATGAGAATAATTCGAGCATCAAGACCTAAAATTTTGAAAGAAAATGGCAGTTTAATCTTGGATGATAATCCTTTTATTAAAAAAATTGGTAGTACCACTAATTCTTTAGCACTTTCCATGAAAAAGTCCTATACCCCTATTTACACAGATTTTTTGCACAAAAAACTTAATGATTCATCTTAGGAACATAAATCAGGGACTGGCTGGGAAGAGCCCCCGTACAACTTTATTTTGGCAGTTGCATCAACACGACATAACTGGTACACATATCAAGTGACTATAGTAATGGCCCAAAAAAACTTTAAAAAAAAGCCTCCAACAGAAACCACTACGCAGAAATGACAGAATGTCCAAGGCTTTGAGCAAATAAAATATCTCTCATATAAAATCAAGAGCTCCTATCATACCTGTGCATAGCATGCTCAACCATCACAGAAAGAGCATGAGCTGATTAGCCAGGCCACAACAAGATAAATAGCATTTGACATCATGAATCATGATCAACCGGAAAAGCTTCCACGCTCATGTCCACATCTCTCTTGGGCAAGAGAAAATTGAGAACTCGATTTAATTGCTCAAACCCTTGATTTGCATGCCTTGACTTCTCCAACAGCTCAAATACATCGCTTTCAACCATGTCCCAGAATTCATTGAACAAAAAAAATCAAAAACCCAACCGGAGCTGCGGAAACAACATCATTCAATTCAAACATAACCCCCTAGGCCTCCAACTGCTCAAACTTGCAACTAAACCCACGATTGACTCCTAGGTCAAGTTGTTCACACCTCGAACTAGCCAGTGCACCCTATTCAAGTGCCTGGCCAACTCAAAGCTCGAAAGTCAACCTTCGCCACGCCAACCTCCTGCTCCCAATGAAATCACTCATCACCTACAGGAAAATGGTGAATGTGATTCTATCGATGCCTCCCAATAGCATGAAAAAGCCTAGTGCTTATTTCTCCATTCTTCATCTATGTCCAAGGCCTTAAATGTCGGTTTCGGTCACCATTTCGGTGACCGATTGAAACAGAATTTCGATGGAATTTCGATCGAAATTCGATCGAAACTTCGGACATTTCGGCAATTTCAGTCGAATTTCGATCTCGACAGGATATAGATATTCGACAAAAATTCGACTGAATTTCGTTGAAATTTGAGGTCATGCCTATGTCTGTTGTGACCTCTATCTAAGTTCCATCCCACCTTCATCCTCCAAAATGATCTTATGTTGCTCCCAACGAGCTTTAAGCTCAGCACTACTCAGTTCCCTTTCATTCTCGAGATCATCAAGTCAACAACCTTACATGAGAAAGATTCCTCTACTCCACCTGCGGTGAGAGAACCTCCCTCTGGAAAGAAATAAGCATAATTTGCAAAGCCATCAGCTTCAACGCCACCATTCTAGTCGTCCACCGGTCCACCTACTAGCTTCCGCAAGGATCTGCCACCAATAACATAGTCCTAAACCATCTTCCAACAACTAATATCACTTGAAACGAAAGAAAAATGGGAGTTAAGCACATTTACCCAAGCCCTAACAAAGCAGGTTATGATCCGAATGCGACTAGGAAAAAATGATCCGACTGTGGCCTGGATAAAGACCACACAGGCCAGTTGAGAGTGTTCCATCAAATCAATCAACATTAAGAGGCGATCAATGTATGACCTCAAAGAGAAGCTCATCCAAGTGTACCTAGAATTAAAAGCATCCATAACATCTAAATGTAGCTCGATGATAAGAGTAACGAGATCATCAAATCGATGGTCCAACCCCCCTAGGCAACCCCGATAGCTTCTTTACCAGCAATGTCATATTGAGATGTTGATCTCACTTAGTGTAGTGTTTTTTAGAGATTCTGAATATGTAGCTTGATTTTTGGAGATCAAAATTAGGGTTTTTGTGTTTTAATGCACAATAATGATGAGTTATAAACGTATTTATTTGGATCTCGTGTATAACAAGTAGTAAAGTGTACTTTGAAAACAATTTGTGAGATCTATGGAAGAGAAAATTGGGGCTTTTGTGTTTTAATGTGGAATCATGATGAGTTCTTCAAGGATAAACTCGGATCTTAAGTTTTGGACGTAGAAAACATGTTTCGACTTTTTTTGGTAATGAAATTTTAAAAATTGAGTAATTTTGAAAATCAAACCTTACATCTATGTGTTATTTTACATGTTTTGTGTCTCTTAGGTGGTTTTTCTCGAAAATGTTCCCCTGATTGTTAGATCTAAGACACTAATGTATTGATGTAAGATGTTTTTTTTCTGAAAATCAAAATATTAAGAGTATACTTTCAATTTCAAACACCAAGTTTTTACGAACTCGTGCATATTAGGTGTTAGAAAAACTAATATATATTAATTCCAAAAATAAAAACATAAAATAATAGGTAATTCTTAATTGCTTGCATCGTATGCCTCATTCAATTTTATCACAAGTTTCGGTGATCATCATTTGGCACATTCCAGGTCAGGATCTGACAGTTCTGAGGATCAGAGGGGGGGAATCCAGTGAGGACATTGGTTGGAGGTATGCCTCCGCTCCTAATGTCAACAAAGCCAAATCACAATGCAATTTCTGTGAGAAGAAGTTGGGCGAAGAGGGATCACGAGGATGAAGCAACATCTTGTTGGCAATAAGAAGAATGTTGCCAAGTGCACGCGATGTCCCAAAGATGTGAGGGACAAGGTGAAGGCCAATTTAGGCGAGAAGAAGGATAGAGATACAGAGAGAGTAAGGAGGGATGAACAATTCAAAGAGTTCATGTTTAAGAAAGAATTCAATGTCCTCTCAGATTCAGACGACGATGACTTTGTCTACCCCGCTGAAATTCAGACTACAGCAGAGAAGAGGACATATAGGAGGGCAACATAAGAATCAATGAGGAGAGAGTTTGAGAGGAGAGAATTCGGTAGTGCATGAGGCGGCTTTTATGGTGCAGGTGGCAGTGGGAGTGGTTCTGGATGTGCACCAGTACCACCACCCACCAAAAAACACAAGGGGAAGGGAATTGAGCCCTTCTTGATGAGGAGTGGATCCAAGCAATACAAACCAAGCAAAGATCCGAAGCAGAAGATGGTGAAGGGCATGTTCAACAATGCACGGGAAAGGGTGGTAAAAACGATCAGCAAGCTCTTATTTGGGGAAAGTATTCCTGCCAACTTTGCTACCGGGTATTTCTCCAACATACCATTGATGAGATCGTCCCACATCCTACGAGATAATGAACAAATATCTTGGGATGGAGAAGGAAGAGATGAATGAGTACATCGTCGTGCTGAGGATGAGATGGACAAAGTATGGGGTGACGTTGATGTGCGATGGGTGGATGAGCTACACGAGGAAGCAAATCATCAACTTCCTTGTTTGCTACGATGGAAAGATAATTCTTTTGAAATTTGTTGATGCATATGTACATGTGAAGGACCACAAGTACCTGCTGAAGTTGACGAAGGACATCATCAAAGATGTTGGGAAAGAGAACAATATCTATATTGCCACGGATAATGGCAGCAACTTCAAGAAAGCAGGTAAAATAATAATGAAGTCTAGTAATTATGGTATTTTTTGGACATTGTGTACTGCACATTATATTGATTTAATTCTAAAGAACTTCAGTAAGAGGAAGTTCATCTCAAGGGTGGTGTGGAGCAAGCATGGGCGATCACCATATTCATTTACAACCATTCCAAAGTGTTGGTGTTGATGAGGCGGATGTGCAATAGTGAGCTGGTGAAGTCTAGCATCACATGTTTTGCAACCAATTTTATAGCGTTGCAAAGCTTGAAACAACACAAGACATGGTTGAAAACCATGTGTTACTAAGGTGAATGGTTCGAAATACCTGAAGCTTGGGATGAAGGAGGACGGAAAGTGGAGATAATGATCACTGATCTCCACTTTTGAGATGTTGTGACTCGGGTCACGAAGATCATGGATCCGGTTGTTTTTGTATTGCGGATAGTAGACGACAATAAGAAGCCCATGATGAGAGTGATCTGCGAGGCAATGCATTGCATAAAAGAGAAGGTCGGAGAAGCAAATGAAAAAGGATTCAAAGCATGGTCGGACATCATAGATGAGCGATAGTCCAAGATGCTCTCACATCCTTTTCGCAAGGCTAGTATGTATTATGTAATAACCTAATTTATTTTTCATTTTTATAGAACTTTAGAATCTAAGAACTGTTATTGTTTGTCCATCTTATTACTTCAATCCTAAGTATCGGTATAAGAATAGTCATGGTACAAATGTTGACCTTCTAGCAGTTGTACAGATTGTGGTGGAGAAGCTCGCCAAGGACGAGAAGACATAGACCTTGTGCATGAACGAGGTAATCTTGATTTTGGAGCTAGATTGGGACTCACAAAATATTCTTTAAGAGTATTATGTAACAATTTATGACTTCAACCTATGTGCATGTGAAGTACTTCAGAGATGCCTTGGGTTCCTTTGGTCGAATTACTACGGTAAATGGACGAGGCGGTACCCTTCCTGGTAAGGACGAAGACAAAAAAGTGCATTGAATGTGTAGTGATGTATTACTATTATTGATTTATCTCCACTTGAATTTTTCACAACCGAATGGTGGTTACTGTACGGGATGGAAGCTCCCCACCTACGAAAAGTGGCAATGAAAGTATTGTCTCAAACCGCATCTGATGGTGGTTGTGAGAGGAACTGGAGCACATTCAACTTGATCCACTCGAAGAGACGAAACAGGATGGGAGAACGGAGGCTCCATGATCCTATCTAGGTGCACTGCAACTTGAGCTTGAAGATAAAACATGCAAGGGAGGGCCAAGACAAAGAGGACTACACATACCCTTTTGATCTTGAATACATTTTCAAGATGCACGATGATGATGTTGATGAAGATGTTCTCCAGAGGTGGATGGATTCCAATGGTGCTCATGTTCTCGATCAACCAGGTGGAAGACCAAGTGAGAATATAAGCTAGCAAATGGGAGCAGATGTATGTGACTCTCTGGTTAGATCCGGGTAGATTACGGATCCTTTTGGAGGGTTGGAGGTCGAGGTTGATGCAGTTGCTAATGAAATTCTCTCCATTTGTTTCAAATCCAAGTCAAAGAATGACAGTGGAGATGATGATGATGATGATGTTGATGTTGGCGATCGTGGTGGATCTGGTGATGGTGGGGAAACATATTCAGGTGGGTCAGCATGGGGTGGTCGTGGACCACAAGATACAATATTCGAGGAAGGGTTTCATGTAGGGCGTGAATATATGGAGCGACAGAGGAACACACGTGAACAGTTTGTTCCAAGTTCGAGTCCGGGATCTATGGATTACGACGCATACGGTCGTGGCCATTGTCCAACCGACAGCTACATGGATGATTTAATATTATCTGTAGGTTCCTTAAGTTGCATGGACATTGACAGCCCATATTATGGAGGAGCATCAAGTCCCTGAGAGGATATGGATCACCACACGATGAGAGATCATTTGGCGTCTTCCCAGAATCTTTCATGTTCCTCCTACTGGACCTCCTTCTCCTCAAGAGTATGTACCTCCATCATATTCATATCTTTACAATGGGTATGGGGGATATAGTAGCTATATCGGTGAGAACAACCAAGGTAGCCAACCTGAGCAGAGCCAGGGCAGCTTCTTTGTCGGTGACAGTTATGGTTTCTTCCCTGAGTGAACGCCAGTCCCTCCTCTTTCTCCTCCGCAGAGATCTTGTCCTACTCCCTCGTCGTCTCAAGCCAAACTAAGCAACCTCGTCGTGTCACTCGTGATACTGGATCTAGTTATGCTTATCCTCGTCTCGGGATACTCATAGGCATTGATGACCACCAATACAGGTGGTATGTGATGGATTGCCAAGTCATGTACTCGCACATGACATGAGAGAATTATTACGAGTACATTAAATCTGTGATGCATTATGAGAGACAACAAAGAAGGGGGGCGATTCAGATCCACCGCGGAACTCCTATTTATGTACCGAACACATCACCAGGTAATATATTTTAATCTTTTATGGCATTAATCATTAATGTGCGTATTCTTATTTAATCTATAAATGTACTAAGCCTTCTCCCACTATAAGTAGGGTCGGCTACATAGATTCTTGCTCAAATCCATGCTGAAAGATTTGACTATTTTTTACGTTGGCCGTTGACTACCTAACGCAACCCCTGCAAGAGTGGGATTTTCATCTACGTGAATATATGTTTTTTCATTTGTTGTAAGACTGTTACTCTGTTATTAAGTATTAAGTATTAACAACGATATGTTCGATATGGTGTGTGACATACTGTCATAGTCATAATATAAGCCTATAAGTGTATATCTATTGTTTCATTGTTTGAAGTACTCAGATAAACCCCATTTGCAATATCTAACATTTTGTACAATATGACCGATAGGACCGATATGTTCGATATGACTAATATGTACAATATAAGGGATATAGATGAGAAATATGTGTGACATAATTGTGTATTTATAAGTTATTTATTGTTCTAATAACTTGGAAGATCTTAATTTACAGAAAAAACTAAAAAAATATTTTTTTGAGCCATTTCTGACATTTCCACCGAAATCGTCGAAATTTTCCAAAATTTCGGCAAAATTTCGATATACAGAGTCACCGAAATAAAATCAAAATCGAGATTTCGAACCTTGTATTGAATATCCTTTCACAATCCATGGCACTTACGAGGCAATTTCATATTGAAATCTCCTTCCACAATCCATCCCACTTGTGGAAATCTGGACACGTCATTTGCACTCATCTCAAAGTTCCCCTCTCTGCATGGTACACATCGAGCTCTACACATTTGTCACTGCTGATAATAGGTCATCTAAACCTCTCTTCAAAACCACAGTAACAATGTAGAGCTATCATCCATAAGATGCAAAAGAAATGCATTCCATCCAAGAATAAGGCAGTGCATACACGCCATCTTCTTGCCGAGAACCAAATAAAGAAGCAACTGACATACGCTTGTTAGGCTTCTCATCCATAAGATGCATAGGATCCGCATTTCATCCAAAGAAGGTCGTCGGAGCTACCACTCGACTCAATAGCTCAAAAATCGGAGAGTTCGATCTCAATGTAGACTTTCACAATGTGTTACCCAAGTTCACAAGCTTCATTTCATGCAAACATGCCATCTTCTTGTCGAGAACTAAATAAAGAAGTAATTGTCATACGCTTGTTAGACTTCTCAAGCCCATTCCAAGTAATCAACTTCATTGAGAAACTAAATGAGCTCCTCGGTAAAATTCGCACCTATACAATCCTTTACCTTTCATGAAAACCATATGTAGGCTTCAACATCCACCGTCTCTTCGATTACCTTAACAAGATCAGTGATGATCATCACCTCAGTACTCCTCTCCCGCTCTGAGCCCCACAATTATCAACATGCATGTCCGTCATCCTTTACCTTTCATGAAAACCACATTTAGGCTTCAACATCCACCGTCTCTTCGATTACCTTAACAAGATCAGTGATGATCACCACCTCAGTACCCCTCTCCCGCTCTGAGCCCCACAATTATCAACATGCATATCCACCAGTTTCCTTTTATTAGAAATAATGAGCAAAATCCCTGACTTCCTACCACCTACATCCCCTCATTCCCTCTCTGTTGTTGCTCAATGATGTTGTAGTGGAGGTAGATCGAAGCGACGCGGTGGGGGGGGAGGGGGTCGCAGCAGCACGGTGGAGGGGAAAACGTGGTGGGCCAAGGGAGGGGGTCATAAAGGGAGGATGACAATGCAGCAGAGGGAGGTCGAAGCGACGCGGTGGAGGGGGGAGGAGGCCGCAGCGACACAGTAGAGGGGGAGGAGGTCGCGTGTTGGGGAGGAGGTCGCGGCAGTACAGTGGAGGGGAGAGGATGTCGTGTGTTGGGGAGGGGGCAGAGGTTGAGGAGGGTAGAGCAGAGGCATGAGGGAGGAGGTCGTGTGGTAGGGAGAACGGGTGGAGGGGGAGGTTGTGAGGTGGGAAGGAGGTCGGGGAGGGAGGGTGTGTTGCAGTAGAGGGAGGGCGGAGGTCATGTGTTCGGGAGGGGCGAAGATTGAGGAGGTGGGTGGAGTAGGGGAGGAGGTCGTGTGTTGGGGAGGAGGACGGGTGAAGGAGGAAGGAGGTCGTGTGGTGAGGAGGAGGTCGGGGAGATAGGGCATGTTGCAATAGAGGGATAGCGAAGGTCATGTGGTGGGGAGGTGCAAAGTTCGGGGATGTGGGTGGAGATCGGTGCCGAGTGGGGAAGGGGAGGTGAGGAGGAGGGCGAGAAAGGAAGGAGTATTCTTTGTAATTTTGATAAATAAAATGAGTAATATGCTAAACCAATTAACAAAATCCGGCTAATTTTAATGTCCAAATAGAAGGGAGCAAACCATAGGGTTCGTGGCGTAAGAGTTAACAAGTTTACGAGGTCGAGGGGATAATAACGATGTTTATAGGGTGAGTGTGTAATTTACAAAGATTATAGGGTTCGTGGGATAAAAATTCATTCCCTAAAAATGCTTAGTAATCTTCCCAAAAAGGCGGATTAACTGACTCCTTGAAAAATGCCCATCTCACTGCCTCAACTCATGCATCCTCGAACTGAAAGGCGGGAGACAGTTGTGGACAAGGTTGCAAGACTAGATGAGATTGATTATAGTCGTATGTTAAACAGCGAGGAGATGCGTTCAAGGTAAGATTATCAATAAGTGATGGTCGAGGACGACAAGCGAAGGGAGGTGGAATGGCATCAGAGATCTAAGCAGAAGCGGGTGAAAGAAGGGGATGCGAACAATCGTTTCTTTTATGCAGTGGCCAGTGGAAAAAGGAGGGATACATGAACTGGATTACTTTTGATGTTTCAGTTGGAGATTGTCACTGTCTGGTGCTAGATGGTTCGGGAGGGGGCTAAATGCTTGGATAATGGTCAACATTAGGCACTTGTATCAGACGTCACAAGGGATGAGGTTTGTATGGCGGTTTTTGATCTCAACGCTTAAGGTTATCCAAGTTTAGATGGATTTCCAATTTTTTTAGAGGGATTTCTGGAAGATGACAGAGGAGGATGTTATGGCCTTGATGTTTGAATTTAGGGATACAAACAGGGATCTGGAGAACTTAACAAATCATTGTTGTTCTTGCTTCCAAAGAAAGAGAGCATTGAACGGGTTGACGAGTTCCACCCCATTGCGCTATTGAAAGATATATATATATATATATATCTCATTGTGGCCAAGGTGGTGTTAGCTAATCGTCTCCAAGGTGTTTTGGATGATCTCATCTTACTAGTACAGTCAGCTTTTATACCGAGGCGACAACTCCTGGAGGGAGTAGTTATGGCGACAGAGATGGTTACTGATTGGAAGAGAAGACGAACTATAAATTTCCTTTGGAAGGTTAATTTCTCAAAGACATGTGACAATATGAATTGGAAGTTCATTTGGGTGTCGTTGTTGAGGAGAGGTTTTTCAGATGTTTGGATTGACTGGATGAAGAAATGCATCACCACCACCTCGCTTTCGGTATTGGTGAATGGAAAAGCAAGAAGGGGTTATTTCTAGATGTAGAGGGGGATGAGACAGGTTTGTTTGTTCTGGCGGTAGATGCATTGGTGGTTATGTCTGGTGTGGCAGAGGAGGGTGGTTTCTTCAGAGGTTACTCCAAGAACGGAATTTCTATACCACTATTGCAATATGTTGACGACACCCTATTTTTTATTGAAGGTGGGGTAGCTGAGTACAGGGTTGTGGAGGCGTTGCTTGACATTTTTGGTGACCTATCAGGTCTGAGGGTGAATGGAATGAAATCGGCATTTGTCCCTTCAACCTGTCAACAACAGACTCTGCGACGTGCAGCAAAATCCTGGAGACGACGCGGAGGTCCCTGCCTATTAGTTATCTGGGATTGCCTTTGCAGACAGGGAGGATGTGAAAGATTGGCCAGCTACCTCTGATAGAGAAATTGGATAAGAAGCTCGCATGTTGGAAAGTGACTTTCCTGTCGAAGGGAGGGAGGTTGGTCCTGATAAATGTTGTCATGTCTGCCATTCATGCCTTCTTCATGTCTACAAGGGTCATGCATATGGGAATCTGAAACAAAGTTTGAATCTTTGATGCGCCATTTTTTCTGGTCATCATATCAGGGGAATAAGGGTCTTGCTTTGGTTGGGTGGTCGACGGTGTCTACGCCGATCAACGAGGGTGGCATGGGAGTTTGCGTATGGGGGTATGAATAAGGCATTGCTAGAGAAATGGGTGTTGAAGATCTGAGGTCCCGGGAATGATCTCTTCTCAAATCTGATTAGGTTAATGTATGGAGTATCTACAAGCTTGGTGGCTTGTACTGATGATGTGGGATCGCCAACTACTTTCTGGAGAGGAGTATGTTCAATCCCGTCGGATTTGACTGGGTGGTGGCTCGTACTGATGATGTGGGATCGCCAACTACTTTCTGGAGAGGAGTATGTCCAATCCTACTGGATTTGACTGGGTACTCGCACCTTGTGCTAGATAATGGTTGTGGTTTCTAATTTTGGATGGAAGATGGTGTGCTCCGTGACCTTTACCCAAGATTGTTTGCGTTGGCTTCGAATAAAGACATTTGTGTGGCAGGTGTGTTGCCGGATAGATCATGGACGTTTATTTTTGTGGCAGAACTGTCGGATCAAAGAGTTAAAGAATTTATATGTCGATCTAGCAGATTATCTAGACTTTAAGGCACCTTCGGAAGGAAGAGACTCGGGTGTTGGAGGGAGGGCTTCTTCACGGTAAAAAAGGCTTACAAGGTTATGGCTACCCAACCTTCAGTCTCAGATCTGGTGATCTCAAGAGACAGTGTGAGGATCTGGTCTTGGAGGATTCCTTCTAGAGCCAAGGTGTTTATATGGTTACTAAGGAGAGAAAGGGTACTGACGGTAGCTAGAAGAGCAAGGATTAATCCAGGTGTAGAGGAGGGATGTAGAGATGTGGTAAGTCATCAGAAGATATAGATCACTTGTTCTTTAAGTACCCATGGTCGGTTGAAGTTTGGAGAAATGCGACATTTACGAGTCTAGATTGGAATGATACAGATACTTTCTGGGAATCCTGTTAGCAGAAAGTGGTCTGGCTCAGAGGAAGGGAGAGCGGAGATTTATGTGACTATTTGATCCCTATGATTAGCTAGAAATTGTGTGATTTTTGAGGGAGCGAGATTTTATGATGAGAATATACTTGGGCACGCTAGTGCCCTCTTTGAATCATGGCAGATGTAATTACCAATTTAATTATTTATATACATATTTTTTGGATGGATCTCTGCAGGAGATCCATCCCACAGTTTCTCAAAAAAATTCATGCATCCTCGAATGTTGTGTCCTCACTGTAATTAATGCTTCATCCACCACCCTGGAGTTGCTTGACAACGACCTCTAATCATCGACGTTGTAAAACCTCCTTCAATCGAGGCTAACCGCAATAAGAATGTCACATAGGCACATAGCCAACTCAATACACCATAGAAGAAGAAAACATGACTAAAGGTCCTACCAATTCCACCACCACATCCAGGCTCTCTCCCATTAGGATAATGTTGTGAACAATCGCCAACCACCATCCCTCCCAAATTAGGAAGAGTCGCACACATCAAAAATAATCATGGTATCTTTGAAGGACCCTTGAAACCATCAATAACTAGTGTTATGGTCGTGCCACTACGTCATCCTGACGGCAACGCCTTCTCCATTTCACCATCATCTACAGATTCTACACCAAGGTTCAGGAAAGCGGCATGCGTATGCGTTCGGACAGGTCACCGAGTAGCGATTAAGCAATATGCGGGGGCATATGCGGGGTATATGCCTTTCTACGCGGTTTCCTAATTTTTATTTAAAAATAAATAAATATATACAAAATTAACTACAACTAAACTAAATTTATGTATAATTGTGGTCCAACACAAGATCTAAGAAAGATGACTTTCATATAGAGGTCAAAATAATCTTTATCAATCAAATATCAATGTTTCAATAGAAAAGTTAGCACATACCAAGGTAGACCAATGAAAGTATAGAATCAAAAAACTCGGATGATTAGGAAGTCAGGAGGTGGAAGCCCTAATCGTGGAATTGGGATTCTGGATGTGGAATCCCTAATCGAGGTATTGGGTTTCTCAGTGATTCGGGGTGTCGGGTGCCTTTTTCTGTAGATCCGGATCCGACAACCCAATTAAGCTCCGAAAACAGCAAGCGGGCGCACGGTCCGCATATGCGACCGCACAGCCTGCATATGTAGACCGCATAAGCGCAAAGGGCGCTTAATGAGGGGCTTCATGTATGCGGCCGCTCAAACCGATTTCATGGACACTGATCGCCACATCTCTAACAAGCTACCTCAAATACACCTCAAAAACCATGAACAAATATCATACCTCATTCCAACCACACAACATCCCCATATGTAGACCTTCCAACAAGTTGTATTAGCCACTCTCTAAATAGGTACGCTCACCCACACTCCTCGAGGATGAATCCTTCATCTCGAGCCGACACATGAAGGCGCCAAACCCCTGGCATCCTACATGTTCATTGGCAATGTCTAGTGGCTCCACAATGAAAGCATACTATGTTGCACTTACAAGACTTGGTGATGTCAATGTGGTCATCTCCTCCACAACATAAGCACAACTTCAACCACAAGGGCCTCCCAATCGTTCCCGATGACCACCACCTCCACCTTTTTGCTTCAAACAAAGGACCATCACTCGCACCTTCGCCCCAGTCTACCGCCCTCATCTTCACATCTATGCTTGCTTTGTTGCATGCCTTCTCTTCCTCATCCTACCTTGCCTGGTCCCCCTCCATGTTTAGTTCTCTATCGTCACATTCTATCCTTCCCTACTCTCTCTTGCTATTCCATCTGATTCGTGTTTGTAAAAAAGTGTAAAAAACAAGGGTCAAAGAGAAACTGGAAAATACTGATGGATAAGGGAGAAATTAGGTTAAATTGTAATGTAAGAGTGCTGCACAAGAAGGGTAGAATATGAGTGATAAGTGGCGCAAGCAAACGTTCACTTTTTTACTAGTTTTATATGAAAAATAAGACAATTACTACCCGACATTCATTAAGATAGATTGGATGTAGGGAGGAATGAAAAATGGTACTCAGAAGAGATGAATCAAATTTAAGAGATGTCAGAGAAGTTCGGAATAATTATGGTGCAGGTTGAAAAGGTTGAAAATCTTGGAGGATTGGATATGGTTAGCCTAATGGGTGTTTAGAGTATACTAGATAATCCATGTGTTAACCCTTCCTCATGCACCAATTATCCAAAAAGAAATAGCATCTCATTACCGTATTTTTTATGCAACATTAGACCACCCAATTCTTCTAGTACGACTGGATGACTAATCAATGCAAACTGCAAGATTGATGAACTGTCCATTTTTTTTAAGTCTAAAAGGTAGGGGAAACACTCAATGGTGTCCGCCGACCGCCCCAAAATAATTTATTCAAAACAAAAAAGAAAGAAACCAGGAGAAAAACAAAAACGTGCTACAACCAGAACGCTACAGGGCCCAATCTACAACCAAGTGCTTAGCGAGCGCCCCCACATTTTCTTTGTAAAAATGCTGACCCGAGAACAGCAAGTCGTTTCTCCCCCGCCACACCGCCCAAAGGATGGCCATTGGATACAGTCGATCCCCCTAGGTCTGTTCAGATTCGCGTGGAACGAGTTCCAGAAGGCTTGGAAGTCGTCTGTGCGGCACCAACCTGATCCCAACTCCTGTCATAGTTGAGAGACCATGGGGCATAAGAAAAACAAATGTTCCACCGATTCGATCGCAGCATTACAGATCAAGCACCTGTCTGATATAACGCCAAGAAGCCTAAACTAGTTCAACTGGAATAACCAGCCAGTCTAAACAATAACCAATACATAATATGCGACCTCATTGACATAAAAAATAAATGCGGTGCTCTAAAGGTATTTATCTCATCTTTCTTGGCGTTCTACTTCTATCTCCATTGTCCCATCCGGTGTTCCAGATTTTTAGGTGTATCATAGGCACCCATGTGTTTGGTGTGAACTTCAATATGGAACATATTCCAGCATTAATCACGAGGTACGATCTCAAATATTTCTAGATACTTACTGATTCATGGGGTTGGTGTCCTTGCTGATCCGTAGCTTTATGTTTGTTTCTCTTATTTTTATGGGAAGGATAACTACTTGGCATATGTGGTCACTGATAATATATTAAAATAAGTAGAAGTCATACAAGACCACAACAATAGAACCAATTCAACCCCCCCCCTCCCCCCAAACTTACTACTATATCTTCTGAATACAAATGAGTTCCATAAATATAAGATCCATATTTAAGCCATCTCCGCATTTAAGTGGAGTTGTTTGCATGGATTTGCTGTCTTCAAACAAATCTAATTGAATTGTACCCAAGCTTAAATATGAAAATGTAACATCCTTTTATAAGTGTTCAACCAACGTTTCTTTACTCTTTCTTACTATTTCTTCCAAGATTCTTACTTTTTTTCCTGCAAGATTCTTCTTTTGAAAAATTTAAGTGTTAGATGATTAACCACCGTGATTGGTCATCAAAATACCATCAGCCTACACATAAATCATCCCCAAGCACTAGGAAGAGACATCCATAACGAGTACAACCTTTTTTAAAAGCGGACAACATTCTCCGCATAGCACCTCTTCCTTTTGAACATCATCACATTTTTCTATTGTCACAATGCCCACATGACTGCCAACCTTTTTTAAAAGCGGACAACATTCTCCACAGAGCACCTCTTCCTTTTGAACATCATCACATTTTTCTATTGTCACAATGCCGACATGACTGCCAAAGGAAGTGATCAATAACGTCTTTTCTGTATTCTAAGTTTGCCCCACTTGCTGCACAAGATCAAAAACTTCTCAAGAAATCATCAAAACCGAACATGTCCAACTGGATGATGCCAATCACACCACATCCCTGACTTACAAAAAGGGCACACACAAAAACAAGTGATCCACATGTCATGACACACATAGTATGTGTCTTAATCCTCAGCCCACCTAATTATGTAGGCCTGGTTACCAATTGCGTCCATTTCAACAGGCAAACATGAATCTGTGCCTTCATGGAATTTCTCCTCCTTACCATTCAATTGTCGTAAACGAAATCACAAACCGGGTTATTAAGGTGGTCCTTAAAGGTGTCAGCAGCTGTGCTAACCATGAGCTTGCCTTTCTTCCTTTAGCATGCATCCCTTGTCCATAGTTATAAGGGTTTACACCTCCTCCAGTCAAGTCAATAAGTTGACAAACTCATGCACCCCTTAATCCAAACTTCCTGTGTTTATGATTTAGAGCACAGCATGCCCTCCTTTTCACACATCTAAGCCGCCTTAAAAAGTTTCCTTCATTTTATCTAATAAACTTCATATCAACGTTTTTTATGAAACTTTCATTGAGACTTCATGGATTTGTGCAAGAATCCATGTAGCCGACTCTACTTAAAGTGGGAGAAGGCTTCGCCATCTTTTTTCATTGACTTCCCAACACTGATTACCATAAGGTATAATCTTGTAGCATAACATCCCTACAAAGCACTAGTCTTAAGCTTCTGTTTCAAACATATCAATGAATGCCTAAAGTTACTCTCCACTTCAACCGTGGCGTCTAACAATAACTCTATGGGTGACTGGCAATTCCCTCTACTTGGAGAAAAAGGAATCCCACATATTTAAAAGCATCCTCCTCTATAATGCAATGTGCCCCAAGCTTTTACTATATCACATCTCTAATTTCGTTTTCTTTAAATTAACATTCCATATACTCCGATTTAAATTCTACGAAATCGGAAACCCGTGTACTCTATCACATCTCTAATTTTGTTTTCTTTAAGCTATCATTCCATATACTCTGATTTTCATTCTGGAGACCCTTATACCCTAAATCCTCTCTCCAACGCTCAAGCTTCTACTTGGTCCATCTATTGCCTCATTCACTAAAACAATGATATCTGAGAGTAACACGAACCAGGGCATCTCTCCGTATATACATCCGTCCATAACCAACATAAAAAGATAAAGACTCAACGTTGATCCTGTGGATTCCTTACACAAGCCATTGATTGTTCATACATTCATTTCATCAAGTCGATAACAAAATCAAATGTTGATCCTATGGATTCCTTACACAAGCCATTGATTGTTCATGCATTCATTTCATCAAGTCAATAACAAAATCAAGCACATTCCAGTTCTCCAAAATTCTCCGAATGGCTTCTCTTGATAAGGTAACATTAAGTCTTTCTCAATAAAGACCGTATAAATACAAAGTCCTTTATTACTCCATAAAACTTCCATCAAACGTCTCAAGAGGTGTGTGGCCTTTGTTTGATAGAAGGGTGTCACAAAAACTTTCTTTGCACGCTTAGTTTTCTTACTTCAACAAATAATAATGAATAACTTTGCAAATCATGGGGTACCTTAATCCACCAACATCTCCAAACATTCACAGAATTCATGCAGCCCCATTGATTTCTTACCTTGTGAACCCATTCACCACAATCCTTTTGTATTCACCGATAACAAGCACTGATTAAGTAACCTTCAATCTGCTAACTCGCTAAGGAGATGTTGACAATACCATACTTCTAAAGTTTGCATTAAAAACTGACAAATATACTTCTTCCACCTTGACTAGCCTCCACTGCACTTCTATCATCATCACTTACCATCATCACGGATACACCTAATAATCCAACATAGAATTTGAAGTTCTGCAAAAATTAGGGTTTTTAACTTTCATACTATTTCATGTAATAGTTGATTGATATCAAGGATCTAAAGTTATGGTATAAGATAACATATTTTAATTAAATTATAAGTGTTTTATTAGTAAGTCAATTGGGATCTGCTTAAGATTTAATTTAAGGTGGATGTGTGGCCATACATGAAAAGATCAAATTCGGAATAATGTGATCAGAAGAAAAGTTGGTGTAGCTCCAATAAAGGATAATATGAGAGAAAATTTCTTAAGACGGTTTGGTCATTTGCAAAGGAGGACGGTCGTTGCACCAGTTAGAAGATGCAAGATTTGGAATGTTGAGCCGGCTAAGAGAGGACGAGGAAGGCCCAAGAAGTGTTGGAATGAGATTATCTGAAAGGATCTTGGTTGTTTGGATCTAAGCCCAACAATGACCGACGACAGATCTGAATGGAGGTAAAGAATCCATGTAGCTTACCCTACTTGATGTGGGAACATGGAAGGACATATCGATATCGGTATCGATATCGGTACCATGTCGATACCGATATATCGCCAATATATCGGCGATATATCGACGCCATATCGCCGACATCGGGATTCAACTCGCCTTTTTTGCATGTCGATGCCCGATATCGGACATATCGGCGATATATCGGTGACCTGTCGATATCGATATATCGTCGATATATCGGGATATGGCCTTCCATGTGTGGGAAAAGGCTTGTGCTAACTCCAAAAACTCATCCTCAGTTTGGATTGCAGGCTGCAACTCAACTGCATGAAACTGGAATCGCTAGTAATCATCGTTCCGCCATAGGAGGTGAATCCGCTTTCGGGCCTTGTACACACTGCTCGTCACGGTTCAAGTACATTGATATAGTTGAGCCCCAGTCCAAATATGGTTTTGGGGTGGAATATTTGGCACCAGCCTAATGGGCCAACCCCAATAGGGTTGGTTATAAAAAAGGTTATCTGCATAGATTGCTTCATCCTTAAAAAATCGTAGTATTAAGCTACATCCAAATTTCCCTAAATCACTACAAACATCCTAGCCCTATTCTCTTCAAGGAGATACATGGCATCAACACCTAGTGTCCTGCACTTACCTGAAAATTTTTCAAAAGGCTTATCGATAGAATGGTCAATCAACAAAAGCCAAACCTCATTCCATTCATCCACAAATAAATGGCACTTGAAGAGCATGTGTCCAATATTCACCTCTTAACCACAAAAGAGCAGCTCATGTACACAATCAGACCCATTTACTCATGTAGACTCTAATCACCGCCTGCAGTACCTAGAGAGCCACATCAGAATCTTCAACTTAAGTAGAACTAGCCTTCAAACTCCAATTTCACAAGAAGAAGATGCCATCAACGTATTATGTGGAAGGTACATGGATTTCACAATCCAAAATGCCCCCGAATAAGCAACCAAACCATCACAACAAAGTCAATCTTGCTTAAAATGCCAACTATTGGGACAACGAAGCAATTAACAATCTTCTTTCAAAAAAAGACAGTGAACAATCTTACCTAACCCTCGACTGTAGTTAAACGTAACCTCCTTTAGATCATCCATATATATGGATAATAGAAGATGCATCTCCTCGTCCAACCAATCCAAAGAGAGGGGAAACTATACTTTTGCAACAAGGACTAAAAAGATTACAAGAACAACGTTTTCCACTGAATTTTTCTACCCATAGTGGCCAATCATTTTTACCCAAAAATAAACAATGGTCGATCACAATAGATGTACTATGCATCAAAAACTCCTACACATGATTAGCCAAGACCATGGCAATAAGAAAATGAAAATAGTTGGAAATAATCACATGCCCATTCCACTGAATCGAGTTTTTTAGCCATATACAATGGGGTTTGTTCAGAGCTTCAAAGCCATGATTCTTAATGGAAAATTTCATGAACAAATCCCAACTACATTGGTAACTGCACACTAGAATTCCTTAAAAGAGGAAAAAGGACGAGGAAGATGACTACTAATTCATCTAGAATAAAGGAGCATCTTAGCTCAAATGTACAAAAAAATGACATGAACTCATCTTCTAAGAAAGGCGGACAAAATAATCAACAAAAACAAGTGATATATCACCAAGTCCATGAGTAATTGGCGTATGAAAGCCTTTCTTATATCCAGCAAAATAGCACAATGCCATCTCTCTACTTGACCTATGGTTTATAATAAAATCAATGAAATGTCTATGAGGATATAATGAGTGATCATGTGAAATTGTCATATTAGCACTCCTCGTCTACAACCACAATTAAGATAATAAAGACCTCTAATACCTTAGTTGGATGTAGGTCTTCATATCTTCTTTCCGATCTACCTTTGTTGCTTATGTCAATGAAATACATCTTCCTGAACAGAATCCAATGTTATTAAAGACATAAGGCGCTCCAAGGATGCAAACTAACCTATGAGTAGAGAACTAGTCAAAGCGATCATCCGAGAAAAATGACACACTAGAACATTATATTCTACAATTTGTAAATGCATGCATGCATGTTTATACATGGATAGCGTATGTAAACTTTTTCCATTGTTATGTGAAACTAAACGAAGATGGCTAACTTTATAGCATTATATTATCTACTAGTAATTATATAAATTTAAATTTATATCATTGCATCACATTTTAATTGAATTTATTTCATTGCATCACATTTTAATTGCTTACATGAGTTGTAAAGGTGACGGTGAAGTGCAACAAAGGCAGTAAATGTGGCGATGATTGTGAAAGGAGGGAAAAGCATGGACACTGTGATAAAGAACACCAAAGATCGTAATGGATGGTCTTGAAAGGTGACAAGGGAGGAGCATCGTAGGTGAAGTACTTTAGGGCTCGTATAGGTGACAACCCCGATTGGGTTTCTCTTTCCCCAACCGATCAGATTAACTAAATCCAATTAATCAAATCCTCAAATATCAGGGGTGCTTCGATATCCATTGCAACCCAAATCAAAAGGAAACAATTCAAAATAGTTGCATTGCTTCGATCTCTGCTTCTTGGCTCTCCTAGTCTTGCCTTAAAAAAGACTCTGCATCAAGTCTCCTTCATAACTAACATTTTGGGAAGTCCTCGTGCTCCTCCTTAGTCTAGCATTTGATTCCTTCTCCTTATTCTTTTTCAATGTGAATACGGCATTCTATTCCTTAACATGTGGTGTGTCTTGTCAGACCACTTTGACATAGCCAAGTTTAAGAATAAGAGGAGTATATGACAAGAGATGCCAAGTCTAAAAGTCAAACATGCAAGAGCAGTTACATTGCTAAAATTTGGTCCATACATCAACAGCCAGAAACCACAATAGTGTATTCCCCCTCTTTTGCTCAAAAAGAATCCGCGGGCATAAACCATAAGTAGAGATACGCAAGGTACTAGAAGCATCAATCTCGCCTAACTCCATGTTCTAAAGACCGACAAATAAGGAGGATCCACCATTTAGATCAAGGGAAGAAAATCTCTCCAATGCACTCCGTTGTATTCCCAACCTTCATGGAAATTCCCAGTGAATAAATGATAAGTTTATCAAATTATATCATTGTCATTGCAAGAATGGGAGTTACCTTCAGGTGTTTGGGTGAGACACTAGGACAGTGACTCTCTCTTCTATTTCTTACACTACGATCCCTAACGACCTCTTTGTGTGTTGGGTGAGAGTTGCCAAGATAGTGACTATCTCTCCCTACTTTACCCCAAGCATCTTAACAATCTGTGTTGCCATGTTTAAACCAATGAAAGCTCTTACAAGTTGCCATCAAGCATTTACATCCTTCAAGGTGATAGTCAAATGTATATAGTCACCGAAGAACAGATAGAGCGAGTTAGAGGCTGTCTCTTTCCAAGTCAAATCAAAAACTCACTATATAAAGCAAAAAGCTAGTCAAATGTATAGTCATATGTAGAAGTGTGCTTTTTTCTCGTCATATAGATGTCCCTAGGGAGGGATTTGTAGGTTATTTTATGACAATACGCCATTAAAGATCGTAATAAAAAGCAACATGTCTACCCGAAAACCCATTATTTGCGAGACTCCAACAACCCAACTTTATCTAACAGAAAAGGCCAACAATCATGGTAGCATCCAAACCTATAAGCCGAAAAGCTTCCCTGCATTATGGTAGCATCCAAACCTATAACCCAAAAAGCTTCCCTTGCATTCATGTTGAATTAGCAAACATGAATTAACATTATACTTGACAAACTCCACGGTGAGACTAAATAGAGCCCATTATCCATGTATTCGAGAGAATCAACAAAGATCATGGGCCTCTTAACCCTAGACAACCAAAATGACCTTGGTTTAGCACGAGTGAAAAGCTGGTACTATGCAATGATGTCCGCGGCATCATCATCCCATCCAACAAACTCAAGATCAAATGTCCAACCTACATTGACAATTTCGATCAGACTTCCAAATCGACAACCATATCGTCCATCATAGGTTAACCCAATCACCCTGACAACTTCAATTCGATCCTCTCGCCTGATGAACAAGACCAGAATTAAGTGTAATTTCGCACCGCAATGCCTCCTGCTATTATGTACAATAATCCAATTCAACCTAAGACCACTCCGATCAACGCACTGCACCACAACGCAACGGTAGCACAGTTCACTCCGCACAGTTCATGCTGAATCAGTCTCCACGCATCTAATGCATCAAATACAGCAACAACAAGAAGAAGAAGAAATTGGAGTAGGAGATGCTTACAGGAATCAAAGAACGCCACGTTCGATTGCAGCAACAGCTGGAGCAGCGCATCCCGATCGGGTGGATACGACGGATGCGATCGCCACGGGCGGGGCGGAGGGGGTTTGGGGGGAAGGGCGGGAGATCTGGGCCGTTGATCGGGGGGGCGGGAAGCGGCGATAAGGGTGGGGGCAGTGGGATCGGAGCTCCAGGAAGGCTTGAGTTGTGGGGGGGGGGGGGGGGGGGGGGGTCCGACCTACGGGGCCTTTCTATTTCTCCCCCCACTGTGGATATGGTATATGTTTGCATTTGGGTATCCTTTTGTTTGTTTATATATTTATTTACTTGCATGTTTGCTGCATGAACTTTATTACTATCCCATGAATTTATTGCTTTTAACTAATGAACTATTTCCTTTTTTTCCCTTTGTCTCAGTGCTGAAAATGGAAAATATGTTATTAGCATTAGATTTTTTTTCTATATGGTTGCAAGCAACCTGAAAATGTAAATTGGAAATATGCTATTAATGAGGAAAGTAATTTGAATCATAATGGCATGCTATTTTGAAGATATTTCAGTTTTGTATGGAACTTAGTTCTTTGAAAAAGATTATTTCCTCGCATAATATAATAAATAGTGATCATGTCATTTGTAACTAAATTTTTTGATGTAATATAGTCTTTGTGGGATAACGGAGACCTTGTAAGATAATTGATGCAGGAAAATAGTGTATTTTAGACTAATGGTTCAGGAAATCAGTATGCAATATTATCATGTGTATTTTTACACATCAACTGCCTTTGTACCTTGAAACAATTCAGTACATGAAAATCGACTCCTTGTCATGCGCAAGTCCTTATCCATTTAATCGGTATTTATTATATGAGTTTATAGCTTCTATCTAAATATATTTGTAATCATCTATCTGAATATGTTTGTATTCGTCACGTGCAGCCTTAGATTCAATGGTCAAAAATATTTGAAGATCTTCATGGATATTTTTACTTACATCTTCATAAGATATTTGGTGAGAATTAAGATTGTACGCTTCAGAGTCATTTCATAATAATTTTAGAACTAATAGTATATTATAGTGTGAATAAAGGAAAAGTTGGAAACGTTCAACAACCGTCGACAATAATATCGATGGTAATTGTATCATCGGTTATACGTTTGTTTCCATTGACAAGTGGTCATGTGTACCCAAAACCAGAGCTAGAAAGAAGCATGATTTCTTGATAGTAAGTTGCTCCATCCATTAGTAGAGGCTATAGTTAATCAGCAATTTTTTTTCTCGCTATATGTCTTCCTACGAGAGTCCAATCGATATCAGATAATGTGATTTGTCAAAATAGCCAAAGTAGACAGCAATACATGGCAGTTTTTTTGTTAACTACATATAAAAGTCTATAACCTACAATGGTCTATGACCCATTGATAATAACATATATTACCATTGGTGAATATATGATTCATCAATCTAAAAGGTTAAAATATAGCTTAATTTTCAAGTAATTAGACACATTTCATTCATACATGTGTAAATAATATTCACATTTTTAGCATTCATAATTGCATTAAAATAAGAAGCTGAAAAAATCCTGTAAATTATTGCCTCTATATTACCATATTTGCCCATATTTTTAATTATTTTTCACTAACTCAAATTAAATAAAATCAATTTTATTGTATATATCACTAATATTAATAAAATAAAAAATTATCAGAAAAATGCTAACTCGTATATTTGCCTAATAAAATCCAAATCTTAGTTTTGAGACAAAAGGCTGTAAAAGTGAATATCTCTCATACAGTCTCCTAAGAACTCTTACTCACTTTTGGATTAATACACATTCAATTATCTGCAAAAAAAGATCAAATTCAAAAAAACGGAGTTTATATGTGAAACTTGGGTTTTGAAGCCTCGTTGTATATTGTACATATTGACAATTTGGACATTATTATTTCATGTACAAAAATAACTCTTTCTGGATTTTTTTTCATTTATTTTCTTTGATGTATGATTTAATCAATTGTATAAAAATACAAATAAAAATGAATAAAATAATCAAAGAAAATATTTCACCATGAGACTGTATACAAGAGTATGTGCATATGTCCCCTTTATTTTATTTCTTTATATTATTAATCATTAAAAAAGAAGAAATTAGATTATAGTGTAAATATTTATTGTATATTTTTTTATTTTCTTATTCTTATCTTATTTAAAAATGACAAAAAAATACAAAATACAATAATACAGTATTTTATATCTATAGAGTACCACCAAAAAAACTTTTTGTGCAGATGATTCTTTTGATTTTGGGTCATACACAAAAGTTGTAGATCTCGTCTAGACAATCAATTTCATATAGGCCACTTTTTTATTTGATTTTGTTTGCTATTTATTTTTATTTTTCGTTTGATTTAATTTTTGATTTTCTGGGAGCGGCACTTGGCGGCTTCTGGAGCCGCCACATGTATCCCCTTTTATTTCCTTATTATTTTATTTATTTACTAATATTATTTATTATTTATTTTAATTTGTTTTATTATTATTAATTATTTTTTACTCACCACGTGGTCGCGCCCAAATGTGTCGCATGCCCCCTTCTTCCCAACCATCCGCCCTCTACGGCGGTGACCACTCCCACACCTCCTATGCCTTTTGACGGTGACCTGCAATCGCCGCCCAAACCCTCTCGCAACTGCCACCCATAATATCTTCGCTTTTCCTCTGCTTAACCACCATCCTCGCATCTCGCGGCCAATGGCCGTGTGAATTACCCCTGAAACTCGACACTCGTCCCTCGCCCAAGCGCCCATGGTCGAGTCTCCCTCTCTCGCCCGTGTTTCACGGTAACTACCACATTCCCTCCCGTTCCTCCACGACTCCCAACCATTGCCACCATCTTCAGTTGAGCCCTAACATCTTGGTAATAAAAAAGCCCTCGTCATCTCCTATTCAACCCATCCGCCGTTATTAAGAGAAGTAGGATGAGCTCTAGTCATCCTTAGGTGACAGGTGACAATTTCAGCATCGAGCGACGAACCCCACCTTCTCGGCGAGATCCAAGGGATCTAAACCCCTTGCCGTAGCTCCTCTACAAGCTGCTCAAGCTCATCGCTCGTCGACAATTCGAGCAACGACCATTGTCCGTCCTCTGTGAATCTCCAGGAACTCTTCTTCCCTCTCCTTCTTCCCCTCTCCTCTTCTGCTTCCTCCACTGCCTTTCCTCCTTTCGTTCCTTTAACCTTCGATCCACAACCAATCTTCTCCATTATGACTCCGCACCCATCTTCGCACCGCTTCGCCACCACTCCTCATGCCACCTCCATCTCCTTTTCACCTTCACCGTCAACCCATCGCTCGCTCCCTCGCTGTGAGCTCCATCTCGCCTTGAGACGCCGACTGCTTTGAGCACCTCCAAGCATCTCACCCATGCATGTTGCCTCTGCCTTGGGCTTCTCAACCAACCAACCACAAGCAGCCAAACTCCCATCCGTGCGCCATCGACCACTCCACCTCGTTTCTCATTCCGCACCAACAACCGAAGCAGAGCAACGCCACTCCGCTCCCACAATTACAGCTCCGTCGGAGCCCAAATCACTCTGCCTCTTTGCGTGCCGACGGCACCCTCCCAACAATAGTTTTAATGCTTGTTGCAGTATGCAACACTAGGGGCCTTAACAAGCCCAGGAAGTTCAAGAAATTGTTACGGGACATTCAAGCCAAGAATGTGGAAATATCTGGTCTCGTGGAAACGAAGATTCGTCCACATAATAGGGACAAGTTTGAGAAGTTGATTCCTAGTGGTTGGTCTTACATTCACAACAACACCAATTTGGGAAGGATTTATATCCTTTGGAATGGTACTACATGGAATTGTTCCACTTTGGACATCTGCTCTCAGGCGATTACTATGGAATGCTCCAATCTTGGGGGTTTCAATTGCACTATTTCTGTTGTTTATGGAGAGAACTGTCCGCTGCTTCGTAATGAACTATGGGATCATCTCCGTAGGCATTCTTCCTCGACTGAAGTCCCCTGGCTGGTCCTGGGGGATTTCAATGTCGTTCGCTTTGTGTCGGAAAAATTGGGTGGTCGTGCTCCACCACGCAAACCGTTGGATGACTTCAACCGCTGCATCAATGACTGTGGTCTATCGGACATGGACTCGATTGGAAATACTTGGTCTTGGTCCAATTCGTCCATTGGCCCTACGAGAATCGTGGCGCGTCTTGACCGTGCTCTGGTTAACGGTTCATGGATCTCTTCCCTGCCTACCGCAAAACTAACTTACTCCCCGCTGCAGTCGAGTGATCACCATCTTCTCAGGGTGGAGCTATCTCGTGATGCCAGACGGCCAAAACCATTCCGGTATTTTGACTATTGGGTGGCCAGGCCAGGTTACATGGATATTGTGGAAATGGCATGGTCCATGCCTATCGGCGGGAATCCACTCTTCGTTCTTGCCCGCAAGTTGGGTTACGTCAAGGCGTCGCTTAAGAAGTGGGCCTCTAAGGAGGCAAATGTTTTCTCCGAGGTTAAGCTGGCGGGAAACTTCTTGGACAGTATCTATAATGCCATGTCCCAGGCCCCCTTGGATCCATTTCTAGCACCGCTTGAGCTGTAAACAAAATCATACATTGATATGCTGGATGCAGACATGGAATGGGCTTGGAAGCAGAAGAGTCGGATTAATTGGCTCAAGCTTGGGGATCGTAACACTAGATTCTTTCACCTCTCCGCTAAAGCGAGGGTTGCAAGGAACCACATTAGCTCTCTCCTTAATGTGCATGGGAAAGTGGTTGACAGACCGGAAGAGATCAGTAACACAGCCTTGGCGCACTTCTCTGCCTTATTGGGTCCGGAGTAGATTTGCCCCCTCTTGCCCCCCCCCCCTCCTGCACCTAAAAGGGCCCTCTCTGACCAGGCAAGGCTTTGGTTAACCAGGCCCTTCAACGTTGATGAAATTTGGGAGGCGGTTCGCTCTATTCCCTCCTCTAGCGCACCAGGTCCAGATAAGTTTAATGCCGCCTTCTTTAAACGTCATTAGTCCATCGTCAAAGATGATATTTGCTTAGCGATATCATTCCTTCATGGGGGAGGGAATATGGTGCGGCAGGTGAACCATACATTCTTGACATTAGTCCCGAAGGTTCCGTCTCCAAATGGAATTGCTGATTTCCGCCCAATCTCCTGCTGCAACGTAATTTACAAAATTTTTGCAAAACTACTTTCAACTAGGCTTGGAGTTGTACTCCCGCAACTAATCTCGCTGAACCAATCTGCTTTCATAAAAGGCCGATCCATCAGCGATAATATTCGTATGGCCCAGGAAATTTTACATGGCTTTGATAGGCAATCGAGTGTCAACAAGGCTTGCCTAAAGATGGATCTTTCTAAGGCCTTCGATTCCGTTGACCACACATTCCTCCTGGACTCGCTAAAGGCAATGGGTTTTTGCAATAAATGGATCAAGTGGATTGAGGAATGTATTACAACTACCTCCTTCTCTATTATGGTGAATGGTTCTCCTCACGGGTTCTTCAAAGGAACCCGTGGTCTGCGGCAAGGTGACCCGCTTAGCCCCCTGCTTTTCACTGTGGCCATGGAGGCTCTTTCCTGTTTGGTGGACAGGGCTACGGCTGCCGGCCACATTCGACCTTTGGGAAGAGGTCGCACGGTGGCTCCGACCCACCTCATTTACGCAGATGATCTTCTTTTCTTCTCCAATGGCAACCTTCGCTCCCTCTTGGCCATTAAAGAAGTCCTTGAATCCTTTTACAATATGTCTGGCCTTATGCTTAATGCCAGGAAGTCGTGTATCTTTCGGCCCAAATCTTTCCGTGATGACTTATCTACTACCCTCGGAATTGGCTTCCTGAGCCGCTCTCTGCCCACCCAGTTTCTTGGCCTACCGCTAGCCTCCTCCAATGGGAGGAGATCTGACTTCCGTGTTCTGGAAGACAAGGTGAGGGCCTTGCTTGGCGGCTGGAAAGCCAAGGCACTGTCTTTTTCCAGCCGCATTCAACTCCTTAACTCGATCATTCGTGGTGTCAATCTCTACTGGATTGCTGGTATCTTCATCCCTATCGGCATTTGCAAGTTAATAGATAAGCTGTGTGCGGACTTCCTTTGGGTCCGCTCTAGACATGATATTGCTTTGGGCCACGGTTTGTTTGCCCAAGGCGGAAGGTGGCCTCGGTCTGCGCGATCTTACCTCTCTCCGATCGGCCATGACGACCTCTTGGTCTTGGAGGGTGTTGTCCTCGAACTCCTCTATTTGGGCATTGTTCATGAGATCTAAATACTTGCATTCACAAACTTTTTGGGCCCTCCAGTCGTCCTCCTCCGACTCCAGAATTTGGAGGGCTATTTTGAGGAACCGCGAGTTTATTCGCCATGCTATTGGAGGGGATTCCCCGCCGTTTCGATGGCTCTACTCCCCGAGGGGATTCTCCTTCCAGGATGCCTACGACCTACTACGTCCCAGGGCTGCTCTGCAACCGTGGTCGAATGTTGTCTGGGCGAAAGGTACCCCGCCTAAATACTCGTGTACGCTCTACCGAGCGATACTACAGCGTCTGCCAACCACCGATAGGCTGGCATCTTGGGGTATCTGCGAGCCGATGAACTGCTATCTATGTTCTTCGACGTCGGAAAGCCATGGACATCTTTTCTTCTGCTGCCCCATGGCCTCGTCCCTATGGAAGGATGCATGCTTCGCTTGTAGCTTACCTACCCCACCTAGTCTTCCGCTGGTTGATACTGTTGCTTGGATCTCCTCTTCTCCCGACCAGGTTCAACGCAACTTCTTGTCTTCTCTGTTGGCCATGGTTGTGTGGGCTCTTTGGAACGAAAGGAACTGTCGATGGACGCTGAGAGGCTCCTATCCACTGGACGTCATCCTCTAGGATACTGTGCGAAATGCAAAGACTCTTTGGGGGGTCTTCACGTATCAATGTTGTCCTGAGATTTTGCACACTTAGGATATACCTTTTTCCTCTTATAACATTGTATCAGTCATCTTATAATTTTTATTTTGTTAGGAACTTGTGGGGCTATTAAAGCCTCTGTACACCTTTTTGGTTATTTTTGGAATATACTCAATACTTACAAAAAAACTCTGCCTCTTTGCGCCCTCGAGGCCTGAGCCTCATCGAAATATTTTACCACAGCCATCTCCCTCGGGGCATGAGCCTCTACCGTCCACAACAGCATCGGCATGCCTTGCCTTCCGTTTCACGTACGTGACACATGAGCGGGGAGAGAAATGGCATCGAGGCCCCCGTAGATCCAAAAAAATGCGAAAGAACACCCATATACCGGAGCTCATGCCCACGTCACGTGTGGTCTGGAGAAATTATGCGAACACCCCTAAGGATTTCGGATAATTAAATAAGCGTAATTGTGTTGTTTTTTTATTTGATTTTATTCAGTGTATTGCTTCGAAGACCTCTGCACTTGAGTCTTATTTTGAGTGTCATTTTATCATCATATTTTAATTCCAAAAATGACATATTATAGAATAATTAATGCTTTATCATTGTGGATGGTTATTTAATTCTTGTAAATAGTGGTTGATTTGTTATTATTAATTTGGTGAAAATTGGCATAGTTTACCTACTATGTGCTCTGAAATTCATAATAAATCACCCATTGCTCCAAAAATTATCAAAAATTCACAGTATACATAATTAATTGTGTTCTATTTTATGCCTAAAAATCATCTCATTTACATGCATATCTAGGCTATAATATATTAAGTGGTTATTTTGGTAATTAATTTTAATAGATTGTATACCTAATACTTTTAAGAGTTATTATTTTTTCTGGATACATCTTCATTAGACTCATTGATGAACGTGAAATCCACCTCTTAAATAATCAGAGAAATGTTGTAGCCTAGGAGACAGATTTCGGTCAGCAAAAACCACAATCCTTTGAATGTTGTAGAGCATTTATACTTCACAAGTCTACCAAGTCGAACACAGTGATACAATCTACTTTAATTTATCTATTGAATTTTGGTCAATTAGATGCATGCATGGATTGTTTCTCATTTAAAGTTCTTCGTGCAAATGCAAAATATAATTTAATTGCATGTAATTTTTTATTTGGTTTTTCATGCATTATAAGAGATGTCACGCATAATGTATGAATGAATGCAAGGGTTAATCATGCAGATAATACAAAAATGCCCTAGAGACAAATGAGCATAATATATGATTCAACTTCAGAGTTAATTTAAGACATCAATTTAGGAGAAGTTATCTATTAAGGGCAAAGACATATGGAGCAAGGACATCATCTAACATTAAAAATCATTTCATTTAAAATGATGTCAGATGAGAAAAATTAAATATACCATTAGATAGATGAGAAAATAAGGAACAAAATGACATTGAAATCAAGTAAATTGGACCTACGATGCGCAAGTTATGCTAGATGGAATGCAGGGGCATAAATGTAATAAAATGCAAGAAATAAATGGATAAATAATCATAAATAGGTCTATGGAGGGACCTATTTGCAATTTGTAAAACCCGACAGGGCCCTGAAGTAATTTTGCTATTGTGTATAGGGGCCTTTTTGTAATTATGCATTCTTGCCCGAGCATTTATGCAAAATGTCCATGCACGCACATGAGGTACGTGTGCTTGGAACTCCTTATAATTCTGGAAAGTTCTGGGGGTAGATCTGCAATTGACCCAGCCCCCGTACGTGCATGGCACGTGCAGGACCAGGCTCGGGGTTAGTCCAACTTGGGAGGCACGTTTCTGGATCTGGTGGCTCGGAGCGAGGTTCGGTGGACCCGAGCTCGAAGGTTTGGTGATGGTCGACGTGGTAACATCTGTATCGTTGGCTGGCCGCCGAGAGGAGCCATCCAACGGTGCATTGTCTTCGTCCTCCGCATGGGGAGAGGTGGTGTAGATGGGGGCTCCGATGAGCTCGCCAGAGCCCCGCAGGCTCCTCCTCATCTTAGTATGGTGGTGAAGCACCCCGACCATTTGGCGAAGATGGTCAACCGGAGAAGAAGCATCCCGGGTAGCTATAGACGGTCGTCAACGACGCGTAACCAGTAATGGAACAGCAGATCGGAGGTGTATGCGGACATCCGACCATTGAAGCTTGGAGTACGTGCAATCATTAGAATAGCCGAAGCATTTTTTGTACGTGTGAATATGAAGTGAGATGGTGTCTCGTAAGGGCGGAGGGAATGGGAGACTGTGTCTTTGACTATGGTGGACTGGAGAGGAGTTAGAGCAGAGCAGCATGGGGTATGGAGAAGGGAGAAGGTGGTCGGGAGTAGTCGGCGTGAATGTTGGATGGATAGCAACAGTAGTAAGATGATCAGTGGACGGTGTAATTGAGCGGAGTTGCTGGGAAAATTATGAGAAATAAAGGAAAGAGACAAGGGAAGGGGACCTCATGGAGAGGGGAATCCTGTGGAGGAGACGGCCTGGGTTGGGCTTCGGAGGAAGTCCGAGGTCTTCGCACGTGCTGGGTGACCGATCCAGCAAACTCGAACGGGGCGGAGCCACCGTGACACAGCTGAATTAGCTGCGGGTCGACATTAGACGGGGAGTAGTCATCGCCTCAATGATCTACCCCTCCATTATCGTTAGAGGGGCGGTGAAGCTGGGCTAACGTATGGAATGGTGGAAATGGTGATGGAGGTGAAGGAGCTGGATTTATGGAGGGGTCGTCAGGAGTTATGTGGTGGTGGTGGCGGTTTTGTATGGTTGTCGAATTGATGGAGGAGTGAAGGAGGGGGCAGTGAAGATGGCATGAGGATGGCAGAGGAGTGGGTTTCATGGAGGTGGCGTTATGACACAGAGGGAGTGGATGTGGCATCTTCCAAAATATGAAGGGGGCAGAGGGGGTACGAGGGGTAATAGACGGGTTGAAGGTAGACGATGCTCATGGACCATTGGATCGCTCGATCCAACAGTCAGGGGTCTTGCTTTGGGGATGGTTACAATTAGATCAAACGATCTAATCTACAACTGGAGAGCGGTGGGGGATGAACGGTTCAGATGGGACTTAGGGTCCCATCCAATGGTGGACGGAGATCGGGTGACGTGGCGAGACATTCACCAGGAGTGTGATTTTGTGATCACAGATGATGAGGCCGTTTGGACAGACCTCATTTTACGAGACATCCTCTCAGATTCAGACCCCGTTGATGCGCAGATTCCAGCAGAGGAGAGCTTAGAGAGCACATTCCTAGCAGAGGATATTTTTGAGGCAGCAGACCCGATTCTTGATTGCGAGGCAGTTGATTTGTTTGATTCAGATTCATATCCCTCGGAATCAGACATTGATTGGGCGGAGTTTGATGATATGATTCCGTATCTGATTTCCACAGAGCCAGCAGCTAGGGTGGAGACTGAGCTGATTCAAAGTACAGATGCACCAGCAGAGCAGTCTTCACCATATCCTGATTTTCAGCGAGAGTTCTCATTTTCCCATGCAGATTTTGTCGCATTCACTCAGACATTTCAGAGGCCAGATCCGCCAGCTCCCAGTTGCCCAGAGCGGAAGACCTTGCCGCAGTCGCTGAAGTATAGGTTCTTGCGGGTGAGCATGAGATGCACCCAGTCATTATCTCAACAGATTTGACTGGAGAGCAAGAGTCTCGTCTGATGGAGATTCTTGAAAAGAATTGCAAGGCGATAGGATGGAGCGTAGCCGATCTTCAGGGGATAAGTCCGACCCTATGCTCCCACCATATCTATCTCGAAGAGGACGCGAAGCCGTCGCGTGAGTTCCAGCGGTGGCTGAACCCAAATCTTCGAGAGGTTGTCATGAAGGAAATTTCGAAATGGCGGAGCACCGATTTTATATACCCCATCTCCGACTCCAAGTGGGTTAGTCCATTACATGTGGTGTCCAAGAAGACGGGCATCACTACAGTTATGAGTGAGTCTGGAGAGGAGATCGCTACCCGGGTACCCACTTCTTGGAGGGCCTGTGTGGACTACAGACGATTGAATCAGGCCACCAAGAAGGATCATTTCCTACTGCCTTTTATTGATCAGATTATAGAGAGGCTAGCAGGGAAGAGTCATTATTGCTTTCTTAATGGGTACTCCGGATACAATCAGGTAGCCATTATGCCAGAGGACCAGGACTAGACTACATTCACCTATCCCTTCGGGACATATGCTTTCAGACGCATGCCCTTTGGTTTATGCAACGCTCCGACGACATTCTAGAGGTGTATGTTGTCCATCTTTTCGGACATGGTGGGTGAGTGCTTGGAGGTCTTCATGGACGACTTTTCGATCTACGGTGATGGGTTTGATGCTTGTCTTGAGTGCCCAGACCGCGTCCTACAACGATGCATTGAGGTCGACCTTGTTTTATATTTGGAGAAGAGTCACTTCATGGTGACTCAAGGGACGGTGCTTGGCCACATCATCTCCAACAGGGGCATAGAGGTTGATCCGGCCAAGGTGGATATCATTAGAAAACTCAATCCACCGTCCAACTTGCGACAATTACAGTCTTTTCTGGGGCACGTCGGTTTCTACCGACGATTCATTCATGATTTCAACAGGATTGCTGGACTATTGACTGATTTGCTGATCAAAGACACCGAGTTCATAGTTGATGATAAGTATCTTGTGTTATTTGAGACTCTCAAGAATCTAGTTGTTGAGGCTCCTGTCCTCCAGTCACCTGATTGATCTCTCACATTCGAGATCATGATAGATGCCTCCGATTTTACCGTGGGGGGCGTGCTGGGACAGATGAGGGATGGATTGCCTTTTGCCATTCACTACGCTAGCCGTACATTGGATGTCGTGCAGTGGAACTATATAGTCACAGATAAAGATATGCTAGCCGTAGTCTTTTCCCTAGATAAGTTCAGATCATACATCATTAGATCTAGAGTGACTATTTACACTGATCATACGACCATCAGGTACCTCATGGCAAAGAAGGATGCCAAAGCGAGATTGACTAGATGGATCCTTCTACTCCAGGAGTTTTGATATTGAGATAAGGATAAGCCTGGAGTCAAGAATGTGGTGGCGGATCATCTCTCCCGATTAGAGCATCTTGAGGATTCTGAGTAGATTGATCCTATATGTGAGACCTTCCCAGATTAGGCGATCGCGCTATCGCCTCACTCCCGTGGTACACTGACATTGTGAACTATCTTGTTGCCAAGAAAGTTCCACAGGGTTGGCCCAGGCAGAGACTTGAGACCTTCCTAGCGAAGGCCAAGTCTTACCACTGGGAGGATCCCATCCTTTACCATGAGGGAGGGGATAGTGTCTGGCGACGGTGCATTCCTCAGGAGGAGCACCATAGTGTCCTCACTTACTGCCACAAGCTGAAGGCAGGAGGACATCACTCTGGGAGGAGAACAACACAGAAAGTGCTCCGATCCGGCCTATGGTGGCCTACTCTCTTCAAGGATTCTGATGAATTCGTGAAGAGATGTACTGAATGTTAGAGGATGGCCACTTTTGGACAACGTGATATGATGCTGATGCAGCCCATTCACTTCTGTGAGGTTTTTGATGTAAGGGGCATCGATTTCATGGGTCCATTCCTTAAGAGTCAGGGATTCGAGTACATTCTGTTGGTCGTTGATTATGTGAGTCGTTGGGTTGAGGCCATCCCCCGCCCGAACTGCTGATGCTAGGAATGTATGTAGATTTTTGAGGAAGAATATCGTTTCATGGTTCGGGGTCCCTCGAGTGTTGATATCTGACGGGGGGTCTCATTTCGTCAACGACAAGGTAAAGGCCCTTGCTAGCGATTTCAACATAGACCATCGAGTAGCCACTCCATATCATCCTCAGACCAATGGTCTTGCTAAAGTGTCGAACAGGGAGATCAAGAATATATTGCAGAAGGTCGTCCGCCATGACCGAAAGGATTGGTCACAGCTTTTGAACTCGATCTTGTGGGCATATAGGACGTCCTTCAAGACTCCGTTGGGTACATCTCCCTTTCGCCTCGTTTATGGCAAGCCCTGCCATTTACCTGTTGAGTTGAGACATAAGTCACTTTGGGCTGTTACAGAGATACTTTGGATCCGGTGAGTGTAGCAGATCAGAGAAGGGCAGAATTGGCAGCCTTGGAGGAGCTTAGAGATGAAGCATTTTCGAGCAGCCTGCATTATAAGGAGAGACTGAAGGAGTGGCATGATTCTCATATCAGTCACAAAGCAGTTTGAGCCAGATCAGAGAGTATGGTTATTTGATGCCAGGCTTCGATTATTTCCATGGAAGTTACAGAGCAAGTGGAAGGGACCATACCTGGTCCGAAAGGTACATGACAATGGAAGCATTGACATATCTGAGTTGTCTTCTGAATCTACCTTTCATGTTTACGGGCAGAAACTCAAACCATATCAAGATCGTGAGCCGCTGGTTGTTGACGTCGCCCATATTCATTTTGCGTGAGATGTGGTCTTTGACTCACATCTATTGCATCTCACGCCTAATTATCACTCTCTTCCACCTTGTATAGATCCAGTTGTCCATATCATTCCATTCTTTAGTCCCACACCCCATCTTCATCTTATGATTATGCTATAATTAGGTGTACTTTACCCTAAGTATAGGGGAGTGTAGGACTCTTAGGTATTCTGTTGATTCTTTCTACCTCTGTTTTGCTGCCTATACTTAGGGATATTTTACCCTAAGTATATGGGAGGTAGACCCTGTACATTCTCCCACTTGGATTTCCCTTCATGTACATCTTGCTATATTTAGGATTATTTGATCCTAAGTATAGGGAGAAACACCGAGTCCTCTTCATTCTATTATTTGATTCGTCGTTGTAGTATACCATTTCTTTTTACTTCCCTATACTAAGCACGAGTTATGTCTTCTTCATCGCTCTTGATTCACTCTGAGGACATCATTCGATCTAAGTATAGGGGGGTGTCCTATATATTTCATATATACTTTAGCCATAACTCGTACTTTGTATGAGTGTGTTAATAAATAAAATGGTTAAAATTCTTTCATCCAAAAACCATAAAAATTTAATTTTTTTTCCTTGTACATAAAAATTATTTATTGCACATACATAGCTATTTATAAAAATTATTTTTTGTACAAATGTTTGTAAAAATCTTTTGTGTGAAAATAGTTTGTAAATATTTTGATATCAAAATTATATATATATATATATAGTACAAAATTTTTGTAAAATATTCGAAAAACAAAAAGGTTGCAAAAACCTTATGTAAATGTGTGTAAATATTTTGCAAAACTTCTGCATTCATGCATACATCCATGTTTTCAAACATTTTCAAAATTTTTGCACATTTTCAAAAATTTTGTAAAAATTACACGTTTGTAAATATGTGTACAGTTTTTCTGAATCTTGATTGACATTTAAATTGGCGTGGAATTAAATTGGAAATGTGGAGCTTGGTTAAGACCTTAATCCACCTAATTCTAAGAGGAACCTTATATGGCTTAGGGTTAAGATTTTTCATGTCCATTCGGGACTTAATTCTTTGAGTCTACTAGGCTATGAGCACATGTCATCTTGATGAGCCTAAGTAGAACACTTAACAACGCAGACACGACTCTCAAAGACAATGGTTTTACTTGCACCAGCACATTACACAGCTCTCCACGGATGAGGTGGTGAGGAGGCAATTTCCTTTGGCTTGGGGTAGCATATGAGGGTAATACTTCTAGGCGAAACCTCTCTTCTTCTTACAGTGAAAGAAGTGCATCTCAACTTGGTCTGGTGGTGATGAAGTCTAAAGACAGGAGTTGTGGGTTGCAATAAAGCTTCAAAAGAGGGATAGTCTACTGTCTCAAGAGGAAAAACTCCTTATGTATATATGCTGCACCATGTAGATATGTTGTACATATGCACATCGGAAAAAAATGTGCAAAGAAAGAAAAACTCCAAAAAAAGTGGTGGGTATGATTGAAAATAAAATACCCACCGGAGTGTATATAGTCAAATAAAGCAAAGCTTATGTTACACATGACCATATCATGAAGCCTGCAGCGGGAGACTTAGTTACACTGGTTAGGCTCCCAAGGATACATGGCTACACTGGTCATGGTCCATTCTCTTCTTCCCCCTCTTCTTGAGCCGGTTGTACTTGAACTTAGAAGGGAATACCCCGCTCCACGAGGAAAGAGTTGCCAGACTGAGGCATTAGAGTTACCTTGTTAAGGGGGATTGTCGCTTTGTCATTTCTGAGGTGGGGAGCTACATCTCACTTACACAGGAAAGATTCATGGTCATTACAGTTTGTGTTTGTAGACTTGTTCTGATCTGGATTGTTGAGGAGTCTTGACCATAGATTGGTGGAACTTAGAGGCTGTTGAATTTTAAGCTTAAGTCCAAATAAGGTTCCAACAAATTAATAATACAATGATCTGACTGAGCTCCATACTTCAATTTAATGAAGGAAAATTTAATAGTCAATCTTGATTTCCCGTCTTTTTCTTTTTCTTTGTCTTTTTCACTTCTTTTTCAAATAAGTGTTTGCTAACGGACTACAACAACAACAACAAAGCCTTTTCCCACAATTCAGTAGGGCCGACTACATGGATTCTCCGCCTCCATTCAGATCTATCTTGGGCCAATCCTGGGCTTACATCCTTGCTAATGGACTAACAAACGTAAAGTATGGGGGGTGATGAATCCCCATTCATCACTCTTTACTCATTTATTTTAGCTAGATATTTTGGTAAAACACCAAGAATATCATTGTAAATACAATAAGTTATCAATAAGCATGTATTTGTTAAATACCAATAATTAGCATTCATTTGTGCCAAAAATAAAAGAATAAAGATATAAAGAAAAAGAGGGAAATATTTAGAATAAATATTGAGTGACCTAATCCCAAGAGAGGGCCCAACATGGGCCTGATCGCTAAATAAAATGAGTAGAGAGAGATAGGGACATTCATCCTTGTACATGTGCCCTCACTGTATATAAATAATTTATTTTCACAATAAAAATAAAAATGTATTTTTATTACCCTGTATATATTTTTAAAAATAAAACAAAAAAGAGAAAAATAAAATTAAAATAAAAACAAAATAATTTCTTCATCTTGTACATACCATGTATATATGTATCTATTCCTATTTATTTGACACTTGTAAATAATCAATAAAAATAAAATAAAAATTATTTTATACTCTAGATTTTGTGTTGTAAATAAATAAAATATAAAATTAGGGTATTTATACAAAAATAAAAAATAAAAATAAATACAAAAATACCTAGGTATTTTATACCTGTATATAATATAATATAAATGTATATACCTTAATTTATTTTTCAAAAAAAAATAAAAATCACTAAAATAGTTTGGAAAATAAGGAACATTTTTCATGTTTTCAAATAAAATCATTTTTTATTTTTAAATTATTTTACAAATCTTTTTGACCTCAGAATTTTCTGATTGGTCCACGGGGGACTGTTGACCTCGGTCAACTACCCCCCAGGACCACTTTCGCGTATCTGGCTCACCGGCCTGATTTCTCCAAAATCTCTAGAGCAGATCCGAACACCTTTTGCCCTTATTCCACTGCCCGCCTCTTCCCCTTGGATCAGCCACCCTCGTGGATCCCTAGGGAGTGTCGGATCTTTCTTGGTTCACGTGATCGTGCCCGATCTTCTCATCACCTGGGAATGCATATAAATTCTTCATTTCAGTGCCCAGCTCCATTGCTTGCTCTGCACACCTCCCTTCTGCCCTAGAAACCTTCCCCTCGGTGACAGCGTTCGGAAGCACCCTTTGGTGGTCGGAGAGAGTACCTGTAGACGAAGCTCAATGCACGTGGCCGAAACGCCGCCACGTTCGAGCCTCCCCGCCTGCCGCAGCGTGGTCGAGGCGACGACCCATATTGACGAGACCCTCTGGAGCTAAGGATTGTTCTAGGACCATCAGGTAGACCTCTCTTCATCCCTAACTCCGATTATATCAGATCTTTCATTTGTTCCTCCGCCGGCTCCGACCCCGTGTTCGGAGCTCCATCAGTAGCATCCCTCCATTCCGATAGACCCCCAGTCCACTGTCATCCTTCCCCCACACCCTGATCACCCTAGACTTAGCTTAGATCGCCAAGATTAGGATCAAAGTTCCTCCCCCGCCTCGCCGGAACTTCAAATCCCGTCCCACCATCGCTTCCCTTAATTCTTACTCAAATAACCATCGCCGGAGCATTCCTCCGAGCAAGAGCTTTCACCGTGCAGGTCGAGTTACGCGTGGAGACCCCCAGAGCATCTCAGCACACCTTCGCCGGAGCCATTCCAGGTCGCAGCCACCTTCCTGGAGGTCTGACCGGTGGATGCTCCATCCGCCACCGCCACCCGACACGGAGGAGCGTCGCGAGTCGAGCCCCTCCTCCTGATTGATCATCGGACGCCCAAGGTACCCTCAGTCCTTTGGCGAACCTCGCTAGGGAGGAGTTCTTCCGGGACCTTCCGTAGCCGTTGGATCATCGCCACCCGCCAGACCGCATCTGAGCCATCCATCGTCTGCCCCTGTCAGGCCGTTAGATCTGATATCTTACGGCCTCGTACATCCCACATTCATCATCTTGTCAGAGCCGTTGGATGCGCCAGCCATCAGCGCCATTACTGCACGTCGCTAGCCACTCACCACCCGCCACCTGTCACCCACGTGAGCCGCATGCCCAGCTTGGGTAAATTGCTCCTTTTTCCCTACAATTCTTTTATGTTTTTATTTAATCTGTAAAATAAATAGTACACTGTGGTTTGTTTACAATTTGGCCCCTAACATTTTTACTATTTGCACTTTGGTCCTTCCTGTCTGGTTGTACGTGCATTGTCACGTGTATATTTGGATATTTGCATGTATGCCCTCGGGTTTTCTAGGATGTTAAGAAATGAATGGTTAGTTTTATTATTTACATCCATACCCATGTGTGTGGTTGTTTTGGACATGTGCTAAATTCATGTGAAAATTATAGTAGGCCCCTAGGATTTTTTATGCGTGTTATGTTTTAGTCCCCAGAGCTTACTTTCTTTGCATCTAGGTCTTTATGTGTTGTATGTGTTTGATTGGTTGAAATAATTATCAGATCTCACCTAAATTCCATGAATTTTGGACACATGGCCTCTTCCATTGTGTAAAAATTTCTATGAATTTTGGGCCATTTTTGTTTTCGTTTGATATTTTTAAAAACTGAAAAACTCTAAAATTTGCTTCTGTTCAGTTTTAAAAATCAACTAAAAATATTAAAAACCCTCTAAAAAATTTAAAAAAATTATTGTGTGTTTGTTTTTTTTGTATTTCCGCATTTGGATTTATAAAACCCTAATCGAAAAAGACTAAAAAAACTTAGAAAAATCATTAAAAATTCTTAAAAATAAAAAAATGCAATTTCAGTTTATGTAGTTAGTGTTTTATTCATAGTTTCTCACAAAATTGTTGTTTGAATTTTATAGGTTATTTAGATATTTTAAAATAGCCTTTTGATTCTGGCCGCACACTAGTTTTCATTTTTCACTTTGTTTCATTTTTATAAAATCAACTATAAATCAGAAAAATCTAAGAAAAATATCAAAAACACTTGAAAATTTATAAAAACCAAAAATATTTTTATTTTAATTTTCTGACCTATTTTGGTATGTTAAATAAATAGTTATCTTTGCCCTTTTTGACTTCTTTTACATTTTCCTAATATTGAAAAATCCAAAAAAAATAAAAAAATCTAAAAATCCACAAAAAATTCTTGTTTTTTCCGACTACCTCTTAGGTTTTTCCAAACCGTGCTCCTTGTGTTAGACCCTGGTATATACCAGGTAAAATAAAATAGCGAGACCGTTGTTTTTGACCTGATTTGTTTGATATTTTGATTGGTGGTCTTTCTTTTTTTGAGTGACTTAGCCTCGCTATTCGGGTCGCAACGAACCTGATTATTTACACCTTAACCCGATAGTGAGATTCTGGGTCATCAGAATGCAAGGAGACGTGTAATGGCTATTGTTTGTGGGAACGAGGATGTGCCATATCATAATATTAGGAGATTCATTCGTACTTTAGAACGACACAATCTCAGAACTTATACATAGTTTAATACATAACAAGGAGAACCATGATGAAAGTACACTTTAAGAGATTATTTGTTTCATTTGGTTCATGTCATTGTGTATTCAGATTTCGTCGACCCGTTTTAAGTATTGATGGAACACATATGTATGGGAGATATGCTGGTCATATATACATGAGCACATTCATCGATGCAAATAATAGTTTATTTCTGCTCGCATTTGCTATTGCTGAAAAGAACGAGAACATTTCTGCAGGAGATGGTTTCTGAATTTGATAAGGTAAATTATCGACAAGAGAGAAATCTGCTTTATCAGTAATCGGTGTCCTGGTTCGGAAGATGCTATAAGCGGTTCATTTCCACATGAAGAGGGGTTCAATCATCATTATTGTCCTTGTCACAAGTGTGAAAATATGCATCGGCCTAGACACAAGATGAAATGGATGAAATGTACGTGAGATCGAAGTTGTGTAAAATTCTCAAGCAACCGGGGCACAACAGATTAAGTTATCCACAGAGAAACTTAGAAATATAGGATATGATAAGGAAAATGTATGTAACTACATTAGCACCGTTTAATTCGCAATTTCTTCATAAATATTATTTAATTTAGTATTTATTTTATTCTTAATATAATGACTTGTTAAATGTAGATGGCATATATGGATATAGTATCGGATCCTATAGATGCATCTATATTGTACATGCAGAGTAAGCATCGATCTTCGTAGCCCACCGATTCAGTAAGTATTTAAATTAACATTATGATGTATATTGCGAACGTATGAGCTACATAGAATATAATGCAGTAAGGTCGCAATATAATGAATCATGTTTTGGACATTCAGGTTGAAATGACTTGTTAATTGAATGACTCTTTCTAAAAAAATATATTTATCTTCTGCAATGTATTTATCTCATGCTTATAGAATATGTAGAAGCTTCGAGTCAATCACAATTTGTATGATCGTCATTTGCTGGTCCTTCAAGTCAATTTGACTCCAGACCCTCTTAACTCACACCACCTACTCAATACAATTCAGAAGCTCTTCAAGCTGAGTTATTTGTTATTGTTTGCCAAGTTGAAAAAATTGACTTTGAGAGACAGTTCTTTGGTATTCCTATGGTAATACCACAACAACCTCTAGAGCCATATCAAAGACCATCGATAGGAGTAAGGATCAATGATCCTCTTCCATCAGACCCACCACAACAGTCAACAAGTGTGAGAAGAGATCAAGATACTTAACCAACTGAACTTCCATAGAAGTCATCATCCTCATAGGCTTGTACCAACACATTCAGAATGTAATATCAAGCAGAAGAAGCAAAAGAAGACAAGATGTGAAGATGCCATATGACGAGGGGAGATGGTGGCATAGGAAACGAAGAGGAGGAGGTAAAGGAGGAGGCTTAAAAGGATTTTTAAAGAGATAGAGACCATAAAATATCATAAAGTATTTTATATTATTTCATAGAAAGTTGTTATAATTCTATAATTTTAATACAATATCTGCATTTTTTTCTAAATGATTAATGTTATAATGGGTAATGTTGAGATTATGTATGTTATTGTCAATGTCTTGATATTCAGTTTCTATTTATTATTTACATTAAAATACAAAGATCTTTATGAGATATCGAATAAGAGATATTCTACACTTAAATCATAAATAAATAACTAAAATTTGTATAAAATAAACATACAATAATTAAAAAATCTTGTATAATAATATTATTAATATATAAACAAATTATGTATATTACTTTATATTTATTTTTGATTTACTGTTTACATTATAAAATACAAAGATCTTTATGAGATGCCAAATAAGACATTCTACACTTATTTTAAAAATACAAATCAATATTTCTATAAAATAAACATACAACAATTATAAAATTTTGTCTAATAGATTTTTATTGCATAATTTTTTTACTTATTACTTGTATAAATAATGTGGAATTATTTACGAAAGTAGGAGGGTCTATAATTAAAATGGGAGGAGAGAGAAATAAAATGTAAAATAGTCGAAGGGCAACAAAATCCAAAATCGGTGCCTATTTTCTAATTATGTTAACATGCTACCTATTTAATTAAATAAAATTATTTTAATATTTATTTAAAATAATATTGATAAACTGATGTTTCCGATTATACCATGAATAATATCAAAAACGACACGGCAGAATTGACAGAAAAATTCGACACAAATATAAGTTGGGTATGGGATAATTCGACGTTGACATGGGCCTAAGTTGATGTTTATAAATGTCACAACAAGCCCAGTACGCTGTAGTGATAGTTCGTTGCTTAATTTTTTAAATTCACATTTTATTTATTTATTTATTTACAGAGATGGTGATGTGAATATGAAATAGGTAGGGATTAAACTGTAATGTTCTATGCTAGGAATTAAACAAAGGAATTAAGATAAGGATTAATCACAAAGATACACACACGTCTCATAGATGTTTGAATTATAACTTTGATGGTGCCGTTCAAGTTTTGAATGCTCTCACGTACATTACACGTTGGTTACTTACCCCCCTTTCATATGTATTTTCATTGCTCACCACAGTGTGAAGAAATATGTTATACGTATGAGGATAGAATGTATCTAATCCGTATTCCACAGCGAGATGGTATTATGTCATCCTCTATTTGTATATTTTCATCAAAATATTTCAAAATACTAATCATTACACTGATGGAAGACGAGCAACAAGCTGCGTCGTCAGTCCCTTTTGTTTTGGATGGCAAATATTTGTATATATGAACGTAATTAGTGAACTCACACGTATGGACATATATACAATGTTATATTATATGCAAATAAAAACCTCTGCATACATGTAGTGGATTAATTCGAGGCAACGTAACATTAGCGCACATCAGGTTTGAATTTGGATTTTTTTTCTTGAGAAGCTTCGAAGTATGACCCGTCAAATTATCATGTGTGTACGTCATTGAGGTCAAAATTGGATGCCGATGTACATCTGTGCTTTCTCTATATATATCCACCACCTTATTAAACGTCTCCTCGTATCATCACCCAATCTATCTATCGAGGATAACATTTCATCAGAAAGAACAGAAACATGTCTTGTACCGGTAAGAATCCTTTGTTAAGTATTGATATGCTTTTCACTTGAGTTCAAATATTGAATTATACATGCATGTATTTAATTTACTGACATATACGATCCATGCATTTTGTTGTGTGCAGCTGGGAAGAGCTCGTGGCCTGAGCTGGTGGGCTGCGATGGCTACGAGGCAGCGGAGGTGATCAAGAAGGAGAACCCTTGCCTTGTCATCGTGGTCGTCAAACTGGAGGGGACCAGCGCCACCAAGGATATTCGCCACGACAGGGTTTGGGTCTGGGTGAACGAGAAGGGGAAGGTCGTCTATGTTCCTCACATCGGTTGATCTTAATTAGGACGTCCAAGGCAGTCTATATACGATTATATATGAAACATAATTTATTACGAAGTATTGATACTGTTACATCGGCATATCTGGTTATATGTACTGTATTTTATCAATGACCAAAAACAATAAAGCATTACATGTTAGAAGGGAATATATTATTTTGTATAATTTCTTTTTTGGTATCTCTAGTGCGGACATCACCGACAGCGAGGCAGATTCTATATCGAAGGGAGCACAAACACTGATCAGTTCGCGAGTTTTAACTGCAACTTTCAAAAAAAAAATTTAAAAAATATTCCAAATAAGCATGTATACCCTCCAGTTTGCGGATATTACTCAATTTGATCTGCTCAAGTCCACATGACCAGCATATATACCCCCCTTCCCCCGACGACCGACCTCCCCCAACCTGACGACCGGCAAAGTCCCCCGCCCTCGAACTCAAAGCCCCCTCCCCCCGTACCCCAAGTCCGAGTGCTGTTGCCGCCGTCCACCGCTCTGCACCCTCCACCATCGCTGAGCCTCAACAACGCCTCACCCGCTGTTGTGCTACCTCAAGAGAAAGATGTGGGATATTTTTTTTATTTAGGTTAATTTCAGGGTGATCGGTTAGATTAACTCAATCATCTAGTTGAGTTAATGAAGTAAAGTAACAGAAGGTTATAGGTGTAAGACGACACACTTATTCATGTTCCTCAGCGTAATTCGCGATTATACAAGGTTATGAATGTTATTGTGAAATTACTTAGGGTTATGGGTATAAAAATCTCTTCATTTTAGTGTTTTATTTATAGTTTTATTATATTCCAAATATGTACATATATTATAAATAATATTTATAAAATATAAAGACATAAAATTATAAAAATGATAACGAATAAATAAAATGAATATTTTATTCAGGTATGCTATATAATCGGGATCTAAAACCTAACTTTTGCATCTTAACTCCAAATTGGACGAAACCACCTCCATAAATATATATTTGAGTTCATATGGATAAGATATGGGTCTGGGATGTTTGAGTTTTGGCCTTTTATTCTGAGTATAAAAAGTACATTGTGCATTATTTTTGTATGAAATCAATTTTACAATTTTATTCGTATTTTTATCTACAACTTTTATGACAAAGTTTCTTTATTTGAAGTATAAAGAATAGAAAATAAAATAGGTCTCAAAAATGCAATATTTAGGAAAATAAATAGGAAATTTTATTGTGTTCGTGACCATTATCTCTCCCTACTTTATTCCTTGTCGACCCAGTCATCAAGATGCCTAGGTCTCGGGGTTTAAGGTCATAAAATACCTTTGCCATTTTATTCTTTTTATTTTCTTTTATTTATTACATAAATTTAACATTAAATCATATTTTATAAAAAAATAAATAGAGTAAATAATGAATGTTAATTTGTACAAATTAATGCTATTTATATGCATTTAGCTAGGGTTTTTAAGGCCAAAATGATAGAATAAAGGTGATGAAACAGATATTCATTACAAACCACATAGACCAATAGAAATACGTCCGGTATATTGCATGTAATTATCTTTATTTTTAATATATTATATTAACTTATTGTATCATAAATTAAATAGGCGGATAAGATTCTACAGGAAAGGTACCATCTGGATTAAATTAGACGATCAACAGACTTGCATTCGACTATGGAAGTAAAAGTTGAAGATACAATTACTTATGTTAATGATACTATCAACATGTTCTCTTTGATGTATCCATTCCATCAGTATGACCAGTCGTGCATGCTGCCACAAGAGCAGTGTACCTTTGGAGCATCAAGTTTCTTAGGTATGAACTATACGAGATATAACGGGGAGGGGTCCCAATAACAAAAACAACCAACTTTTAGGACTTTAGGTTATCTATTTATCTCAATTACTTGATTTAATATTTATTTTTTTAGATTTTGAATATAATGCAAGTGTTTTAGGTATGAGTTATACAGGATACAACAGACATGGGTTGTCACAAGAGCAACCAACTTTTGGAACTTTAAGTTGAAACAATTTCTTTATCTAATTTCCTCAATTATAGTGTCTACATTACTAAGTACTGAATATAATGACAATCTCTTAGGAATGACTTATAGGGGATATAATGGAGAAGGGTACCAACAGGAGCAATCAAGCTTTGGAGCTCCTGGTTGTAATAATCTCTTTATAAAGTTATATCATTCTCAGATTAATTGTTTATTTATGTGGCATCTAATATAAGGTAAATATTTCAGTTATGAGCTATATAGAATGGAGCACAGTAGGGTCACAATATGATGAAGCATGTTTTGGACCTTCGAGTTGAAATAGCTTGTTTAATTGAATGACTCTTTCTAAAAGAATTATGTTTATCTTCTGCAACGTAATTATCTCATTTTTATAGGATATGTAGAAGCTTCGAGTCAATCACAATTTGGAGCATCATCATTTGCTGATCTTTCAAGTCAATTTGACTCTGGACCCTCTCAGCTCACACCACCTACTTAATACAATTTAGAAGCTCTTCAACCAGAGTTATTTGTCAGTGTTTGCCAAGTTGAAACAATCGACTTCGAGAGACACTTCTTTGGTGTTCCTATGATAATATCACAACAACCTCCGGAACCATCTCGAAGACCATCGATAGGAGTAAGGATCAATGAGCCTCTTCCGTCAGACCCACCACGACAGTCAACAAATGTGAGAAGAGATCAAGACACTCAACCAACTGAACCTCCACGGAAGTAATCAACTAGGTCGCATCCTCTTAAACATGTACCAACACATTCAGAATGAAATATAAAATAGAAGAAGCAAAAGAAGACATGGCATGAAGATATCCATATGACGATGAAACAACCAAAAAGTAACTTGAGGACGATCTCACTAATCTCACACAATCTGCTATCCCTGTGTGACCGAACTCAAGGCCCAATTGACAGCTCAATAATCAACCCGTGCTAAATAGATCAAGCAATCAAAACAACAATGTATGATCAAAATTTATTATACCCTACAATAAATGTGTATAAAGGGCAATCAGGTAGGTGTTGAACTCAGGAAGAAATACATGGTAGCACAAAATATTATTTATAAATGAATAATAAATAAATAATATAGGTTTGGATGTATATATCTACACACAATTTACTTAGTATTTTGGTTGTTTTTAAATTTTTTGTAAAATTTTTAGTAGATTTATTTATTTATATATTTTTATTTTTAAAATTTTAAATTTTATAATATATATTTAAAATAATTATAAAATATTTATAATGATTAATAATAATATGCTTATATATAACTATATATAGATGTACAATACACTATAGGGTAATATAAGTGTAAATACAACTAAAATTAACCAAAATTTGCTTATATTTTTCTAATGGTTCTACGATATTATGAGGATTTTTGCTAATTTTTAGGCAATTTTAAGTAAAAAATATGTAAAATCAGGGATTTAATAAATAGGTCAGAGTGGTTTGAGATTTAAAAATACTAAATAAAGTAAAAAATTTCCCTAAACTAATCTTAATATGTAATAATATATATAATAAAATTATCAAACAGAAACTAATATTTATGGAGTTTTTGAAGAATTTCTATATTTTTATAGAATTTTGGAGACTTTAACTTTTTATCATTTCTTTTTCTATTTTCAAAGATTTTTCTCCTGAGGTAATAAATAATATAATAGACAAATACTATTGTTTAGTATTTTTAAATATGATTTTATAGTTTTTTAGAATTTTTAAAGAAAACATGAAATAAATCATGCTATTTTGATTTTTAGTAAATAGAAAATATACTTCAAATGCAAATATAAAATTATGGCATGAAAGATCAAGCAATCATGCACATTCACCTATTTTTCATGATTTTTAATGCACATATTATAATTATAAAAATTATAAAATATACAAAAAAATAACTTAAATGGCAGTGGTATATTTCAGATTAAAATAAGGAACATTAACTATATTAAAAATTACCAAAAGTTTTGAACTAATATTAAAACTTTAAATATTAGAATCTGATTATAAGGACTCGAAAGTGTTTACATGCAAATTTTACAAAATTCCGGTGCCGATGCACGTGACTGGCATGGATTAAATCACAAATAAAATACAATACATGGCTTGTAGTGCAATTTATCCTAATTAATTTACAATACAAGTGAAATATTTTAATTAACTACATAAAAAACAAAATACAGAGGGACATCTGTGAAATTTACCTAGATCCGGCGGGAGCGTACGGTGGAGCGGATGCCACGTGGTGTCACTTAAGGCGCATCAAACATGACGGAGATGAAACATCTCTTTGCTTTGAGAAGACTCTCCAGATTAGACATGGGGCTTGGCATTGATCGGATGGCTCGCGGAGGCGTTGGATGAATAGGGGAAGAACAATGCTCCGTCAACTTTGGATCTTTGATTTGCTGCACCTATGGGGTCGATTCTCTGCTCCGATGAGTGCCTCTCCTTCCCGCAGTGCTCCCGTAGCTCCTAGGTGTACAAGAATGGGCTAGGACCTAGTGATGGGGTCCTGGAAATATTTGAGCTTTCTAAGGCACCTATAGGTCTTCCTGGTGTTGAATCGCCTTCGGATGAGGCTTTCATCGCCGGTTCTCTGCATAGGAAGGTTAAGCAGTCTGAGACGAAAACTCGGTCCCAAAAAATAGCAACTGGAGCTGCGGGGATGATGGAAGCGACAAGCTCCGATGAAGTGGCGGAGGTAGAGCTCCGTCGACTCGATCCTATGCATGAATCAAAGTGGGGAGTAGGGTGATTTGTAGAGAAGGTGGTGAAGGACATGAGGAGATCCTCAAGTGCATCACGGAAGCGTGGGCATCATATCGAATACGATGAAGAACGACTAGTCGAGGTAGTTGTAATATGCAGCGGAAATTAAAAAATTTTCATGTGACGAAACCTCATGATCCAAGAACACTTCTCGGATCGTTTCGTCTAAATCACAAACAAGTAATAAAATTACCTCTTGAAGCGTGGTTGCGATCGAGTCTCTCAATGAAGAGACCTCTTGTCTCAAGTCCAATCCGATGGAGGAGACACTTGCGAGCATGTTGATGAAACACGTGCTTCTCGCAATCCATGTTGATGATCCAAACGACGGGTCTCCTGATCTCAACAAACGAGATACGACGTCTTCTTTATGAGCAAGGCACGTCGAAGTAGACGGAGATCCACAAGCAAAACATCGGGCAACATAACGACAACGCTGTGGCGATGGAGAACCTCTCTAGGGCATCCATGGTGTACGGCCACATGAGAGGAAGAGAGAGTAGGTGTGTAGAGAGAGAAAGACTTATGTTCTCATTGTGTGTGTCAAGAAGAGCAATGGGGTGCCTCTCCTTTTATAATATTTTGGGATCCATGGATCTCAATCCATGGGCAATACAAATCCAATGGCTCTCATTGATTTGTGTTTCTTTTAATGGCAGATTTGTGTTGGTAAAAACCAACAACAATTAATTTAATTTAGATTAAATATATATTGATAAATCAATATAAATCAATCCCAATTAAATCAATCAAGCATGGAGATTATGGAATGAAGATTGCCTCCTTCCATAATATTGGATTTGGTGGAAATCTCATGCAATCTCATGAGATCTCATGAGATCACATTATTCCATGGAAATCTCCAAGATTTACAGCAACACTTGTTGTAATTATTCTACAAAAATAATTCATAATTATTTTGTGAATGTTGCAATCTTGCCATTGGAAAATTGTGAATCACATTCACAGCCCAAAATAAAATGTGAATTACATTTTCAATTAATTGTCCAATGTGAATCCAATTCACATCAACATTTAATTAATAAATGTAAATTACAATTACCTCTCTCTTATTATTATAAATCACATTTATAGTATATATAACTAATATGGATATTTCTATCCACATTATTCATATCCATGATAATTAAATCGCATTTAATCATCTTGGATCTCTATTCTCGTGTGCCCAAATAATATGAATCACATTCACATTATTCATATCTTTGATAATTAAATCACATTTAATATGTCAGATAACTCTCCTTATAATATGAATCAAATTCATACTATTCATGATAATTAAATCACATTTAATCATCAATTTTCTCAATGCTCGGATACACATATCAAAAATGAAATTATCCCGAACTCTTTCAAGGATAATGTGCTTTCTCCGCGGATGCTTGGAGATAAGGACAGGGTGATTGTATTGTTCCACATATAGTGACATGGATATTGAGAAAACATCTCAAATCTAGATCTCGGGCCTCTCATAGATGCTTGATTAAATTAAGACCGCAAATCTAATCTTCTCATTGCATCTGAATCACATTCATATCAATGTCCAATATTTGGACCAAGATCAGATTACTTCTCTACTGAAAGGAGTCACTAAAATCCAGACCCGTTTCATCACTCCCTAGGAATGGAAGCGTCATGGTTATACAATCGTTTATGATCACATCACCCTCAAGTATTCCCAATACATGTACATCATGCATACTGGAAGACTCAGAATAAAATCGAAGTATTAGATCAACTTTACACTGCCTACTTCTGGGTTTTTATCAGTAAGTTTCTCATTCGATCATTGGGAGTTGGTATCGATCATATACTTTCCAAAAGCATATATCATACCTAGGTCTTGATCATATACTTTCCAAAAGTATATATCAAACCTACAAATTCAGTCAAGCTTCCAAAGCGAGACGACCGTGCACGGAATTTGATTCTTCCCAATATCTCATGAGTGAGCTCATGCCTTCCGATTCAGTAAATGAACCTATATGATCCCTTTGAGAGATCGTATTACTCATATGCCCTTATATGCACACCAGCGTGCCGGTGTATAGACCTTGGTTAGGTCATCAACCTATTGGTCTGCCAAATGTACATACTTAGACATATAAAAACACATATGCCTCCGATCAGAGTATTGATGAATCTCCATTCCATCATCATTATTCTATCATTTTGGCCTTAAAAACCCCAGCAAATGCATGAAAATAACATTAATTTATACATTACGGCATCCCTTATTTATTCGACATTATTGTACATAAAACAATGTTTTAATACCAAAATTATAGAATAAAGGGAAGAAAAGAAAAAGGAATAAAATATTACAAATATTTTATGACCCTAACCCCGAGACCAAGTCCAGAATGGAATTGGTCGACAAGGAATAAAGTAGGGGGAGATAAGGACCAATAATACAATAAATACCTCATTGATTTATTTACTCATTTATGCATTTTTGACACCTATTTTGTACTTAATTATTTATTCATCAAATAAAAATATTTTGTACATGAAAGTTTTATATAATAATTTAAATAAAAATACAAAATTGAGTTCGTGTAAAAATAATATATAGTGTACATTTTATACACAGAATAAGGAGCCAGAATCTCAACTTCACAGACCCATATCTTGCGAATAAAAACTCAAAATCCACCAAACTCACCTTTAATTGTATATAGCTTTCCAAGAACTATTTGATAAAATTGGTTTCATAATTTTTGGGGTTTATCTGTGAGAGTTAGGTTTTGGGCCCCTATTGTACATAATACCGATTAAAATATTCAGTTTATTCATCACCTATTATTTTACAAACTCATATTTTTGTAAATTCATATATATTATTTATAACATACGTGTACATTAATATTAGAATAAAATCAAAAAGGATTTGTAAAATAAATAAGTCTATGAAATATATATGCAAAATACCTATGTTATGTATGTACACAAATAAAAGGGAAATTCATTCTTTAATTAGTTCATTCTTTCATATTTTTATAATATTATAAATATTATTCATAGAACATTAAAAAAATAAATTCAAAATAAGAACCAATAAAATACATTAAATAAATAAAGTGTATATAAAATATAGGTAAAATACCTATAAGTATGCCCACAAAGTGTATATACCTATTTTATTAAATATGTAAATAAACTCATAAAAATTAAATAAAAATATATTTATACTCACAAAAATAATTATTAAATATAAAATAAGGAAATAAAATAATCAAATATACAAAATAAAAATTAAAAAAACATATAAAATACACTTATAAATACATTATCAAAATAAACTCATAATAAAGCACATCAAAAAACTAAAAAAATCATAATAAAATCCTAAATAAAATAATAAACATTTTTTATTTTATACCAAAAAAATAATAAAATCAGTTACTATTTATAAATGAATTATTTGTGATTTTATTTGTTGTTTTGTCGTGTAGCGAGCCAAGGTGGACCAATGGGCGCGTTGCGCCCGTTGACCGCAGGTCAACTACCCCTGCCGGCCTTCTGACCCACGCTACCTCTCTTTTCCCCGATTTTGTGCCATTTTTCCTGCATGATCTGTCCATCTTTCGCGCTCGCTTCCTTCACAAGAGTTGCAGATTAATCATTGTACATCCCCGCCCTATGATCCAATCCCTTGTATAAACCACCGATTCCTCGCGAAGCTTCGGTCAATAAGGGCACCTGCAATGTTTATAAATAAGAAGCTCAGCCCCCCTCCGCAAAGTTGGCCAATTTTAATCCACCCAAAGGCCGTGATTTGCTTCCTGGAAGCATCCTTGTGACAGGAGGAGAGATCCAACAGCTTGAATCGGCCGGAGGAGGGGTAATTTTGTCGCGGAGGAGCTCCGGCGTCCGTCCTGCTCCCTGGAGGCCCCCAGGTATAAGAGTTGTGCCTTTTATGTTCTTTAGGTAGTTTTCGATTCCAGCATTTCAATTCCGTCCTTAGTTTAGTCTTTAGATCAGTAGTGTAGCGTAATTTAGCCAAATCGAAGTTCACCGGAGCTTAGCTCTGGCAACTTCTTCACGTTGTTTCCGACCAGTTCTGACGCCCATATACACCCCATTTTGTTCCCCATCATCTTCTCCATCTCTCGATCCCATTTATTCAATCGAGGACCCTCTGTCCTCGCGAATCGGAGCTCCACCTCCGCCGTTCGTCGGAGCTCCTCCGCTTCACTTCATCTTGCAGGCAAGCTTCAAAACCCAGGGTCGAGGAGATAGCCCTCGGTCCCCTGGTTCTTTCTGTGCAGGTACCACAAAGAACCGAGCCCCGTGAGACTCGATTTGATCCAAGAAGAGGCTCCTAGAGGTCCCGACCTTCATCGACCTCGCCTGACCTCCTTGGCCCTCCAGGAGCCATGCCAAGACCACCAGCAGATGCGGGACACCTTCAGCTATGATCAGAACACCTCATACGTGAGGGAGAAGGCCGGAGGAGCCCACGCTCCAAGATCGAAGCTCGCCTGGTGCGAATTCTTCCCTTGTTCTTCCAGACCTCTTCATCGCCGTCCGATTAGGAGGGACGCCCCAGATTCCATCAGAGCCGTCAGATGAAGCGTCGCCATCACCGTCCGATCAGCGAGGAGGATCTAATCTCAAGCCTTCATCTGCGAACCGATATCAGCCGACGGATGCGCGGCACGTGTCAAGTGGAAGCTTCATCGCCGTCCGTTAGCGCCTAAATAAGGGGTAAATTTCTTATTTAACCCCAGTTTTTTTGTATTTATTTTTTAGTCCTGTAAATAAAAGTCGAAGTTCATTTTATTGTGGGCATTTTGCATGTATCACCCTGTATGTTTTTCATATTACGCTTAGGTCCAGTCCACGTCACCTCACGTGTCGTCCCACGTGAGGTGGTTAAATTGCACAAGACCCCATGTGAGTTTGTAAATACATCTTCAATCCATAAAATAAAATTTCAAGGGTATTATTTTTATGAAAAATTGCAACCAGGACCCTGAACCTTGTTGATATTACATTTTGGTCCATGTGGGTGCAGGTCATGTGTGGTCCCACATGATGGTCATTTTGCGCGGGGGTCCCTGGCGGGTTTTGTATTTCATTTCAGTCCTTAAAATTGCAGACCACGGGTTATATTTGTGGCATTTTTGCACTATGTACCCTATAGTTATTTTTATTTGCAAAAATGCCCCTGCCAGGCGTATAATTTCTCTTTGCTATCTCTAATTATTTCATGCATCTTTAAATCACCAAAAAATCCACAAAATTTTATTTAAGTTCTTGTTGCATCATATCAGCACGCTATATTTTTGCATTACATTTTTATTGTATTTTAATATTTATTAAAAATAAAAAAATGCGTTTTGGCTACTGCCTAGCTTAGAAAATACCAAAAAAATAGTAAAACACCTAGAAAAATTCCAAAAAAATCACCTACTATGTCTTTTATCCTACTTTAGTGTCAGTCCAAAAATCACTAAAAAATTCAAAATAAAAATCTTAAAAATGAGAAAACCCCTAAAAACTTCATAAAAATCTAAAAAATCCTAGAAAAATCCTTAAAATACAAATTAAGTTTCTATAGTTTCTTTCTTTTATTATCCATAATTTAAAATTGATTTGAGGATTTTTTGGATATCATTTTCTATTTTTAAACCTCATTTCAATTCTGTCCAATAGCTTAAGTCCCTGTTTTCTATTATTTTGATTTTGAAAAAAATACCAAAAACACTTGAAAAAAGCTGGAAAAATCATTTTGGTAAAAAATTATAAAAGACCAAAAATATTCTATTTCCTAATTTTTGGCTATTTTTACTTATTACCCTTCTTCTTATATTATCTATATATTCTATCCTATTTATAAAAACAATATAATATATATATATATATAAAAGGAAAATATAAAGTCAGAAAATGAAAAATCAAAATACAAAATTAAATATATATATATATATAATATAATAGTATTAATTACCCACACAACTAGTATTCATATAAGGATGACTCTGTTGTATTTGAACAAGGTGGGCTACCCACTTTTTTTGCTCTCTGTGGTTCGACCTCTACATGCTTATACACTATGCATCTTTAAAGTAGAGTTTATAAATATTAATTCACAGTTTTGGAACTTAATTGGTTTATTCTTTGATGTGGGTTAATTGCTGATTAACAAGGGTTTTGTGAGCGGTCGCCTCAGCGACACGATCGTCCCCGTCTCGTACGGGGCGTATTTTTGACCCTCGTAAAATCCTCGTTATCAGATGGCACCGTTGCCGGGGAGCAATATGCGTAGCCTATTATACCTTGTCATTCTTGTACAAAAATTCATTCATTCATTATTTATTCTGTGATTAATTATTTCTTTGAACTTATTCAATTATACATGATTCTTTGGTTGGTAACATACACATTCGTTTATTAATTAATTGATTCTTTATTTCATTGATTGAGCTTATACTAATTCTATCTCTTTGTGACCTTGTCGTGAGGGCCCGCCACGCGAGGATGGTTTCTTCGGAGGCCAAGGTAGCCGAGCTTGGAGGAGGTTGGTCTTCACTTCATGACCAGCTGGAGAGAGCACCAAAGATGCAAAGAGATGAGAATTAGCTAGGTCATAGGATCAATTTTGTAATTTATTGTGAGAGAGAGACAATTTTGGCATGTAATATAACTTGGACTCTACTCTTCACAACGAGGTCCAGTGCCCGGGTGTCTGTTCACCTGGGGCGTCGTCGCGACTTTTCCGAGTTTTCTACCGCTTTCTTTTCTTTGCTTTCTCGATGTTTTGTGCTTTCCGCCTTTATTTCATGTTGTTTTGTGTTCTTGGAGCCCCTAGATATAGGTTTCTTGATCCGGTAGCTAGGTCCAAACCTTAATAAGAATACATGTTCCTATAGTCTACTTCGTATGGATCTAGTCAAACTTAAACAGTTCGGTCATTTATCTCTTAGCCCGTGTACCGTGAGCGAGCCCCATCAAGCGCTACTCCTGAACTCAAGTGTGTCGAGAAGAGGAGGGGTAAGCCAAGACCGGACCCTTAGGTTAAAGATAAGTGACCAACTTGTGGTTCTTAACGTTAATAGCAGCTAATGTTTAGGGAGATTTTGTCGAATGCACACCGCCATGTAGATAGGTTTAAAAATTCTGTTTTGCATACCACATGGAGAGAGATGGGATGCACTGTAAGTCTTCTAACTCAGCATGCATCATTCGGTTCAATGGTGAGATTTCCATCATAGAACCAACTTGCACGGCTTTTCCGCTATCTCCCTCTGATTTTGAGCACCTAGGACATAAATGAAAATCTACAAAAACATTAGACGTTGGTATGAAACAGACTCAAAAAAAGTGAAAACCCCCAAAAAAACTAAAACAAGGGGACTGCTAAATAAACTTTGACCTTAATTAAAATTTTTAAGGGACTATCATTGTACTGGGTTCATAAAGCCCTCATTGTTTTCAGGTACCTTTGAAGGGGGACCAAAACCCTACTCCCTTGAGCGAGGCACGTCCCATAAGGAATAGAGCCAAAATCCCAGTCTGCAACTGCCTTGTGTATCGCCTGGATTTCCAAAGTATTGGCGCTTCTATCGTACGTGGAAAAGTAGGGCTTGGTCACCAGTGATGACTCTCTGTTGTGTAGAGCATCGACCTTGTCCGAAGTATCGAGCATAGGCCACGCCTTCACGGGGGTGTCTGTCTCATCGTCTTGCGTCCGAGTAGGTTCTTGCACGCTCACGAGTGATTCTGTTGCGAGCGAGAACCGAAGTATCGGTTTCACCTATTGGCTTCCTCTCTCTATTTCTTTGGCTGAGTAGGGATCCAGGAAGGGTTACAAGGACCTCAAAAAGTACAAACTACAGGTTACAAAGGAGGAGGACAAGTACGGGATACTTTTCTGGCAGTACTCTCTCTCCTATAGGGGGAGCGTGCTAAGGACTTGTTAAAAGATATGCCTGAAATAACAACTCTAAAACTGAAAAGATAATAAGTAGCCGAACCTTTACGGCTTCACATGGCGTGAGTTGGTGAACCCAATCTTGTATTGTGTTTGTATGGATGATGAATCTCGATTCATCATTCTTTATTCTATCATTTTGGCCTTAAAAACCCCAACAAATGCATGTAAATAGCATCAATTTGTACATAATAGCATTCATGATTCATTGTATTAATTGTACATAAAATAAGGTTTTTAATGCCAAAATTATAGAATAAAGAGAAGAAAAGAAAAAGGAATAAAATATTGCAAATATTTTATGACCCTAACCCCGAGACCAAGGCCAGCATGGAATTGGTCGACAAGGAATAAAGTAGGGGGAGATAAGGGCCAATAATTCAATAAATACCTCATTTATTTATTCATTCATTTATGCATTTGTGACACCTATTTTGCACTTAATTATTTATTCATCAAATACAGAAACTTTGTACGTGAAAGTTGTAGATAATAATGTGAATAAAATTACAACATTGAGTTTGTATAAAAATAATACTCAGTGTACATTTTATACACAGAATAAAAAGCCAAAATCTCAACTTCACAGACCCATATCTTGCAAATAAAAACTCCAAATCACCCAAACTCACCTTTAATTGTATATAGCCTTCCATGAACTATTTAATAAATTTGGTTTCATAATTTTGGGAGTTCATCTGTAGAAGTCAGGTTTTTGGCTCCCCTTGTATATAGTACTAATTAAAATATTCATTTTATTCCATATTTATTATTTCTATAAATTTGTATTTTTAGAATTTTGTAAATAATGTATATAATACATGTACATGTTGAAATTACAAGAAAACCAAAAAGAATTTGTAAAATAAAATAAGTCTATAAAATTCATAGACAAAATACCTATGCTACCTATATGTATATAAATAAAAAGAGATTTTATTCTTTTATTCTTTATTCATCTATATTTTTATGGTAATGTACATATTATATATAACTTATTAAAAATACAAATCCAAAATAAAAACAAATAAAATTCATTAAAAATTAAAATGTATCTAATATATAGGTAAAATACCTATAAGTATACCTACATATACATATACTTATTTATTTAAAAATGTTAATAAACTCATAAAAATTAAATAAAAATATATTTATACTCACAAAAATAAGTTATAAATTTATAAAATAAGAAACTAAAATAATAAAATAAAAATAAACAAAATAAAAATAAATACATATAAATATACTTAAAAATACATTATTTTAATAAACCGTAATAAAATAGTTCAAAAAAATAAATAAAAATCATAAATAAATACTACATTAATTTATAAACTTTTTTTTATTTTATATGTAAAATCTAATTAATTCATTTATTATGTTAAATAAATAGGTCAAGATAGCTCTGACGTGGACCAATCAGAAGCCAGGGACTGTTGACCTCCGGTCAACTCCCCCTGCGCTTCTCATTCCCGTCAGAGCCATCTTGTCCCCCGTTTTCCTCCCTTTTTCATGGGCGTCCCTTTCACCCATCGCCCTCGAATCCTTCACGAAAAATATTCTCTGATCATCCGAGATTCTCGCCGTGATCCTGGGGCTCTTGTACATATCGTCGATCAGCCGCTATGGCCCGGTCAAATAAGGGTGCTTCTTTGTGCATAAATAAGGAACCATCGCCATCTCTCCAAGTTTGGTCAGCCTCGCCCCATTTTCTTCCTTGCATTCAGTCCCAGGTGGGCTCCTCGTGACAGGAGGATGCCGCCGGTACCTTGAATCGGCTGGAGATGGTGGTGGTTGCACCCACGGCGGCGCTCCGGCAGCCGTTCTGCTCCTTGGCCCTCCGGCCAAGTCGAGCTGCGCCTTTACTATTTTTAGGTAGGTTTTCATTCCTGCATTTCATCTTCGTCGTTTATTTTGCATTTAGATTCTTAGATTAGCTTAGTTTAGGTAATTCGAAGTTCGCCGGAGCTCAGCTCCGGCGACTTCTCCACAGTACCCTCGTTGTTTTCTGACCACCTTTCCACCGTCATCTCGTTCCCTACCGTCTTCTCCACCTCCAGACCGCCCTGTCCAACCGGATCCCTGCTTGGATCCGCGAATCAAAGCTCCAGCTCCGTCGCCCGCCGGGAGCTTCGCCATCTCGCTCATTCTTTGCGCTAACAGCTTCAATTTCAGGTCGAGGGTGAAGCCCTCGAGCCATATGGTCTTCCTGTGCAGGTCAGGTGCGTTAAAAAGCACCAGGAGGCGATTCACAAGCTGGCGGAGGTACCTGGAGCTCAGTTTCTTCCCTGAGCTCGTGGCGGCGCTCCAGCATGCCTCCGGCCGATCCAACACCTCCAGACGATAGAGCAACCCTCCAGGAAGATTTTGGGACCTTCAGGTGCAGCGAAGACCGGCAGAGGAGCGAGATCTGGTCGGAAGAAGTTCGCCCCGACGAACTTGCTTCCCTGTTCTTGAATGTGAGCTCCCAGCCGTTGGATGAAGACGAAGGCCCAGGTTGAATCACAGCCGTCCGATCCCTCGGCGTTCAGACCGTCAGATCCCTTTGGAGATATAATCCTAACCGTGGATCGCGAACCATCATCGGCCCACGTAGAGGCGTCACGTGGATTAGTGGACGAAGATCAACCGTCGGATGAAGCGCCTGTTGGGGTAAATTGCATATACAACCCCCGCACTTTTTGTATTTAATTTTTAATACTGTAAAATAAATTGCACGTTGTAAATAAAATGTCATTTTTTCTAAAGGTCCCCTGAGTTTCTGAGAATTACAAATAGGTCCTTCCGCGCCTCACGTGCAGTCCCACGTGAGGCGCGTGAAAATTGCACTCGAACCCTGGCGGGTTTTGTAAATTGTAAAATAGCCCCAAAAGTTTAAATAAATGTTTATTTCTGTAGGTATTTTTGCACCCATGTCCCTGGTACTTATTTTATTTGTAAAAATGCCCCTGCCAGGCTCTATTATTTTTGTGTATTTTATCTATTTATTAAAAATACCTATGGTGCTTCTAAAAATCCAGAAAAATTAGGGTAGATGTTTCATGTGATGTTCTTGCATGCTCATATTTTATTTCACATTTATTTGCATTTTTCCTAATTATTAAAAATGAAAAAGGAGCCATTTTTGTACTGTCTAAATTATAAAATACAAAAAGTTATAAAATGTTTTTGAAAAATCCCAAAAGAATTATATAGGGTATATTTATATCTATATTGAGGTCAGAAATTGAAAAACCCTAAAAATATGAAAAAAAAATAAAAATATCAGAAAGCTCCAAAATCTAACAAAAAAATAGAAAAATCCTTAAAAACTCCCAAAAATATGTTTTTCTCTTTTATAATTATCTATCTTTTATTATAATGCATTAAAATTAATTTGGGTAATTTTGGAGTTTATTTTATAATTTTAAAACCCAAATTATATTCGGCTATGTAATTAGTCCTACATTAAGGACATTTTTGAAATTAAAAATAAAAAAATTAGAAATATTCTTGAAAAATAACAAAAAAAATTTAGAAAAAAATATCAAAAACAAAAATACCTATATATATGTATATTTAATATCTATTTATGTTAAGTATTTAGATTTATCTAGATATATATATATATACATACATATATGGTGTTACTTCTCTCTCTCTCTTCTTATACATATATCTACATATATATAACTATATTATATAAGTAAAAATATAAAAAAATGATAATATCAAAACAAAATAAAAAAATATAAAAAAAATAATAATAAAAATTTATAAAATCAAAAACCCACAGAAACAATAAATGGATATGAACAATGGATTGAATAAATTATACATCACGTACATTCCCTTCGCCTCCCAGTGTTCGACCTCTACCTGTACTTACACCTACACACATTTACATGTAGAATTATAATAAATTTTAACTCCACATTTTTGGATATTCATTGCATATATTTATTGTGGGTTAATTGTTGATCGATTGGGGATTCCGTCTGAGGTCAACTCAGCGACTGTCGATCCGCCTTGTAGAAAGATACGACCTCGGCGAATTCCCATTCATCAATGGATCTAGATTAAGGTTCAAAGATCAAGTCCCCGCCTTTGCGCAAATTTTGTGGTGTCACTCCCTTTTGACCCCCACTCAGTTTGAGCTGTTCTACTGTTTTGCACTCCTTTTCACTCCTCGTTGACCATCGTATCCTTCCTCCAACATCCAATCCTCTCTTGCTTTGTGAAATCGATCCATGGATGGTTTCCGTCGGGACCCTGCCGATACTCACATCGATTCCATGGACTCTATTCTGCCAATAAATTCGAGGCGATTCCCGAGAACCCGATCTGGACTTTGCGGATCGATCTCCAGACTCCTCGTCTTCTACCCTCCTTTTGACCACCCAATAAACAAAGATCACTTTTGTCCCACCTTCGCCGTTGTGAATGGAAGTCGATTACAATCTACATCTTGTTCCGTTCACAACATGTTGGGGTTGACCTTAACTCCAAAATTATCATGACAGCTGAACAATATTGCAAGTGGTCTGATTAGGATTCTCTCGTTCTGCAGATAAAAGGGCAGACTGAGCCCTGGCTTCTACTCCGGAATTCATTTCGTCTGACTCAGACCCTTACATGGCTCCTCAAGGAAAGGGCAAGGCTCAGCAGCCACCCCAATAAGAAGGACAGTTGCAGATCAGAATCAAGTTAATGCACAACTATTAGCATCTATCCAGGCAATCCAACAGCAGCTGACAGAGCAAGCCCTAGCACAGACCGCTTTTCAGGATATGCTTAATGATGTGATGAACAGAGCCGAGGGAGGAGGAGGCAGACGAGAAGGTGGTGGTCCACTTGATGACGACAAAGAGCCAGAAAATAGGGGACCAAAGCCTACACTAAAGGAAACCTATAATCCTGGAGACAACCAGATGACCGAGTGGATCGTCATCCCACCGGTGCATGCTCACTTTGAGCTGAAACCCCAGTTCCTCGCTCTTCTTCCTGCTTTCCATGGAAACACCAATGAAGAGCCATATATCCACCTGCAGCAATTCTCACGCATCTGCCGAACTACTCACTATCCGAATGTCCCTCTGGACATTGTCAAAAATGATGGCATTCCCCTTCAGCCTGCAAGACAAGGCCCTTTATTGGGTCAACCATCTGGGGAAGGTTGTAACCACCTGGGAGGAACTGAAGTCCGCCTTCCTGCACAAATATTATCCTCTCGGCCGGCTCAACCAGATGCGAGCACGTATCAGCAACTTCTCCCAAGGGGCACAAGAATCCATACACGAAGCCTGAGAGAGATTCACCGATCTGCAGGAGAAATGTCCCCATCATGAGATCCCGAAGACCAGTTTGGTCCAACACTTCTTTGGGGCCTGAATATTGAGAGCCAAAGGCTTGTTGACGCAGCTTGTGGGGGTTCACACTTTAACAAGGATGAAGATGTAGTCTGGCAGATATTCGAAGAAATGGCCGAAGGAGAGGCTACCCTCTCTTCATCAAAAGCATACCAGAAGCAGCCCCAGATCCTCCAGAAACAAGTACGCATGGCAGCGTCCCGAGAGACGGAGAGAGATGAGAGCTCCAACCTCAGCATCATCGGGGGCCATCTCTCGAAGGTTGATATTATTGAAAAACGATCACAGGATCTCGAAAAACTTTCGATGATCGAAAAGAGGACTCAGAACCTTGACAAGCTTGATCAGATCACCAAGGAGCTAGAACTGCTGGTGGGCACCATCAATTCTGTTCAGTCAGCAGCACCATTAGAAGCTCCAGTTGAGAGGAAAGACGAGCAACAACCGCTACATCAGCCTCAGCCGAGCCAGCAGCCACCGGCAGTCCAGCACGTGTACTACGTGCAGGCACCCGACCAGGGCCAGCTGCAGCAGCAGATGGTTGTGTAACAACCAGAGTTTGTATCAGGATCTGATTCGGTATTCCCACCACCACCCCTGGTTCAGGAAGTGAACAGGGTATGGAGTCACGAAGCATAGCCGACCAGTCCTATGGGACAACCTCAGGGTCAGCCACCAGCCAACCAGCAATACCACCAGCCTCAGGGTGGTCGTTTTGGGCAGTCCTCACAGCCGCCGCCACCGTCTCATCAGCCTATCCAGTATGCAAATCAATGGAGGCAGAGTCAACAGTATCAGCAGCAACCATATCGTCACCCACAACCTTTCCATCAGTATGCAACTGCTCCACCTCAGCAGTATCAACAGTATCCTCCCCCTTCTTATCAGCAGCTTCAGCTTCCTGCACCACCTCAGCACTACCAACAACAGCCTCAGCACCAGCATATGCAACAACAGCGTGGTCTGCACGCTGAATCCACCGAGGCAACTCCAGTAAACCCGACCATGGATTGCTTGGCCCAACTTGTCAAAGGGCTAGCAGATATGACCAAGAGGCTCGATGAGCTGACTACCACCAAGACCACCATTCCAGCTCAGGTCGAAGCCAACCCCAATAGCTCCAAAAAGAGAGAGAAGGTAGAATGTGATGTCCTGTCTACGTCTGTAGAGTCGGAAAATGATAATAATGCTGTCACTCTCAGGAGCGGTAGGGCCTTGCTCCCACCTGCTATCAAGAATGGGGAGAATAAAGAACCAGGTGGATCGCCATCTTCTGCATCAACCGTGCCACTTACAAGGGCGGGTGAGGAGGAAGAAGAAGGAGAAGCCACTCCTGCTGTCAGCCACCACTGTCTTCACCAACAAAAATCACAAAAAAATCAGCAAAAAACAAAAAGAACAAAAGAGGGGTGCCGTCAAAGCACAACCAAACCTGCATTGGAGGAGCCGCCAGCAGCCAATGCCTCACCAGCTGACGACACAGATGCCTCACCTTTTGCTCGCCCATCAGCACCAGCATGTCAAGATCCAGTGTGTACTCCTTTTTGTAATCCGGATGTACAACATTCTGTGGGCGATAATTTTGATGTAAATAAGAACTCTGTTTTTCCTGCTAGGGATGTACATATTCCTTTTCCTCATGCAATAGAAAAATCCAAAAAAAATGCAAAACGAAAAAATGCATTGTCTGATCCTGGAGTTGTGGAAATTCTAGACAATTTAACACTAGAAATGCCATTAATCAAGGCCATGAAATACATGCCCGCGGTGAAAAAGGGCTTGAAGGAGGCATGCACCAACAAACGTCTCCCGACATGTGAAAACAGACGCAGAGATGTAGAAAAGCACGTGCTCTCCAAGGCCACTGTTGCAGCTATCAGCAACCTCCCACAGAAGAAACAAGACACTCGGAGCACCTCTTATCAGTTGTGAGATTTTTGATCAAGTCTTCGAGCGCACTCTCCTCGACAGCGGGTCTTCCATCAACCTCTTGCCATCATCAATACCGCAAGAATTTGGGCTGGGTCCGCTTAAGCAGACACGAATGATCCTCCAGTTCGCTGACCGATCCATCAAGCGGCCCCGGGGTTTGCTGGAAGACGTTGTAGTTAAGGCGCGGGATATGCACTTCCCAGTTGATTTTGTAGTCCTTGATATGGACTCGACCGCCCCTCTACTCCAGACCCCGATCATCCTCGGCCTACCATTCTTGCGTACCTCAGGTGCCGTGGTTGATTACGGGTCTGGCAAGATCACTTTTAGCTCGAACAACAAGCAGATCACTATAAGCATGACCAGAGAGCCGAACGCCACGATTGATGAGAGCCGTGCAACATCAGAAGCAGACTGTGACTTTGTTGCAGAGATCAGAGACTCATCCCTGTCAATGAATGATTCATGGACCCGAGAAATCCTCACTCTTGAGGAGGACTTGGAAAGCACGGTTACCTTATGCTCCGATGATTCTTAGGAGACAGATTCTCAGATGCAGGCGCATCTTTTTAAGCCAGGGTATTCACTACAGACCGAACACAAGGAGCCTAGCGCAGAACCGTTCGGCACCTCAACCGGATCTCAACAGAATGCTGAGGATGGTAACCCCCTCAAAGAAATACTTCCTACACCAGCATAGTGTCTGAAGTGACCAACAAGTTGGACAGGTCAAAACCAGAACTCAAGCCACTTCCTGCAGGTCTGAAGTATGCTTTCCTTGCGGGTGAAGAACACATGTATCCGGTCATCATCAGCAGCAGGCTGAACTCGGATCAGGAATCTCGTCTTATCGAGGTTCTTGAAAAGAACTGCAAGGCACTTGGTTGGTGCGTATATGATCTCCGAGGGATAAATCCAGCTTTGTGTTCGCATCACATCTATCTGGAAGAAGACGCCAAGCCGTCCTGCGAATTCCAAAGAAGCTTGAACCCAAACCTCCGGGACGTCGTCGTGAAAGAAATAACGAAATGGTGTGAAGCAGGCTTCATCTATCCCATCTCCGATTCAAAATGGGTAAGCCCACTGCATGTTGTTCCGAAGAAATCCAAGCTTATTGTGGTTACCAATGACAAAGGAGAGGAAATATCCACTCGGGTACCAACATCCTGGCGGGTGTGTGTTGACTACCGCCGGCTTAATGCAGCAACTAAGAAGGACCACTTCCCCTTGCCATTCATTGATCAAGTTCTGGAGAGACTAGCAGGCAAGGAGTTCTTCTGCTTTTTGGATGGGTATTCCGGGTACAACCAAGTGGCAATAGCCCCCGAAGATCAAGAGAAGACTACCTTCACTTGCCCGTTCGGCACATATGCCTTCAAGAGGATGCCCTTTGGATTATGCAATGCACCTGCAACATTCCAAAGATGCATGCTAGCAGTTTTCGCCGAGATGGTCGGCAGTTTTCTCGAGGTATTCATGGACGACTTCTCAGTCTATGATGATAGTTTTGATTCTTGTCTTGAGCACCTAGACAAAGTGCTTCGGAAATGCAGTGAAGTCAATTTAGTGCTTTCATGGGAAAAGAGCCACTTTATGGTCACCGAAGGCATTGTGCTGGGTCATGTCATTTCCAAACGTGGCATGGAAGTCGACCAGACAAAGGTGGACATTATTGCCAATCTGGAGCCACCTCAGTCAGTCAAAAATATAAGGTCATTCCTGGGGTATATGGGTCTTTACAGACGATTCATTAAGGACTTTAGCCGCATCGCCCGACCTTTGACTGAACTCTTATGCAAGGAGACAGAATTTAACGTTGATGATCATGTGCTCCTTGCCTTCAATCACCTAAAGGAGCTTATCACTCAGGCTCCAATCCTACAGCCTCCGGACTGGTCTCTTCACTTTGAGATCATGACTGATGCATCAGACTTTGCAGTCGGGGCTGTTCTTGGACAGAGGAAAGAAAAGGCGCCCTATGCTATTCACTACGCTAGCAAAACATTAGATGAGGCGCAAAGAAATTACACTGTGACAGAGAAAGAGTTGCTGGCTATGGTTTTCGCCCTCGAGAAGTTCAGATCCTATTGGCTTGGATCGAAAGTCACCATTTTTATAGACCACTCTGCTATCCGGTATCTACAGCAGAAGAAGGATGCCAAGTCGAGACTGATTCGATGGATCCTTCTCCTCTAGGAATTTGATTTGGAAATCAAAGACAAGCCTGGAGTCCAGAATGTGGTAGCAGACCATCTCTCCAGAATTGAGCAGCAAGAGCCTCCTCTGAATAATGCACCCATCACAGAAACCTTTCCTGATGAATCAATTTTAGCAGTGGATTCGCTCCCTTGGTATGTTGATATAGTCAATTACCTCGCCTCGGGGGTAACACCATCGGATTGGACGAAGAATCAAAAGAACAAATTTATGTCGACCATTTGTTTCTACCAATGGGAGGATCCTCTTTTATTCCGGGAAGGAGCAGATTGTATTTGGCGCCAGTGCATTCCTCAGGAGGAGCATTATAGTGTCCTCGAGCATTGCCACTCGCTCGAATCTGGTGGACATCACTCTGGAGACCGTACGATAGCCAAGGTACTTCAATGCGGCTTCTGGTGGCCCACATTATTCAAGGATGCAGCAGAATTTGTCAAACAATGCATTGATTGTCAGAGACTGAAGGGTACACTCACTGCGAAATATTCGATGCCCCTAAAAATCATTCAGATAGCAGATGTTTTCGATGCATGGGACATTGATTTCATGGGACCTTTCCCTAACAGTCAAGGTTTTGAGCACATCCTTCTTGCCGTCGATTACGTGAGTCGTTGGGTTGAAGCTATTCCCGCTCGAGCCGCCGATAGTCGAACAGTGTGTCAGTTATTGAAGAAGAATATCATTTTGCGGTTCGGGATACCAAAAATTCTCATATCAGATGGGGGTAGCCATTTTATCAACAAAGAGGTCAAGAAACTAACGAAGGAGTACGACATCCACCATCATGTCGCATCTCCTTACCATCCTCAGACCAATGGCATGGCCGAATTGTCGAACAGAGAAATTAAGACAATCTTGCAGAAACTTGTACGGTCGGATAGAAAGAACTGGTCTCAACTCTTGGACTCAGTTCTCTGGGCTTACAGAACCGCCTACAAGTCCCCCTTGGGTATGTCTCCCTATCGTCTTGTGTATGGGAAACCGTTCCATCTGCCCGTCGAATTAATTCACAAGTCTTTATGGGCAATCAACATGTGCAATTTGGACTCACGAAAAAGTGGTCAGAAAAGAAAGGATGATCTGAACAGACTCTGGAATTCCGAGACTATGCATACGATAACACATTGATGTACAAGGACAAAGTGAAATGCTGGCATGATCGGCACATCAGACGAAAGACCTTTGAAGTTGGACAGAAGGTGTGGCTATTTGATGCAAAGTTGCGGATATTCCTGGGCAAATTAAAGAGTAAATGGACAGGGCCATTTCAAGTTCGTGAAGTACGTGACAATGGAAGCATTGCCATATCAGAATTGTCTCCTGACGCACAACCATTCGTCGTCAACGGTCAACTCCTAAAGCGTTACCTCGAACCAGATACATTCTTGGCAGTTGTCGATTCTATCCAGCTTCTGCACCATGACGACATCTCCACAACATCCGAAGATTCAGACACTGTACCTCAAAAATTGTTCATCTGATTTTCTTCTTCTCTTCTATTTTATCGAAAGGTGCTATCCTTTTTGACAATTTTCTATACTTAGGACGCACTTTGTCCTAAGTATAGGGGGAATGTGCACCTCGAGTTCTTCTATTCTTTGATCCTCTCCATTGTCTCCTCTTCTTGTCTATACTTAGGAGTATCTTACCCTAAGTATAGGGGGAGACATTCCGAGTACGATCTGTGTATTCTCACCCTTGACCCTCCCTGCTTTTTGTACAACCTGCTATACTTAGGATTACTTGATCCTAAGTATAGGGGGGACGGTAAACTGCTCATTCATTCATTCCTTATTCTTTCGACTTCTCTATACTCAGTACGAGTTATGTCTTTGTTTTTCTCTTCGATCTTTGAGGACATAGCTCAAGCTAAGTATAGGGGGGTCGTATATACCATGTATATACTATAAGCCATAACTCATACTGTAAATAAAATACTGCCTCAAGCTAAAAGTAATGATAAAAGTATCATTATTACTATAATAAAAGATGACTGTGAGCTCCTCAGATTCTTACATATTGATTAATAAATCAGGCAATGTAGCTTTGTAAAAGATTTGAAACTCTTTGTGAAAACATTTCAAAAGGTTTGTAAAAAGTGTTCAACCTTTGTAAATATTTTCGATTGCAAAATTTATTTTCTTTGCATGAAATAAAAATGTTTGAAAAGTGATTTGCAAATGGTTTGAAAAATGGTTGCAAAATTATTTGAAAAACCTATTTATGATGTTTGGAAAACCGTTGCAAAATGATTTGCAAATGTGTGTACATGTTTGTAAAAATATTTTGGACTATAGTTTTCAAAATCTTTTTAAACAATTTTCAAATAAAGATGAGGAGTATACACAGAAATATCTCATGCAAAAACAAGCAACAATTCCAAATAAAACTTATAAGAGCCCAAATAAGTTGCTGCTCTTTGTATATACTGATTAATAAGTCAGGGTAAATAGTTTTGCAAAATGATTTGAAAAATGGTGTGAACTGTTTGGAAAACTTTTTGTGAAACGATTTTAACCTTTGTAAAAATATTTTGATTGCGAAAATTCTTTTATTTGTGTGAAATAAAGGATTTTGGAAAGCTATTTGCAAATGATTTTGAAAATGTTTGTAAAAATATTTTGAAAAATGTATATAGTGTTTGCAAAATCTTTGCAAAATAGCTTTCAAATGTTTGAAAATATTTGTAAAACTTATTTTGTACTATAGTTTTCAAAATGATTTTTCAAACAAATTCGAGGAATAAGAGCACTATAATAAATAAATGAAATAAAATAAATGAAAAATAAAATACATAAAATTCGTTATCAATTGTACATACACCTAAATAAATCGCTTTATTAAAACATGTAAATACTTTAAGTCCTGTAAAATAAAACGGCACGCCCGTGTAAATAGTTGTACATATACTTGAGTGCCAAAAATTATTTTATTTGAAAAAATTCTGTTTGTAAAAATTCTTCTCTTTGTTTTCAAATTCTTTGAAAAATTGCATTATTCTTTGCATATTTGTAAATAGCATTTGCATAGCATTCATATTCTTTTATTGAGCTTGATGATTGAACGAGTCCAATAAAGTCAAAGATTGGAGCTTGGTTGGACCTTACCGCACCTAACTGCACTGGAACCTTATGGGAGCTAGGTTTAGGGTACTTCAGGTCTGTTCAGACTTAATTCTTTGAGAAATCAGGGTTGGGTTCAAGTCACCTCAACTGACTAACTAGAACTTTTCAAGACACACGCATGGCTCTTGTCGACCGTGACCTAACTTAGACACTTGCACCTTTCACTTGGCTCAACTCAGTTGGAGTGGTGAGGGGGTTGGATTTGCCATTTTGAGATGCACACGGGTGGAAACATTCGTCCTCATCTAGGGAGGGAAGTGCACCCCAACCTGATCCAGTTTCAATGAAGTCGAATGATAGGAGAGTGTGGGTTGCGATAAAGCTTCAAAAGAGGGATAGTCTTCTGGCTCAAGAAGAAAAAGTCCTTATGTAAATGCTGCTGTAAATAGTATGTTAAAAAACTCCAAAAAAATGGACAGGCTTGTAAATAAAAAATAAAAGTGCCTGCCGGAGTATGTATATATGTTGTACAGAAAATATGCAAGCTTGAGCATCAAAGTTATACCATGTGAGCCTGCAGCTGGATGACTTGACTACACTGGTCTTGCATCCCAGGATAGGTAGCTACACTGGCTACCATCCATTCTTTTCTTTCCCCCTCTTCTTGAGCCGGATGTCACTTGAACTTAGAAGGGAATACCTCGCTCCTCGACGGTAGAGGGCTGGATTGGGGAATCATTGGGTTGTCATTCTGGAGAAGTCGGTTCTTTTGTCATTTCAGTTGGGGAGAGCCACCATCACTTACACTGTACAAGCCAGCTTCATAGTCATAAGAGTTTGTGTATGACGTAGGCTAGTTCTGGCCTGGCTATTGAGGTGGTTTGAACCATGTCCTGTGGCCCTCGGAGGTTGTTGTGTTCTAAATTTGGTTCCCAACCAGGTTTCACACACTTTCACATCAAGGTTTAACCCGAGCACCAAACTCTGATTTTGTAAGGACAAGATATTGCACTGAAAGCTATCCTACTCACTCTATCTTCGGCGATTTCCTTTTTCTTTTCGTTTTATTCTTTATTCTTTTTCTTCTTATTGCATAAGTATTTGCTAGGGACTAGCAAAGGCAAGTATAGCGGGGTGATGAATCTCCATTTCATCACCTTTATTCTATCATTTTGGCCTTAAAAACCCCAGCAAATGCATGAAAATAACAATAATTTATACATTACGGCATCCCTTATTTATTCGACATTATTGTACATAAAACAAGGTTTTAATGCCAAAATTATAGAATAAAGGGAAGAAAAGAAAAAGGAATAAAATATTGTAAATATTTTATGACCTTAACCCCGAGACCAAGTCCAGAATGGAATTGGTCGACAAGGAATAAAGTAGGGGAAGAAATATGCATTTTTGACACCTATTTTGTACTTAATTATTTATTCATCAAATAAAAATATTTTGTACATGAAAGTTGTATATAATAATTTAAATAAAAATACAAAATTGAGTTTGTGTAAAAATAATATACAGTGTACATTGTATACACAGAATAATAAGCCAGAATCTCAACTTCACAGACCCATATCTTGCAAATAAAAACTCAAAATCCACCAAACTCACCTTTAATTATATATAGCTTTCCAAGAACTATTTGATAAAATTGGTTTCATAATTTTTGGGGTTTATCTGTGAGAGTTAGGTTTTGGGCCCCTATTGTACATAATACCGATTAAAATATTCAGTTTATTCATCACCTATTATTTTACAAACTCATATTTTTGTAAATTCATATATATTATTTATAACATACGTGTACATTAAAATTAGAATAAAACCAAAAAGGATTTGTAAAATAAATAAGTCTATGCAATATATAGGCAAAATACCTATGTTATGTATGTACACAAATAAAAGGGAAATTCATTCTTTAATTAGTTCATTCTTTCATATTTTTATAATATTATAAATATTACTCATAAAACATTAAAAAAATAAATAAAAAAACCAATAAAATACATTAAATAAATAAAGTGTATATAAAATATAGGTAAAATACCTATAAGTATGCCTACAAAGTGTATATACCTATTTATTCAAATATGTAAATAAACTCATAAAAATTAAATAAAAATATATTTAAACTCACAAAAATAATTTATAAATATAAAATAAGGAAATAAAATAATTAAATATACAAAATAAAAATAAAAAAACATATAAAATACACTTATAAATACATTATCAAAATAAACTCATAATAAAACACATCAAAAAATTAAAAAAATCATAATAAAATCCTAAATAAAATAATCAACATTTTTTATTTCATATCAAAAAAATAATAAAATCAGTTACTTTTTATAAATGAATTATTTGTGATTTTATTTGCTGTTTTGTCGTGTAGCGAGCCAAGGTGGACCAATGGGCGCGTTGCGCTTGTTGACCGCAGGTCAACTACCCCTGCCGACCTTCTGACCTACGCTACCTCTCTTTTCCCCGATTTTGTGCCATTTTTCCCGCATGATCTGTCCATCTTTCGCGCTCGCTTCCTTCACAAGAGTTGCAGATTAATCATTGTACATCCCCACCCTTTGATCCAATCCCTTGTATAAACCATCGATTCCTCGCGAAGCTCCAGTCAATAAGGGCACCTGCAATGTTTATAAATAAGAAGCTCAGCCCCCTCCACAAAGTTGGCCAGTTTTAATCCACCCAAAGGCTGTGATTTGCTTCATGGAAGCATCCTTGTGATAGGAGGAGAGATCCAGCAGCTTGAATCGGCCGGAGGAGGGGTAATTTTGTCGCGGCGAAGCTCCGGCGTCCGTCCTGCTCCCTGGAAGCCCCCAGGTATAAGAGTTGTGCCTTTTATGTTCTTTAGGTAGTTTTCGATTCCAGCATTTCAATTCCGTCCTTAGTTTAGTCTTTAGATCAGTAGTGTAGCGTAATTTAGCCAAATCGAAGTTCGCCGGAGCTCCGCTCCGGCGACTTCTTCACGTTGTTTCCGACCAGTTCTGACGCCCATATACACCCCATTTCCTTCCCCATCATCTTCTCCATCTCTCGATCCCATTTGTTCAATTGAGGACCCTCTGTCCTCGCGAATCAGAGCTCCACCTCCGCCGTCCATCGGAGCTCCTCTGCTTCACTTTATCTTGCAGCCAAGCTTCAAAACCCAGGGTCGAGGAGATAGCCCTCGGTCCCCTGGTTCTTCCTGTGCAGGTACCACAAAGAACCGATCCCCGTGGGACTCGATTTGATCCAAGAAGAGGCTCCTGGAGGTCCCGATCTTCATCGACCTCGCCTGACCTCCTTGGCCCTCCAGGAACCAAGCCAAGACCACCAGCAGATGCGGGACGCCTTCAGCTACGATCAGAACACCTCATACGCGAGGGAGAAGCCCAGAGGAGCCCACGCTCCAAGATCGAAGCTCGCTTGGTGAGAGTTCTTCCCCTGTTCTTCCAGACCTCTTCATCGCTGTCCGATTGAGGGACGCTCCAGATTCCATCAGAGTCGTCAGATGAAGCATCGCCATCACCGTCCGATCAGCGAGGAGGATCTAATCGCAAGCCTTCATCTGCGAACCGGTATCAGCCGACGGATGCGCGACACGTGTCAAGTGGAAGCTTCATCACCGTCCGTTAGCGCCTAAATAAGGGGTAAATTTCTTATTTAACCCCAGTTTTTTTTGTATTTATTTTTTTAGTCCTATAAATAAAAGTCAAAGTTCATTTTATTGTGGGCATTTTGCATGTATCACCCTGTATGTTTTTCATATTACGCTTAGGTCCAGTCCACGTCACCTCACGTGTCATCCCACGTGAGGTGGTTAAATTGCACAAGACCCCCTGTGAGTTTGTAAATATATCTTCAGTCCATAAAATAAAATTTAAAGTGTATTATTTTTATGAAAAATTGCAACCAGGACCCTGAACCTTGTTGATATTACATTTTGGTCCCTGTGGGTGCGGGTCACTTGTAGTCCCATGTGATGGCCATTTTGCGCGGGGGTCGCTGGCGGGTTTTGTATTTTATTTCAGTCCTTAAAATTGCAGACCATGGGTTATATTTGTGGTGTTTTTGCACTATGTGCCTTGTAGTTATTTTTATTTGCAAAAATGCCCCTGCTAGGCGTATAATTTCTCTTTGCTATCTCTAATTATTTCACGCGTCTTTAAATCACCAAAAATTCCACAAAAAATTATTTAAGTTCTTGTTGCATTATATCAGCACGCTATATTTTTGCATTGCATTTTTATTGTATTTTAATATTTATTAAAAATCAAAAAACATGCATTTTAGCTAGTGTCTAGCTTAGAAAATACCAAAAAAATAGTAAAACACCTAGAAAAATTCCAAAAAAATCAGCTACTGTGTCTTTTATCCTACTTTAGTGTCATTCCAAAAATCACTAAAAAATTCAAAACAAAAATCTTAAAAATGAGAAAACCCCTAAAAACTTCATAAAAATTTAAAAAATCCTAGAAAAATTCTAAAAATACAAATTAAGTTTCTGTAGTTTCTTTCTTTTATTATCTATAATTTAAAATTGATTTGAGGATTTTTTGGATATCATTTTCTATTTTTAAACCTCATTTCAATTCTGTCCAGTAGCTTAAGTCCTTGTTTTCTCTTATTTTGATTTTGAAAAAAATACCAAAAACACTTGGAAAAAGCTGGAAAAATCACAAAAATTGTAAAAAATTATAAAAAGACCAAAAATATTCCATTTCCTACTTTGTGGCTATTTTTACTTATTACCCTTCTTCTTATATATTCTATCCTATTTATAAAAACAATATATATATATATAATATAAAAGGTAAATATAAAGTCAGAAAATGAAAAATCAAAATACAAAATTAAATATACACACATATATATATAATATAATAGTATTAATTACCCACACAACTAGTATTCATATAAGGATGACTCTGTTGTATTTGAACAAGGTGGGCTACCCACTTTTTTTGCTCTCTGTGGTTCGACCTCTACATGCTTATACACTATGCATCTTTAAGGTAGAGTTTATAAATATTAATTCACAGTTTTGGGACTTAATATTCTAATTCTTCGTTGTGGGTTAATTACTGATTAACAAGGGTTTTGTGAGCGGTCGCCTCAGCGACACGATCGTCCCTGTCTCGTACGGGGCGTATTTTTGACCCTCGTAAAATCCTCGTTATCAAGGATGCGTGCCTATATCATGGCAGCATACGATATAGGATTTTGGTTATCTCGATCTCGTTAAGTCGACTCTTTGATCTAACTAATCTGACACATCCGAATCTCTATTCCTATGCAGAAGACCTGCATCAAGAGGTCGGTTAGATATCAGCCTTTAGAGATAAGGATTGCCATCTCCTACTCAGGCTGGAGATCATCTCTTAACAATCATTTGACAATGCTTGATGAGTACCAGCCTTTATGATTCAATAGTTGAATCAATAGCTGTATGATTATTAAGATGGCCATGGTACATAACCCTAATTTTACTAAGGGACCTATTATGCAAATTATTCATTCTTCATTTAAGATCAGGAAATGATATTCGCAATAACATTTATTGCATAATGGCTCGCCGTGGGCTCGCATGTCCAACAATCTCCCACTAGCCCAAAGAGCCATTAATGGGCTAATCATTTAAACCCACACTCATGTGACAATCATAGGATACTTAGAAAATAGCTAGGTAAGCTGATCAGTCGCTCTGTTCCTGCGAGACTACGCCAAGTCCTTTTATGGCACTTGCATATCCCTAGTAACAGTGCTCGCATCTAATGTGAATGTTGCATCTTATGCAACCAATACTCAATCTTGTTAGTTACAGTGTCCTTGACACTGAAGCTTAATAATTATCATAACCAGTATTTTCATAATCCTTATCAGAATACCCTTATTCCTGGAGATCTCTATATCCATAGGTATCCAAAGTTAAGACATTTTAGATCACTCTCTATATAGTCCTAATTTCTTGAAGATAAGACCTAGAGATCACTATCTCGAAAGTCTTGTCATCTTTGAAGATTTTGTTATTACTGCAATCAAGTGTTTTCTCTCCATAATAGGATTAGCAACACTTTACTACTCCCACTGCATGGCCGATATCTAGCTTTTGTACACATCTAGCATACACTCAACTTCTCGTAACTGATGACAAGTGCAAGCAGTTCTAGCATCCACTTCCTCAACTCTTTGAGGTGTTATTTCTTTAGATAGGTCAGTACCATATCTTAACGGATGGAAGCCTTTCTTGGAATTTTTTAGAAAATAGAATATGTTCAAGGTGTACTAATATTATGGCAATCCCAATATCCTCTTCTCTTTGCTTCCAAACACCTTCAGAACTAAGATCCAAGAGGTATCCTTGAGATCATATCTCAAGTTATGGAACAACCAGATTATAAAATACTTATTATTATCCTTATATCATTGTAAATGATTAGGATATCATCTACATTTAACATGATGAACAAAGGTGAAGGATATGGTTAGATCCTTAAGCGCATCACGGAAGTGTGAGCGTTGTATCGAATATGATGAAAAATGACTAGTCGGACTAGTTGTTCTATGCAGCGGAAATTAAAAATTTTTCATGTGACGAAACCACTTGCTCCAAGAACACTTCTCGGATCATTTCGTCTAAACCACAAACAAGTATTAGGGTTACCTTTTGAAGCGTGGTTGCGATCGAGTCTCTAAACGAAGAGACCTCCTGTCTCAAGTCCGATATGACGGAGGAGATGCTTGCGAGCGCGTGCTTCTCGCAATCCATGTTGATGATCCAAGCGGTGGATCTCCTGATCTTGACACACGAGATCCATCATCTTCTTCACGAGCGAGGCACACTGAAGGAGAAGGAGATCCACGAGCAAACGATCGGGCAGCATAACGACCACGCTGCGGCGATGAAGAACCTCTCTAGGGCATCCATGGTGGACGACCATGAGAGGGAGAGAGTGAGGGCTGACGTGCAGAGAGGAAGAGAGAGAGAGAGAGAGAGAGAGAGAGAGAGAAAGATGTGCTTCTCAAGCATTGTGTAAAGAAGAGCAATGGGGTGTCTCTCCTTTTATAACATTTTGGGATCCATGGATCTCAATCCTTGGGACAACACAAATCCAATGGTTCACATTGATTGTGTTTCTTTTAATGGCTAAGATTTGTGTTGGTAAAAACCAAAAACAATTAATTTAATTTAGATTAAATATGTATTGATAAATCAATATAATTCAACCACCAAATTAAATCAATTCTCATTGGAGATAATGGAAAGGAGGCTCCTCCCTTCCATATAGGAAGAGTGGACGACCACCCTTTCATTTAGGGATTGGTGGCCGTCCCACCTCTCCTATTAGGAAAGGGAGATTCTAATGCAATCTCCAAGATTGCATATATCTCCAATATTTGCAATAACAATTGTTGTAAATTATTCTACAAAATAATTAATAATTATTTTGTGAATATAGCAATCTTGTCATTGGAAAATTGTGAATCACATCCACAACCCAAAATAAAATGTAAATTACATTTTCAATTTAATGTCCAATGTGAATCCAATTCACATTAACATTTAATTAACAAATGTAAATTACAAATAGCTCTCTCTTATATATTATAAATCACATTTATAATATATATGACTAATATGGATATTGCTATCCACATTATTCATATCCATGATAATTAAATCACATTTAATCATCTTGGATCTCTTATTCTCATGTGCCCTAATAATATGAATCACATTCACATTATTTACATCTTTGATAATCAAATCTCATTTAATTATCTAAGATAACTCTCTTTATAATATGAATCAAATTCATATTATTCATGATAATTAAATCACATTTAATTATCCATTTTCTCAATTCTCGGATGCATATTATCAACAATGAAATTATCCTGAACCCTTTCAAGGATAATGCGCTTTCTCCGCGAATACTCGGAGATAAGGACAAGGCGATTGTATTGTTCCACTTATAGTGACTTGGATATTGAGATCATATCTCAAATCCAGATCGCGGGCCTCCCATAGATGCTTGATAAAATCAAGACCGCAAATCTAATCTTCTCATTGTATCTAAATCACATTCAGATCAACGTCCAACATTTGGACTAAGATCAGATTACTTCTCTACCGAGAGGAGTCACTAAAATCCAGACCCGTTTCATCACTCCCTAGGAATGGAAGCGTCATGGTTATACAATCGTTTGTGATCACATCACCCTCAGGTAATCCCAATACCTGTACATCCTGCATACTGGAAGACTCAGAATAAACCCGAAGTATTTGATCAACTTTATACTGTCTACTTCAGTGTTTTATCAGTAAGTTTCTCATTCGATTGGGAGTCGGTATCGATCATATACTTTCCAAAAGCATATATCATACCTAGGTCTTGATCATATACTTTCCAAAAGTATATATCAAACCTACAAATTCAGTCGAGCTTCCAAAGCGAGACGACCGTGCGTACGGAATTTGATTCTTCCCAATATCTCATGAGTGAGCTCATGTCTTCCGATTCAATAATTGAACCTGTATGATCCCTTTGAGAGATCATATTACTCATATGTCCTTACATGCACACCAGCACGCCGGTGTATAGACCTTGGTTAGGTCATCAACCTATTGGTCTGCAAAATGTACATACTCAGACATATAGTAACACATCTGTCTCCGGTCAGAGGATGCGTGCCTATATCATGACAATATACGATATAGGACTTTGGTTATCTCAATCTCGTTAAGTCAACTCTTTGACCTAACTAATCTGATACTTCCGAATCTCTATTCCTATGCAGAGGACCTGCATCAAGAGGTCGGTCAGATATCAACCATTAGAGATAAGGATTGTCATCTCCTACTCAGGCTGGAGATCATATCTTAACAATCATTAAACGGTGCTTGATGAGTCCTCAATCTAACCCTTTAGATATTCATCCAAGCACCAGCTTCTATGATTCAACAGTTGAATCAACAGTTGTATGATCATCAAGATGGCCATGGTACATAACCCTAATTGTACTAAGGGACCTATTATGTAAATTATTTATTCTTCATTTCAGAGCAGGGAATGGTATTTGCAATAACATTTATTGCATAATGGCTCGTCGTGGGCTCGCATGTCCAACAATCTCCCACTAGCTCGAAGAGCCATTAATGGGCTAATCATTTAAACCCTCACTCATGTGACAATCATAGGCTATTTAGAAAATAGCTAGGTAAGCTAATCAGTCATTTTGTTCCCGCGAGACTACGCCAAGTCCTTTTATGGCACTTGCATATCTCCAGTGACAACGTTCGCGTCTAATGCGAATGTTGCATCTTATGCAACCAATACTCAATCTTGTTAGTTACAGTGTCCTTAACAATTATCATAACCAGTATTTCCATAATCCTTATCAGAATACCCTTATTCTTGGAGATCACTATCTCTTAAGGTATCCATAGTTAAGACCTTTTAGATCTCTATCTATAAAGTCTTAAGCTTTTGAAGATAAGACTTTGAGATCATTGTCTCAAAAAATCTTGTCATCTATGAAGATTTTGTTATTACTGCAACCAAGTGTTTTGTTTCCATAATAGGATTAGTAACAGTTTACTACTCCCACTGCATGGCAGCCATCTGGCTTTTGTACACATCTAGCACACACCCGGCTTCTCAGAACTGATGCCCAAGGCAAGTAGTTCCAGCATTCACTTCCTCAACTCTTTGAGGTGCTATCCCTTTAGATAGGTCAGTACCGTATCTTAAGGGATGGAAGCCTTTCTTGGAATTTTCCATAAAATGGAATATGTCCAAGGTGTACTACTAATGTGACAGTCCCAATACCCTCTTCTCTTTGCTCTTGAACACCTTCAGAACTAAGATCCAAGAGGTATCCTTGAGATCATATCTTAAGTTATGGAACAACCAGATAATAAAATACTTATTATTATCCTTATATCATTTTAAATGATTACGATATCATCTACATTTAGCATGATGAACACAAAGGAATTCCCACTAAGCTTCGCATGGCTCATCAAGATTCTATCCGAGATCATAACATTTATAATTTCATCAAATCTTATGTTCCAGCAACAAGAAGCTTATATGAGTCCATAGATGGTTTTCTTTAGCTTGCACACCTTACTTTCCTTAGCCATGAAGCCCTGGGGCTACTTCATGTGAATGTCCTCAGAGAGGTATTCATAGAGGAATGCAATATTGACTTACATCTTGAAGATGCAATAGTCAAGTTGTGTAGCTAAGGTTAGCAATATTCTGATGGTTTTAAGCATGGTCACCGAAGAGCAAGTCTCATCGCAAGCAATGTCTTCTCTTCCTATGTGTATCTTATGGCTACCAACCGTGCTTTGAAGGTCTCTACCTTCTCATCAGGTTCCCTTTTTCTTAAAGATCCATTTACACCTTTTCAGGTCTTACCCATATAGGTGGATCCTTGAGGGGTCCATATACAACAATTGTATATGAAGTCTACATTAGACTTTTATTGCTAACATCCATCTATCCATGCTATGATCTTTAGAAGCTTCATCACATGAAGTTCGATCATTGTCAGATTTCTTTGACACATGGAATCCATCCTCAAACTCATTTGAAGAGGTATTAGTGTTTCATCTCTAATTGTCCTTTTAGTTTCCAATTTCAAGAGCCGCATTATCTTCTCAAGATTAAATGAGTTCCTACACTTCATTTTCATCTTGATTCTCAAGAGTCTCAACCTCTAAGAATCACATTCTTAGAGATGAAATATTTTAAAAATCTCAAGGTCATAAAGTATGTATCCAATACCATCCTTTATTTTCCTAATGAAGCAACACTCTCAAGTGCTAGATTCTATCTTGCATGGAACCTTATTAAGGATATACATTTTAGTCTCTACTTCACATATATACCTGGAAACTAAGGGATAATTATGCTAAAATTCATCATTGATAAGATCATGTCACACATGATCCAAATGTATCTCCCTACAACTCTATTGAGTTTAGGTGTGTTAGGAGGATTGAGATAGAAATGATATTCATACCTCCATAAGGTATCCTTTGAATTCATCTAACATGTACAAGCTACCTAGATTAGATCAAATTCATTTTATCTTCCTTCAAACTTTGATTGTAAACCAAAATAATGAAATCTTTGAACATTTCAAAGGTTTCTTTAGGTGAAGAGAAGAAATCTCATATCATACATAATCATCAATAGATATCACATATCCATAATGTTTACTATGATATAGATGATCCGCATACATCAATATGTGTGAGATCCTGAATACCTTGACATCTTACACCATTCCCAAAGAAGGGTGTATTGGACATTTTACTTTGAATACAATATTCATAAGTATGCAAGTTTTTGAAATTTTAGACATTCTAAAGTTTCATCTCTTACTAGTCTATTGATCAAATCAACAGAAAAATGTCCAAGGTTTGATGCCAGATCATTATCAAATGATCTTCATTCTCCTATTGATCTTTTAAGGTTTAATTTCAGTATTAGAAATATTAATAAACCATTCATCAATTTTCTAATTCAGTAGAGTCCACACGATTTTAGATTGCTATCTGAAATATCTCCATCATAACTCTTTATGATAGATCTATTCCAGAATTCATGTTTATTTCCAACATTTAGAACTAAACAATGAGTGTATTCTAATATCTAGGTCATAGAGACATTCTCTAAGACTAAGGGCTCTCCTACTGAAATTATGAAGCCTTTCAATCCAATAGAGATTGTTGCAACAATTGCATCAATATCTATGTGGATGACTATAGGCCTTAAGATCAAATTTTCTAGTCTTTTAAAACATATGCTACCCATTGCAAGTGTTGTAGAAGATTGAGATACAATTACAAGACTTTATCTTATTCAATAAGCAAGTCAATATCAATGATTTATGTAGATTATTCTGATGCTCCATCCGAGTCCTTCTCTAAGGATTCTAGACAGACTTGATAGTCATACTATCAACACATCAACTTATTGCAGCATTGGCATTCATCCAACTCTTTGGATGTCATATGGAAGTCACAGAAGTACAATCAACTCTTTGACTCTACTTCTTACTTGGATCCAACCCATGCTTCCACTGCGCTCCCTTTATCTATGAACAACCATTGCTTAAGACTAAGGATCTCTTATGTCAAATTCAAAAGAATTCAATGTAAGAGCATTTCAACATTTATACACGCTTCACTAAATTCATACAATATGAATATTATGAAGCTTCATGAATGACCGGAGTATAGACAGTAGAATAATGATACTCATCATGTCTACATCCATCTAGACTCTTAAAACATTGGTTCAGGTAGGTATTCAAACATCTTGAATACATCATCTCTTATGGAGCCACCATTCTGCATGATGCAGAGAACGATGTCATTCATGATTAAATGTTGATAGCACATATGTATGCCAGAACATCTTCATTGATTTTATAAGGATCATTTGACAATTGCGATTATCATCGACATGTCACTTCCAAAGTACATCCGATGAGAGATCAAGACTATAGAGACATACAAACCCTAGGGTTGCAGTTCTATTATCCATTTAATTGTCATTCCTTGTTATTATGAGGAAACTTGCATATTGCAACCACATACATTATGTGTCCAACTGCAAGTACAATATCTGGATCATGAGTCCAATCCATGATATTCTGCTGATTATTATTGAGTATATGATTGAGTGGGTTTTTAATGAAGCATTATCAGAAATACGAAATTTGCATAAGTGTATATATTTATATATATATATATATACATATTTTACTTTGATTTAGGAATTTTTATATCAAAGTTGTCTTGCCTTGTCAACACTGAAAGTTCATTTCCTTAATCACTTTCAATGTAAGAGATATACTTACCATTATATCTCAAGCAAGATCTGGGATCTCCTTCCTTATCTTTGTTACATCCCAATAATATGAGAATCTGCAACTCCGATAAAAAAAGGGGGAACACATTCCGCCTTACAAGTCCAACTTGCATCTCCCAATTCGGTCTTTAACACCTGGGCCCACCACCCCTAACGTGATGTTGACCCGTCATTAATTGAACCAACCGTCAACATGAATACAACTCGCTATGCATAATCCAATATCGCCCAAATAATATGAGGATCCGATATTGGGGTCACTACACATATGTCCTTACTCTTTCGAGAAGCGAAGAGCCCGATCCATATGTGCTTGCATACAGGAGCTGTCACTTCTGACAAACGTCTCCTACATACAATCCCTGGTGACGGAACCCTCCGCCTTGACGGGAGACCATAGATGTCACTTATGTGATCCTCCATATTATATTAATCATTATGAATCATATTCATTATGATTAATTCTTCCAAGAGAAATAACATCTCTATTTATAATAGAGTGTTTTAATTTTAATTGGATTCCAATTAATCTAATCATATTAAATTAATGATCCAATTAATATCCAACAAACATTTTTAATTGTTACTTAATTTATGGTATTATCTCAAATACATATTATTTCAAATTTTAATAATTAGAAATACATCATGATTTCTTAAGCATTATACTAACCCTACCCGATGTCATGGCTAGTACCGACGAGAGTGGGACGGACCACATACGTTGCAATCCGCTATCCCAATGCTCTCCGACTAGACACCATATCCACCTCAGGAAAGGATAATGCAAAATAGATCACTTTGTACTTGAGATGATCATCGGTTCTTCAACCGAAATTATACCATATAATAATAATCAAAACAATTTTGATTAACATTATAATGAGATTTGCTAAACAAATCCCAAATCCTATTCAAGCAACATGTTTGTTGGAATGTAGATCATGTAGATCATGTAACCAATTAGTGATCTAGATCACATCTAATCAAATACTGGTTAAGGCAATGTCATTTGAGAAAATAATTATCATCAAATATTTCACAAATATTTATGCACAATTAATTCAGGAAATTAAACAATTTATTTCACTAATTGATTAAATGACAATCATTAGGTTCTTGATTAGGAAAGTGTTTCCAGCAGTGACCCTCACTTACTAAAAATATCATATCTCAATCAATTTAAATTCAAATTAAGCAAAATAAGTTTTCAAAGTTTGCTAATTTTATTTACAATAGAACTTAAATGATATGCACACATTTCAAGGCATTTCAAATCCGCAATTAACTCTTTAATTACGTTGAGATTCGCAGTCCCCGAAACTGTGGATACATATTCACTAAAATGAGCATAACTTGAGCATACGGAATCCAAATTACGTAAACTCAGATCCTACGGTTTCCTTATTTAATTGGTAACAATAGACAATTATTATTTTCGTGTTTAAACAATTTAAACAGTGCCGAAAATAATCTCAAAACATAGATGCGAAAATGAAATGCAAGAAAACTTTCGCAAACCCTAATGAACCCAAGTCGTCATCGGTTTATGGATCACATCCAAAACCACCGACCTAAGGCTCTGATACCACTTGAAGGATATGGGAAGATCCTCAAGAACATAATGGAAGCGTGGGCATCGTATCGAATGCGATGAAGAACGACTAGTCGAACTAGTTGTTCTATGCAACGGAAATTAAAATTTTTTCATGTGATGAAACCACATGATCCAAGAACACTTCTCGGATCATTTCATCTAAATCACAAACAAGTAATAGATTACCTCTTGAAGCGCGGTTGCGATCGAGTCTCTAAACGAAGAGACCTCCTGTCTCAAGTCCGATCCGATGGAGGAGACGCTTGCAAGCATGTTGATGAAACACGTGCTTCTCGCAATCCATGTTGATGATCCAAACGACGGATCTCCTGATCTCGAAAAATGAGATACGGCGTCTTCTTCACGAGCAAGTTACGCTGAAGTAGTCGGAGATCCACGAGCAAACCATCGGGCAGCATAACGACAACGCTGTGGTGATGGAGAACCTCTCTAGGGAATCCATCGTGTACGAGCACATGAGAGGAAGAGAGAGTAGGCGTATAGAGAGAGAGAGAGAGACTTATGTCCTCATTGTGTGTACCAAGAAGAGCAATGGGGTGCCTCTCCTTTTATAATATTTTGGGTTCCATGGATCTCAATCCATGGACAACACCAATCCAATGGCTCTCATTGATTTGTGTTTCTTTTAATAGCTAAGATTTGTGTTGGTAAAAATCAATAACAATTAATTTAATTTAGATTAAATATATATCGATAAATCAATATAAATCAATCCCAAATTAAATCAATCAAGCATGGAGATTATGGAATGAAGATTGCCTCCTTCCATAATATTGGATTTGGTGGCAATCTCATGCAATCTCATGAGATCTCATGAGATCACATTATTCCATGAAAATCTCCAAGATTTACAACAACACTTGTTGTAAATTATTCTACAAAAATAATTCATAATTATTTTTTGAATATTGCAATCTTGCCATTGGAAAATTGTGAATCACATTCACAACCCAAAATAAAATGTGAATTACATTTTCAATTAATTATCCAATATGAATCCAATTCACATCAACATTTAACTAACAAATGTAAATTACAATTAGCTCTCTCTTATATATTATAAATCACATTTATAGTATATAAGACTAATATGGATATTGCTATCCACATTATTCATATCCATAATAATTAAATCACATTTAATCATCTTGGATCTCTATTCTCGTGTGCCCAAATAATATGAATCACATTTACATTATTCACATCTTTGATATTAAATCACACTTTATTATCTCAGATAACTCTCCTTATAATATGAATCAAATTCATATTATTCATGATAATTAAATCACATTTAATCATCAATTTTCTCAATGCTCGGATACACATATCAACAATGAAATTATCCTGAACTCTTTCAAGGATAATGCGCTTTCTCCGCGAATACCTGGAGATAAGGACAGAGCAATTGTATTGTTCCACGTATAGTGACATGGATATTGAGATCACATCTCAAATCCAGATCTCGGGCCTCCCTTAGATGCTTGATTAAATTAAGACCGCAAGTCTAATCTTCTCATTGCATCCGAATCACATTCAGATCAATGTCCAACATTTGGACCAAGATCATATTACTTCTCTACTGAGAGGAGTCATTAAAATCCAGTCCCGTTTCATTACTCCCTAGGAATGGAAGCGTCATGGTTATACAATCGTTTATGATCACATCACCCTCAGGTATTCCCAATACGTTTACATCCTGCACATTGGAAGACTCAAAATAAAACTGAAGTATTAGATCAACTTTACACTGTCTACTTCTGGGTTTTTATCAGTAAGTTTCGCATTCGATCATTGGGAGTTGGTATCGATCATATACTTTCCAAAAGCATATATCATACCTAGGTCTTGATCATATACTTTCCAAAAGTATATATCAAACCTACAAATTCAGTCAAGCTTCCAAAACGAGATGACCGTGCACGGAATTTGATTCTTCCCAAAATCTCATGAGTGAGCTCATGCCTTCCGGTTCAGTAAATGAACTTGTATGATCCCTTTGAAAGATCGTATTACTCATATGCCCTTATATGCACACCTGCGCGCCGGTGTATAGACCTTGGTTAGGTCATCAACCTATTGGTCTGCCAAATGTACATACTCAGACATATAGTAATACATCTGTCTCCGGTCAGAGGATGTGTGCCTATATCATGACAACATACGATATAGGACTTTGGTTATCTCAATCTCGTTAAGTCAACTCTTTGACCTAACTAATCTGACACCTCCGAATCTCTATTCCTATACAGGGGACATGCATCAAGAGGTCAGTCAGATATCAACCTTTAGAGATAAGGATTGCCATCTCCTACTCAGGATGGAGATCATCTCTTAACAATCATTTGACGGTGCTTGATGAGTCCTCAATCTAACCCTTTAGATATTCATCCAAGCACCAACCTCTATGATTAAATAGTTGAATCAATAGCTGTATGATTATTAAGATGACCATGGTACATAACCCTAATTGTACTAAGGGACCTATTATGCAAATTATTCACTCTTCATTTCAGATCAGGGAATGATATTCGCAATAACATTTATTGCATAATGGCTCGTCGTGGGCTCGCATGTCCAACAAGTGGAGGGTGTCTAAAATGGTTCTGGAAATGGGTCGACTAAAATCGAGTTACAGATGAAATCGGACCTAGAGCAAAGCTCTAGGTGAACGATGAAATTGGATTTAATCGGAACCTAATTAACTAAACCTAAACTAACTACATAATTGAAACTTGTGATACAAATATTACCTAGAAATGAAAGATTGGGGCTCAACTCAGGTCTAACCGAGGAGTGGGAACCTCACGGCAGTGCTCCGTTAGAGATGGTGGATCTCATAATCGGTCGCTCCTCCTCGCTGCAGAAGGCGGCTTAGCCTTGATGTCACCAAGATAAGCTCTAGGGCACACTCTGAGGAGCCACGAACAATGGAAGGGGGATCAAAACTTGAAAAAAGAATGTGAGGATATATTTATAGGTGGGAAAGTGATGATTTCGAGGGACGATGGCGTGAGAAGGGGCGGGGGTTGGTGAGATGGGAACAACTGGCATGGATCGCGGGTGATCTGACTATACATAGGTGGAGCGACTCGAGGGAGAAGAGGTAAGGTGGAGGTGTAGAAATAGGAAGAAAATGGGAGGTCTATGACTTCTAATCCGGTGGGTTCATCTGGCCAGGCCACACAGACATAAGTCAGTAGAGCTGGGGTACAGTTGACCCTAGATCAACAAAAAAAGACTCATGATTGATCCACGTGGACCAACCAGGAAATTTTAAGATAAAAATACCTTGGAAAATGAATAAGAATTAATAAGTGAATTAATTATTTTTATGTTATAAAATAAAAGTATTTCTAATTTTATGTAAAATTCAATACCTATTTTTGTTTATTTTATGAGGTGTTTTATTTAAAGTTATTATTTACAAGTATAAGTAGAGGTATATTGACCTATGTTTTAAATATTTTATTTTATTTTAATTTTATTATTTTATTCACTTAATTTATATATTTATAGCTTATTTAAATATGCATAAATATATTTTATTTTACCTTTATGATATAATATGTCACTTAATTAATTATATGAATTAATTACATAAGTATAGTATATTCATATATATATATATATTGATATATTATTTTATTTTAATGTACTTTTATGGTTCATTGTAATCTAAATATGTTAATGCACTATATAGAATATTTACAAAATTATAAAAATAAAAAATTATAGAAATAATAAAGAATAAATAAAATGAATATTTTATTCAAGTATATAATACAATAGGGGTCCAAAACATGACTTTTTCATCTTATATTCATGTTAAAAAATGACCTTCATTAAATAACTAATAAAAATTTATATACAATTAGAGATGATTATGATATATTTTGAGTTCATATGGAGAAGATACATGTCTGTGAAATTGGGTTTTTAGCTTTTTATTTTGAATGTAGAATGTACACTGTGTATTATTTTTGTGTGAAATCAATTTTTTATTTTTCTTTGTATTTTTATTTGTATTTTTTGTACACACTTTCATGTACACATTTTCATTTTTTTCCTTTATTCTTTAATTTTGAAATTAAATATAATAAATGTGTAGTATTTTATACAGTATTTTTACAAATCACCATGTATTTATTTTGATAAACTAATGATATATACATGCATTTAGCTAGGGATTTAAGATCAAAATTAAAGAATAAAGGTGATGAAATGGAGATTCATCAGACGATGGGAGATAGTGGCAACAGAAATAACGAGGAGGATGATGGGGCCTAAAAGGATGTTTTAAAGAGATGAAGACCATATAATATCGTAAAGTATTTTATATTATTTCTTAGAAAATTGTTATAATTCTATAATTTTAGTACAATATCTGTATTTAAAAATGGTTAATGTTATAATGTGGAATGTTGAGTTTATGTATGTCATTGTCAATGTCTTGATATTCAGTTTTCTATCTATTATTTATATTATAAGATCTTTATGAGATGTCGAATACGAGATACTCTACACATAAATCATAAGTAAATAATCAAAATTTGTATAAAATAAACATACAACAATTAAAAAATCTTGTATAATAAGATTATTAATATATAAAAAATTAATTTATAGTTATTACTTGATATTCAGTTTTGATTGACTATTTACATTATAAAATACAAAGATCTTTATGAGACGTCGAATAAGACATATTCTACACTTCTTTTAAAAATATAAATCGATATTTCTATAAAATAAACATCCAACAATTATAAAATTTTGTCAAATAGATTTTTTATTGCATAATTTTTTACGTATTACTTGTATAAATAATGTGGAATTATTTATGAAATTAGGAGGGTCTATAATTAAAATGGGAAGAGAGAGAAATAAAATGTAAAATAGACGAAGAGCAACAAAATCCAAAATTGGTGCCTATTTTTTAATTATGTTAACATGCTACCTATTTAATTTAATATAATTATTTTAATATTTATTTAAAAAAGTCTTGATAAAGTGATGTTTCTGATTATACATCGAATAATATCAAAAACGACACGGCATAATCGACAAAAAATTTTGACACAAGTATATGTCGGGTATGGGATAATTCAACGTTCACATGGGCATAGTTCGACATTTATAAATGTCATAATAACTCCAGTATGTTGTAGTGATTATTCGTTGCTTAATTCTTCAAATTCATAATTTATTATTTATTTATTTACCGAAATGGTGATGTGAATATGAAATTGGTAGGGATTAAACTGTAATGTTCTATGCTAGGAATTAAACAAAGGAAATTGGCACTGCTCACCGGTGCAGTCAGATCTTTGGATCGATATTATCTATTTCTTCTTCTTAATCAACTTCCACTTGGATTATAAGCTGTTGGAGATGAGAAAGATGGAGTTGGGTTTTTAACAGACTACTCATCCATGATAAGATAAGGATTATTCACAAAAACACGCACACGTCTCATAGATGTTTGAATTCTAACTTTGATGGTGCCGTTCAAGTTTTGAATGCTCCCACGTACATTACACGTTCGTTACGTGGGCGCGGATTGTTTGTTGTACCGAGGGTTGCAGCAGACTCTGCTGCACCCTTTGAGGCCGCTCGATCATGATCGAGCGGTTCCCACGAAATCCCTCGACCCAGGTCCACAAAAAGTGGGATTTCGTGGGAACCGCTCGATCGTGATCGAGTGGCCCCAAAGGGTGCAGCAGACATTAGCGCACAAAGGCCCCAAATGTTATATTATATGCAAATAAAAACCTCTGCATACATGTAGTGGATTAATTCGAGGCAACGTAACATTAGCGCACATCAGGTTTGAATTTGGATTTTTTTTCTTGAGAAGCTTCGAAGTATGACCCGTCAAATTATCATGTGTGTACGTCATTGAGGTCAAAATTGGATGCCGATGTACATCTGTGCTTTCTCTATATATATCCACCACCTTATTAAACGTCTCCTCATATCATCACCCAATCTATCGAGGATAACATTTCTTCGGAAAGAAGAGAAACATGTCTTGTACAGGTAAGAATCCTTTATTAATTATTGATATGCTTTTCACTCGAGTTCAAATATTGAATTATACGTGCATGCATTTAATTTCCCGACATACGATTCATGCATTATGTTACGTGCAGATGGGAAGAGCTCGTGGCCTGAGCTGGTGGGCTGCGATGGCTACAAGGCAGTGGAGGTGATCAAGAAGCAGAACCCTTGCCTTGCCATCGTGGTCGTCAAACTGGAGGGGACCGGCGTCACTAAGGATATTCGCCACGACAGGGTTTGGGTCTGGGTGAACGAGAAGGGGAAGGTCGTCTATGTTCCTCACATCGGTTGATCTTAATTAGGACGTCCAAGGCAGTCTATATACGATTTATATATGAAGCATAATGTTATTACGAAGTATTGATACTGTTACGTTGGTGTATCTGATTATATGTACTGTATTTTATCAATGAACCAAAACAATAAAGCATTACACGTTAGAAGGGAATATATAATTATGTATAATTTCTTTTTTTGTATCTCTAGTGCGGACATCACCGACAGCGAGGCAGATTCTATATCGACGGGAGCACAAACACTGATCAGTTCGCAAGTTTTAACTGCAACTTTCAAAAACTTTTTTTTAAAAAAATATTCCAAATAAGTATGTATACCCTCCAGTCTGCGGATATTACTCAATTTGATCTGCTCAAGTCCACACGACCAGCTGAATTGTAGCTATAACTCAATGCTGAAGAAAGCAGCGGATATTACTCAAGATTGAACTTTACATAATAGTTCAATTGTGTGTGCCGATGACTGCTACAATAGACCATCTTTAGATATACGTCTAAAGACAACTACATTATTCTCTCCTCCTAATGCCGCCTCGACCTCAGTGGATACTCTCTCTGTCACTGGGAGCGTGCACGCGTGCGCGCGCGCGCGCACACACACACACACACACACACACACGAGACGAGGGGTTCTAGGATTCGAAGAAGCATCAAAATGAGCTAGGAAGGAGGAGGTTTTATTTATAGACAAGGTGAAGGGCCCTTATTGACCAAAAGGTTTCGGTTTAATCGAGGTTCCTCGATGTGATATTTGACTAGGGCGTGATTCAGGGATGTTCAATCTCCATGAAATGCACAACATGCCTAGCTAGAGAATCATGAGTACAAGCGAAAAAATGGCAAAAACCTGAGTCCTGAAAAGCTGGTGACTCGAGGAAGAAAGAGGGGGTTGTTGACCTGGGGTCAATGACTGGAGGTCTATGATTAGTCAACCTCAGGTTGCTACAGGACAAAACAAGGTGGAAATAGGAAATTATAAGAAATAAGTAATAAACAATTTGATTAAATAAAAGTTATAAAATACAAATGTTAATTATTTTTTATAGCATTCAATTATGCTTTTTATTTATTTTTATGGATTAATTTGTTGTGAGTTATTATTTACAAGCATAGTTATAGGTATATTTACCTATGTATATATTTTATTTTTATTTTTTGATTTAAATGTGAGAATTTTATATGCATAATATATATAATTATAACTTATTTAAATACACATAAATATATTTTTATCATATTTTTTGATATAATATGCACACTTAAATACTTGGAGTTATATAATATGCATGTATATGCACAGTATAATTACCTATGTATTTTGTACACTTAAAAAATGAATTATTGATTAATTAAAAAGTGAGGTTTTTGGATTTCTATATAGTTTATCTGCCCTATCTCCCCCTACTTTATTCCTTATTGACTAAGTCATCATGATGACTGAGGCTCGAGGCTAGGGTCATTCAGTGTCCTCAACACTTCATTATTTTTCTTTTCTTTATTCTTTTATTTTCACAGTATATACAATATTTATACAATAATTAATATATTATCTTGTACAATTTACATAGTGGTTATTTTGATAAATTAATGATATATAAATACATTTAGCTAGGGTTTAAAGGCCAACATGAAACAATAAAGGTCATGAAATAGATATTCATTAGTCTCCAAAGCTACTTGTATTCCACTCGATTGATGCATCATTACATTAACATGTAAGTGGTTGTATGAAGGATCCACATTCTATCCAATACCAATTCATGACAATGAATCCACTTTAGCGATGATGGATTAATTGACAAAGTGATGTCATTCAACTTTTTGTAGAAGCCACCCCTCTTGTTAATGAAAATATTTTTTCATCATTAAGGTAATATAGTCACATTTGAATTAAGGAATAATCATGTCTTCACCTCATCTAAACTGACAAACATATAATTTATTCATGCCAACAAATGATTCAATCTTTGAGAATATCTATGGTCCCTTACAAATAAACGAAGATGACAATGTGTCGACCCATATATCTGAAGAAGATAGTGATGATATTGATATTGAATCTCATTGACAAAGAAAACATACATAATAACAAATATCATGATTTCAGATATGGTTCATCAGCATTGACCTTGGACAATGAAGATAGGGGACACTCTTATTGTGCGAATAATGAGGATGCCGCCAAAGTACTGACGAAGGAGTTGCCTCATGTATGACAATCAAATTACAAAGGAAGAAGATGTTGCCTTTGTAGAGAGACAAGGTGCTCCCACCAATGATTTTGGCCTAGATTATTGGTCATGTAGGAGCTACAAGTCGATGAAGGATTTGAAATATGAATTTCAAAAATAGAGTCTGGGAAATCATGTCGAATATAATCCTAAATCCTCAAACAAGCAAATTCTGGCTGTTGTTTATTTTACGAAGATCGTGGATGGTGTTTGCATGCATCCGAGAGGAAGTCTCGTGGGGACTGGTATGTTTCAGGGTATAGAAGAAAACACACATGTAGAAACCATGTATTCTACTCAAACATCATCAACGTACATCAATATTTGTAGCCAAGGAAGGCCATATCGATATCGATATCATATTGGTCTGTCCGGAAAAGGATATATCAATATATATAGTCGATATATCGACGATGTCGGTGAAAATATCAGAAATGGATCAAAAAAGCTATTTTTCATTTTTAAAAAACTGAAATCATTCAAAATATTAAAACAACAAGTAACCTAGAAATACACACTTATATCACACATAACAATCATTTATATTATGCATATCACACATATCAGTCATACCGAGCATATCATTGTTAATGTCGATTCCCACCTTACAAATTTGGAAATGAATTTCATTAAAATTCTTAGAACATTAAATATCTTAGAAATATACACTTAGATGATGCATATGGATCATCAATGATCTTTATATCGCTCATATCGATCGCATAGTGAATGACATTGAGATGAGTCATTTGATTCACAAATGTATATAATTATTAATGAGATAGTGTTTTTTGGTATAATGATTTGTCTATTCACAAAAAATAAATGAAAAATGTAAATTATAAAAAAAATAAGAATATGCATTAGCAAACAACTACGAACAAAAGTCCTAAAAAATCACAATTTCAACAAAAATCGAAATCGATATAGATATTACCTACCTCAAGGAAGGTAAATGTGAGCTTTGGAGAGCTTGGATGAAAAGGAGGCAAAATGAGCAATATGGGCCCGATATTGGTGCATATCCATGTTGGAAGATTCCTCCTGCCGATGATATATCACTTGCATATGATATATCATCGATATATCGATGATATTTTTATGAAACCTGATAAATCGATAAAGGGATGATATCGATATCTTATGGTCTCCGATACCGATATATCGATGATACTTCATAGATATATCGCAATATTGACTTCTGTGTTTGTAGCACAATAAATGTTATCTTCATTTAGAACACAAGTTAATATGATCCTGTGTGCAATTATGTACAAAATAAAAGATGAGTTACAGATGAAAAATTAAATATATGACTGCTTGGAATGCAAGGAGACGTGTAATGGCTATTGCTTATGGGAACGAGGATGCGTCATATCATAATATTAGGAGATTCATTCGTACTTTAGAACGACACAATCTCAGAACTTATACATGGTTTAATACATAATAAGGAGAAACCATGATGAAAGTACACTTTAAGAGATTGTTTGTTTCATTTGATCCATGTCGTTGTGCATTCAGATTTCATCGACTCATTTTTAGTATTGATGGAACACATATGTATGGGAGATATGCTGGTCATATATACATGACCACATTTATCGATGTAAATAATAGTTTATTTCTGCTCGCATTTGCTATTGCTGAAAAGAATGAGATCATTTCTGTAGGAGATGGTTTCTGAATTTGATAAGGTAAATTATCGACCAATAAGAAATCTTTTATCATTGATCAGTTTCCTGATTTGAAAGATGCTATAAGCGATTTATTTCCACCTGAAGAGGGGTTCAGTCATCGTTACTGCCTTCGTCACATGCGTGCAAATATGCATCGGGCTGGACACAAGATGAAATGGATGAAATGTGCGTGAGATCGAAGTTGTGTAAAATTTGCAAGCAATCAGGGAACAACAGATTAAGTTATCCACAGAGAAACTTAGAAATATAGGATATGATAAGGAAAATGTAAGTAATTGCATTAGCACCGTCTAATTCTTTATAAATAGTATTTAATTTAGTATTTACTTTATTATTAATATAACGACTTGTTAAATGTAGATAGCACATATGGATAGAGTACCGGGTCCTATAGATGCATCTGTATTGTACATGTAGAGTAGGCATCGGTCTTCATAGCCCACCGATTTAGTAAGTATTTAAATTAACATTATGATGTATATTGCAGATGTATGAGCTACATAGAATATAATGCAGTAAGGTCGCAATATAATGAAGCAGGATTTGGACCTTTGATGAATCCACATTTCATCATCTTTATTCTGTCATTTTGGCCTCAAAAACCCTAGCAAATGCATGTAAATACCCTTAATTTCTGCATTTTAGCATTCATGCATGTGTGTGTAAATAGTGTATAAAATACAGTTTTTAAAGCTAAAATAATAGAATAAAGAAAAGAAAAGAAAAATAATAAAATATTGTAAATATTTTATGACCTGAAACCCCGAGACCTAGGCATCTAGATGAATAGGTCGACATGGAATAAAGTAGGGGGAGATATGGACAAAAATACTATTTTATTTAATTCATTCTTTATTTATTTTGGGATCTATTTTCGGTTCCACTTTTTATACTTCAAATAAAGAAACTCTGCACATGAAAGTTGTAGATAAGTAAATGTAGAAAAATACAAAATTGATTTCATAAAAAAATAATGTACAGATAGAAATTTATGATCTGAATAAGATTCCAGACCCCCAACTTCCCAGACCTGTATCTCTCAAATAAAAACTCAAAATCCATCAAAATGACCTTTAATTGTACATAACTTTCAATAACCTATTTAATGAAGATGGTTTCGTATTTTGCGGAGCTACGGTTTGAAAGTTGAGTTTTGGACCCTTATTGTATACTTGTACAGATTAAAATATTCATTTTATTATTCATTATTTTTTATATTTCTTATTTTTATAATTTTGCAAATATTATTTATAATCTATGTATATATTAAAATCATAACAAAACACTAAGGAAAATACAAAAATAAAATACTTGTATATAATACATAGGTATAATACCTATAACAACACCTATATAAACAATTCATCTATTTATTTAATTGTACAAAAGTCTTCAGAAAAATAAAATAAAAATATATTTAAGTGTATAAAAATATTTTATAAATTTATAAAATATTAAATAAAATTAATAAAATTAATTACATAAAATAAAAATAAATTAATAATATATATATATGCCTATATAGGCTATAAAAGGTAACTTATATTTTTATACCTCATAAAAATAAATAAAAATCGTAATAAAATAATTCATAAAATAATAAACATTTTTTATTTTTTAACCTAAAAATAATAAATTCATTTATTATTTTTAATTGAATTTTCAAAGATTTTTTGCAGGGTTTTTCCTAGTTGGTCCACGTGGACCAAGTAGGTGACAGTCAGCGTTGACCCCGGTCAACTGGCTGTCTTTCCCTCTGCCACTTTATCAGACCACATTTTTTTACCCCTTTTCTTGATTTTTTTGAGGCCAAGCCTTGCACCATTTCACGTAATGGTCTTCTTGACTTTTCTTCCTTGGACAATGGTGATTCACGCCCCTAGCTTTCCTTGGGCGTTGGATCGCTACATCACGTCATGTGCCTCGTTCTTCCCAGTCATCCGTCAACCCTTCAAATAGAACCCTCGATTTTCAATTTGAATTTGAACCCCTTTTGGTCCACCATTCTCCTCCCTTTCATGCTCTCCAGGTAGCTAGAGGTGACAGCTCCATCGCCCTTTCGTCAGGCGAGTCGAGGAGGGCCTGAGGCGGCTCCACCACCTATGGCAAGCACGTCATCGAGGTTCCCCTTCCTCAGGTGTTCGACACCTTTGAGGTTTATTTCTTTCCATTTTTTGTGTTTTTATCGTTTACTGTAGTCTTAGGATCAGATCCCCCAGTTAGTTTCGCGTTCCATCCATCGAATCGCCCAAACACACCCCCTCGTCGGAGCTCGCTCTGGCCGCCATCTCATGCCGCCGTTCCCCGTCGCCATTCACTTCACCAGCCATCGAGGCAGTTTTCCCTCGGCGGTCTAACCCTTTCTGGAGGTCTTGCACGTCAAAGAAGAACCTGAGGCTCGCTTTTGAGCCTCGCCGGAGGTTCGTGGAGCCTCCCAGCTCCGCTGCACCCTAGCGAGGTATATGACCACCGTTGGAGATTTTTGGAACCACCAGGAGCTAGAGGACCGTCCCAGGAGCCCGCCGACCAGTTTTGGAGCTCAAAGAAGGCCGGAGGACGGAGATCGAGCTCGGGGAAGCTCGCCTCGCCGGTGTTGCTTCCCTGTTCTTCCTCCGCCCTCCAGCACCGTCGGATCAGGCCGACGCTCCAGATCGCACGCCAATCGCTGGATCTTCGCGCGTCATAGCCATACGATTACCCTTGGAGGATCTAATCATGACCGTCGAATGCGAACCGTCATCAACTGTCCCTGAAGCGCCACGTGGATAAGTGAAGGACGTCAGCCGTTGGATCTCGCCCTCCTGGGTATTTTGGACCTTTAACCCCGACGATTTTTGTATTTATTAATTAGTATTAAATCTTTCCTCTGTCGTTTAAAAGTTTTGTAATATTTGCAACCAGGCCCTCGAACTTTCTTTATTTACACATAGGTCCTTGTCCACGTCACCTCACTTGACTCGTGCACGTGGGGTGGGGGACATTTTGCAAGGACCCCCTACAGGTTTCTTTATTTTGTTTCAGTCCAGGAATTATTTTGTTAAGAGTAATATTTTTGGATATTTTACAAAGTAGCCCCCCGATTATTGGTAATTACTTTTAGGTCCTCCCCAGGCACGTCCATACCACGTGCGCGGCTAGGATTTTTGCAGGCGTACCCTTGGGTTTGTGTCTATTTTTGATTGGTCCTGGAATTTTGTTAAATAGTTATATATTTTGCGGATTGCATTGTGGCCCTGAAGTTTTGGATATTTACGTATATGCCCTTGCCAATAGTGTAGCTTCTCTTTGTTGTCTCTATTTATTTCATGCATCTATAAAACCCTAAGATCCCCCAAAAATAGAGTGAAGTTCCTGTTTTGTGGCTTTTTCAAGCCATATTTTTATTTTACATTTTTATCGAATTTTATTATTTATAACAATTCCAAAACATGCATTTCCTTACTGTTTGCATTAGAAAATACATAAAAATTTAAAAGTTTTTTTTTGAAAAATTCGAAAAAAATTTTATGTTGTTTGTTTTCGTGTGTTTTAACTTCTATCCAAAAATCATTAAAAAATTCAAAAGAAAACTCCTAAAAATTACAAAAACCCTAAAATCTTCATAAAAATCTTAAAAACTCCAGGAAAAATCCTAAAAATATAATTTTTTATCTCTAAATTTGCTCTAATTTATTACCTGTACTTTAAAATTATTTTGAGGAATCTTGGACTCTGTTTGATATTTTTCATCCTCATTTTAATTTCGTCCAGCATCTTTGATCACCGATTTTCATTATTTTTTACTTTAAAAATACCAAAAAATTAGGAAAATTTTGTGAAAATCACAAAAACACTGGAAAATTTTAAAAAGTACAAAACTATCTTATTTTCTGGATTTTGATTATTTTTGCATATATATATCTTCTCTCTTATATATATATATCTCATATAGCTTTATTCTTGTTAAAAAAATAAAAAATATAAAAATAAAAAATATAAAATATAAAAAAATTATAAGACCAATAAATTAACAATCAAAACACAAAAATATAAAACAAAAAATTAAATAAAAAATATATAAAACTAAAACCCCACAAAAATAACACATTTGTAGGCATTTGATCACATTCACTCTTGAGCATTTATTTTTGATCTATCCTGCTTGTTACCTGTGTTCGACACTCTACACATACTTGCACTATACACACTGTTGTAGTAGAGGTATAATAAATTTTAACTCCATACTTTGATTGTTGATTGAACTGGGTTTGGTGAGCGGTCGCCTCAGCGACATTGTGATCCCACCTTGTGTGGATTACTCTAGATCCTCGTAAAATTCGTGTTATCAAATGGCGCCGTTGCCGGGGAGCAACAACGCATAGATCAACTTTTTGCTTGATTGTGATTATTTGCCTATATTTGCCATTCATTTTTTCTATTTTTGATATATCTTTGTGAGCTGTCTAACCCATCTCTTTGTTGACTTTGTGCGAGGTACCGCGGATCGAGGGAAGCGTTCTACCCTATGCGTCTGTGCACCCACGTGAAGCCAGCTGCGGCTTGCTCGCCTTGCACCAAGGAGACTTAGAGATTTTTGAAGACCTAGCTCCACTTTTATTTCTTGTATTTATTTATTTTTGTAATTTGAAGTGAGTGAGAGGCCCTCTATTGTTGTAATAATACAGGTACTCGAACTTTGAACTTTCGGGCCTAATTTCCAAGTGATTGATCACTTGGGGGCTCAACGCAGTTTTCACGATTTTCATCGCATTTTTTCCTTTGTTTTCTCGGTGTATTTCTTCATTTTATGTGATTGAGCCCTTAGTTGTAGGATCTTCTTGTCGATAGTATTAGGTTTAAACACATTAATCACCATTGCATGCTCCTATAGAAAACGTTTGGACTTAGTCAAAATTTGAAACTGTACTTCACGCTAATAGCAACTTCTCACCCTAGGCCGATTTCATCGGCTTGCATTTGCATATAGATTAGGTTTCAATTCTGTTGAGCATCTTTGCATGTAGAGTGCTGGAGGCAAGGTGAGCATTTACGCTTTAGCATACATCATCGTTTTGCCGCTTGAATGCTTTTCTGACTCTCCCTCTGATTTTGCCAACCTAGGTGCCAAGTAAAATTGACTCCTTGATAGGCTCGTGCATTTCTCATTAAAAATCCAAAAAAGTGATAACAAATAAAATTAGGACTGCTAAAATTACTCGACCCTAAAATCAACCAAAAAGATAAATTCTCTTGGGATGAGTAATCCCCTCATTGTCTTCGCTTTTACTTGCTCGCGCACACAGTAAGGATTAGTGCTAAAAATCCCATTTCAGCCCCCCTAAGTGTTTGTGCAATTTTTGACTTATCACCTAACTCTAAAAACATATAAGATAAAAAGACCGCATTTTACTGTCTCTACCGAGTTGAGTAGGTGAATTGAGGGTTTGTATTGTGTGTGTGTTTGCTTGTGCTTGTTTGTGTATACTCTAGATCGCTTCTACGCCCTTGCGCCTTCTTCTCACTTCTCTTGTCTTGACCATCGTGCTCTCCCGACTATCCTTTCCTTTTATTTTCGAGATGGACCCCTGGAGCGTATTTTATCTGGACTTTGCGGATCCCTCATCCACTCCAGCTGGTCCACTTCCCTTTTACCAGGAGGACTCTCCTCCTACTTTTTCTGACTTTTGTACATACCCGCCTCAATGATGAATCTCGTATTCATCATGCTAAAATTGGTCATTTAGGCTATGTCCCCCATCATTTACTTGTAATTAATCTTTAATAGAGCATTATTAGTATCATGCATGTGTTAATAATATTTGCATTTCATCATGCATAAATTGCATTAAAAATCCCATGTGTAAATTAGCCCAAAAAGCTGCTAATTTCTCACATTTTTAATTAATTCATCCTAACTCCGATTGACCCCAAACGACTTCCATTGTGTAGATATTATTAACCTTATTAAATAAAAAAATGCAAAAAATTACTAACCCCAATAAGTGTCAAATAATCTCAAATTCTAATTTCACATCTGACGGACTAAAATGAGCATATTTCCCACAAACAATGTCCGATTTTGGTCTACTCACTTTTAAAGTACTCCATTTTTAAATACCTTCAAAACAAGACCAATTTCGTAAAATTCGGAGCTTATATGTGAAAGTTGGGTTTTGGGCCTCTTTTGCGTATTTTGACTTTTTGCTATTTTGACCTGAATTTTTATGTACATAATTAACTCTTTTAATTTTATTTCTTCCTCATTATTGTTCTTTGATGAAATTTTAATAATAAATATAAAAATTCAAATCCAGATCCAAACCGAAATCAAAGAATCTGACTGAGTCCAGGTGTCCATTGTCGGTATGTACAAAAGTTGTGTGTTTCTGACTTTTATTTTATTTTCCTATTTTCTTATTTATTAAAAATCCAAAAAATTATATTAGTGTGTAATTAATTTTATTGTATTTTATCATATTTTTTCTATAATTTTTATCCTCTCTAAACCACCAAAAAAAATACAAAACCCAAAAACCCGGTTTTCTATACACATAGAGAGCCACCAAAAATACCACTTCTTACAGATGACCTCTTTTGCTCATGGATCCTTTATGAAAGTTGTAGATCTCGTCGAGACGAACAACTTTCGTGAAGGAAAATTTTTGATCCGAGGTCATCTTCTCTCTCTTTTTCACTCTCCAAAATCTGAAATTTTTTTGGTGCCACGTGGCAGCCCCTGGGCATGCCACGTGGCACCCCCACTCTCTCCAGCCGCCCCCTCGGGTCACATGTTGCGCATGTGATCCTCTTCTTCCTCCAGTCGTTCACGCCCATGTCCTCCCCCACCGTTTCTTCTCAGCCATGCACGGCCCTTGGCCGTTACGCTCCTCCCCCATCAATGTCCGACCGTCCACCTTCCCTCACGCGTAACCGCCGCCATCCTCTCCCCTATAAAGCCTCGTCGACAGCTCTCAGCCTCGGCATCTGCCATATTTGGAGTAAGGACCACCGTTGCCTTGGTGACAGCAAGACAGGACACCTCCGACGAGATCCAAGGGACTTCTGTCCCTTGTCGCAGTGTCTCCCCATCGCTGCTCAGCTTCGAGCTATTACTGTGTTGAGCAAGGGCCGGTCGAGATCCCCTGACCTTCAGGCAAGCTCATCCACCAGGTACGGCTCCACCTGCAGAACCTACGCCATCACCTCCTCCGTTCAACTCCCCTCACCCATCACCGTCCTCGCAAAGGACAGAACCCTTCTTGTCGCACCCCACGCCACGCTCGCATTTCTCCCTTTCCCCCTTTTGGCTAATCTTGCAGGTCGCCCTCCTTCTTCTCCGACAAAGCAACAGGTCGCCTACACCCTAAATCGTCCGCCCTCGCACGAAGCCACGTCCTCCGCCTCGGCCGCACCGTCGACTCGAAGCACTGTCGCCCACGAAGGCTCCTTGCCGTCCGCCCCACCTCCGCTTGCATTCGCCTGCTCCTCGCGCCGTGTATTGGCCGAGGTGCAGCTCCATCTCCTCCATCACACACCACAACGCCAACTCTACCTTCACCATCTCGCGCTCGCCGCACCTTGACTCTGGCCCGCCTCCACTTCCGCCGCATCAGGACTCCACGATAGAGCCTCACCGCCGGAGGAACGTCCGCCCACTTCGACTTCCCCCCTTCTTGCCTAGCGACGCACAGATACCGTCGGATCGGGCAGGCGACCCTTGATCCGACGGTCCGCAGCCCTCCACGTCAGTCGCCCCGAGCCTAGGCCCCAACCTAGAGGCTCGAGCTCTCCGAACCTAGGCTCGGAACACCCGAGCCTTCACCAGCTGTCATCTAGGCTCGGACCACCCGAGCCTCCAGGTCCGGCCACGAGCCTCTGCTTCGTCGTCCGCGCCTGAGGTCAGGCATCCGAACCTCAGGCTCGGACGCCCGAGCCTCAGCCGCGCCCACCGAAGCTCCAGGCGCACGTGCAACGCACGTGCGCAGCTGGGAAAATTGCACTCAAGCCCCCAAAGGTTTCTGAAACTACAAAAATACCCTTGTCTTGGGTAAATTACAGAGGGGTCCATCAAACTTTTATTAATTACAGATAAGTCCTCTCAGGTACCTCTTTGCAAGAAAAACTTTATTTTATTTACATTTTAGTCCCTGGAATTTCATTTTGGCATATCTTTTTCATACGAACTCCGTTTTGAGCATATAATATGTCATTTTGAAGCTATTTTCATGCTCTACAACTTAGCATAATTTGGGGACAGATTTGATGCTGTTTATTGATCATTATTATTGAGTACATCTGTTGGCAGATGTAGGCTTATTTTTGACATTCTACGCCACATTTCATTGAGAAAGTAATGATTTATTTTGCAGGGATTTATTTGAGGATCTGAGGGTTTTGAATTAATATTTGAGGATTAATCTTTACAGGGGCAAAATCGATGATAAATTTAATCCTATATTAATTTGTCTGATCAACGATTAATTTTGAGGAGCAAATTGAAGGGAATTCTGACAAGATTATTTATTGATCATTCTCTTGGTCTGCAACTTGAAAACTCATTTCCTGAATCTCTTTCGATCTGTGATCTCACATTGAAGATATTGATAAATTTCATTTAGATTTAAAAATCATAAGTCACATATTCGAGTTTCATTTCTGTTTACTTTATTTGCATCACATCTTCACCTTTGCATTGCATCTTTATTATTGCATTGTACATTTCTCAACACAGAGATTAATCGAGCACTTATTAATTATTTAATTTGATTCAAGACCACGCAACTAAAAATCACCGTTCCCTGTGTTCGACCTTGGTAGACTTGCCAAGTAAAAATATTTCACAACATTCAAAAATTGTGGTATTTTGATCGACCGAAATTCGCTTCCTATACTACAATTCCTCATTTTTAAAGAGGTGAATTTCGTGTTCATCATTCAGCCACAATATCAGACCTCGGATTTCTACCCACCTCCACCTTCATATTACCCACCTCCACATTCACAACCTCTACCTTCACTTCCACCCGAGACTGATCTGTGGGAGTCGCCTCCCTCGATTTCCATGACTGATATCTTGAACCGAATGACAGAGCACATTAATTCGATGAATGATGATCTTGCTATCTTGAGGAAAAATCAGATAACGCTCCATTCGTCGAGGTTACGAATTTCCTTGTGGGTGATCATGGGAGATCGCAATCGCCCAAAATACAAAAAAATGAGAAAAAAAATTAAAAACACAAAAAGACTTCGGGAGACACATGATTGAGTCAGACTATGAGGAGAATGCTCACTTGCCAGAGCCTTTGACCACACATCCCTTCACACGATGTCCTACCTTTGACCCCGAGGATGCTGCTGTACAGACTGCTCTTGGCATGCCTCGTGTATATGTTGATTCCGACTTCCTCCCTTGTATGGAGGAGGTCCAAAAATTCAAAAAATGTTGACTGAACCCGAAGTGGTGGTCGCTATTCATGAGATCGTCCAAGCCCCACTTCAGCAGGCCATGTGTGACACCCCCAGCGATCCAGATACTCAACAAATACACATCCACATATACGATTCTACATTCGAAATACCAAGCTATACCAAACTTTCAGTAGAAAAGTAAAGAAAGAAACACTGTATTTATTTTCCATTCCATTTTCATTCCATTCATGCATCATGTCCACAAAAAGATTATACAATGTCGTAGAAATGTAGCTACATGTATGGATACATCATCTTGTCTCTCAAAAATAACTACATGCACAAAAACTCAAAGAGAAAGACCACATTATACCACAAAAGAGCGGTGCTGCAACAAGTCAACTACAACTGCTTACTGCTGCTGCTCCTGCAAACCTGCCGAATTCATGCAAATAGGTTTATGAGCAAAGCACCCAATACGGATATAAAACAACTAGAAAGGTAAACAACAAGTGTACAAGAAGACAGTTATGAGAACCACAACTATAAACAACTTCCCCGTTACCATTATCCACTAAGAAATGTCACCTCGCAAAGAACAACCATCCCGTGGAAAGCGACTTTTAACGACTCAACTTATAGTTCCAACATAAATATGCATATCTAATCTAGACAAAATGTAACTGAATAGAGAGTATGACCACGTTGGAAAAATAATCCAAATTCACATTCCATCAATAGAGTTTAGTATGGAAGGGCATGATCTGATTCAATACGTTTGATCCTGAATAATCGTTATTAATCACATAGTTTTACGGCTTTTTATTTTATAAGTCTCGGTGTCTTTTCTCACAAAGGTGAATCCGGGTACTTATACATGGGGCCAACACCTATAAGTACCTAAATGTCACGTCGGTGAGAAAAGATGAGCTTGGACTGTAGTTTAATGTTGCTTACGATCACCACTCACACCCTCTGTTAGTAACACACATTCCCAAGAGGAGTCACATAGAGCCCGTAGGCCTCATCACCAGGTGGAGATCACACAGAACTCTAAGCGCAGCACAAAGCACAAGGCACAAACCACTCGACGCCATGACGAAAAATCACTAAGACACCAAAAGGATCACTAAGTAGTGCACACAACATACGGTGAGCTAAAGCGGCACTAAACTCACGACCGGGTTATTTATGGTTGTCTAAGGCTCTATCCGAGTTTCCAAGGAGGCATGCTTCTCCTTGGTGGATTAATTTTTTCTTTACCTCTAAGATAAATCTTCGAGTTGCTTTATACGAGTTCACTCAGGCACTAAAACGACTTGAGTCAAATATATGTAATCTCACGACTATTCATTTAATTGTATTGCATTGCGAACGTAACGTGACACTAGGCCATGATAACACACATAGGGCTTGTTTGGTTTTATCTTGGTAATCGTCCATTGATGCCACTCAAAGATTCCAAAATTGAGGCTTATACCTTGTTACCACGTGAGCACCTCCACACTAATAAAATGCTAGTCGCATCCAAGTGAGACACACACCTCATTGAAGGTTCCTACGGCTTGTCTCAATGCATGAACTTGAAACCTCGAGTCAGAGCGCAATTCCGACTCAACAACCCCCCTCCCTGTACAGAGCAGGGACGGAGGGAAGGGGGGACGGGAGGGGGGTTATTAATTTATATATTATAAATTAATAAATGTACACTCTACACATATAAAGTTTTTATAAAAATATAATATTCCAAATTCTATAAAAGTGACGATTGCCTTCCAAATTTCATCTTCGTCCCCTAGCGACAATCATTTTCCTACTCCAATGCTATTGCTAGAGAATTCATTGGCTTACAATCTCCACCCCCGATCGATCCCCCAACGCTTGACAACTCGTCCAATTCGTCCTCCTTTTGGACGTCTGCTGTGAGTCGTACCATGATTATCTTCCCTTATTGAATGCAAGAATTGTGGATTCTTTGCTTCCCTCCTCTTTGTCGTTGTACCACATCTTGAACGCGTTGCAGCCTGAGCACTCGGGTCCCCGAGCCTTGACGTGCAGGTATCGACTCATAAATTTTTTTCCTATCTCTTTTTAAATGAAATATTTTTTTGATCAATCTGATTTAATTATAATCATATCTATTCACAATGAAATTTGACAATATGCCATATACGTAGCAAATTTTTGTTATAAGTTTAAAATTAACTCATTTTAGGTTGGAAGAAATTTGAGATGGTTTTATATTAGAAGTCAACTCATTTTTTAAAATCTTGTGACATGCTAAAAAAATCTTTAGTATTTTTAGAGATGGTAAATGGTATGATATGAAGTCAATATGATTTTTGCATCTTAAGTAAAATTCTCCATATATTAAGAAAATATCTTTCTGTTCTCTTTGGCCCCCCCATGCCAACATTCCTGGCTTCGTCCCTGGTACAGAGGGTTATGGTGTAAGGATTAACACATATAGCCTTTCCTCTACATTAATCAGAACTCAAATCAAAAGATAACATGTGGACTGACCAGTGATGTCACATTTATACTGGTATACAATCATTTCTTTCAGGTATCTATGTAGCAGATAAACATGCCTCAGTGACCAATTTATTTCATAATACTCCAATCATCTACGTCCCATCAGGAAGCCTCATAGGATGATGGACTACGACACCCTTGTGACCAATGTTAGAGCAACTCACCTCTAGAATGAGGTATTATAATATGTACTGCAATATGCATCACACCCTCTCTGTTTTTTTTTATAAAAATGATAAACTTTAGAGGCAAATTGGCATTGTCAAAGGCATCCGTTGCTTAATAATGCTTATGCTTACTGCTTTTGAATGCAACCTGTGATTGAGATCAACTCCTGCCCAATTAAGTATGGAAGAGAACTGACATGAAACTGGCCATGAAGGCAATTAACGTTACAACAATTTACATTGCAGAAATGAAGAATATATTTTATGTAACACCAATATGGATAATCTATACAGAGAAATTACTAATAATCAGTCTTGTCATTATACTCAGCCCCTCTAGTTCATTATTCAATGAACTGCAATTAAAATCATCGCAAGGTTGTTTCCTGACAAAATAGGTGAATTTTCTAACTATGAAATACAAGGAGGAACACGTGTAAATGCAAGTTTTAATGGACATGCACAACAAATCAACCTTGTTGGAGCCTGAAGAGACTATATCTAACGAGGATCGGATCCATCATCTAAAGAACTCTATCATAATAAACAATAAAGATTTAAATGGATCCGAAATTTGGTACAACCATCAAGCTGGTAATGATATCAGCTAAATCTACAGAAGCACGCATGAGTGATGAGGAATGTTGTGTGAGGAACATTGTTCATTCTCCATGATGGAAAAGTGTATGAAGCTCCAAGTACTCAAAAAAGAATATGAAACTAAACGTAGTTTCCCACGTAACTAAATGTTATAATCTAGAGATTAGCCTGTGCGAATATCGTTCCTTTGGAGGTTTATTTTTTTTGTCCTCCTTTCCACCAATTAAAATTGGTATAAGAATGATGGAATTATATAAACCAATCCTAGAAGCAAATACTCCGGCTCTGCGAAGCTCTCATAAAGCTTGCAGGGGAAGATGATCTCGAGACAGAGGGTGAGCCAGAAGGGGTGTAGAGGAGGAAGAAGGCCTCTCCCCAGGCCTTGCTAGAGTTGGCGAACAGCCAGAGGCTGCGACAAGATTGGAGGCAAGTACTGGAAGACTAAGGCGGTTTCGATTGCATGTGCATGTGTGCGCAAATCTGACCCCATCCGAACTTGAAATCGAACCCAACCCATAGAAGAATGAAGTGCGGAAAATGGCAGCAAGAGGTGATGATCCGTACCTTGCGGAGGTGAGGAACGAGTTCCCCACGACAAGATCTTCGCGTTGGTACCTTCGGATTTGAGATCCGACGACCTCCGGCGGCGCTCCGGTGAGCTCTTGGGCGGAGCTCCGGCGGCTGGAAGGTGAGGAATGAGGTCTGGTCGACCTAGACCTAGCCATGTTCCTCTTTATTTCCGGGTTTGGTTAATCGAGTCCGGATTCGGATCCAGATCCAGTTACCGACCAGCGATCGTAAAACGAGCATAACTTCCTCGTCCAATATCGGATTTGGACGTTCTTGGTACTGTTGGAAAGATCTCGACGAGCACTATACGATGGACTCATTCTTTTAATTTTTTGAGCTCCGTGTAAGTACAGATTTTGCAATTAAGCTCACAAGAAAATTTTGCAATTTAGTCCATGTTCGAGGTTTCGGGGTTTTACACCATGACACAATTATCTACTCCTCTTCTCAAAAAGAGAAAACGGAGAAGCAGATCTGAGCATCATATCTTGACCATGGTCACTGCCCACGCCATCACACACCGTCCCATCCCTAGACGAAGGAATGCAACTACCCCTTTCGTCACTTGCACCATCTCTGACCATACTTGTGATCACACTCTCCTAGACGGCGGTGCTTCGATTAGCATTCTACCCTTCTCGCTGGTACAGTCTCTTCACTTAGGGCCTCTCAAGAAAACTATGATGATCGTTCAGTTTGTTGATGGACCTATTAAGAGGCCCAAGCGTATACTAGAAAACACCGTCATTTCGATTCAGGGCATGAGCTACAATGTTGATTTTGTTGTACTGCCCATGGAGACCTCCACAGGGGAGCATCTCCAATCATCCTGGGACAACCATTCCTCACCTCTACGAGGATCGTTATTGACTATGGATCAGGAGAGATTCGCTTCCGTCTTGTTGACGAGAGCAAGGTGACCATCACCGCATCCACTACCGAGCAAAGACCTGCACCTGATGCACCTTGATGAGTCCCCATTCATCACTCTTTATTCCTTTATTTTAGCTAGAAACATCAGCAAAATGCCATGTAAATATGTGTAAATATCATAAATTGTCAAAATGCATGCATCTTGTAATTATGCATAATTAGCATGTTTTTGTGTGAAAATAAAGGAATAAAGAAATATAAGAAAAAGAAGGAAATATTTAAAATAAATATTGAGAGACCTAATCCCAAGGGAGGGCTCAGCTTGGGCCTGACCGCAAAAGAAACCAAGTAGAGGGAGATAAGGTCAGTCACACTTGTACATAACCCTATGTATATAAATAATTTTATTTTCCTCAAAATAAAAATAAAAGGGTGTCTCTCATATTTTGTACATATTTATAAAAATAAAATAAAAATCAGAAAAATCAAAATAAAAAGAAAAATAATAAAAATTATTTTCCACCTTGTATATATACCATGTACATATGTATATAGAACTATTTATTTAACTCACGTAAATAAATCATAAAAATAAAATAAAATACCTTTTTATTCCAAATTTTTTGTTGTAAATAAATAAAATATAAAATTGGAATAATTGTATAAAAATAAACAATAAAAATAAAAATACATATGTATATATACCTATATATAATAATAATATAATGTAAATATGTTATTTATTTTTTCAAAAAAATAAAAAAATCTCTAAAAAATAATTTGAAAAATAATAAACATTTTTCATGTTCAAGCTTTTTTAAAATAAAATCATTTACTAATTTTAAATGAATTTACGAAGAATAAAAATATTGGAATTATCCCATTGGTCCACGGGGGATTGTTGACCCCCGGTCAACTCCCCCCCGGACTACTCGACCCGGATCTTTGCTCCCGATCCGACTTCGCCTATTTTCCCAAGCATGATCCGATCACCAATCAACCAAACCCCGGGTCCTGATTACACTTGAATCATCCCTAATCCACGCCCGATCATCTTTCTAGGGATCCGTGCTTCGCAATCGCATGCCCGACTCCATTTTAGCCGGACCCCTATCACTATTTAGCCGAGCTCCACCGCACTTTTTAATACATCTTTGGCCTCCGTCTTCCATCGCAGGACCTCCATTCCCCTCCCTAGAGTGACAGCTATCGGAGGAGAGTATCGCAACGAGGAGTAGGCGGCCCCAGCCACTGATCCGGCGACTTGCGCCGCCGTGCTCCGCCACCAAGCGGGCCGAGCCTCTGGCCCTGACGAGCCATCAAGGCAAAAACCCCAGGATCTTCCTTAGCCCCAGTATAGTCGATTGCATCCATCAGGTACCCTCGATTCTCCGTAGGGTTGCTTAATTTCCATTTCACCCAATTTGCGTCGCCGGCCTTCGCCGGCTAATTCACTTCGATCCAACCAACCATTTGATCACCCGACCTTCGATTCATATCCACGAGACCTCTACCCACATTCTACACCCCTCTGATCAACCTGACTCTCCCCGGAGCAGGAACTCAGGTCCCCATCGCCGTCGCTTCACCGGAGACCTCAGCCCCACCTCATCCGATCATCGATTCCATCGCTCACCGGGTCGAGGCACTTTGCCCTCGACCCAGGAGTCATTCTGTGCAACTTGCAGGTTAAAAGGGCCCCATTTGGGGTTCCAAACATCCAGGCACAGGAGCTTCACGCCTCCTTCATCGCCGGAGCTCTCTGGAGCTCCTCGGCATCATCGGAGGTCCCCATCAGCTGCGCACCATCCTAGGCGTTCTCTTCCCCATCTCAGCAGCCTCATCGGAGCCCTCCACCGTGCGGATTAGGCAGGCGAACTTCGCGGGTGGCTTGTTCTTGGAGGAGCTCCAGATACCGTTCGATGGAGCCTCTCGTCCAGTTTTGATCTCAGCCGCCCATTTGCGAGAGGCCCTCAGCCGTTGATCCATCTGAGGATCTAATCCAGGCCGCACATCATCGAAAAGGAGCCGCGCATCTCAGACGTCAGATCCTACACGTGGCTCGCCTTCAGCCGTCGATTAATAATAAAGGGGTAATTTCACTTAGGCCCCTTCTCTTCCTGCATTTATAGATCAGTCCTGTAAATATTTTTGTATGTTGTTTTTATTCTGGATAATTTGCATTGTGTATCCGAAGTTTATTTTGTTTGCATTTTAGTCCCTGCCTGTGTGAGACACGTGCTTCGACACGTGATACTTTGGACAAATTGCATGTATGGGCTTGGGTTTTTTGCTATGTTATGGAATGAAATTTAATTTTTGATAATTGCATTTATACCCCTGTGCATGAATTTAATTGAACATGTGCTGATTGTTTGCGTATTTTACACTTTTTACCTTAAGGTTTTCGTACGTGTTATCATTTAGCCTTACAAACTTTGTTTTCTTACATTTAGGTCCCTGTGTGCTGTAGCTCATTTATTTGTTGGATAAAATAGCAAATAAACTCCAAATCTAGTGAAATTTGGAAACGTGGCTCCTGCCACAGTGTAAAAATTTCCCCTAATTTTTTGGGACATTTTTATTGCTTTTGTTATTTTTAAAAATTCAAAAACACGTATTTTTGCTACTGTTTGAAAAAGAAAATCAAAGCAAAATATAAAACCTTCTCTAAAAATTCTAAAAAAATAGGGATAGTTAGTTTTGGTGTTTTCTACCTTCTGTCCAATTTTTGGCTTATTTGAATTTATAAAACCCATAAAAATTGAAAAATCCTAAAAATCTTATAAAAATCATTAAAAATTCTATAAAATTCAAAAAATGCAAACTCTTTTTCTGTAGCTTAGTTTTTGTATATATTTTTCATAAAAATTGTCTCCAGAATTTTATAGACTAATTATATATTTTTAATTGGTCTTTCAAGTCTGGCTACACAGTGAACCATTGTTTTCCTCTTTCCTGATTTTTATAAAATCAAAAAAAATAAAAATTCCAAAAAATTCATCAAAATCCAATGGTTCACATTGATTTCCTTTTTCTGTAGCTGCGGCTATGAAGAACCTCTCTAGGGCATCCATGGTGGACGGACATGAGAGGGAGAGAGTGAGGGCTGACGTGCAGAGAGAAAGAGAGAGAGATGTGCTTCTCAAGCATTGTGTAAAGAAGAGCAACGGGGTGCCTCTCCTTTTATAACATTTTGGGATCCATGGATCTCAATCCATGGGACAACACAAATCCAATGGTTCACATTGATTGTGTTTCTTTTAATGGCTAAGATTTGTGTTGGTAAAACCAACAATTAATTTAATTTAGATTAAATCTATATTGATAAATCAATATAATTCAATCACCAAATTAAATCGATTCTCATTGGAGATAATGGAAAGGAGGCTCCTCCCTTCCATATAGGAAGAGTGGACGGCCACCCTTTCCTTTAGGGATTGGTGGCCGTCCCCCCTCTACTATTAGGAAAGGGAGATTCCAATGCAATCTCCCAGATTGCATATATCTCCAATATTTGCAACAACAATTGTTGTAAATTATTCTACAAAATAATTCATAATTATTTTGTGAATATTGCAATTTTGTCATTGGAAAATTGTGAATCACATTCACAACCCAAAATAAAATGTAAATTACATTGTCAATTTAATGTCCAATGTGAATCTAATTCACATTAACATTTAATTAACAAATATAAATTACAAATAGCTCTCTCTTATATATTATAAATCACATTTATAATATATATGACTAATATGGATATTGCTATCCACATTATTCATATCCATGATAATTAAATCACATTTAATCATCTTGGATCTCGTATTCTCATGTGCCCTAATAACATGAATCACATTCACATTATTTACATCTTTCATAATCAAATCTCATTTAATTATCTGAGATAACTCTCTTTATAATATGAATCAAATTCATATTATTCACGATAATTAAATCACATTTAATTATCCATTTTCTCAATGCTCGGATGCATATTATCAACAATGAAATTATAATGAACCCTTTTAAGGATAATGCACTTTCTCCGCGAATACTTGAAGATAAGGACATGGCGATTCTATTGTTCTAAGTATAGTGACTTGGATATTGAGATCATATCTCAAATCCAGATCGCGGGCCTCCCATAGATGCTTGATTAAATCAAGACCGCAAATCTAATCTTCTCATTGTATCTGAATCACATTCATATCAATGTCCAACATTTGGACTAAGATCAGATTACTTCTCTACCGAGAGGAGTCACTAAAATCCAGACCTGTTTCATCACTCCCTAGGAATGGAAGCATCATGGCTATACAATCGTTTATGATCACATTACCCTCAGGTATTCCCAATACCTGTACATCTACTGGAAGACTCAAAATAAACCCGAAGTATTGGATCAACTTTATATTGTCTACTTCAAGGTTTTATCAGCAAGTTTCTCATTCGATCATTGGGAGTCGTTATTGATCATATACTTTCCAAAAGCATATATCATACCTAGGTCTTGATCATATACTTTCCAAAAGTATATATCAAACCTACAAATTCAGTCAAGCTTCCAAAGCGAGACGTCCGTGCGCGCGGAATTTGACTCTTCCCAATATCTCATGAATGAGCTCGTATCTTCCGGTTCAGTAATTGAACCTGTATTATCCCTTTGAGAGATCATATTACTCATATGTCCTTACATGCACACCAGCGCGCCGGTGTATAGACCTTGGTTAGATCATCAACCTATTGGTCTGCCAAATGTACATACTCAGACATATAGTAACACATCTGTCTCCGGTCAGAGGATGCGTGCCTATATCATGACAACATACGATATAGGACTTTGGTTATCTCGATCTCGTTAAGTCAACTCTTTGACCTAACTAATCTAACACCTCCGAATCTCTATTCCTATGCAGAGGACCTGCATCAAGAGGTCGGTCAGATATCAATTTTTAGAGATAAGGATTGCCATCTCCTACTCAGGCTGGAGATCATCTTTTAACAATCATTTGACGATGCTTGATGAGTCCTCAATCTAACCCTTTGATATTCATCCAAGCACCAGCCTCTATGATTCAACAGTTGAGTCAACAGCTGTATGATCATCAAGATGGCCTTGGTACATAACCCTAATTGTACTAAGGGACTTATTATGCAAATTATTTATTCTTCATTTCAGATCAGGGAATGATATTTGCAATAACATTTATTGCATAATGGATCGCCGTGGGCGCATGTCCAACAAAAGGCACTCCCACTAAGCTTCACATGGCTCATCAAGATTCTATCTGAAATCATAACATTTATAATTTTATCAAATATTATGGTCCAACTTCAAAAAGCTTATTTGAGTCCATAGATGGATTCCTCAGCTTGCACACCTTGCTTTCCTCAACCATGAAGCCCTGGGGCTACTTCATGTGAATATTCTCAGAGAGGTATTCATAAAGGAATGCAATCTTGACTTACATCTTGAAGATGCAATAGTCAAGTTGTGTAGCTAAGGTTAGCAATATTCTGATGATTTTAAGCATGGTTACTGGAAAGCAAGTCTCATCACAAGCGATGTCTTCTTTCTTCATGTGTAGCTCATGGCTACGAACCGTGCTTTGAAGGTCTCTACCTTATCATCAGGTTCCCTTTCTCTTGAAGATCCATTTACACCTTTACAGGTCTTATCCATATAGGTGGATCCTCGAGGGTCCATATACAACACTTATATATGAAGTCTACATTAGACTTTGCTAACATTCATCTATCCATGCTATGATCTTCAGAAGCTTCATCACATGAAGTTCGATCATTGTCAGATTTCTCTAACACATGGAATACATCCTCAAACTCATTTGAAGAGGTAATAGTGTTTCATTTTTAATTGTCCTTTTAGTTTTCAATTTCAGGAGCCTCATTATCTTCTTAAGATTAAATGAGTTCCTACACTTAATTTCCATCTTGATTCTCAAGAGTCTCAACCTCTAAGAATCACATTCTCAGAGATGAGATATTTTAATAATCTCAAGGTCATAAAGTAGGTATCCAATACCATCCTTTATTTTCCTAATGAAGCAGCACTCTCAAGTGCTAGATTCCAGCATGCATGGAACCTTATTAAGGATATACATTGTAGTATGTACTACACATATATACCTGGAAACTAAGGGATAATTATGCTAAAATTCATCATTGATAAGATCATGTCAGACATGATCCAATTGTATCTCCTTATAACTCTATTGAGTTAAGGTGTGTTAGGAGGATTGGGATAGAAATGATATTCATATCTCCATAAGGTATCCTTTGAATTCATCTAACAGGTAAATGTTACCTAGATTAGATCAAATCCATTTTATCTTCCTTCAAACTTTGGTTGTAAACCAAAATAATGAAATCGTTGAACATTTCAAAGGTTTCTTTAGGTGAAGAGAAGAAATCTCATATCATACATAATTATCAATAGATATCACATATCCATAATGTTTACTATGATATAGATGATTCGCATACATCAATATATATGAGATCCTGAATACCTTGACATCTTACACCATTCCTAAAGAAGGGTGTATTGGACACTTTACTTTGAATACAATATTTATAAGTATGTAAGTTTTGAAATTTTAGACATTCTAAAGTTTCATCTCTTACTAGTTTATTGATCAAATCAATAGACAAATGTCCAAGGCTTGATGCTAGATCATTGTCAAATGATCTTCATTCTCCTATTGATCTTTTAAGGTTTAATTTCAGTATTAGAAATATTAATGAACCATTCATTAATTTTCTAATTTAGTAGAGTCCACAAAATTTTAGATTACTATCTGAAATATTTCCATCATAACTCTTTATGATAGGTTAGAATTCATGTTTATTTCCAACATTTAGAAATAAATAATGAATGTATTCTAATATCCAGGTCATAAAGACATTCTCTAAGACTACGGGCTCCCACTGAAAATATGAAGTCTATTGATCTAGTGGAAATTGTTGCAACAATTGCATCAATTCCAACATGGATGATCATTAAACCTTAAGATCAAATTTCTAATGTTCTAATATATTTGCAACCAATTGCAAGTGTCATTAGAAGATTGAGATACAATTATTAGACTTTATCTTATCAAATAAGTAGGTCAATTTCAACAATTATATGTAGATTATTCTGATTTACTATCGGATTCCTTCTCTAAGGATTCTAGATAGATTTGATAGTCATACTATCAATACATCAACTTATTGCAGTATTGGTATTCATCCAACTCTTTGGATGTGACTTTCCTTCTTACTTGGGTCCAACCCATGCTTCCACTACGCTCCCTTTATCTATAAACAACCATCGCTTAAGACTAAGGACTCTTATGTTAAATTCAAAAGAATTCAATGTAAGAGTTCAACATTTATACATGCTTCATTAAATTCATACAATATGAATATTATGAAGCTTCTTGAATGACTAGAGTATAGACAGTAGAATGATGACACTCATCATGTCTACATCCATCTAGACTCTTAAAACATTGGTTCAGGTAGGTATTCAACATTTTGAATACATCATCTCTTATGGAGCCACCATTCTGCATGATGCAGAGAACCATGTCATTCATGATTAAATGTTGATAGCACATATATACCAGAGCATCTTCTTAAGTCTTTATAAGGATTATTTGACAATTGCGATCATCATCGACATGTCACTTCCCAAGTACATTCGATGAGAGATCAACACTATAGAGACATACAAACCCTAGGGTTGCAGTCCTATTATCTATTTAATTGTCATTCCTCATTAGTATGAGGAGACTTGCATATTGCAACCACATACATTATGTGTCCAACTGCAAGTACAATATCTGGATCATGAGTCCAATCCATGATATTTTACTGGTTATCATTGAGTATGACATTGAGTGGGTTTAATGAAGGATTATCTTAAATAAGAAATTTGCATAAGTGTATATATATATATACATATTTTACTTTGATTTAGGAATTTTATATCAAAGTTGTCTTGCCTTGTCAACATTGAAAGTTCATTCCCTTAATCACTTTCAATGTAAGAGATATACTTACCATTATATCTCAGCAAGATCTGGGATCTCCTTCCTTATCTTTGTTACATCACAATAATATGAGAACCTGTAACTCGGATAAAAAGAAGCGGGAACACATTCCGCCTTGCAAGTCCAACTTGCATCTCCCAATTCGATCTTTAACACCCAGGTCCACCACCCCTAAGGCGATGTTGACCCGTCATTAATTGAACCAACCGTCAACAGGAATGCAACTCACTATGCGCAATCCGATATCGTCCTAATAATATGAGGACCCGATATTGGGGTCACTACGCATACATCCTTACTCTTTCGAGAAGCGAAGAACCCAATCCAAATGGCTTGTATGAAGGAGCTGTCACTTCAGACAGGCATCTCCGACATACAATCTCTAGCGACGGAACCCTTCGCCTTGACGGGAGACCATGGATGTCACTTATGTGATCCTCCATATTATATTCAAATTCTAATTAATCATTATGAATCATATTCATTATAATCAATTCTTCCAAGGGAAATAACAACTCTATTCATAGTAGAGTGTTTTAATTTTAATTGGATTCCAATTATCTAATCATATTAAATTAATGATCCAATTAATATCCAACAAACAGTCTTTATTGTTACTTGAATTATGGTATTATCTCAAATACATATTATTTCGAATTTTAATAATTAGAAATACATCATGATTTCTTAAGCATTATACTAACCCTACCTGCTGTCATGACCAGTACCGACGGGAGTCGGACAGACCGCACACGGTGCAACCTGCTACCCCAACGCTCCTCGACTAGACACCATATCCACCTCAGGAAAGGATAATGCAAAATAGATCACTTTGTACTTGAGATGATCATCGGTTTTTCAACCGAAATTATACCATATAATAATAATCAAAATAATTTTGATTAATATTATAATGAGATTTGCTAAACAAATATCAAATCTTATTCAAGCAACATGTTTGTTGGAATGTAGATCATGTAGATCATGTAACCAATTAGTGATCTAGATCACATCTAATCAAATATTGGTTAAGGCAATGTCATTTAAGAAAATAATTATCATCAAATATTTCACAAATATTTATGCACAATTAATTCAGGAAATTAAACAATTTAGTTTCACTAATTGATTAAATGACAATCACTAGGTTCTTGATTAGGAAAGTATTTCCAGCAGTGACTCTCACTTACAAAAAATATCATATCTCAATCAATTTAAATCCAAATTAAGCAAAATAAGTTTTCAAAGTTTGCTAATTTGATTTACAACAGAACTTAAATGATTTGCACACATTTCAAGGCATATCAAATCTGCAATTAACTCTTTAATTACGTTGAGATTCGCAGTCCCTGAAACTGTGGATACATATTCACTAAAATGAGCATAACTTGAGCATACGGAATCCAAATTACGTAAACTCAGATCCTACGGTTTCTTTTTATTGGGAACAATAGAAAATTATTATTTTCGTGTTTAAACAATTTAAACAGTACCGAAAATAATCTAAAAATATAGATGCGAAAATGAAATGCAAGAAAACTTTTGCAAACCCTAATGAACCCAAGTCGTCATCGGTTTATGGATCACATCCAAAACCACCGACCTAAGGCTCCGATACCACTTGAAGGATATGGGAAGATCCTCAAGAACATAACGGAAGCGTGGGCATCGTATCGAATGCGATGAAGAACGACTAGTCGAACTAGTTGTTCTATGCAACGGAAATTAAAAATTTTTCATGTGACGAAACTACATGATCCAAGAACACTTCTCGGATCATTTCATCTAAACCACAAACAAGTAATAGATTACCTCTTGAAGCATGGTTGCGATCGGGTCTCTAAACGAAGAGACCTCCTGTCTCAAGTCCGATCCGATGGAGGAGACGCTTGCGAGCATGTTGATGAAACACGTGCTTCTCGCAATCCATGTTGATGATCCAAGCGACGGATCTCCTGATCACGAAAAATGAGATACGACGTCTTCTTCACGAGCAAGTTACGCCGAAGTAGACGGAGATCCACGAGCAAACCATCGGGCAGCATAACGACAACGCTGTGGTGATGGAGAACCTCTCTAGGGAATCCATGGTGTACGAGCACATGAGAGGAAGAGAGAGTAGGCGTGTAGAGAGAGAAAGAGAGAGAGAGAGAGACTTATGTCCTCATTGTGTGTACCAAGAAGAGCAATGGGGTGCCTCTCCTTTTATAATATTTTGGGTTCCATGGATCTCAATCCATGGGCAACACCAATCCAATGGCTCTCATTGATTTGTGTTTCTTTTAATAGCTAAGATTTGTGTTGGTAAAAATCAATAACAATTAATTTAATTTAGATTAAATATATATATTGATAAATCAATATAAATCAATCTCAAATTAAATCAATCAAGCATGGAGATTATGGAATGAAGATTGCCTCCTTCCATAATATTGGATTTGGTGGCAATCTCATGCGATCTCATGAGATCTCATGAGATCACATTATTCCATGAAAATCTTCAAGATTTACAACAACACTTGTTGTAAATTATTCTACAAAAATAATTCATAATTATTTTGTGAATATTGCAATCTTGCCATTGGAAAATTGTGAATCACATTCACAACCCAAAATAAAATGTGAATTACATTTTCTTAATTATCCAATGTGAATCCAATTCACATCAACATTTAACTAACAAATGTAAATTACAATTATCTCTCTCTTATATATTATTAATCACATTTATAATATATAAGACTAATATGGATATTGCTATCCACATTATTCATATCCATAATAATTAAATCACATTTAATCATCTTGGATCTCTATTCTCGTGTGCCCAAATAATATGAATCACATTTATATTATTCACATCTTTGATAATTAAATCACATTTAATTATCTCAGATAACTCTCCTTATAATATGAATCAAATTCATATTATTCATGATAATTAAATCACATTTAATCATCAATTTTCTCAATGCTCGGATACACATATCAACAATGAAATTATCCTGAACTCTTCAAGGATAATGCGCTTTCTCCGCGAATACTTGGAGATAAGGACAGAGCAATTGTATTGTTCCACGTATAGTGACATGGATATTGAGATCACATCTCAAATCCAGATCTCGGGCCTCCCCTAGATGCTTGATTAAATTAAGACCGCAAATCTAATCTTCTCATTGCATCCGAATCACATTCAGATCAATGTCCAACATTTGGACCAAGATCATATTACTTCTCTACTGAGAGGAGTTATTAAAATCCAGTCCCGTTTCATTACTCCCTAGGAATGGAAGCGTCATGGTTATACAATCGTTTATGATCACATCACCCTCAGGTATTCCCAATACGTGTACATCCTGCACATTGGAAGACTTAGAATAAAACCGAAGTATTAGATCAACTTTACACTGTCTACTTCTGGGTTTTTATCAGTAAGTTTCGCATTCGATCATTGAGAGTTGGTATCGATCATATACTTTCCAAAAGCATATATCATACCTAGGTCTTGATCATATACTTTCCAAAAGTATATATCAAACCTACAAATTCAGTCAAGCTTCCAAAACGAGATGACCGTGCTCAGAATTTGATTCTTCCCAAAATCTCATGAGTGAGCTCATGCCTTCCGGTTCAGTAAATGAACATGTATGATCCCTTTGAAAGATCGTATTACTCATATGCCCTTATATGCACACCTGCGCGCCGGTGTATAGACCTTGGTTAGGTCATCAACCTATTGGTCTTCCAAATGTACATACTCAGACATATAGTAACACATCTGTCTCTGGTCAGAGGATTTGTACCTATATCACGACAACATACGATATAGGACTTTGGTTATCTCGATCTCGTTAAGTCAACTCTTTGACCTAACTAATCTGACACCTCCGAATCTCTATTCCTATGCAGAGGACATGCATCAAGAGGTCAGTCAGATATCAGCCTTTAAAGATAAGGATTGCCATCTCCTACTCAGGATGGAGATCATCTCTTAACAATCATTTGACGGTGCTTGATGAGTCCTCAATCTAACCCTTTAGATATTCATCCAAGCACCAACCTCTATGATTAAATAGTTGAATCAATAGTTGTATGATTATTAAGATGACCATGGTACATAACCCTAATTGTACTAAGGGGCCTATTATGCAAATTATTCACTCTTCATTTCAGATCAGGGAATGATATTCGCAATAACATTTATTGCATAATGGCTCGTCGTGGGCTCGCATGTCCAACAAGTGGAGGGTGTCTAAAATGGTTCTGGAAATGGGTCGACTAAAATCGAGTTACAGATAAAATCGGACCTAGAGCAAAGCTCTAGGTGAACGATGAAATTGGATTTAATCGGAACCTAATTAACTAAACCTAAACTAACTACATAATTGAAACTTGTGATACAAATATTACCTAGAAATGAAAGATTGGGGCTCAACTCAGGTCTAACCGAGGAGTGGGAACCTCACGGCAGTGCTCCGTTAGAGATGGTGGATCTCATAATCGGTCGCTCCTCCTCGCTGTAGAAGGCGGCTTAGCCTTGATGTCACCAAGATAAGCTCTAGGGCACACTCTGAGGAGCCACGAACAATGGAAGGGGGATCAAAACTTGAAAAAAGAATGTGAGGATATATTTATAGGTGGGAAAGTGATGATTTCGAGGGACGATGGCGTGAGAAGGGGCGGGGGTTGGTGAGATGGGAACAACTGGCATGGATCGCGGGTGATCTGACTATACATAGGTGGAGCGACTCGAGGGAGAAGAGGTAAGGTGGAGGCGTAGAAATAGGAAGAAAATGGGAGGTCTATGACTTCTAATCCGGTGGGTTCATCTAGCCAGGCCACACAGACATAAGTCAGTAGAGCTGGGGTACAGTTGACCCTAGATCAACAAAAGAAGACTCATGATTGATCCACGTGGACCAACCAGGAAATTTTAAGATAAAAATACCTTGGAAAATGAATAAGAATTAATAAGTGAATTAATTATTTTTATGTTATAAAATAAAATTATTTCTAATTTTATGTAAAATTTAATACCTATTTTTGTTTATTTTATGAGGTGTTCTATTTAAAGTTATTATTTACAAGTATAAGTAGAGGTATATTGACCTATGTTTTGAATATTTTATTTTATTTTATTTTTATTATTTTATTCACTTAATTTATATATTTATAGCTTATTTAAATATGCATAAATATATTTTATTTTACCTTTATGATATAATATGTCACTTAATTAATTATATGAATGAATTACATAAGTATAAGTATAGTATATTCATATATATATATTGATATATTATTTTATTTTAATGTACTTTTATGGTTTATTGTATTCTAAATATGTTAATGCACTATATAGAATATTTACAAAATTATAAAAATAAAAAATTATAGAAATAATAAAGAATAAATAAAATGAATATTTTATTCAAGTATATAATACAATAGGGGTCCAAAACATGACTTTTTCATCTTATCTTCATGTTAAAAAAAGGACCTTCATTAAATAACTAATAAAAATTTATATACAATTAGAGATGATTATGATATATTTTGAGTTCATATGGAGAAGATACATGTCTGTGAAATTGGGTTTTTAGCTTTTTATTTTGAATGTAGAATGTACACTGTGTATTATTTTAGTGTGAAATCAATTTTTTATTTTTCTTTGTATTTTTATTTGTATTTTTTGTACACACTTTCATGTACATATTTTCATTTTTTCCTTTATTCTTTAATTTTGAAATTAAATATAATAAATATGTAGTATTTTATACAGTATTTTTACAAATCACCATGTATTTATTTTGATAAACTAATGATATATACATGCATTTAGCTAGGGATTTAAGGTCAAAATTAAAGAATAAAGGTGATGAAATGGAGATTCATCAGACGATGGGAGATAGTGGCAACGGAAATAACGAGGAGGATGATGGGGCCTAAAAGGATGTTTTAAAGAGATGAAGACCATATAATATCGTAAAGTATTTTATATTATTTCTTAGAAAATTGTTATAATTCTATAATTTTAGTACAATATCTGTATTTAAAAATGGTTAATGTTATAATGTGGAATGTTGAGTTTATGTATGTCATTGTCAATGTCTTGATATTCAGTTTTCTATCTATTATTTATATTATAAGATCTTTATGAGATGTCGAATACGAGATACTCTACACATAAATCATAAGTAAATAATCAAAATTTGTATAAAATAAACATACAACAATTAAAAAATCTTGTATAATAAGATTATTAATATATAAAAAATTAATTTATAGTTATTACTTGATATTCAGTTTTGATTGACTATTTACATTATAAAATACAAAGATCTTTATGAGACGTCGAATAAGACATATTCTACACTTCTTTTAAAAATATAAATCGATATTTCTATAAAATAAACATCCAACAATTATAAAATTTTGTCAAATAGATTTTTATTGCATAATTTTTTACGTATTACTTGTATAAATAATGTGGAATTATTTATGAAATTAGGAGGGTCTATAATTAAAATGGGAAGAGAGAGAAATAAAATGTAAAATACACGAAGGGCAACAAAATCCAAAATTGGTGCCTATTTTTTAATTATGTTAACATGCTACCTATTTAATTTAATATAATTATTTTAATATTTATTTAAAAAAGTCTTGATAAAGTGATGTTTCTGATTATACGTCGAATAATATCAAAAACGACACGGCATAATCGACAAAAAATTTTGACACAAGTATATGTCGGGTATGGGATAATTCAACGTTCACATGGGCATAGTTCGACGTTTATGAATGTCATAATAACTCCAGTATGTTGTAGTGATTATTCGTTGCTTAATTCTTCAAATTCATAATTTATTATTTATTTATTTACAGAAATGGTGATAAGAATATGAAATTGGTAGGGATTAAACTGTAATGTTCTATGCTAGGAATTAAACAAAGGAAATTGGCACTGCTCACCGGTGCAGTCAGATCTTTGGATCGATATTATCTATTTCTTCTTCTTAATCAACTTCCACTTGGATTATAAGTTGTTGGAGATGAGAAAGATGGAGTTGGGTTTTTAACAGACTACTCATCCATGATAAGATAAGGATTAATCACAAAAACACGCACACGTCTCATAGATGTTTGAATTCTAACTTTGATGGTGCCGTTCAAGTTTTGAATGCTCCCACGTACATTACACGTTAGTTACGTGGGCGTGGATTGTCTTCTGTACCGAGGGTTGCAACTGCATCCTTTGGGACCGCTCGATCACGATCGAGCAGTTCCCACGAAATCTCTCAATCCAGGCCTACAAAAAGTGGGATTTTGTAAGAACCGCTCGATCGTGATCGAGCGGCCCCAAAGGGTGCAGCAGAGTCTGCTGCAACCCTTGGTACAACAGACGATCCACGCTATAATTATGTACCCCCTTCATATGCATTTTCATTGCTCACCACAGTGTGAAGAAATATATAGTACATGTATGAGGATAGAATGTCATCCCCTATTTGTATATATATGTGAACGTAATTAGTGAACTCACACGTATGCACATATATTACAATGTTATATTATATGCAAATAAAAACCTGCATATATGTAGTGGATTAATTCGAGGCAACGTAACATTAGCGCACATCAGGTTTGAATTTGGATTTTTTTTCTTGAGAAGCTTCGAAGTATGACCCGTCAAATTATCATGTGTGTACGCCATTGAGGTCAAAATTGGATGCTGATGTACGTCTACGCTTTCTCTCTATATTTATATCCACCACCTTATTAAACGTCTCCTCATATCATCACCCAATCTATCGAGGATAACATTTCATCAGAAAGAACAGAAACATGTCTTGCACCGGTAAGAATCCTTTATTAATTATTGATATGCTCTATGCATGCATGCATTTAATTTCCCGACATATACGATCCATGCATTATGTTACGTGCAGATGGAAAGAGCTCGTGGCCTGAGCTGGTGGGCTGTGATGGCTACAAGGCAGCAGAGGTGATCAAGAAGCAGAACCCTTGCCTTGCCATCGTGGTCGTCAAACTGGAGGGGACCGGCGTCACCAAGGATATTCGCCACGACAGGGTTTGGGTCTGGGTGAACAAGAAGGGAAAGGTCGTCCATGTCCCTCGCATCGGTTGATCTTAATTAGGACGTCCAAGACAGTCTATATACGATTATATACGAAGCATAATGTTATTACGAAGTATTGATACTGTTACATTGGTGTATCTGGTTATATGTACTGTATTTTATCAATGACCCAAAACAATAAAGCATTACATGTCTTGTACTGAATTAAAGCGCTAAGATCTTCAAGGATAAACATAGAACACAACTAAACTTAGAGGAGCGAAATAGCACATCATGAGCTATAAAGTTAGAAAAAGTATGTCAGTGTTAGCCAGCTAAATAAACAGGTAGCACAGCAACATAAGTTGGAACAAAAGATCACACAACCATTAGTTAAGGTACAAAAATACAAAATTCCCTGCCCGGGATAAACCTTACCCTCAGCAGAAGAACATGGAGCTGCTGACCTTCTCGTGCAGCCTCGGCAGCTCCGGCACGGGAATGCTGCCAGCAGAGGTCACTCCATGACTGGATGAGGTCTCCGACATCTCTTCGAACTTCATGAAGGTTGAGACTTGCGTGGCTGCGAGGTGGGCGTAGCTCACAGGCGCAACTGATGGAACCAAGCGTGTTCGAATCAGTTAGAGATGTATCATATTTCAAAGAACTCATTAAACCCCCAGAGATACACTTTCTTCTCTGGGATTGTTCTATACTAACATTTGGACAGATAACATAATAGAAAGTGATCTGCTTTACACCACAAACCCCATCGAATTAAAGAAATTGTCAAAACCCAGAAACATGAACATGTTTTTTAGCATATAGATCTTCAGAGGAATTAATGGAACTTATTAACAGTGATGATAACCATGAAGAGGTTTTACCTATAGAAATTGCAGTGGTGCTTCGCTGGTACCTGAAAGATGATGCCCTGATTAGATTATCCAAAATATAGGTCAAGAACAGTTCAATGTAAGACTTTTGAGGTCCACTTACACATAGGATAACGAATTGACTAATTCCTGCATTTCATCAGCGGTAAAACCATTTTCGTCGTAGAGGACATGATAATGTGTCGGCCTCGTTGTCCCCTGTCAACATTAGTAATTGTTAAGGATACAACAGATTCTCAAGCACATATCTAGGCCCCATGATAGATATAATCTTTTGAAATACAAAGCATCCTTAGAAATACAAAGCATCTGATCAACAATATACATATTTTTTTATATTTATGGTTAATTATTTATGTGTTAAATGTGTGTGCACGTATGAAACATGATTATCTACATTAAACATAATTTGATAATACATAACCTACAGTTACCACATTGTTCCTTGATTGCAAGAATCCTATCATAAATCTAAGTGGACAGAAAAACATCCAGCAAACTGTTTTTTAAAACAAATATCCTGTCCAGAAATACAATTAAACGAGGAAACTGAACCAAAAATCTGATAAAAAGGGGAAAAATAAAGAATAAACAAAATTGGATGATTTTTAGGCTGTTAAAAATAAAATTTTCATGTTTATCAGTGTGAATATTTAGCTATTTTGACTGATAAGAATGTTTCAGAATTAAACCTCGACCTGGTAATTAAAACTCAACTACAACCAAGGAGAAAAGGAGCCTTACAATCATTCCAGCATGAGCACACATGTAGAAGTCAAAATTTGTGGGATGGCAAATCTTGCCATCAACTACAGTTCCTGAAAATCAAAATTATAAAGATAAACACATGCATGTCAGTTGGACAAATGCCATAAAGGGGATCAACAGATTGGAATAGAACCCGGAGGGACATTGTCAGGAGATCCTTGTTGGAAAAATTTGGTGTGATGATTCTTTTGAGCAACAATAACTGTGAACTTCGGGCACCAGCTTTCATCAAGGTATTTGCAGGCCTGGGATGTCATAGTTTGTAAAGCGTATTAGAAATTAAAAAAGAATGTTGATTTTAGTGAACTTGAATTTACAAGCTAAGGAAAACCACCTGAATGATCTGATCAAGCTCAATGTTTAAAACCTGGTAGAATTGCGATTCGCTAACACCATCCCTACAAAGAGCACATTACCATCCAAAGAAAAAATAACCAGTGGAAGTGGTGGTGTGTGTGTCTGTATAGATCCAGAAATTGAGTCCAATTTGTCTTCATACAATTTGTTCAGTCTCAATATTGTTAAAGAATTGCATTTATCTAACCAAATACTAACATGCACATGAACTGCTTGGAGAATACAACTACTACCATTCATTACCGCTAGCCTCTAGACATTAGAAATATATGCCTTTTCTTTTTCTTAACATACATGCTATTGAAACCATGATTCATGAGCTGCAACACCCAAGCATAATTCAACATCTAAAACTCACAAATTGTGAAAGTGGGTTGACAACTTGGGTCCAAGCATTTTGGATAGTTGTCGACACGGTGACGGAGAGAGGGGGGGCGGGTGGGGGCTTGGCCCCCCTAGCTCTCGACCAAAATCCGTATACATGTTTAATATAAAGTACTTTATATAATCTAAATGCATTATTTAACAACTAAAATTTACATGTTATGTATAATAGCCCCCCATATCTCAACAAAAAAATCAATATATAGGGAATAAAGGGGCTGCCCCCACCCCCATTTTTCCGCATTTTTTTATTTTTATGAAAAATATCACCATGCATATTCATCTATATATCTCTCCAACATGTCATTCAAATTTCAACAGAAATAGAAACTCATTTACCCTCCATCTAGAACAGGTAATTTTAACGGTCTAAACATTGTTGTAATCGACATGTTCTAGATGGAAGGCATAGGAGTCTCTGTTTCTGACGAAATTCGAATGACATATAGATGAGATATATAGATGAATATACATGATGATATTTTTGAAAAAAAATAAAAAAAACTCGGAAAATGGGGGTGGGGGCAGCCCCATTGAACCCATATATATAATCTAATTACAATAATTAACTATTAACAATACATGATGTGCATAAGCAGATACTGATACATCCGTATATGTCCATCATCATATATGTTTGTAAACCATCATAGATATGTATTTTTTATTTTATGATATATTATATAGATAATGATTTTTCTTTTTATTTTCTCTGCATATACAGATATGGATTTGAATACCATTTTCATTTTTTATGATCGTAAAACAGATGTGGTTGCATATTTTTCTAGTGTATATGCATATTTGCAACCCTATTTGTATTTGCGTCCATTTTAAAATAGATATGCAGATAAACGAACACATGTCAAAATATATATAACAAATATGATAAAGGATTGGTACATATATCTATATTTGTTTGCATCCATGTAAGTAAAAAGTATTGTATAATGTTACTCATTTGAAAATATTAAATCTAGTGGTATCACTTAATATCACATTAATAAATGTATATTTCAGTGATATGAAGAGTTTTGTAGGGATCTTTTTGTCAATACGATGTTTATAGCGATTATTTATGTTCAGTTATAAGTTTATATTGGTACTTTTATAAAAATCTATTCCCGATATTAGTTTCAGTCAATTACAGAATTATTGGAAACTCACCTTATAGATTGAATTCGTTTCCAAGAATCTAACTTTATAGATTTAAACTTCCATTAATGTTCTATATATCCTCCAAATTTCGCTCAAATCTGACATCATTTCTTATTTTATCTTAGTGGTTAAAAGTCCAATCAATATTTAAGAAATTTAAGTTTCATTTAAAAGAGAAACATACTTTTAGCCATTGATATAAAATAGCAAATGATCTTGGATTTGAGCGAAATTTGGAGGATATACATTGTTTATTCGAAGATTCTATCTATAAGGTTGGATTTTAAGAAACAAAATTGAACAAAAAATAGTTACAACACCTCTTTTGTAATTTACGTTACACCAGAGGAACCACTCTCCAAATATTAACAACTAAAATGACAAGATAAATTAGATAAATAATATCTAAATAATTTAGCCCCCCCAAGACGAATTTTCTGGCTTCGTCCCTGTGTCGACACATCCATTTGGATCTGAACCAAATAAGTTATCATGCAATATATATATATGGAATTTTTCCAATGAGCTCTAAGCCCATTATGATTGTAATGCCCACACCCATTTAAAGTAATGTTTTCTATCATTCTGAGAAGTCTACAACTGTTAATCATATTCTTACTTTTAGTAATCATTTTCACAAAAAGAAATAATTAAATTAATATAAAATAGTAAGAATAGAAAAGATATTAGTAATACAAATAAAGACGAAATCATTCACATTAATTTAAAATTTTCTTTTTGTGAAAATGGTTGCTAGTAGTAAGAATATGTATAACATTTGTAAACCAATAAGTATTCTACTCAAAATGCTAGAAATCATTAGTAAAAATGAATATGCTCAATACAAAATAAATGCTCCGAGCTCATTGGAAAAAACCTCTAAATATAGATGTATTGACCAGTTGTCAATTTTACCAAAAAGCATGCCCGTTTAGTTGGATCCATAATAAGCTTGTGAGCTCAGCTCGATGAGCAAACAAACCAAGCTCGAGCCAAATGTCGAGTTCGATAAGCCATGCTCATCTCAATAGCAGGAAATGATAAATCTCATACATATTAACATATAGACATAAAGTGTAACACATGTACCCCTAAATATAGTCCCATATCTAAAACTCACAAAGTGTAAGAGTGAGTTATAAGTGGTGGGGATTTTACTTGACAACTTGGGCTTAAGCATTTTGGGTGGTTGTCAACGGATTCACTTGGAAACAAGTTGTCAGGACCAATTTTCCTCGATAACGGATCGAGGACGTAAGCATGGGACATTACAAATGGTATCAGAGCGGGTCCCTCTGATAGTGGAAAGAGCTACCCGAAGGGACCTAAGCCGGGAGCATGCAACCGCTATTGTCATTGGGAATAAGTGATGGGTCATGTCGTAACGAGGACATTGCGAATATAAGTGGGGGAGATTATAACACATGTACCCCTAAATATAATCTGACATCTAAAACTCACAACGTGTAAGAGTGGGTTATAAGTGGTGGGGATTACTACTTGACAACTTAGGCTTAAGCATTGTGGGCGGTTGTCAACGGATCCATTTGGGCCTGAACCCAACAAATTGTCAGGGTCGGTTTTCCTCGATAATGAACCGGGGAACTAAGCTTGGGACATTACATAAAGAGTCCTACATCGAAAAACCTAGCTACTTATTAACACCGATTGAGCATGTTCATTTAGTGCCAACCAACCACACTCATCATGTGTTGGCTCACCGTCCTCCCCCCACCCATGTTGTTCATGTTACATCCCTTCAGATGGATCAATGTTTTCTTAAGTGGTTGTTCTTCTTCGTCAAGACTGGAGCATGATGATAATGGGATGGAGGAAGATGTTAGTTCTCTGGTAATGTAATTCAATACAATCTTTTTTCCACGTCTTTGCATTCACATTCTTTCTTTTAAGCTAAAATATGATCACCTAGCATGGGAGATGTTGGATGTCATATGAATTTCATTTCACAAAATCCTAAAAGAATGCACACATGGTGCCTTTAGCATGCCCACCATTGTCATTACAACACCTTACTAATAATTGCACTCACGAGTCATAGTGCATGTAGTGCCTTCGTGCTATGCACCACATTTTCCATATAATATCTCCCATGTTAGCAGAGTACTAAGTTTCACTCATTTCAAACAACTCACAAATCGAATACCATAATCGGACGGACTAGTGAACCAGAGTTTTTCTATTTGCTCACCCAAACGAATAGCAGTCATACCGACTAATTAGCAGTTTATTCATGCGACTATTGCAACCGTGGTACACACCATATTCCCCATGGTGTCCCAACCCAATAGATCATCCAAGATGTCTTTGCTCCACTCTCATCAGCCCACAAGATGTCCACTACCCCTAAATCGATGCGATCTAAGAATGCAAAGAGAAGGACATCACACTTGTTGATCGTCTTGTTAGTGTTGTTTTAGTCACATGGTCTTTTAAAATGCATTCCCTCTTGTGTAGAATGATATTATGCAAACATTAATCCATAGGTAGTCACACAGAGAAGACACTGATTTACATGGAAAAACTCCACTTGTGCAGTGAAAAATGTCACAAGCAAAGAGAGATCTCACTATGAAAAATTGTTGTACATGACACAAAAACCTAAGAGGAAACACTCTCTAAAAAATACTCTCATATGATCCATGCCTTACCCTAACATAAGTATATATATAAAACACATGGTGAACGGGTCCTTAATCAGATCCAAAAATCCATACATGCCAGCCAAGATCCATGTACAAAGTATGTAGGATCCTAAGTGGGTTGATTCTTCAATGCATATCTCAAACTTTTTCTCTTTGCATGTTACGTTGATTCTTGCTTGAGAAAAAGCTAACCTGAGCTCCACGAGACTAGGCTCAAGCCAACACATTCTTGCTTCATCGAGCTTGAGCTTGAATCTTAAAGTCTCTATCAATTAGAGCCAAGTTTGACTTATCTCATTTGGCTCATTTTGCATCCCTAGTCAAATCTATACTTCGATTTCTTCATAATTTCATTAAAAATGAGAAGAATATGAGGGAAAGAAAATAATATACCTTGATGATGATGCATGTGATGTTGGTAAAACAATAAAAAATGGCAATTGTCAAAATCTAGTAGATATCAATATCATAACGTATGCATCATCAATTATCATCATGTTTTTGGATAAAACTAAAAATAAATTCACATTTTTTAATCCAATAGGTTCATATTTAAATGAAAAAAAATAAATACATAAAAACATAAAGATATGCACAATTAAAAAACATCCTAGTTTTCTCGTACAATACAACTAGTTGTATGTGGCAAAAATAAACACATGGTGACCAAACAAACAAGTAAAAGACACGCACAACACATGATGTACAAGGTTTATAATTAACTAAGATACCCCCCAACGACGGTAGAGGATCTCTCTCTTCTCCCATGGCAACAATGGTGGTATAGAGGAAACAAAATGAAGCCTTAACCCTATAGGTTTATTAGCAACCTATATGGAGTGATCCCCCCTAAAAGGTTGTTGGGAAACTAAGAAAGCTTGTTTATTCCATCCGCTCTAGGCTCTCTTATATAGGAGAGCAACCTATGGGTAAAATACATAAAGAGTCCAACAGAAAATAAAATATAAGAAAAGTACAGAAGTGAATAATATATCTCTACACTCCCCCTCAAGGTGGAGCATAGATATCAATCATGCTCCGCTTGGACGAACACTTCTGGAACGACCCTCGAAGTAACGCCTTGGTAAAAATGTCTGCAGTTTGATTCTCTGAGCTAAAATGTGATGTAACAATAAACCCCTTCTGAATCATGTCACGTATGAAGTGACAATCAACCTCAATGTGCTTGGTCCGTTCATGAAATGCTGGATTATTTGCAATGAATAGAGCCGCCTGATTGTCACATTCCATAGCCATAGGAAGCGGGACTTCTATACATAGATCTACAAGCACAGCCTTTACCCACATCATTCCCGTACTGACCTGGGCCATTGTTGGAGTATTCGTTGTATGCGTCATGAGTTGTAGCAGGGTAAATGGATCCTGGAGAAGATCCATTTACCCCATCCATGTGTTTAGTCCCACGTCGCCTAATGGTGGGACTTGGAGGCTCTAAGAAGGCTATATAAGGAGCCCCAGACCTCATGTATCCATTGAGAAAGTCAATAGACAAACCTGACCCTTTGAGGCCTTCTCCCGTGGTTTCATCCCGCTCCTCACGGAGTTGGATTCCACGTTAAATCCCGATGTTCTTCTATTTCTTTATCTTTTTCCATGTTCGCTTCCGCATCTTTATTTCTTAACATGGTATCAGAGCGGGTTCGATTCTCGGAAAAAAAAATTCCATGTTCTTATTCATTTTCGAGATTCTTTTTTTTCCTGTAACTTATGTGAGATCTGTTCAAGAGTTTTTTTTGGGCTTCGTAAAATCCTGATCTGTTCAATTTTCGAAAGATGATGTCAAGGGTTTCTCAAAACCCTAGCCGCATATGGCGGCACCCAGGTCTGCACATCTCCAGCCCTTCGAAAGCCCAGACCTACCAATCCAGATCTCAGAATCTGCAGTCCTGCTCCTCAGCGATGCTCCAGCAGCGGCATGCGCGCCCCACGCGTGCAGGAGATACACCCCTGGCATGCACCCTCCGTATCTCCAAGCGGCGCTCCCAGCGCGCACGCCTTCTCCGCTTCTTCACGTGCGTACGGCGTGCGCGAGTTGTCCAAGATAGCGCCCAGTAGCAGCCTACAGTCGTCCAGTAACACCCAGGCACACTTGCGAGTTCTCGCAGCCTACAACTCGACGATCTCCTTCATCTCCAAGTGCTTGCGGCCCCCATCTCTTCATGCGTGCGGCTGCGCATGACCCTCCCAGGCGAAGGTTCCTTCCAGTTCGGCCCCTATGCTCTAATCCTCAGCCCTTGGTGGCACCCTGATCGGCCGCACGGCTCCAGGAGGCGGCACCACGCAACTCCAGATCTCTGGGCGGCGCCGCACCTCCGACTGCTACCTCTCCTGTACCTCGGAGCGCAGATCAGAGAGCCCTTTGGGGGCGGCGGCGTCGTTTCTCCAAGGGGTTCCCAATCGTGGGAACCCTAAGGGGAATCAGCGGTATTAAATAAAAAAATATCTTTTGAGGTCGAAAGTCACAACCGTAGAGAGAGCCAACCGTATTAAAAAAAATATTTTGTTATTTGTGGGAGAGCCCAAGTGGGCAGACCTTTAAAAAAAAGGAGTGAGGTTGATTTTGTAGGCCCAAAAGGGCCAAGATTTCGTGTAAAAAAAGAGAGAGAGAGAGAAAAATGATGAAAATGTGCATACAAAAAAATCCCTCGCAATTTCAAAAAAAAAAAGAGAAAAGGCGCGTACATTTGAAAAAGTCATACGCAAATATTTTGAAGAAAAAAGGGGATGTTTATGTCGAAAAAAAAGAAGGCGCGTATAATTTAAAAGCCGTACGCATTTAAAAAAATTGTTTGCAAAAAAAGAAAAAAAAAGAAAAAAGGGAAAGAAAAAAATTATTGCAAAAGCCGAAAAAAATATAATATTGTTGAAACGACTTATAAAAAAAATGTTCAAAAAAATGGACAGCTTATTACAAAAAAAAGAAGTGAAGAAAAGCGGGAAGAGAGTTTTTTCCCCATATTTATGTATTATCTCATCTTCTCCCAACGTGGTCATCAATGTCATTCCGACCAGTATGGGAGAAAGGGGGAGTATATGTAGAGTCACAGGTCTTGTTCTAAAGATTCAGATGTCAGATTCTCCAGACCGGTCAAATGTTCAGACTCTACAATTTTCAGATTCAGACTCAATGACAACGCATGCCAATCATTTGTCATTTTTGTTGGTGGGCCAGAGCTTTCATGTGAGCCATAGGGACTCCAGAGCAGAGGACCATTCCCTATGCCATTGAGGGCAAGGGTTTTCATGTGGTATCATAGGGACTCCAGAGTAGAGTACCATTCTCTGAGCCAGATAGATCCAGTTTCACACTCCAGCCCTTCGTCCTCCTCACATGCACACCATGAGAAGCAACATCCTCGATTGCAGCAGTTGTGCGTGTTGGGTTGATATTGTCTATAGTGTCATGTATTGTGAGTTGAGTTTCTTTCTGTTTGTCCAAGCTGAGCATTGCATGCTCCAGCTTGAGGGGGAGTGTTGGAGTATTCGTTGTATGCGTCATGAGTTGTAGCAGGGTAAATGGATCCTGGAGAAGATCCATTTACCCCATCCATGTGTTTAGTCCCATGTCGCCTAGTGGTGGGACTTGGAGGCTCTGAAAATGCTATATAAGGAGCCCCAGACCTCATGTATCCATTGAGAAAGTCAATAGACAAACCTGGCCCTTTGATGCCTTCTCCCGTGGTTTCATCCCGCTCCTCACGAAGTTGGGTTCCACGTTAAATCCCGATGTTCTTCTATTTCTTTATCTTTTTCCATGTTCGCTTCCGCATCTTTATCTTTATTCCGCTGGTTTAAGGAAACATCGTCACTTACTAGATGTCACCAGGTCACTCCTTATACAGAGTCAGGCTCCTCATTCTTACTGGGGTGACGCTGTTCTTACTGCATGTTACCTAATCAATCGTATGTCGTCATCTGCTCTAGGTGAAGAAATCCCGTTCTCCCTTATCTTCCCTGGAAAAGAGTTATTTTCTCTCACTCCTCGAGTGTTTGGCTCGATGGCCTTTGTCCACCAGTTGTCTCCTGGTACTGACATGCTCTCTCCTAGGATTGTCAAGTGTGTGTTCGTTGGGTACTCCTGAACTCAGAAGGGGTACAAGTGCTATGATCCATTGCGCATGCGGTATCTTGTTAGCGCAGATGTCACATTTTTTGAATCTGTTATGTATTTTTCAGCAACCGGTGATCAGTTGATACCTCCAGCAAATACTGATGCCATTTACATGTCACCACCATCACCACCACCACCAGAACCATTACCATCTTCTGCACCTCCAATTACTATACTTGTTTCACCACTACCATATCATTACACCCGTAGGCCTGCCTCAGCTCATGGTCATTGCTCATCACCGAGCTCGCCTAAGGTATGTTCTGAAGATATCATTATTGATGGATCTGATGATGTTTTTGAGCAGGATGTGTTACAGAGGACGGACGAGGATACAGCGGATTTAGATGTTCCTATTGCTATACGAAAATCGAAAAGGAGTTGCACGTCATATCCTTTAGCAGCTTCTATGTCGTTTGAACGACTAACTAGAGTCTGGAGATTTCAAGAACTTTGCAGTCGCATTGTCAGCTGTAGCTATTCCCTAGAATTACCAAGACGCTCTGAAAGATAGTAGGTGGCGTCGAGCAATGGAGGAAGAAATGGCAGCACTCCAGTCTAGAGGAACGTGGAGTTTGGTTCCTATACCTGCTGATGTGTCACCTGTGAGCTGCAAGTGGGTATTCACAGTCAAACATAATGCGGATGACAGTATTGACAGATACAAGGCTCGCCTTGTTGCTCGTGGCTTTACACAGACATACGGGATGGACTACCTTGATACATTTTCGCCAGTGGCCCGCCATTCTACTCTACGGATTTTGCTATCAGTTGCGGTTACTCGTGAGTGGCCTCTGTATCAGTTGGATGTGAAGAATGCCTTCTTATACAGTGATTTCCAGGAGGAAGTCTACATGCAACAGCCACCTGGATTTGCTGTTGAGGGGGAGTGTTCTAAGGTGCGCAGACTTCATAAGGCTATCTATGGCCTTAAACAGAGCCCCAGAGCATGGTTTCAGAAGCTCTCAGACCTCTTTGAAAAACAGGGATACAAACGTTCGAATGCTGACCATTCCTTATTTGTACAAAAGACTTCCAGAGGTATTATTGCAATCATGGTCTATGTAGACGACATTCTGATTACAGGTGATGATGAACAGGGAATAAAGGAGGCGAAAGAAATGCTAGGTCGTGAGTTTGTTACCAAGGACCTTGGGGTCCTTAGATATTTTCTGGGACTAGAGTTTGCCAAAAATCCTTATGGGTTGGTAATGTCTCAAAGGAAATGTCACTGACCTGTTGAGTGAAACAGGAATGCTTGGTTGCCGACCTGCTACCACACCTATGGACCCTAGTATGAAGCTATATGATGGTGATACAGAGGAGGTGGATAGTAGATGATAGAGAGAACTAGTGGGCAAACTTCTTTATATTACTATTACTAGGCCCGATATAGCCTTTGCTGTGAGTCGCGTGAGCCAGTTCATGGAGCAACCACGTCAGGTACACATGGATGCCATACATATGATACTCAGATACCTCAAGTCATCTCCAGGTGCGAGTTTGTTGTTCAAGAAAGGCAAAGTGACTACTATCTCAGCATGTGTAGATGCAGATTACGCAGGGTGTCCCAAGGACAGGAAGTCCACCTCTGGGTTTGCTGTATATATTGGAGATTCCCTAATCTCATGGAAGAGCAAGAAGCAAACCGTGGTAGCAAGGTCTAGTGCTGAATCTGAATATAGGGCTATGGCCCAAGTTAGCACAGAAATGATGTGGGTAAAGGTTGTGCTTACAGATTTACATATAGAAGTTCCACTTCCGATGGTATTAGAATGTGACAATCAGGTGGTCTTGTTCATTGCAAACAATCCAGCATTCCATGAACGGACCAAGCACATTGAAGTTGACAGTCACTTTATACGTGATATGATCCAGAAGGGATTCATTGCTACATCCCATGTCAGTTCAGAGAATCAAACTGCAGATATCTTTACCAAGGCATTACTACGAGGCCCGTTCCAAAAGTGTGCATCCAAGCTGAGAATGATTGATATCTATGCTCCATCTTGAGGGGGAGTGTTAACATATATTATTTGCTTATGTACTCTTTAGTTATTTCCAGTTCCTGTCGTACTCTTTATGTAATTTACCCATAAGCTACTCTCCTATATAAGAGAGCCTAGAGCTGATGGAATAAACAAGCTCTTTGTTTTTCCCAACAATTGCCCTATACTCAGACTCAGCACTGGACCTTGCTACAACCATTTGCTTCTTACTTCTCCATGAGACTAGAGAATCTCCAACCTACACAGCAAACCCAGTTGTGGACTTCCTATCCTTGGGGCACCCTGCGTAATCTGCATCTGCACAAGCTGATATAGTAACCTCCTTTCCTTTCTTAAATAGCAGACCCGCACCTGGAGATGACTTAAGATACATGAGTATCATACGTATAGCATCCATGTGTACCTGACGTGGTAGCTCCATAAAGTGGCTCACTCGACTCACATCAAAGGAGATATCGGGCCTGGTAATAATAACATAGAGAAGTTTGCCCACCAGTTCTCTGTATCTTCTCTTATCCACCTCATCAGTGTCATCAACATATAATTTTATACTAGGATCCATAGGTGTAGTGGCAGGACGGTAACTAAGCATTCCAGTTTCACTCAACAGGTCGGTGACATATTTCCTCTGGGTCATTACCAACCCATGAGGATTTCTGGCAAACTCCAGTCCCAGAAAATATCTAAGAACCCCAAGGTCCTTGGTGACGAATTCACGACCCAACATTTCTTTTGCCCCCTGGATTCCATGTTCATCATCATCTGTATTCAGAATATCGTCTACATACACCGTAATAGCAATAATACCTCTGGGTGTCTTTTGTACGAACAGGGAATGATCAGCATTAGAACGTTTGTACCCCTGTTTCTCAAACAGGTCTGAGAGCTTCTGGAACCAAGCTCTGGGGCTCTACTTAAGGCCATAGATAGTCTTATGAAGTCTGCACACCGTAGGACACTCCCCCTCAATAGCAAAACCAGGTGCTTGTTGCATGTAGACTTCCTCCTGTAAGTCACCGTATAGGAATGCATTCTTCACATCTAACTGGTATAGCGGCCAATCACGGGTAACTGCAACAGAAAGGGGGATTCGTAGGGTGGAATGGCGAGCAACCGGCGAGAATGTATCAAGATAATCCATCTCATATGTCTGTGTGAAGCCACGAACAACAAGGCGAGCCTTGTATCTGTCAATGCTATCATCTGCCTTCTGCTTAACTGTAAAGACCCGCTTACAGCTAACTGTAGACACATCAACAGGTGCAGGAACAAGGCTCCAGATTCTCCTGGACTGAAGAGCTGTCATTTCTTCTTCCATGGCCAAGCGCCATCGACTATCCTTCAGTGCATCTTGATAATTTCGTGGAATATCCACTGCTGACAATGCAATGACAAAGTTCCTAAATTCGCCAGTGAGACGGTCAAACGACACAGAAGATGCTATAGGATATGACGCGCAGCTCCGCTTCTGCTTTCGTAGAGCAATATGTACATCGAAATCACCTGTCTCCTCAACTCACCTTCGTAACACATCCTGCTCAGGAAAAACATCAAATCCATCAATAATAATATTTTCAGAACATACCTCAGGCGAGCTAGATGATGAGCGATGACCATAAGTAGAAGCAGGCCGACGGGTATGGTGGATTGGCAGTGGTGGAACATGCACAGTGACAGGAGGTGTAGGAGATGATAACAGTTCTGGTGGTGGTGGTGGTGGCATGTATATAGCATCAGTAGTGTCAGAGGGAACCAGCTGATCGCCTGTAGACGAGAAGTACAAAACAGATTCAAAAAAGGTGACATCAGCACTGACTAAATACCTCCTTCGCAATGGATCATAACACTTGTACCCCTTCTGTGTTATGGAGTACCCGACAAAGACACGCTTGACAGCCCTAGGAGAGAGCTTGTCAGTCCCGGGAGACAACTGGTGAACAAAGGGTACCGAGCCAAACACACGAGGAGTAAGGGAGAACAATTGTTTGTCAGGGAAAATAAGAGAGAATCGAATCTTCTCACCTAAGACAGATGACGACAATCGACATTCGATTAATAAGATAGCATGCCGTAAGAACAACATCACCCCAGAAAGAATGAGGGGCATTACTTTATATAAGAAGCGACCTGGTGACTTCGAGTAAATGACGGTGTTTCCTTTCAGCAACCCCATTCTGTTGGGAAGTATAGGCACGGGATGTTTGGTGGATAATCCCTTAAGATAAAAAATAACTGGATAGGGTATGAGTACAGAATTCCAGGGCATTATCACTTCTCACAAACTTAACATATGCAGAAAAAACATTACAAACTTCATTAATGAAATTGATGATAATATTCCCTGCTTCAGATTTATTCTTTAACAGAAATACCCACGACACACAAGATAAATCATCCACAATAACTATATAAAACATGTGTCCCTGATGATCAGGAACATGACTCAGACCCCAGATATCGACATGAAATAACTCAAACTTGGAGGTACTACTCCGACACTGACGACTGGGAAAAGTAGACCGATGATGTTTTCCCAACTGACAAGCCTCACGTTGAATGGACGTGTGAGGTGAAACCTGAGGTAACACATGACGCAGCTTCTGAAGCGGTAAATGTCCAAAGCGCATGTGTCGCAGTAATGGGGAGATGGATCCAGTAGGTAGAGATGAGGTTCCAACATAAGGAGTCCGACTAAGGCGATAGAGACCGCCTTGCTCATAGCCACGCCAATCACGTTGCCCGTAAGGATGTCCTGAAAAACAAGAGAGGATAGATCAAAAATTGCTCGACAATGTAGATCTTTTGTAAGTTGGCTAATGGACAACAAATTCATCGAAAAATCAAGTGCATGTTACACGTTCTTGAGATGCGTGGATGGTGTCAATCTAATCTCCCCCTGACCAGTAATCGGGGAATGTGTTCCATTAGCAATAACCACTGTACGGCCTGGAGAAACATGTATGTATCCTGTAAGTAGACCTTGATCACCACACAGATGATGTGTGACACCAGAGTCCATAATCCACTCTAAAGTATCAGATCTGCTACTGCTAGTGAATGCATAGATGCTACCTGATGTACTGGTGGATGCAGATGCGGCAACGTTGGCGTGACTCTCAGAAGTAGATGCTGATGCAGCGAGACCAGATGAAGTAATGATGCCCCTCAGACGAGCTACAAGATCATCAAAGCGTTGATCCATAGATGATGCGGTTGGGGGCTTGATCTGTTCAGCGACTCGTGCAGAAGCCGGAAATCCATGCTTAGAATAGCATGTGTCTTCGGTATGTCCAGAACGATGGCAAAAAGTACATGATGGTCGAACATGGCCTCCTCTACCGCGAGGTCCACGGCCACGGAACTGATGATGACTTCCTCGACCTCGATTGGTTGCCATGGCTGAGGCTATTGGAATCGTAGCAGATGAGGGAACAGTGATACAACTCAGCCTATGAAAAGCTTCCTCCATAGGAGGAATAGTAGAATCCGCCAAGATCTGGGAACGTGTTGCCTCGTACTCAGGATCAAGGGCAGCAAGAAAAACACCCAACATAGTGGCATTCCGATAGGTCTTCAGTTGCTCTGGAGTGGCTGTGAGAGGCATGAAGCTATAAAGCTTCTCAAACATTCCACGTAAAGACATGTACAACGAGTGTAGAGGCCGTACATTCTGCTTGATAGTAAATATGTCATGTTGGAGTTGCAGAATCTTCATCTCATTCTTTGCCTGAGAATATGTAGCAGTCAGAATATCCCACATTGCTTTTGCAGTGGGCTGACGAAGAATATCATTGGCAATCTCAATTGCCAGGGTTCCAAATAGCCAAACCATGGCATATGCATCATCTGCCTCCCATAAGGCATTGACCTCGGTCTTCTCAGCAGGCTCTTCTTCAATAAGAATGTATTTCTTACCGGTTGACTTCATCATACTCATGAACTGCATTGCCCACAGTTCATAATTTGAACCATCCATCATCACAATCGACGTTGGACCTCTGAAGGCGCCTATAAATGGGATGTCTACCTTACTTTCTGACATATTGATAGTGGAAGACTAGGTTAATAGACTGAAGATATGATCGTCTACATGGACATTAACGGATTTAGTTGCATGTGTAGAATCAAGCAACCAAACCCATTAGTTTGGAGATGCGCGCGCGAAACGAGTTCTGAAGCCGCACACGCACTTGACTCAGGGTTACACGTGCACGGAGGTCAAGATCTTCACACGCGCAGTGTGCGCGCACTAGAGCACGTGAGATCACGCGTATATCACGCACGACAACGACGCGTAGCAGACGCGCAGCAGAGGCGCAAGGTCACACGCGCAGTTCATACAGCAGACGCGCAGCAGAGGCGCAGATCACGACAGCGCAGGAGATGAAGAACGTGTGAACGCGAAGAACGCTCAGCATGCACATCACGCACGACGCACAACGCGCGGAGGAGGTGCGCACAACGCGCGAAGGAGGCGCGAGGTAGGAGCGACGCTAAGCAAGGTCGGGATCGGGGGCGGCGCAATACGGGGAGGCGCGCGGAGGGCTCGAAGGTGGGCGCTAGGGTTAGGGTTTGGTTCGAGAACTCCGGTCTAGGACCGTCACTCTGATACCATGTTGGGAAAATAAGAAAGCTTGTTTATTCCATCCGCCCTAGGCTCTCTTATATAGGAGAGCAGCCTATGGGTAAAATACATAAAGAGTCCAACAAAAAATAAAAATATAAGAAAAGTACAGAAGTGAATAATATATCTCTACAAAGGTCATATACATATTTTGAATAGATAAATCACTCCAATATTATACATTGATTCAAATATGTTGTTTCAAAGTTTGCACATGTGTTTAAAAGATAGAGGCCAAGTACCATTAGATCATGACAAGATAACAAATTATTAGATCGTGGCTAGAACCCTGTAAAATATTCCAAGATAAAGCATGTGCAATGCATCAACAAGAATGAGAATTTACTTGTAAACACAAAGGAGATCGCAACTCTGAAGGTCGACGTGCGAGAGCTCCAATGTTGATGGTCGATTCTACTAGGCACCTGCAAAAGAGGCGCTAACCTCCACGAAGGTGGATGCAGGAGGAAGATAATTTTGACTAGGTGCATGACATGGTAGACATAGGGGCAAGATGAGAGAAGGCAATAGTGTTAAGGTTGAAGCAAGCAACAAGTTTGCATGTCGCTAAATCTATGAATGATAATGAAGCAATATGCAAGGTCAAGAAATGGTAATGCTCGAGGTGGAAACAATGGGTATGGTTTAGGAATTGCACAAGGGAAATTTTGCAATGGTAGTGTAGCTTTACAAGGAGATAAAAAGGAAAAGAGAAGCAATATGCAAGGTTAAGAAATAGTAATGCTCGAGGTGGAAATTATGGGTATCGCTTAGGAACTGCACAAGCGAAATTTTGCAATGATAGTGGAGCATTACAAGGAGATAAAAAGGAAAAGAGAAGCACCAACAACATATGAAGGATCCTTCTTGAATCCTAAGCAAGAAGAAACAAGATCTTGATGAACTACACGCTTTCACCATGGGCATTTAGGCCCAAGCATATTTTTCCTTCGATGTGGCCAAGAAAGTTGATTGCTCTGTAACTCTATTAAAGAAAAAAGGAAAGAAAATGAAAGAGCAAAGAGTAAAACAGATATGAAAAAATAGAGGTTGGCAAAAAAAGAAAAAATACTTTGGAAGAAGACCAAAGAATGATTAAAAAGGAGCAAAACAAAGAAAATTTTCTCATTTATCTTTTTCCCAACTTGTCCATATGCCTCCATAACTTCGACGACAAGTCTGGGAGAAAGAGGAACTATGAGAGTATAGTCTCCATCTTTGGTTGAGTTCTACAGAGAGGTCTCATTTCCATTCCCTTTGGAATGACATTATAGGTTGTTTCTAGGAAAGAGAAGCATATCGGCCCCATCATTCTTTGTTTATGGCATCCAAGACAAGATCCTTCCAAGGTTCTCATGTAAGATAATCCATTTTCCAAGGTCCCTAAGAGAGATGCCCTTTCTCAAGATCTATGTATGACAAAAGACCAATTTCTTGACCTTACAAGAGATGGAATCGTCTTTCATTGAGGAAACAAAGGTTGTAGTGCCGAGTTGGGAAAGATACATCTCTTGTGCAGAATGGTGTCATATGTTTAGTCGCATGTCGCATATTGTGTAAGAGTTGGGTGTGACTGGGTCCTATATATAGGGCCTTTTTGCTACATGTATCACTTGAAAGAATAAATACAAAAAACATAGGGCTACTAGGATGATCAGCCCGTGGTTTTTTTAAAAGGAAAAAGGGCCACTACCGTAAAGGTGGGTGCCCAAAAACTTTACCATTTATTAATGAAAAGGAATATTACATGTCAACACCATAAAGGCTCGTGGCCCAGTTACATCACCCAACAATCAATGAGCCTCATATAGCATGGGCCCTTACATTTTCACAATACATTCTACCCCCACGGAACAACACCTCATTCCTGACAATCCAAATCGCCCAGAGCATCGCCATGCAACCGACCTTAGTCCGAGCCCCTCCAACCTTTTCCAATGGATTTCCAGAAACCCTCCATGCTCCCACATCTGACATCTTGATTACCCCAGCTAGATCACGCCTCCTCGAAGCTCCTGCACCTGAAAAGAGATGGTCAACGTCCTCCACCATCGTGAGGCACCGCATGCAAGTCGGATTAACATTCGTGAGGAATCCCGCCACCTGATCACCAGATTGCAATCTACCACTTCAACACAACCACAAAAAAACCTTTACCTTTAAAGGCACCTTCCGGGTTAAAATCCTCCTACAATCCGCCACAACCCTCCTGGATCATACACATGAGATACTCTCAAGACCCGATCAGCCCGTGGTTGGGGTATTCCTAGTGTCATCCTAACCATCTCGAACAAACTAAATTGAATATTTTGATGTTTCTTTGTTGTGTTATGTCCAGATTGTTATTTCCAACCAGAGTTGAAACAACAGTTACATCAGTTTTTTAAAGTTACATTTTGATTCCTCAAGCAAAGCACTTAATTCCCGGTTATGTTTGTATGAGTCTGATTTGTAAAATACTGTGAATTTGCCAATATTAACCAAGTAAATTCGTAGAAAACATTAGAAGATACCTGAATATTATAACCTGATCTGGCTTTCTCTTTCCAGAACTTCCATAGAAATCTAACAACAGTTCACTGCATAATTGAATTCATACATTTAAAATTAAGAAAATTAATTCACTAGTAGATACAGGCTTGTTTAAATCACAAGCTTGGCTTGATACAGATGCACAAGATAAATAACTAAAGCAAAGGAGTTCACACCGCACTATGCCTTGATCATCATTATCAGATGTAGGCTTGAATAGAGAATCTATCATTTCTACTTTGGGAGACTGTGTCCTGACAGCTGCTCTATATCGAGATATTAGCGGCCAGCTTCTGGAGCTGACAACCTGCATCACGTGGATGACAAAAATTCTCAACCTTGTAAGTGCTATAAAAAAACCAGGCAACTAAAGTTTTCTTAACACTTACTGCAGCAATTGATGGAATGTCAGAATGCCCAGGAGAACCATGAGAAACATCCATCCCAAGAATAATGGTGGGCTTCTTTGATATAACAGGTATGGAAGGAGAGGATTCGACACATAGCAAAGTATTCAGGCCACCAAGCTGGCACATGAAAAACTCCGATATCAGAAAAAGAGGGGGCATGTGTTAAGAAAATATATAACAAAATCAGGAGACATGTTTACACATACCTTGGCATTGACTTTGAGTAGAACATTGGACAGGTATTGATCATTAACCTTCAAAGGAGCCATGCACTGTGTTACTATTCCAAAATCAGCAAGGTTCTTCTTTTTCCATGGGCCTAATGCAAATACGGGACAAATATATAAATTTCCTCAATGCATACAAGGGGACACCAGATGAAGAGTGACGGAAGAATTGTAAAGATAATATATAAATGGACTGCAGTTGCATACCATATATTTCACAGTTCTTTCGTTCAGGTAGAAGGCAGAGTAAAAATCTGGGTATGCCTGGAAGTTTTGTTTTGATCTGTTCAAACATCTCGTCCACCCGAACATTAGGAGGAGCCCTCCTCATTGATTGGTTCTCTTCAAATACATCAAAAGGTTGATCAATGGTCTGCACAAAATAACTTTTGGACCGTCAAGCTAATGATGTAACTAATAAAACAAGTCCAAAAGAAAAATAATAGAAACAAAACCTACAATTCCTTTAATCTGACCGCATCGCACAAGATCTTGTACCAAATGCCGAACATCACAACGAGCTGAAAAATTTACAACAGCCCAGCGATCTACATTTACGGCTTCATACAATCTCTGCAACAAGGAGGCAATCAAAATCACATGACAACAGATTGATAAGCTTATTATGAGCACCTTGTTGATTAAGTTCCATCTTCCATTTCGTGGAAACATATCTTCTCCATTTCCCAATTTCAACTGCAGCAAGTCAGAGAAACTTAAGATTCCTTGGGCATTCATTTGTAAAAATTATCATCAGTAAAAGCTACATCAGAGAACCTTGGGAGCTGGTAGGACACGACCTTCGACCTGAGTAAATTGACTACTAATGGTGATTCCACAGGCACGCAGCATTGGTTCGGAATCATATTTACTGTTCTTTAAAGCCTGAGATAATCAAATCCAGTTAAGTAAAGATAAAACTGCACTCCAAGTAGTTCAAAGCTTCAATCTAGAGTTACAACAGGCAAAATATACATCGCTTAAAGTCCTCATCCTCTCATGAGGTTTTTGCCTTGATTTTTCGACGAGGGCAGACCGTTGGAACGTCGAAAGAGCTTTAGTGTACCGTTGCAAAGGGAGGAGTGAGCAAAGCTATAAAATGTAAAGGATGTGTTATCAAAATTGACGCAAGGACAGTAACAGAAAAAGAAGAGATTAACGAATAATCAAATATCCACTACGTCTGAGATATGGAAAATGTTAAAGATTTTGCTAACCTCAATTGGGTAATATGTTGGCCGTTTTGGTTTTCCAACATTGACACAAGGAAGATCACCCGAGAACTCAAGCTCTATGTTTCGGTGGTGGAGAAAGTATTCAAAAACGGTTACTTCAGTTGCATCGGCCTCACCATCACCATTTCTCTGCTTAAGAGAAAATCTGCAGAAGTACACGATATAAATATCCATAAAATAAACCTCGTGCAAGGAAAAAGCCATGTAACCAGTAAAAATTTAAGAAATTTATTGAAAAATTCACAAAATCCTCACCGTTGCTGATTGCATGGGAGCTCACTTAACCCAACAATTTTAAATTCCATATTGTTGGGTCTAGTCTTAATTCTTAAATTCTTTAATGTTCGCTTTGCCTGCAAACATTACAAAGTAAACAAAAAATCAGCCATAAGCAGAAGATGCTTACTTTGCTGGAACTTGTGAAAGTATGTCCTACCTTATTCCAGTCTACTTCAAATGGATTGCGTACATTTTGGTTTGCTATGAGAAACTAAATTAGTGGACCCGGTTTAACAATCATTGAAGTCGTAACATCTACAGAATACAAAGTTTATACAAATTAGAAATCAATTTTCAAATGTGATTCAGGCGTGCAGGCGTTGTTGAGGCGTTTGTGAACTTTTTAACTGATCCGCATGGGGGAAGATCCATACTTAGACTTGCTGATATTTTGATATTTGAATAGGTCAGAGGGAAACATGCTTGTATAGATTTGGCAGGAGTTTCTCCGCAGGTGGGGTTGAAGAGTGGGACATTCATAGCTGGGCATGCTATCCTTAAAGCTGCTTCAGCAAAAGTAGTGAAGCACAAGAAAGCGTGCATTGAGAATTAACATGTCTTCATCCCTTTTGTTTTTGATATTTTTGAATTCTTAGCACCGAAAGCTGTTGAGCTTTTGAAAATGATCCAAAAAGTCATAAACAGTAATGTTATAGTTCCTAGATTTATGGATGTAGTGTTTAGAAGGATTCATTTTACAATTCAGAAAAGACTAGCAGCGATGTTATGATGAATCACCTAAATAATATTATTAGTAAATTTGATTGCATTGAAAATGTGATTTTTCTGGAAGTTTATGCATTGAGCAACATTTCAGCTTGATCAAAATAATTACTGGCACTGATACCTTTTCAACAAATGAACCAGAAAGACTGACATACCAACATTGAGTGAGAGGCCATCCTGGGCCGTGCGGAAGCTCGAATGGAATCCTCGACAGCCTACTACGCCGCCACCGATATCAGTGAAATTAGATGGGTCGTTATGAAAGAAAGATTGCCTAACAATCAAGCATCCCCTACGAAGACAGAGATCACATCAGCAAAGCATCCCCTGTTTCTTTGTGTATGACAAAAACAGCTTACTGCTTTGCGGAATGCTGTCTTAAGACGATGTCCAGGACTCTGAATGCCTCCTGTGAGTTCTCATCCTCGTGTCCTTTCATCGCATTCCGGATGGACTGCATAGGGATCTTAGCAGCGAAATTAAGCTCCACCTTAAAAGTTTTCACCTGGGAGTTACGCCTCATCCTCTTGCGATCACCCTCTGGGCTGTTGTGCCCACCAGGGCTCGTGTTTCCACTCGGCGCCGATCTAAAATACCAAACATAAACAAAAAAATCTCTGAGTCAAAGGAGGAACCATAATGACTAATAGGCACGAGCTAAACACAGTACTAAGCACATACTTATTTGAGGACAGATCATCCAGAACAACAGTGAAGCTGTTGTTCACTTGAGGGAGCGAGCCGATGGTGAACAAGCTCTTCTCCCCGTCATATGCAAAATCTTTCCCACCAAGCTCACTACCGTATGTCTGTTGAAGCTTGTCCATAACTTTCCTACCAATGCCCTTCCCATCCACAGGCCTATCATCTTCATACATCAACACAACCTATTCCAAGGGACAATAATACCACTCCACATCATCAAACCACCAAAATGACAACTTTGGCGAGCCAAAAAAAATATAAAGAAATGGAACACGATCAGAAGCACACGTACACTGTAATGAAAGAAGTAGCCATCCACATTACCAATCCCAACCCTGAAATGGTTGGTCAGCAGCTGTATGGGCTGCCCCTTCCTCCCAGTCCCAGGTCTTCGCATAGGGGCCCTCTTCGGCTTCGAGGGGGCCTTTTCCGGCACAACATTGGGAGGAATCTCAGGTGGGGGCGGGGGCAGGTCGTCTCCTCCAACCGAGTTCATCTTCTTCCTTCCAAGAACCAAAAAAGAAGCAATCTTTTACAAAATCCAAAGCAACCCACATCATATTAACATCAGATAACCCAAATGGCCGCCGAATCTACAGGAGGGTAAGAGCCAAAACTGCGGACCAACATCCACAGGCGGCAGACAACATGCAAACAGTGGAAGATGACAACAACAACAACAACCCACAAAGCCCAAGGACTTGATAATCGAGCAGAAATGTACTAATGTGAGCCACTTCCCAGGTACTACAGGAAAACAGGGAGCAAGAAACCCTAGAAGCTGACCTTAGGAATTGGCGGCTTTCGATTCGGTTTGGTGCCACAGCAGCGCGCCAAAGGTGGGAAGGGGAAGAAGAAAAGAGCTTTTTACCTCTTTATGGAGCTACATATGTCTTGGAATATATTCGCGTGCTGCCGCTAAGCTCGGCTTTGTGTAGTTCCTGTGAAATGAGGGAGACTACAACTTTGGAGAACGGCGACTGAGCGAGGGAGGTTTGGAGCGGGAGGACAACGAGAGCTATTTGAGGAATTGCACAGAACATAGGGTGGAAACCGTAAAAATTAGTTTGCACGCGCGGTGTTTTAATTTTGGGATATTTACGCTCATAATTCCATAATCACCTCAGAAACCCTTTATAATCACGAATTACATGAGAAACCCCGAATAGTTCATCCGACTCACACCTATAAGCTTATGTTAGTTTCAGTCGGTAATCCTACCCAAACCATCGAGTTAATCTAACCTAGCATCAATCCAACGGCTATAATTAAATCAAAACTAAAAAGAAAAAGAACCCCCTTCCTCCAGCAGCTCCCCCTGCTGACCGGCTCCCCTTCCTCCCCCAGCAACCCCAACCCCTGTCAACCAACTTTAGCTCTCCCTCCCCTTCTTCCTCCGCAAGCGATTGTCAGCCTCGTACACACCTTGAAATATTGGAATCCATGCCAACAGAGATTTTTCTTCTTGCAGGTACTATGCAGGCGTGCTCCAGAGGCGACATGGGGATCCATGGGAGAAGCTTGCGGCTTGCAGGAGGTGTGTGTGTGTGGGTGGGGGGGGGGGGGGGGGGGGTAAGGGCAGGTCTACGGGAGGAGCATGCAGCTTGCGGGGGGAGCGGAAGCAACGTGAGAAGAAGCTTGTGGGGTCCTTCCGGGTCGGGGGGCTTTGAGGGGTGGCGACAAGAGCAGGTCGACAGGAGAAGCTTGCAGCTTAAAATATCATTCGAAAATGCATAGATTTTTTTCATTTTTTGAGCATACATAATAGTTGTATACTCGACCACTCCTTGATGAAATTCCTGATTCTGTCCCTGTACATATGTATCCTTTTTTATTATATTTAATATAATTATTAAAATAAATTGATTTAATATACTTTCTTTGATATGTAAGCCATCTAAGCATCCAATATGTGCACATATTTAAGCTTGGGATTTTTACATGCGTCACTGCTATCTTTTTCCAATTGCAATTGTACCCCTATCTCTCTTCAATATTCATAGTATTGCCCTTCTATTTGTGTAATATATTAAACAAATACCTACATAATGTCAAAATATACGGTCAAACTGGCTATCCCCTTATCCATATAGTTAGGACACACTAATTAAAATGACGTTTGTAGCATTCCATATAGTCATATTTAATTACCATAAATGAGTAAGAAAGTCTTTGAACTGTGAAATTTTACTCATGGATGTTTTTTATGTCTAGATTGAACTTTAAAGGGTAAATTACATTTAAGTCCTCATCTATGTGTCCGATCCCAGAATGGGTCTCGATCTTTAAATTGTAACGATTCGGGTCCTAGTACCATTTAGAAAATAGAAATTTTTGGGTTCATGTATTCGTCATGAACCTCAAAATTTCTATTTCTTAAATGGTCTTAGGACCCGAATCATTACAATTTAAAGATCGGGACCAATTCTGCGATCGGACACATAAATGGGGATCAAATTATAATTTACCCAAATTTAAACTGTTTTTATTACAAAATTTCCGGACTACCTACAACGCTTCTTTGTCACATAAATGTTACCTTAAATTTGTTAAACTAAAAGATAATTGTATGTCCTAAGTGTAAATCGAAATAATGAAATTTAGTGATAGAGTTGGAAGGTGAAGCATGAAATCATCATGCGAAGCGTGACGACCTCCAACTTGCACCTACAGACGAATAAAGGATTCTACAGAGGTGTCAATGCAAATATCACTGACATATAAAGGCTCTTCTTACAATTTTTTTTCCAGAAATGAATGCAAAGACATCTTAGTTGTGCAATAAATGCGTACTAACGGGAAAGACAGCAACTTACCACTTCCTCTTTGGATTTTATCTCATTTTTTTAAAGAGTGTTGGAAACTAAAGTAGTTACCATTTCCGTTAAGGGCTCATTTGGTTGTTGGGGTGAGACGGATTGGAATGGGTGGGCTAACTGATGGGAATAGTAGTTGTTTGAGTTTGTTATTAGAGTTGGGAAAGGTTGGAAGAAAGAATGTGATTGATATCATTATGATTTGTGATAGAATTTCATCTCAAGAAAAGAAGTGGGTAAATCGGGTTACCTCGAGTTGACTCGGCGATAATCCAATTACCAAACGAGCCATAATGGTCTGTTTGGTTGTTGGATTGGGGTAACCTGATTGGAACAGTAGCTGTTTGAAATGATTATGAAGGTTGGAGAGGGTTGGAATAAATAATGTGATGTGATGCCACTATGATTTGTGATAGAATTCTATTCCATGAAAAGAGAGGGGTAAACCGGATTACCTCGGATAATACGGTTACCAAACGAGCCTAATTATCCCAACGTATTTAGTGCTAAATACGACCAAAATCCCAAAAGGCCCCCCCGTCGGAGGAACAGATGGAACAATCGACGCCGCCCGATGGGGACGTTAGGTGATTGCAGCCGCCTGATGGTACGGACCACGAGGTACATCTGCACCAATGGGATCAAGACTTTCGAGTTCAAGGGTAGTTTGGTCTTTTCATGCGAGAAGCCTCGGGCCCTCGTCCCTACGGAAAGGAGAGGACGCGTGGATTTATTGGAGTGCCTTCCCGTTGCTTCGTCATATTGGGAAAGATGCCCTCTGTTTATTTTTGCTAATTTTAAGAAGGGATCTTTCTGCAAACTTCCGTCGTACTTATTTTTTTAGTTTTTCCGTATGATTTTCAACCAAAAAGTTCGTGTTAGTTGTGTCTTCGAAAATAGCCCCTGCAAATAAAACTCGTTACTCGAATTCTCCTTGTACTGTGGAGAAATAAGAAGGATATATTACAAAACAAATACTTTAACCGTATACAGTTCGAGGATATGCATATTTTTTTATCATAAAAGTTAACTGTTTTCTCTTTATACCACCAACTCATTAGAGTTTAGGAATCAATAAATTTGTACGGTAGTCAGATGTGAACTCGCCACTCGCTAAATGAAAGATTTGCTGGAGAAGAACTGCTTATGATTCACTTGAATATACGTCTCCAATTTTTCGAGAGGTAGACAAGAACTCGACTGCTTTGCTGATACAAGATCCCCCAATTCGGCCCCTCTTTCTATAGGAGGGCCTTCTCCTTGTACACATGGTTGTCTCGTCGTTTGTTTCTGTGATTGTAATCATCTAATCTCACATGATGTTCGAATGTCCTTGTTGACAACACAATTTTTTAGCGTCTCATTTCTCAAAAGATTATGACTTTTTTTTATTGGAGGCTCAGTTTGGCTTCTCTTGTGAGACGAGAATTTCCCAAGTAGTGGATTGTCTGGATGAAGAGATGTGTTATTATGATATGCTGGTAGGTCATGGTTAATGGATGGTTGGAGGGTGATTGTTTCTAACCTCATAGAAGGGTAAAGAAAGGATGCTCACTTACGTCCTTATTATTTGTGTTGGTTGTGGATGTAAGTGTTGGGCTATTTGCAATTTCCAGCCCCAACTTGAGGGGGGGGCTCCTTGATATTTCCCCATCAAGTGGGGAGCCCCATATGTTGGCCCGTTTCCAGAACACGAACGGAAGTCCCTTCTCCCCCATTCGTCCATTTCCATTCCAGATTCTAGGACGCCCCCCGTTGGGTTCCTTCCATTCCAGCAGCAGCAGTAGCAAGGGTCTTGAGACCCTCTCCGTCTTCCTCCACGCGCGCCAGGGAGCCGAGTGAGAGAAGGATAGAGCAGTGGCCGAGCTCGAGAGGAGCAACAGCTACGGTTGCGGATTTGGAGTTGCAGTTTGGGCGTGTTTTGGGAGCAGCAAAGGAGGTCGTTGCGGACGACCTCAAGGAGCCGAGCATCGAGCTTGGGTCTTCATCTGGGAGCCCACAAGGGAAGCCACTTGTCTTCTTGGATTTGAGCATGTTGTTTGGTATTTTTAGATACCTAGGATAGTTGGTTACTTTGTGAAGAACTACCTATTGTGCTTGTGGCTTGTACCTCAGTTTTGTGGGCAACAAAACCCGGAAGAACATTGGCTCCATTTTGACCGTAGTGGATTGGTTGCTGGTCTTGCCCCGTGGTTTTTCCCTTACTCACATCGAGTAAGGGTTTCCATGTAAAAATCCGTGTCTCGTGTGGTTGCTTGTCGTTGTTTGTCATTGTTGCTATTGAATTCCCGTGTGGGGAACATATATTTGTTGTGCCATCTTTGCTGCATGACAGTTCTAGGGGATACTCCTGGTTGTGCATTATTCCCAACAAGTGGTATCAGAGCACAGGTTGTACAAAATGGGAAAAGATGATGACGACACAATGATCAATCTCACAAGTAGCAACTGGCAGATTTGGAAGACTAGGATGGAAGACATCTTGTATATGCAAGGACCTCCACGATCCCGTGAAGGGAGAGAGCGCCAAGCCAGAGAATATGTCCGCGGGCAAGTGGACAAAATTGAATCGAAAGGCCATTGGAACCATTCGGAAGTGGCTTGACATGTCGATCTTTCATCACGTGGCCGAGGAGACGAATGCAAAGGAGTTGTGGGACAAGTTGTCCGAGCTCTATGATAAGAAGACCGCAACAAACAAGGCGTTCTTAATTAGAACGCTAGTGAACTTGAAGTGCAAAGATGGAGCAATGTGGCGGAGCATCTGAATGACTTCCAAAGCATTATCAATCAGTTGACCTCCATGAGTTTGACACTTGATGACGAGTTGCAGGCACTTCTCCTATGGGGTTCTTTGCCAGACAGTTGGGAGACTCTAGTAGTTACCGTGAGCAACTCTGCGAAGGACAACAAATTGACCATGGCTATGGTCAAGGGCAGTCTCCTCAATGAGGAGATTAGACATCGCTCTTCGGAAGAGGCATCCTCTTCTTCACATGTGTATGCAATTGAGAGGAGAGGAAGATCCAACAACAGAGGAGCGCTACAGGGGAGGCAGAAATCCAGAGACAAGTCCAAGGGCAGAGGAAAGTGTCACTATTGCCAGAAGCCCAGTCACTGGAAGGGAGATTGCATGATTTGGAAGAGAGAGCAAGCTGAAGCCAAGAAAGATCAGAAAAAGAAAGATGGGAATGTAGCTGCAGTTGTGGCAAATGATAGTGCAGATGAGGTGATTCTCACCATCCAGGATCAGTGCTTGCATGCAGGGCGTGATTTAGAGTGGACTGCTGATACGACTGCCTCCTATCATGTGACTCCACACTGGGAGTTCTTCACCACATACATCAGTGGTGACTATGGGAGAATCTTGATGGGTAACGAAAGTTACTCTAAGATCATTGGCATGGACACCATCTCAATTCAGACGGATGTTGGGTGCTCCGTGACCCTCTAGAATGTGAGGCATGTTCCTGATCTGCGGCTTAGCCTTATATCTGGCTCACAACTAGATAGTGAAGGCTACCATATGAAGTTCGGCGACAGCAAGTGCAAGATCAGCAAGGGTTCCCTCATCATGGCGAGAAGCAGGTTGTGTTACACGATTTACATGACTAGAGTGAAGGTCATGGATGGCAGTTTGCATGCCAGTGAGGCAGACACATCAGATTTGTGGCACCGTCGACTTGGGCACATGAGCCAGAAGGGCTTGCAACTTTTGAGCAAGAGAGAGTTGGTCCCCTTCCACAATGACATCACTTTGTCTCCTTGTGATGCATGTGAGGTTGGGAAGAGAAGGAGTGCACCATACAGGGTCAAATCCAAGGTGAAGGGAGACCTTCTACAGTTGGTTCATTCTGACGTTTGTGGTCCCATGGACACAGCCTCTTTAGGAGGCAACATGTATTTTATCACCTTCATTGATGATGCATCTAGGAAGGTGTGGGTGTATATGCTGAGATCGAAGGATCAAGTATTTGATTGCTTCAAGAAATTCCATGCCATGGTTGAGCACGAGACATGGAAATTGTTGAAGTGTCTACGCACAGACAATGAGGGAGAGTACACCTCCCATAGCTTTCAGGGCTATTGTGCAGAGCACGACATCAGGCATGAGAGGACAAGGCCAGGCACACCCCATCACAATGGTCTAGCTGAGAGGATGAACACGACCATTGTTGAGAGAGTCCGTTGTATGTTGAAGACCGCGAAGTTGCCCAAGACTTTTTGGGCTGAGGCGGTTCGCACCGGATGTTACTTGATCAACCGATCTCCATCAATTCCTTTGGGTTTCAAGATTCCAGAGTGTGTTTGGATAGGGAAGGACCCCTCATATGCTCACTTGAAGGTGTTTGGATGCAAGGCGTATGCATCGGTGTCCAAGGAGTAGCATAAGAAGTTAGATGACAAGGCGGTACCTTGTATTTTTCTTGGCTATGAAGATCAGGAGTTTGGATATCATCTTTGGGATCCAAGGAAGAAGTCAGTCACCAGACACAGGGATGTGATTTTCTATGAGAATCAAACTTTGGCTGAGGACACCACTGAGAGTGGTGATGCAGATGAGTTTTCCATAGACGATGACAGTGATGAGGATACGGATCCCTCTCCAGTACAGGGTACAGGTGGAGAGGATGGGCAGCTAGAGCAGCACGAGCCAGATGCAGACCCCGTTGATGCAAGTCCAGGGGATCTAAGATAGGGGGAGCAACCTCATCCACATGCAGATGCATCAGAGCCTCATGTCAGGAGATCTAAGAGGACACGTCAACCATCATCCCGTTACCCCACTTCCAGGTGTGTGATGCTCACAGATGCAGGTGAGCCATACACTTTTGAGGAGGCACAGATGCATAAAGACAAGGATCATTGGCACAATGCAATGAATGAAGAGATGCTATCTCTCAGAAAGAACAACACTTATGATCTTGTTGAGCTTCCTAAAGGAAAGAGAGCCTTAAAGAACAAATGGGTCTACAAGATGAAATCAGATGACAACGGCAAGTAGGTGAAGTACAAGGCCAGATTGGTGGTGAAAGGGTTCAACCAGAAGGAAGGAGTGGACTATGATGAGATCTTCTCCCCACTGGTGAAGATGAATTCAGTGAGAATGGTGCTGGGACTTGTTGCTAGCATGGACCTTGAGCTGGAGCATATGGATGTGAAGACGATGTTTCTTCATGGTGATTTGAAGGAAGAGATCTACATGGAGCAACCACATGGATTTCAAGAGAAAGAGAAATAACACATGGTTTGTAGGTTGAGAAAGAGTCTTTATGGCTTGAAGCAAGCACCGAGACAGTGGTACTTAAAGTTTGATGCTTTCATGGGAAAGCAAGGCTTCAAGAGGACAACAACCAATCCATGTGTATATGTTCGTCGTCTTCCCAACGACAGGTTCGTCATTCTTTTGATATATATGGATGACATGTTGATTGTAGGTCATGATTCCAACCTCATTGCAAAGCTCAAGAAAGAACTCTCCAAAGAGTTTGAGATGAAAGATTTGGGCAAGGCAAGTCACATCCTTGGGATGTAGATTACAAGGGACAGGAAGAAGCACATGTTGTGGTTGTCACAAGAAATCTATGTTGAACGCGTGTTGGAGCGGTTCAACATGAAGAATGCAAAGCCTATCAGTACGCCTTTTGCTTCTCATTTCAAGCTGACCAAAGAATCATATCCATCCACTTCTGAGGAGAAAGCAGAGATGTCCAAGATCTCATACTAGTCTGCAGTTGGGAGCCTCATGTATGCAATGGTTTGCACTAGACCCGACATAGCCCATGTAGTGGGCGTAGTGAGCATATTCATGTCCAATCCGGGGAAGGACCATTGGGAGGCCATGAAATGGATCTTGAGATACTTGAGAGGGACCTCAAGTATGTGTCTTGTGTTTGGGAGGTCAGATCCCAAACTTTGTGGCTACACTGATGCGGATATGACAGGTGACATGGACCAGAGAAGTCCACCTCAGGCTACATTTTCACATTTGCAGGGGGAGCTATATCATGGCAATCCAAGCTACAGAAATGTGTTGCTCTCTCGACTACCGAAGCAGAATACATTGCAGCAGAGGCATGGAAAGAAGTGTTGTGGCTACAACGCTTCCTTGGTGAGTTTGGATTGGAAGACAGTGAGCCGGTTGTGTTTTGTGATAGTCAGAGCGCTATAGACTTGAGCAAGAGTACCACGCACCATGCTCGAACAAAATACATTGATGTGAGATACCATTGGCTGAGGGATGCAATTGAACAGAAGCAGCTCATGTTGAAGAAGATTCACATCGATGAGAACCCCTCATACATGTAGACCAAGGCAGTCACTTGTGACAATCTACAGCTATGTAGAGAGTTGAGCGGTGTCACTTCTACTTGATCTCCATCGCCAAAACAACACCTCCCCGTTGGGGTTGGAGGGGGAGGTTGTTGGGCTATTTGCAATTTCCAGCCCCAACTTGAGGGGGGGGCTCCTTGATATTTCCCCATCAAGTGGGGAGCCCCATATGTTGGCCCGTTTCCAGAACAAGAACAGAAGTCCCTTCTCCTCCATTCGCACATTCCCATTCCAGATTCTAGGATGCCCCCGTTGGGTTCCTTCCATTCCAGCAGCAGTAGTAGCAAGGGTCTTGAGACCCTCTTCGTCTTCCTCCACGCGCGCCAGGGAGCCAAGTGAGAGAAGGATAGAGCAGTGGTCGAGTTCGAGAGGAGCAACAGCTAGGGTTGCATATTTGGAGTTGCAGTTTGGGCGTGTTTTGGGAGCAACAAAGGAGGTCGTTGCGGATGACCTCAAGGAGCCGAGCATCGAGTTTGGGTCTCCATCTGGGAGCCCACAAGGGAAGGCACTTATCTTCTTGGATTTGAGCATGTTGTTTGGTATTTTAGATACATAGGTTAGTTAGTTACTTGGTGAAGAACTACCTATTGTGCTTGTGGCTTGTACCTCGGTTTTGTGGGCAACAAAACCGGGAAGAACATTGGCTTCATTTTGACCGTAGTGGATTGGTTGCCGGTCTTGCCCTGTTGTTTTTCTCTTACTCACATCGAGTGAGGGTTTCCACGTAAAAATCCTTGTCTCGTGTGGTTGCTTGTTGTGGTTGCTTGTGGTTGTTTGTCATTGTTGCTATTGAGTTCCCGTGTGGGGAACATATATTTGTTGTGCTATCTTTACTGCATGACAGTTCTAGGGGATACTCCTGATTGTGCATTATCCCCAACAGTAAGGTTGATTGTGATAAATTTGACGAGAAGAAATGGCTTCGCGAAGAGAATTTCTAGAGATGGACTTTCAATCCTGGTGATTCAACAGGCAGGTGATACAATCTTCCTCATTAAAGGAGGTCTTCCTAAATGTGAGGGTATCTGGATATTATTGGACATCATTGATATGCATTGAATCCTAACCATCTGAACTAGGTTAAAGAACTGTTGCATGCAACCCCCCGGCCACACCATACCCCGCTGATGGGGTTCTCGTTGGCCGCTTAACAAGCGTGGTGGTGGTGTCTAGGGAGGAGCATGTGCATCCTTCCGAGGGAAACCGATTCCTTTCTATTTGGGTATTTGAGTTTTTTGAGTCGGAATCCACCTGTAACGAAAGTAGTATATAAACTCCCCTAGGGTTAAAAGGCTCTCTGTATCATATGTATTCTTCTTTTCTCCGCACAATGAAAATCGATCGCTGACGTCCAAGGATGTGACCCAATTATAGGTGAACCTTGTAAATCCCCATGTCTTCATGCTTGCTTGCTTGATCATTTGTACATGTTTTCTTCCATGACTTGCAACATATATACATCTTTAGTGAGATTTTAGAACGTCAGTCAATTGGAACAAATGATCATCTATATCGATATTGTTGCAACATATATACATCTCTCAAGAGGAGGGATGATGGAGCTTATTCAACATATATACAAATGATTAGATTTATTTTGAAGCTTTCAATGATTTTTCTCTTGATTGTTCTTTTTGGTTGCTCATAGGAGTTTATGAGTCATGAAAGGATGGTCAAATAGGGGTGTGGACCCTTAATTTCACTACAAAGTTGACTGATTTGGTAGAGGAGCTCCATCTCTTGACTAGGCACCCAACAGATGGAGGAGCTCTGGGAGGGTTTGGACCATGGTTTAAAAATCGGATCGGCCGGTCGAATCGGTTGGACCGAGAACCAACCCCGACCCGATCGGTTCGACCGATCCTTTGTAATTAATTTTAAAAATATTAAAAATAAAAAATAAAAAATCAAGTCCGACCAGTGGTCGGACCGGGTTGACCCGGATGGTCAAACCGGTTGATCCGGATTGACCGAGGCTTGATGGTTCGGTTATTTTCAAAAAATAAAGGTTTAAATAATGAAATAATGAGCTTTTTATCATGTATGCCCTTCTTAACTTCTGGGATATATGGTATGTCCCACTCTTTTTTGGAATATACGTTATGTCAATACTTTCTTAGAGTAATTTTCTTAAAACAACTATAAATAAATGATTACAATATTATATTCATACATAATTCTAGAAAATGCAACTAACTTTGTAGAGTTTTACTCGAAATAGGCAATCATGTTATTCTATTTAAAGATTTGAAATTTCTAATGATTATTTCATTGATATATAAGTACATACTTACATATATGTATCCGGTTTTATTGGTTCAAAAATCCGATTTGACCGGTTTGACCAGTAAATTAAGCCCTATTGGATTTTTTCCGGGTCGATAAGAATGATGATGTCATGCTGACGTCATCATCGGTCTGACCAGTTTGGACTGACAGTTCGACATGATTGGACCAAACTTAGGATTGACCGGTTCAATGTCCGATCCGATTTTTAAAACCTTGGTTTGGACTCATGAATCCAACGCGATGATTTCTTTTTTGTGACGAAGGCATATAAGATATTATGCGCTTGAGTAATTGTTCAGTATGGGATCGTGGTGCGAGAGTGTACTCAAATATGAAAAAGCGGAAGATACCTGTTAAGATCAAGATCTTCTTATTGCTGCTTAGAGGGGATGTTTTTTACATCCCCTCTAAGAATCATTCTATCGAATGCATATGGAGTGAAATGTGGCAGAAGGGATTGGGGGATAGTCTTATTAGAGGCTTATAACTAGTAAGGAATGGGTTGATCTTCAAAAAATGCTATATGAAAAATGTAGTAGAGGATTTTAAGGTACTTTATGTAATGTCCCGAGCTTAGATCTTTAATCCACTATCGAGGAAAAAATGCCCTGGCAACTTGTTGATTTCGGGTCTAAATGGATCCGTTGACAACCACCCAAAATGCTTAAGCTCAAGTTGTCAAGTAATAATCCCCACCACTTATAACACACTCTCACATTTTGTGAGGTTTAGATGTGGGACTATATTTGGGGGTATTGATGGTACAATCTCCCCCATTTATATTCGCAACATCCTCGTTGCGATATGGTCCATCACTTATTTCAAGTGACAGTGGTGGAGGCATGCTTCAGGTAGCAATTTCTTCCTATCTCTTTGTAGGGGTGACCCCACCTCTCAGGTAGCCCTTTTCACTATCAGAGGGAAATTGGCTCTGATACAATTTGTAACGTCCTGTGCTTAAATTCCGGGTTCGCTATCAAGGAAAACTGGTCCTGACACCTTGTTGGATTCAGACCCAAATAGATCCGTTGACGACCACCCAAAATGCTAAAACCCAAGTTGTCAAGTAGTAATCCCCACCACTTATAACCCACTCTCACACTTTGTGAGGATTAAATGTGAGACTATATTTACGGCTTCCTTCTGATAGTAGAAATGGCTACCCGAAGGGACCTAAGCTAGGAGCGTGCAACCGCCACTATCATTAGGAATAAGTGAACGGTCATGCACAACGAGGACGTTACGAATATAAGTGGGGGATATTGTAACATCCATACCCCCAAAACATAGTCCTACATCTAAAACTCACAAAGTGTCAAAGTGGGTTATAAGTGGTAGGAATTAGTATTTGACAACTTAGGCTTAAACATTCTGGGTGGTTGTCAACGGATCCATTTGGATTCGTACCTAACTAGTTGTCAGAGTCAGTTTTCCTTGATAACGGAGCGGGGACCTAAGTCTCTGACGTTACAAATGGTATCAGGGTTAATTTTCTTTATGATAGTGAAAATGACTACATGAGAAGTGGAGTCACCTTTACAAATGATTATCCGGAACGTGCAACCGTCACTGTCACTGGAATTAAGTGATGGGTCATGTCACAACGAGGATATTGCGAATATAAATGAGGAAGGTTATAACACCCAAACCTCCAAACATAGTCCCACATATAAAACTCACAAAATGTGAGAGCGATTTATAAGCAAGGTTTTAAATCTCGATTTCGATTTCGTTTCGAGATGCTGAAAAAACGAGACAATTTCGAAATTTCGTCGAAATTTCGACGAAATTTCGACAATTTCGGCCAAAATCGGTCTAGATTTGTGAAGGAAGGGCATATATCGACATTTCGATTTCGATTTCGGTAGGCTCTCGAAACCGAAATTTCGCCGAAATTTCGTCGAAATTTCGGGAAATTTGAAACAATGTTTATAAGTGGCGAAGATTAATACTTGACAACTTAGACTTAACCATTTTGGGTAGTTATCAAGGGGTCCAATTGGACTCGAATCCAACAAGTTATCAAGATCAGTTATCCTCGACAACGGACCGAATCCTAAGCCCGAGACGTTACACTCCACGAGGGTGTGATATTTGTGATTCTCTTGTAATTTTAAGGTTTATAAAGTAGGATGATCACCTATTGTGAGGTCAGACCAGGATTGTTTCAAACAAATTTCACTTTGCTTAGCGGTTGTGTGATATTTGTAATTCTCTTGTAATTTTAAGGTTTATAAAGTAGGATGATCACCTATTGTGAGGTCAGACCAGGATTGTTTCAAACAAATTTCACTTTGCTTAGCGGTTGTATGGTATACCATTAATTGAATGATCAAGTTTCTTTTAACAGGAGAAAAATGTTATCGAAGAGGTAGAGCAGCTTGTTTATTCATGTGCCCTTCCGATCCTTGTCTTGCTGTACCTGAAAGTAAAATACCATTCTCCTATTATGCATTGGATCATGTAATGATATCTAGTGCTGAAATTTGGATTGTTTCGTGTATGTTGGTTCATCTAATAACGCTTAACACGACCGTTTATCATCATGAAAATTCTGAAAATTGTTTGTTGTATTGGTGTTGATCATGTTTTCAAGAAAATTTTAGTCCATCCAACCAATCCGACTATCTCGAATAGCCCACCCAAACCATTGAAAATAGTTTATATGGATTGGGTTATTTGGGTTTCGGATTGGATTGAACTCAATCTATAATATTTAATTGGTTTATGATTTGATTGATGGGTTTGATGCAATGCACCTGACCCACTCAGAAAAACTCGAATTGTATTATTGGGTTGAACTTAAATAACCTACCTATAGAATAAATTTAAAAAAACAATTGTCATTGGACCTTATACGGTTGTACCTTACCCATAAAAAATAAGAGAAACTCATGTTGTACATGTACATGAGTACATCCATGACCATATTACCCTATTGGTATCAGCATGTGATTTGGCCTTTGGCCCATTGCTTGCTCATAAACGTAATATGAGATGATGCTTTCCAATTCGGCCCGAACCGATAACCCGAATATCATTACCCGATTTAATTTGACTGAGTCATGGGTGGTCATTTTCTTAATCCGAACCGAATTCAACCCGAGTTATATTGACCCAAACACCCAAAACTATCGAATGCCCACCCCTAATCAAGTTCGAGTACGAAATCTGGTTTTTCTGAGCACTTAACGTGTGAATCGCTCGATCTTGATCGAGCAGCTTAGGCTTGGTGAGCCTTTTACCGTGGTTGTAATCCCACGATGTCCTTGTGGATTTTGGAGGCCCTTCGTGAATGGGAAGTTTTTCTTAATAGTAGGTCTTGTAATTTCGGGGGGTCCGGAGCATCTCCATAGATATTTGAATTCGGATCCTTTAAAGTGGAGGCACACTGTTCTACCACCAGACCACTCCTTGGGTTCATGTTGGACCATAGACATTTGCATCTTTCTACCCTATCCCACCACCAATATTGCCTAATGATGCAACCGAATTGAAGAAGGTGCGGACAAATTATTCAATGCAAGGAAAACCAGACTATGTTTTATCCCAATGTAACTCCCATCATCCTACTCCTTCCATCTTTATTGCCCTAATAATAGTTGCGCGTGAGTTATTCTCATAATAGATCATATCAGGTCACAGTTATATTTCCTTAAGTGGCATATGAGTAGTTGGGAGACACGTTGCTTAGCACACCGAGGTACCGATCTGACATTGTATACTATGTTCCTTTGTGAGCAAGCCAGTTAATTATGATTGATAGTGAATGGTTTAAACTAACTAGTGGGGGTATATCATTACTAAATATGACGATTCATAGGTATAAGGATATCCCTAAAAAGTGGTGGACCTAAATATAATTCAAGAGACATGTAAATAAAAATGTGAGGATGCACATTAAAGGCCTAATAGTCTAGAAGTATATAAACTTAGATGTATGTGTAAATATGTATAGGAATTCATGAACAAGTGGAAGTAATGAAAACTTAGTTAGGATGCGCATACTTTCAAATGCATGCCTCTAGAGGCTCATCAACCTTGAAGTACTAAGTACTTTAGAGTCATATTGTGAGACTTGATATGGGTCAAGACCACATAATCTTCATGATATTAAATGAAATAATGAAATAAATGGAGTGTTGGGAATTTAGTTAGGATGTACGTACCACAAATGCATGCCTGCGGAGGTAATCCAACCCTATGGTAGTAAATTCTTCGGAGGCATAACGTGAGATCCGATATGGATCAAGACCACAGATTATCCATGATATTAAAGTTTGATAACTAAACACACACATCATGAGAGGTTAACTATCAGTATCCCAAGCGGAACAACCGATTGGGATGTGCGGAACTCTGATGATGGATAGCTTGACTTAAGATCTAAGTTTGGACCATATAGATAAATATACAATACATGCCAGGACATGTAGTGACATGATATGAGGTGTATCATAACCTAAAGCAGATTGAAATGATTATGAGGTTTGTACTGGTTGCATGTATCTTGAGAAAAACAAAGGTAGTCATTAGTTCTCTCGACTACTTGGATGAGAATAATCAGATCGGTAATATATGATCTTGTGCACTGACTTATGATGTATGCTTTCGTGGACCTTCATTGATGGGTAGTGGACTTGTACGGTTCCATGACAACTTTCGTATGAATTGTTGTCTAGCCTCACCGTCAGAGGTTATGTATGTATCTAATAATGCAATGTTAGTAGAAATGGTCCACCCATCGGAGTCAGTCCAAATGAGTAAGAATGACATTTGAAAAAAGATTGTAAACCACAGTATGAATGACTATGTACATGCATTATGCTTAGAGGAGTTGGCATATCTGAGAGTGTGGTGCAGTTTTCGTGGTCGCATGAGTACTGGATGGAGTGTTAGTTTCAGTTATGTGGGTATGTCAGTGTGTTCCACGACTCCGTTGGTTGAGTGTAGTACTATGGAAATCGTCAATGTGCATGCATCCTAGTATGACACTCGTTGAAGACTTGTACCTCGTCATAAGGGTGTATCTGGTGTGGATATGTCTGGTCGCGATGTACTCATTCCAGAGTATTCCCCTTGTGGCAGGTACGCTAGGGTAAATGTTTGAAGTTGAAGATTGAGGTTTTGTTTGCTTGAATTGGCTACTCCAATGCAAGGTATGCAGCTGTTGAAGTTTGGGTTGCTAGGAAAGCTCGAGCTCAACAAGCTCAGCTTGGGCTCATCTCGTTAAGAGCTCATGAGCCCGACTCAAACACTTATCTAGTCTGACCTCGAGCTGGATTTGTGGCTCATTTGGGTTATCGAGTTGAGCTCGAGTTGGGTCGTGCTCCACTCTTTAACTCGATATACTAACATGTGTAGAAGTCATCATGTTTAGTCCCACACCGAGTGCTTTAAGAACCCGAGGTATGTGAATATCTATAAGAATAGGAGAGCGGGCAACATTGTTTCATAATTACCTGGACGACATGTTAAGAGGATCATGACCTAGATCTAACTCATTGATTTCAACTCTAAGAACTCGATCAGTTAAAAATCTCGTGAGCAGGTAGACTCGTCGAACGTGGCTCGTTAAGAGGCTCGTGAGCCAGCTCGAACTTGATGAGTTCGAGTCCAAGCTAGCAATTCAGGGCTCGAACCTTATCGAGACCGAACTCGAGCTCACATTTTCTTATCGAGTTTGAGTCCGAGTTGGAGTCAACTTGATTCGCTGAGATCGATAGTCACCCCTAATCAAGGTTATGTACAAGTGTTGAAACTCAAGAGTTATAAGATGGCAAGTGCATGGTACTGTACCCATATGTGTGCGTGCGTATCGTGTGTGTGCATGCATGTGTGCTTGGTATGTGTGAGTGTGTGTTAGCTCTTGGAAATCGTAAATAATCGTTCATACATGATAAATTAAGGAAAACCTTAACTTGATTCATCCAAGGGCGGGGATTAGGCTCATTCTAAGCACAAATCACGATTAAGGTCATCGGCTTTTCTTCGCAATTATTATTTCCTTATATGCATAGTTGTGATCCACTTAATTCCATCCCATAGCATAAGTTGTCGTACACACGATCTACCTTTGCTTAAAATATGGATATGCAAATAACAAAAGGCAAGAATATCCGTCAACAATCCCTTTTCTAAATATCTTGAGACATTAATGATCTATTTATATATAATGGTTCCCATTTTCTAAGGACCATCTGTTTCATCTATGCATCACATATCGTTCGTAAGATATAATTGTTATGGATATGTAGGCAACACCTTTTGCATATCAAAACCCCCAACACAAATTAATAGTGTATTAGTTGTCGAATTATATTTTCAAATTACAGGGAGCAAGTAACACTATAAATACCTCCGAACCTCATCTGCTCAAACCATCTCCTCTTGCCTGTAAGCAATTTCAATTTCCTTTGTTGGTCGAAATGGGAAAGGTACTTTTCTTCTTGCTCCTCGCCGTCCTTAGCTTAAGCGTCGCAATTGATGCAAGGGTTCTCCTCCAAGAAGGAAGGGGCGGCGGGTATGGAGAGCTTGGCGGTGGAGGAGGTGGAGGAGGCGGCCAAGTTTCCAGCCCATGGTTCGAAGGTGGTTATGGCAGTGGGAGTGGATCTGGATTCGGTAGAAACGGCGGCGGTGGTGGAGGCGGTGGATACGTATATGGCAAGCCTGGACCTGCCCTTGGGGGTGGGCCTGGCTCCCGTTACGGTGGTGGTTTTGGCGGTGGATATGGCGGCCGTCCTTAACAATGATCTGCACAATTATGATCGATGAGGAAGATGTGATGTTGCTCTTTATTCCAATAAAAAATGTGGTTTTTCTTCTCAAATATAATTTCTGTGATTTTTACCGCAATTTTTTGGAATTATTTTTTTTTTGCTTTGTACCAAACAAGATCTCTTACAAAATTTTCATGTTATGATTGTTGACTACAACATATGTTAAAAAACAATATCTTTTTTACACGTGAATGTGAGTAGTTGTGCAAGTGCTTGGAAGATTTTACTGATTTTGGATTCAGCAGACTTGTATCACAAAACAAGTGATTCTTGAATTAAAAAAGAATATATATTATAATGGTGAAGTTGGACATTCACTATGATGGATTCGTTCCCTTTGACTTCACAAGGCACATAGAAGTGAAAAACAAAGCTCTTAACAGATACTTTTCTTATTAAAATAAGTTAAATATAGATTGAATTAACTAAATATAAAGGGTTTAAGTATTCATATCTAAGATGATATACTTTTACCAATAAATAAAAAGGTCATAGAATAAAATAAGAAACTATCCTAATTTTTTCCAAAAAAATTCGTACGGTGATTTGCTACATAAGATTATATAATTGTAGTAATAAAAACTTGACAACTTGAGCTTAAATATTTTGGATGATCTTCAAAGAGTCCATTTGGGCTTGTACACGATAAGTTATCAAGGTCAATTTTCCTCATTAATGGATCAGAGACTGATGAATCCACGTTTAATCATCTTTATTCTATCATTTTGTCCTTAAAACCCTACTAAATGCGTGTAAATAGGCTTAATTTAGGCATTTTAGCATTCATGCATCATTGTGCAAATAGTGTATAAAATGCGGTTTTTAAAGCCAAAATTAAAGAATAAAGAAAAGAAAAGAAAAAGAATAAAATATTGTAAATATTTTATGACCCGAAACCCCGAGACCTAGGCATCTCGATGACTAGGTTGACAAAGAATAAAGTAGGGGGAGATAAAGGCCAAAAACCAATAAAAATCCCTTTTTTTTGATTTAGTCTTTTTTGGACCTATTTTTGGTTCCACTTTTTATACCTCAAATAAAGAAACTTTGTACATGAAAGTTGTAGATAATTAAACAAAGAAAAATACAAAATTGATTTCACACAAAAATAATGTACAGATAAAAAGGTGTGATCTGAATAAGATTCCTGAATCCCAACTTCCCAGACCTGTATCTTGCAAATAAAAACTCAAAACGCGTCAAACTCACTTTAATTGTATATAATTTAAAATAAGCTATCTAAGGCGGTGGTTTCGTATTTTTCAGAGCTACGGTTTGAAAGTTGAGTTTTGGACCCCACTTGTATACTTGTACAGATTATAATATTCATTTTATTATTTATTCATTATTTTTATACTTTTATATTTTTATAATTTCGTAAATATTATTTATACTATATATGTATATTAAAACTGGAATAAAAACATAAGAAAATACAAAATAAAATACTTGTAAATAATATACATAGGTATAATACCTGTATCTATACCTATAAAATTCATACTTTAATTTTATTTAGTGTACAAAACGCTTCAGAAAAATAAAATAAAAATATCTTTAAGTGTATAAAAATACTTTATAAAAATATAAAATAATAAACCAAAATAAATAAATTAAATACATAAAATAAAAATAAAATATTAAAATATATAGATATGTATACATACATAGCCTATACATGGCAACTTGTAATTTTATACCCATAAAAATAATTAAAAATCACAATAAAATAATTTATAAAATAATAAACACTTTTTTATTTTATAACCAAAATTTAATAAATTCATTTACTATTTTTAAATGATTTTAGCAATGTTTTTCCAGGGATTTTCCTGGTTGGTCCACGTGGACCAACCAGGTGGCTTGGAAAGTTGACCCCGCCGGTCAACTCCCTGGTCCTGACCCCTGCTGCATGTCAGACCTTCCCGTGACTCCCTTTTCTCGAATTTTTCGCCATCATTGCGTTGCTCGAGGGAAGGTTGACCCTTCACGAAAATTGCTCACTGTTCATCCGTGATTCACACCGTCCTCTTAGATCTTCCAAGATCCTCCTTGTTTGCCCCATATCTCTCGGTCTTCGAGCCCACTCGACCACTTCTTCAAAATACGCCCCATCCCTTCCTTCCTTTTTTAGAACCCTCTTATACCCTAATTTAGCCTCGCCTTGGAGCTCTGGATCGACTCCCGTGACAGGGGAGCCTCCAGCTCCGCCGCGCGAGGCTAGGCAAGGCCCAGAGTGGCCGTTCCACCATCTCCGGCGGCCACGCCGTCGTGAGGTTAATCTCAGGCGCTACCTGCCTTTGACGTGTGTTTTCTTTGTTTTTCTTGCACTTTTAGAGTCGTTGTACCCTTGAGGTTCCATCTCCATCCGTCATTTCATCTCTTAGCCATTCGTTCACCATCTCGACCACCTCTCCGGAGTCTACTCCGACGAGTACCAGTCCGCCTCCATACACCATCCCTCGTCTACTGGAGGGTCGTGGCAATTTTCCCGTGATCCTCTGTTTTGCATGTCAGGCGTCCAAGTGCGCCTGGGGCAATTTTGAAGATGCGTTGGAGGTACCTGGAGGCGGCTTGCTCCGCCACCTCCTCCAGAGCGCTCAGGTGGTCGCCACCACTTTTTGAAGCCCCAGGCGAGAAGTGAACACCTGCAGGAGCACCTAGGGCATTTTTGGAACTCCATAGAGAAACGGAGGAAGTCGATCCACACCGGGGAACCTCGCATCTCGCGTGTTCTTCCCTGTTCGTCGAAGGGGTCTCACCTCCGTTGGATCAAGAACAGTCGCCCAGGTCGTGCCAGAGCCCTTGGATCCACCCCTCCGCAGCCGTTGATCTCACACCGGAGATCTAATCGGGGTCGTGAGCACGAAGCGTCATCAACATACGAGGCGTTGCCACGTGGACAAGTAGAAGCGCCCTCGCCGTTGGATCGTGCGCGAGGGGTATTTTGCTACTCACCCCTCGATCTTTTTGTATTTAGTTTATTAAACCTAAACTTTCATCTGAGGTTATATTATTTTTGTAATAATTACAATAGGACCCCCGTACTTCAACTCTTTGCAAGTCAGTCCCCGCCAGGTCGCGTGTCCACCACATGATCCTTGGTGTTTTTGCAGGGACCCCCTTGCGCCTTTAGCTATTTTGCATTTAGTGCCAAAACATTCAATTGCAGTTATAATATTTTTGGAAATTTTGCACGTTGGCCCCTGGATGTTTGTTTAATTACATATATGCCCCTGCGAGCTCTATGGTTTTTATTTGTTGTTTGTATTTATTCCATGCATCTCTAAATACCTAAAAAATCCACAAAAATCAGCATAAGCTTCTGTTTAGTTGTAGATTCACGCCATATTTTTGTTTTGCATTTTTATTGCATTTTAATATTTATAAAAATTCAAAAACACGCATTTTCAGCATTGTTTGCATTAGAAAATAAATAAAAATTATAAAATCACCTCAGAAAATTCCCCAAAAAATGTATTTTGCTTAGTTTAGTGTGTTTTAGCTCCAGACAAAAAATCACTAAAAAACAAAAGAAAACTCTTAAAAGTTATAAAACCCCAAAAATCTTCCTAAAAATCTTTAAAAGTCTATAAAAATCCTAAAAATACAATTTCAGTTTCTGTATTTTCCCTATTTTATTATCTTTAGTTTAAAATTAATTTGAGAAATTTTGGATACTGTTTAATATTTTTCACCCACATTTTAATTTCGGCCAATAGCTTAGTCCACTGTTTACTAGTGTTTTTTACTTTAAAAATACCAAAAAATTCGGAAAAATATAGAAAAATCACAAAAACATTAGAAAAATACCAAAATACTTTATTCCCTGATTTTTCCTTATTTTTACCTATTTTTATAAATACTCTATTTCTCTCATTCTTATATTGTATATATATCCTATTTAAAGAAAAAGAAAATAAAAAATATTAAATATTAAAAGAAAATATAAAATTAGCAAATTAAAAATAAATATAAAATAAAAAATTAAAATAAAAAAATATAAATTAAAAAACCCACAAAAACATGGCATAGATAGATACTTTTTCACACTCACATTTTTGAGCTTAATTGCCCCATTCTACCTGTCTGCTCCCTGTGTTCGACCTCTACACATACTTGCACCTATCCACATTTTTGTTGTAGATTTATAATAAATTTTAACTCCGCACATTTACTTTCATTGCTTGAATTACTTGTTGTGGGTTAATTGTTGTTCGAAGATTCGATTTCTTGCGGGTCGCCTCAGCGACATCGTGATCCCGCCTTGTGTGGATTACTTTAGACTCGTGAAAAATCGTCTTCAACAGAGACCTAATCTTATAATGTTACAAGAACACCCATGCAAATCCGTGTTCAACAACCATCCCTCACCTCTATTGATTTGTAACCATTGCCCTCCATATATTCCTTCCCTCAATCATCGACTACAAATAAGAGAGGGGGGACATTGGGGAGGAACCCAGGATCGGGGGAGCTAAAAGCTCTCCAAACCCCAATCACAACCACCATCATTACCTCTGTCAGGCGTTGCTAAGCCACCTGAGATTGAGTCACCCCCTAGCATCCTCCTCCTCCTAAGCTCCAACTGTAGTAAACCGGATCATCTTCCTCCTATCTCTCCATCGTGTTACACGACTGAGAAATGGAGTTAGATGTCATTGACGCCACTTTGGGTGACGTCGTTCGGTACATTTGATGAACGCGAAATCTGCCTCTTTAAGAATAGATAATTGTAGTACAGGAGGCGAAAATCTGTCGATCAAAAACCACAATCTTTGAATGTTGTGGAGTATTTTTACTTGACAAGTCTACCAAGGTCGAACACAGGGAACGATGATTCTTAGTTACGTGGGTTTAAATTAAATTAAATAATTAATTAATGTTTGATTAGTTTTTGTGTTGGGATAATATACAATGCAATGAAATGCAATTAGATGCAAAAAATACAAAGACAACAGTTCAGCACAGGATCTGAGATTAATATTTTTCATCCAAAATATGTTAATCAATATCTTCAAAATTTATCACAGATTAAAAGATATAGCTCAAGAGAAATATTCAAATTAATTAAGGCTGCAAGCATCAGAGCTGATAGATTGGTCCTACTTCTAATAATTCAATGAGAATATTTAAGCAGAGTATCTACCCTCAAAATTAATGTGATATAATCCCTCAAATATTATAACCGATAATTCAAAGGGAATTATTCAATGTAAAGTCCTCAGCCGTGCTCCTACAAAAGAGATCATTGATTTCTCAACGAAAATGTTGTGCATATATATATATCAAAATTAGCCTGCATTTGTCAACAGAGATCCTCAAATAATAATTATCAATAAACAACCTCGGATTTGTCCACAATACTAAATGATAGAGCATGAAAATAGCTTCAAAATGACATATTATATGCTTAAATCAGAGTTCAGATGAAAAATATATGATGAAATGAAATTTCAGGACAAATGTAATTAAAATAAACTTTTTCCTTCAAATAGGTCCCTGAAGGGGCTTATCTGTAATTTTGCAAAGTCAGGAGGGCCCGCATGTAATTTACCCCCAACGGGGGTGTTTCTGCAATATATGGAACTTCCGGGGGCTTCGGTGCAATATTCCCTAGGCGCACGTGCGTCGCACATTCACCAGGAGGCTCGGACAGCGGGGCTGAGGCTTGATGGAGGCTGAGCCAGTGGTTCAGGCCCGGGCCTGAGGTTCGGAGCTCCGAACCAAAGTCTCGGTTGACGAGGCTGTGGTTCAGAGGTTCAGGGGAACCGAGGCGGAGGCTCGGGGGCGAGGCTCGGCTGGTGACGTGTGGCGAGACGACAACCATTGGATCCACGACGTGGGCCTGACCCAACGGCACGGAAGGCGCGATGCTGGTTGAGGATGGAGCTGGTGGAGGACAGGAGGAGTCGCTGGTGGGCTCGTAGCGGAGGGGTCGGCGGGGAGCGGTGCCGCCGTGCAGGCGGAGGCTGCGGGGCTGCGAGCACTGGTAGGTTATGAATCTGATGGGTTCACGCTGATGAATGGAGGCTAGGGCTTAGCAAACCCAGTTGAAGTTGTCACCTTGATCTATGCCACTTGGTCAAGTTGGTGATGATCAAATAGTTACAGTCCATTTAAAAATTTATGAAAAATTTATTTTTGATCTGATTGTATAATAAGATAGCTTATTAGATGCGTAACGTCGTTAGAAATCCAATGCATCTGAAATTTTGTAAATCGGATATCGGATGGTTGAGATATGATCCTTTTAGTGAATAGGGGTCAACTCTGAAATGGTCATACGTGATTTCAGCGAGATCCATTTAAGAGATCCATCCAACCCCTATTTTTGGGATATAAAAGACTCCATGGGTTGCTCTCCCCTCTCACTTACAAGCCCTAGCCACCATACACCATCTCCCACCTTTCAATATCATCGGAGCTCCGTCGAAGCGTCGTCGGAGGGGGCGGATCACTACCATTTTGGAGATAAACATTCGCTCGTCATCCTCTACACAGATTTACCACTAGAAATAGGATTTTCATGATCATGATGAAACGTGAAATTTCTTAGAACGGAGGTATGACGTTGAAGGCACGAACAACTTATAGGTACGGTCCCCTTCCCTTTTTCTTGTGATTTTCTCGTGTTTCATATGTCCCATGGACCTTCGTGTCCCTCTTGCTGGATTGGGTTTCCCCCTTGGTGTGGAGATCTATGGTTGTTCATGTTCCCAATAAAATAAAAGAATGCTAAATGTATTTTTGCTAAATAAAAGTGTGTGAAGGAAAGATGAATGGATAACTAAGAATATATATGTGTAGATGTTCCCTTCCTTCATTTTCGTTGATTTCATATGTGATCCGATCTACCCCGTTCGTTTGAATGTCTATAGAGTTATGGGTTTCTCGTGGTGTATCCTAAGTATGATCAAGAGTTTTCAAAATTTAGATCCATCAACAAGGGACTCTTTACACTTCTTTATCACAATACACGTCAGATATAACTTTTAATTAGTTAACATTATGTATTTATTCATGTGGATCTTGCATGATTGATGAACTTGTACACGAGTATTGGAGTTCATTTCCTTGTACATTCATGATTGGAAAAATCTAAGTTAGTTGTATTACATGCCAAATTGATTTCCATATTTTTTTAATGATGGATTCCGGAGATGATACCTAAGGGACCAGCAACCTTGACCCACGTTAAGAGTAAAAAAAGGGGGAGAGTCCCTTTGAACATAGTCAAGACATATATTTAATAATTACGTTATACTAACAAACAATTACATATAAAAATGTGAGTTTGCTCTGTCATGAAGGGGTCGGTACAAGTTCTATTCCATTTCTGCCATCACCGTTATCTGTGGATGATAAATATAATTGGAGATGGTTAATTTTTAAAAATCTTAATTTCAGTGACATTTTCTTGTTCCAAAAGTGATGAACGGATGGTATTGTCGACAATGAATTCCTTTTGAGTGAATTTTCCCACGACCCTAAATGAAACAAAACGTATGCTTTCAATACCATAGTTAATTATTCAATCAAAGATGTGTAACGTGTGATATCTAAGTTGGTTTGGGACCACTTAAGGATATGTATTGATTGATCATTACGTTACATGACCTTAAATTAAATTTAGAAATTTTTGCCTTAGATGTTAACCATGATTTATAATACAATAACTCCTTGTCCGTGATACACTTAAATCTTGAGATGGGTGGTTGCTTTATCTTAATCGTGTTACCATGTTAAACAAGCTCTTTGATATCCATTAGATGATTTCCCATATCAAAGGTTAATGAACATTTCAAAAGTCTCATCCACTGACTTTTTCACTAGTATAATTGCTTGTTATTATAATAATATGCATCTCCTGCTATTGGAAACAAATGTATTCAGAAGCAGTGATGGAATACATTCTTAGAGTAGAAATCATAATCTTCTACGCATGAATCCATGATTGAAACATTGTTTAGATGTTTGTTTGCTGGAAAATATCATCCATAAATTAAAAACATCCTACTTACAATTTTAGATACCTCACGAGTTATGATATAATGACAATACTATTAGCAAATAACATTAGTTCATTTACTCGTGTGGAAAAGTTAAGGTAAATCACGAGTATCACTTAGATTCTATGGCACCATATGCGTGTATTAGATTCGTTAGGATCCACATACATGAACTAATTCAAAGGTATAATAATAAAGAACCATTGGGATCCATTCATGTGTTCAAACCTATTCTACCGTTGGACTGGAATATATCTTGTATCTTTGACCGACTTGATGGGTTCCTTCCATATAATTAGGTGTGCCTTAGATCAAAGATTCAAAAACATATCATAATTTGAGTGTTTTAAATATTGAAGTTTACTCACAAGTCACCCTCAATGCTCAGGCATGTATCCTAAAGGTCGCAACTGGTAGCATTCGATACTTCGACGGAGTAGGCTGGAGGCATAGTTGACATATGTATATATGTTTGTGAGAAATAATGTATGATCAAATATATGTAATCACTTTTTATAGCGTTGTTAACTCTAACCAACGGTAGAAATTGCAGGATCAATGTGATATTATTATTTAGTAAATGTTCTATTAATAAATAAAAGTAAGATTGAATTATCACTTTATCAAGGTTGGATGTATGTGTCATGTTTAGAGAAGTAAGCATACCCGAGAGTGGGGCGCAGCTCTCGCGGTCCCGGTGAGTTCTAGATGGAGTGTTAGCTCTAGTTCCGCGAGTCTGTCGGTGTGTTCTGCGACTCTGTCGGTTGAGCGTAGTGCTACGGGTACGGTCGGTGTGTCCGCGTCCCTAGTACGACACTCATCGAAGACTCGTACTTCGTCACAAGGGTGTATCCGGTGCGGTCCCGTTTGGCCGCGGTGTACTCGTTCCCGGGTATTCCCCTTTTGATGGGTAAGCTGGGAAAATGGGTTGAAGTTGGAGTTGGGGTTGTTCGTTTGAGTTGGTTGCTCCAGTACACATGATGTGACTGTTGAGATGATGTTATCAATGTTTGAACTCATCATTTTTTATATGATGGAAATATGTCTTGAACTAATAATATACCTATTTACAGATTCTTGTATGATTAACCCCAACGGTTCAGGTAAGTAAATGTAAAATTGATGAGCTTACAACAAGTATTAGTTTATGTGCAATTTAGAATAATCGCTTTATACAAGTTTGGGATAGTGAATAATAATGACAAGATTAATAAAGGAACATGAACATCCATCTCTTTACTCTTTTACACTTTCTGCTTAGTGTAGTGTTAGCCTGTTTTAGCTGTACTGAACATTTTTGCTCATATGTACTCCTTTGGAAACCCATCCAGGTTTACAGGTTGTTGAGCAGTAGTAGTGACTTGAGATTCCGCAGTTTGTACCAGACTCAGGGTACAGTTTCACTTGTAGAGTTGTAATAGTTATTATTATACTTTTGTAGCTTATGTTGTTTAAGTTGTTAGCCATGTAAAAATATATTGTGGACTCTATTGCAAATTTGTGATATTTTGGGAACTAAGAATATATAAATGTCATTTGAGCATTTTATTATATACTTTCTTGCTTTACATTCCGAATGTTAATCATGATGTATGAATGTGGCTATTGCTGAGTATCTACATCCTAGGGAGTTAGGTCTGACGTCCTCCCCGCGGGGCGGGGCATCACAGATGGTATCAGAGCCGAACGCCCTCTGACAGTGGAAAGGGCTACCCGAGAGGTGGAGCCGCCCCTACAAGAAGTTGGAGGAAATGGCTACCCGGAGCGTGCAGCCGCCACTGTCACTGAGAAGAAGTGATGAGCCATGTCGCAACGAGGACGTGAGAATATAAGTGGGGGAGGTTGTAACACCCCCCAAAAGATAGTCCCATACCGTGGAACACGAAAAGTTCCGGGTGGGATAAATAGCGAGGAGCTTACTACCGAGCAACCCGGCTTAAGCATTTTGGGGGTGGTTAATCGGGTCCGTATGAGCCCGATCCTAAGAGGTTGTTAGGGCCAGTAATGCTCCGTTAACGGACCGGGGACCTAAGCCCGGGACGTTACAATGCCGGTGTCATGGCATTGAGAAGCTCTGCTGCAACAAATGAGATCTACTGCTACGAGGTCGCAGATCGACCTCGGATCTCGTCGTTGATGGAGAGACTTAGGCCGTCGTCGATCTCTTCAACCCTCACCGTGAGCTGTCACCTGACAGGAAGGGGAGACCGATATCTCTTATCTTGCTCAAAACCGACGGATGAAGCTGGATGTTGATGATGGTGAGGGATATACAGGAGAAAAGGGTAACAATGGTGAGGTGGCGTGCGCGACTGGCCTTGTAACGGCCGGAGGGAGCGGTGGCAATGACCGTTACGTGGAGGTGGAGGAAAACGGCTGAGGGCATTGTAATTTTGGAGGAAACGAAGGGAGGTCACATGCTAGGCACGTGACCAGGAGGCGGGAGAGAAAAGGAGAGGGTGTGAGAGAGGGGTGCCATGTGGCATGCTCAGGGGCTGCCACGTGTCACCCCCAAAATTCAAAATTTAAAGACAAGGAAAAATAAAAAAGAAATAGAAGGAGACCTCGTATCGAAAATTTCCTTCACAAAAGTTGTTTGTCCTGACGAGATCTACAACTTTCATAACCCAGGAGCAAAAAAAGTAACCTGTGCAAAGTGGTATTTGGGTGGTTTTCCATGTGTAAAGAAAATCGGCTTTTTGGGGTTTTGTAATTTTTTGGTAGTTTTAAAGAGGACAAAATTCTACAAAAAATACAATAAAATACAAGAAAATTATTTACACACTAATATGATTTTTTTAGATTTTAAATGAATAAGAAAATAGGAAAATAAAATAGAAGTAAGAAACACACAATTTTTGTACAGACTCACAACATACACTTGGACTCAGTCAGTTTCTTTGATTTCAGTTTTAATCTAGATTTGGATTTTTATGTCACTTAATAAAACTTTCATCAAAGAATACAAATGAAGAAGAAATAAAATTAAAAGGGTTAATTATGTACATAAAAACTAAGGTCCAAAATAACAAAAAGACAAAATGCGCAAAAGAGGCCCAAAACCCAACTTTCACAAATGAGCTCCGAATTTTACGAAATTGATCTTGTTTTGAAGGTATTTGAAAATGGAGTACTTTAAAGTGAGTAGACCAAAATCGGACACTATAGGTGGGTGATATGCACATTTTAGTCCGTCAGATGTGAAATCAGACTTTGTGATTATTTGACACTTATTTGAGTTAGTATTTTTTTTATTTTTTACTTATTCGTGTTAGTAATATCTACATAATGGAGGTAGTTTGTGGTCAATCAGAGTTAGGATGAATTAATTACAAATATGAGAAGTTAGCAGCTTTTTTGGCTAATTTACAAATGGAATTTTTAATGCAATTATGCATGATGAAATGCAAAATATTATTACACACGTATGAATGCTAATAATTCTCTATTAATGATTAAATACATGTGAACCTCGTGGACAGAGCCTAGTTGATCAATTTTAGCATGATGAATACGAGATCATCATACCCCTATACTTAGACCATGCTCGTCCCCGAGCATAAATGGATGGATGTCTTAGTTGAATACATCCCTGACCTGTGCATGTGAATTTTCAAGGCTCAATTCATAGAAGACCCTTAATTGGAGCGATTCTAAAATTCTGGTCTCATACATGCTTTAATTAGAAGGAATCCAACTTTTCTAATTTTCAGGCTCTCTGTTTGTACATATAATATAAGGATATGATTTTAGTGTACTGCATTCATGAGAGTCATGTCGAGACATCTCCCAAAGTTCGAATCCAAGAGACTCTCCTCTAGATCTAATCCTCAATACTAGGGAATAATTCTATTCTTGCTTCAGTCATCCGTATGATTAGTTATCAGACTTGAAAGTGTAGATGGATGGCCAGATGATGGAGGGTATAGGATCGTGTCTGATTTTCTCTCCCATACATTGGAACAAGGTGCCTCTCGAGTGCCTTATTACTCAACACAAGTATATTTTTATTTTATTGATCAATGTGTCCGTCAAGAGAATTTGGAGTCGTCTGCACTTGTTTTTCTGGGAGTACACCAGGGTGTGTCTCTTTTGAGTATCTAGGATACCTTCGACACCCATACTTGTATCGCTTACGATGCAGAGCCCTTTTATGGTGTCAGCCCAACTCCTTGGTCCTAATTAGCGCTTGGTCCAAGTGGACACTTTGAAAATGTTTGGGAGCGCTCGCCATTGGTGGAAGCTCGTTTGACTTTGGATGATAGATCTTTTCTTTGACATTTTTTTCTTTTCTTTTGTTGGCTAGCTCCTCTGCTTTTACCAAAAGTTGGTGCACAATGATAAATAATTTCCATTAAGTTTCATCACACCCTGGCACCTAGGTAAATATAAAAAAGATAACATATAAACTTGTTCACATACTGGCTAGGATTTTGCCGACACTCAGGTTTTCTGAAGTCTTTATTAGCTTTATCCCATCATCGAGCATCATTAGATCAGATCTAAACTCAAATCTCTAGTCCTAGTTCCTCAAGTGATAACTCAACTCATCTCATCAATCATGCAGTTGTGAAAATGATTGTGCTGATCATATTCTTTTTGAAGGTAGAGATGAAGAGTGCAATATAGTGCTCAAATCTTTCAAACTAGGGAAGTGTGGATTATTAAGTTCAAAAACCCTAATGACTAAGGCTGACTAACTCAGAATCTCAAGATCTTAGAAGTCAAGTGTCCTAAAAAATCCTCAAGCCTTGAGTGATAGTGAATATGTCAGGAATATATCAACCAAAGAATGCCTAAAATGCTTGATGAAATGCAAGATCATGAGTGATTTTTTTATGCAAGAAGTTTTTTGTTTTGTTTTTGTTGTTTTTTAAATGGGGTATAATATATACTACTTGTACCCATCCCCGATGTTAGATAAAAATGGTTAAAGTACGCGCTATGGATAAAGTAGATAGAATATATACAAACACCCCCTCTATACTTAGTGTGTGCTATGTTCTCATGGCACAAAGTGATACGTAGACATAGCTCTTACTAAGTATAGATCGGTTAAAAACAAAAGAAGGGAAGTGATGTAAAAACAATGGTGTAGGTCCCCCTATACTCAGGCTCAGGTCAGCCTAAGTATAATCGGATAATTACACGTGGGGAACCGGGTAGATTTACGAATGTACAAGATCAAGGAGGTTTTGCGATGGACCTTCTTGCGGGAGTGTGGAGGGAGATAGAATGGAGATGTGGATGGCGATGAAGAAGGGCCGATGAAGAAGTCCAACCATCATCGGAGTTGTCCTCAGGAGAGTAGTAGTCGTATGCAGAGGATCTCCAACTTTTTTCGATCAGAGGTAAGTGCCCTTGGATCAGAGCTGTGCCTATTGCACTTATTTGATGTACCACCTCAGGACCGGACGAGGACTCTTCAGAAATCACCCGGTGTCTAAGGTCAAAGGTGACTTTCTTGGTCGTTTTGTTTCCTTGGGAAGTATTGGGAGGAAGTTGGACAGTCTTCATCTCCCTGTCTTGAGTATCCGATGTGGCATTCATGAGTTCCTCATCAGATGAATCCCTATAAAATTCGACCAATTCTTGTAATGTCATATATTGCTTCGGTCGAGAGAGATTGTTCCTAGTGGGTTTGTGTATTATGGCTGGGGGTGTTGATGTCACTTCCGAATAATCGTGAATTTTTGTGACATCGGAGGTTTCCGGAGTCGGTTCCTTATATGGTTCAAGTATCTCATGAATTACTAACGACTCGAAAATTAGACCACCCAAATAATCGTGATGTTCCTTAGAAATATGGTCCAATTCTTCATAAGCTCCAAAATCTTGATTTTTCTTAGGAGCAGTGAAAGGGTGGTGAGAATCCGAGGTTTGTCCAACAATCAGTCTTTCAGGTGACTCCCTTAGGGTTTGTATCTGTGTGCCATGTGGAGATGTCTGATAATGTGAAATATTTATCTCCTGATCACAACTGTCGGTTTTAAGTCGGTTTTCCTCAGAGCATGTCATGTCATTGGGGGCTTGTTCATTGTGGTCTGAGTTTGAGAACTTGATTTCTTGAGTCTCACAATCGACGATCGCCTTAGCGGAGGCTAAGAACGACTTTCCTAAAATGATAGGAGACTCAGACAACCTTCTGGGGTGCTCAATGTCAAGGATAATAAAGTCCACTTTATGTTCTTTACCTCGGAAATTTACGATGACAGAAACGATCCCTCGTGGTCTTTTGGTAGATCGATCCATTAATTGAACGATCACTCTAGTCTTTTTGAGTTATCCGAGTTTGAATTGATTAAAGACGGACTTCGGGAGAATGTTTAGAGTAGAGTCATTGTCTAACCTAACATGAGTGAATAAGGTATCCTCAATTTTACATGTGATCCGAGTCAACCGCTTGACTTTATGGCTTTTGATTTTATGATTCATCACCAAAGAGTTGGCCATAGATACGACATGATATTTAGTCCTTGATCTTTTCTTGCCCACCTTGAGGTTTAATCGACTCTTCACAAATCTCTTAAGATCAGGCACGTATTCTATGGCCTTAATTAAGGGAAGCTCTAAGATTAGACTCTTGCAAAATGCTTCCATTTCATAGTTGTCCATTTTTTTTGAATTCTCTATTTTTTCATTTTTTTGGTATTTTCTGTAAGATGGTCAGTAGGGAGGTCAGAGGTCAGCGGTGGCTGTGCCTGATTGTGAGTCACATGATGATCAAGTGGTTCGCATAGTGGTGGTCTCACTTCTTATGAATTCTGCATAGATTGTATGAGATCATATATTCTCTCTACTAAAGTGTCTGCTCTATGATTAATCCGAGCGATCTTATCCTCAAACATCTCATGACTAGTGATTGAATAATCATTCTTTATATGTCGTGATTCTGGTATGTAACCCCGAGTAGAGTATTGATTGTTCATAATCATTATGGTCTGGTCATGAGTTATATTTCCTTGACTTTGGTTTTCTCGTGGATTGTCGAAGGAAAATTGATTGTACTCAAGAGGATAGTCATCCTGAGTAGGGGATGGTTCAAGAGGCCGTGAGATCATAGTAACCGGAAATCGTGTTCTATTGTCAATATTGGTCATTCTATTGGTCATCCTCAATTCTGGTCTCCTTCTCATGCCCATAAGATTGTCAGAATGTGAGAGAGGGCTATTCCAAGAAGAAGTGTGGTCATAGGATGGGATGTATGGGCGGGAAGAGAATGATGGCTGAGGGGAACTTGATTTGAAGATCAGGTTCCCTTGAGGAGTGTGAGAAGAAGGATATCTGGGCATTGTCGTGGAGATAGAAGACCACTGTGGCGACATCTTCTTAAGAGGGATGGAATGATCAGCGAACCACGATTTGCTTGTGATTGCAAGGTATTTGACGCACACAAATCAAATACAAAACAAACACGTAGATTCACCCACTCAACACTCGTGAAGGCACATTAGGGTTCGGCCGCTTATCTTTTCAATTTTAATTTAATGACAAAACAATCTTGAAAATTACGCAGAGTTGTTAGGTGCCGAAATATTTCACAAAGACTGTCCGAGTTCATACAACTAGTTGCACCTACTTTCAGCCGGTATAGGTGTAAGTACGGACCGTTTAAACGGCTACCTGTGTTACTTGAGGATGGAGTCTTCTGCGGTGTCCTCTAAACCACCCGATCTGCTAAGGGAAGTTACCCGAGACCCTCACTGAAAAGTAGCTAATTGTTTTTAAAAATAACAGTCTTTGTGAAATTTCTCAGTTTTGGTTCTATCCAAAGTTTGCGTTCTAGTCCTTACAAATAATGAGTGGGTTTCTATCCATCAGACACAGGTTAATTTTATGTCAGTTTTATTTACAGTCGCCTTGATTAATAGTCCCAGTTTTAAATTAAGATTGTCACTGTAGTTTATGTGAGCACGGAAATTCACGCCTAACGAGCAGTCCCAATTCCTTTAAATCATAAGTTTTAAAACATGAGGAAGGAGAATCGAAAAAGCTAATGCAGACGTAAATCAATAATGCATGCTTAAGAGAAAGACTTACAATGAATCCTCGCGTTCTTTATGTGGGATAAAATGCATGAAATAAAATACAAAAAGAGAAAAAATGACACAAAAAATAATTTCACAAAAAATAATTACAAAAAATGATTTAAAACCCTAAAAATTCGTCGTTCCCTGGCAACGACGCCATTTGATGAGCGCGAAATTTGCCTCTTTAAGAATAGATAATTGTAGTATAGGAGGTAAAAATCGGTCGATCTAAAACCACAATCTTTGAATGTTGTGGAGTATTTTTACTTGGCAAGTCTATCAAGGTCGAACACAGGGAACGATGATTCTTAGTTGCGTGGTTTTAAATTAAATAAAATAATTAATTAATGTTTGATTAGTTTCTGTGTTGGGATAATATACAATGCAATGAAATGCAATTAGATGCAAAAATATAGAGACAACAGTTCAACACAGGATCTAAGATTAAGATTTTTGCTCCAAAATATGTTAGTCAATATCTTCGAAATTTATCACAGATCAAAAGATATAGTTCAAGAGAAATATTCAAATTAATTTAGGATGCAAGCATCAGAGCTGATAGATTGGTCCTACTTCTAAAAATTCAATGAGAATATTTAAGCAGAGTATCTATCCTTGAAATTAATATGATTTAATCCCTCAAATATTATAACCAATAATTCAAAGGGAGTTATTCAATGTAAAGTCCTCAGCCGTGCTCCTGCAAAAGAGATCATTAATTTCTCAATGAAAATGTAGTACAGATATGTCAAAATTAGCCTGCATTTGTCAACAGAGATCCTCAAATAATAATTATCAATAAACAACCTCAAATCTATCCACAAGCTATACTATATGATAGAGCATGAAAATAGCTTTAAAACGACATATTATGTGCTTAAATCAGAGTTCGGATGAAAAAGATATAATGAAATGAAATTTCAGGGACTAAAATATAATTAAAATAAAGTTTTTCCTTCAAACAGGTCCCTGGATGTGCTTATCTGTATTGCAAAGTCGGGAGGGCCTGAATGTAATTTACCCATGGCGGGGGTGTTCCTGCAATATCTGGAACTTCCGGAGGCATCAGTGCAATTTTCCCCAGCCACACGTGCGTCACACGTGCACCAGGAGGCTCGGACGACGGGGCTGAGGCTCGGTGGAGTCCGAGCCTGTGGTTCAGGCCCAGGCCTGAGGTTCGGAGCCCCGAACCAAAGGCTCGATCGATGAGGCTGTGGTTTGGAGGTTTGGGGGAAACCGAGGCAGAGGCTCGGGGGCGAGGCTCGGATGGTGACACGTGGTGAGACGGTAGCCGTTAGATCCACGACGTGGGCCTGATCCAACGGCACGGAAGGCGTGGTGCTGGTCGAGGACGGAGCTGGTGGAGGACAGGAGGATCCGCTGGCGGGCTCGCAGCGGAGGGGTCGGCGGGGAGCGGTGCCGCCGCGCAGGCGGAGGCGGCGGGGCTGCGAGAGTTGGTAGGTAACGAACCTGATGGGTGCACGCCAGATGAATGGAGGCTAGGGCTTAGCAAACCCAGTTGAAGTCGTCACTTCGATCTACGCCAGTGTCGTGGCATTGAGAATCTCTGCCGCAGCAGACGAGAGCTGCTGCTACGAGGTCGCAGATCGACCTCGGATCTCGTCGTAGATGGAGAGACTTAGGACACCGTCGCTCTCTTAAACCCTCACCGTGAGCTGTCACCTGACAGGAAGGGGAGGCCGGTAGCTCTTGTCTTGCTCAAAACCGACGGATGAAGCTGGACGTTGATGATGGTGAGGGATTTATAGGAGAAAATGGTAACGGTGGTGAGGTGGCGCGTGCGGCTGGCCTTGTAACGACTGGAGGGAGCGGTGGCAACGACCGTTACGTGGAGGTGGAGGAAAACGGCTGGGGGAGTTGCAATTTCGGAGGAGACGAAGGAAGGTCCCATGCTAGGCACGTGACTCGGGGTGGGGGGGTGGAGAAGGAGAGGGTGTGAGAAAGGGGTGCTAAGTGGCATGCTCAGGGGTTGCCACGTGTCACCCCAAAAATGTCAAAATTTAAAGATAAAGAAAAATAGAAAAGAAATAGAAGAAGACCTCAGATCAAAAAATTTCCTTCATGAAAGTTGTCTGTCTCGACGAGATCTACAACTTTAATAAAGGATCCGGGAGCAAAAGAGGTCACCTGTGCAAAGTGGTATTTTGGGTGGTTTTCCATGTGTATAAAAAACTGACTTTTTGGGGTTTTGTAATTTTTTGGTGGTTTTAAAGAGGATAAAAATTCTACAAAAAATACGATAAAATACAAGAAAATTATTTACATACTAATCTAATTTTTTTATATTTTTAATAAATAAGAAAATAGGAAAATAAAATAGAAGTAAGAAACACACAATTTTTGTACAGACTCACAACAGACACTTGGACTCAGTCAGTTTCTTTGATTTCAGTTTTAATCTAAATTTGGATTTTTATGTCACTTAATAAAACATTCATCAAAGAACACAAATGAAGAAGAAATAAAATTAAAAGGGTTAATTATGTACATAAAAACTAAGGTCAAAAATAACAAAAAGACAAAATGCCAAAAGAGGCCCAAAACCCAACTTTCACAAATGAGCTCCGAATTTTACGAAATTGGTCTTGTTTTGAAGGTATTTGAAAATGGAGTACTTTAAAGTGAGTAGACCAAAATTGGACACTATATGTGGGAGATATGCACGTTTTAGTCCGTCAGATGTGAAATCAGACTTTGGGATTATTTGACACTTATTTTAGTTAGTATTTTTTATTTTTTATTTATTCTTGTTAGTAATATCTACATAATGGAGGTGGTTTGGGGTCAATCAGAGTTAGGATGAATTAATTACAAATATGAGAAGTTAGCGACTTTTTTGGGCTAATTTACAAATGGAATTTTTAATGCAATTACGCATGATGAAATGCAAATATTATTCACACATGTATGAATGCTAATAATGCTCTATCAATGAATGAATGCATGTGAATCCCGGGGAACAGAGCCTAATTGACCTATTTTTGCATGATGAATACGAGATTAATCATGAAGCTACTCCCCTACCATGCTTCTTCGGGTCTACCACAGAGCAAGGCGTTGGACACCTCCTCATGTTGTCACCATCATTACCACCTTGGTTATATCTATTGAAACCCACCACCCTCCAGCATTGCTCCGCTGGGAGATAGAGTCCACTGCCACTGCCATACTCATATCTCTGCATGCAACTGTGTGAGGGTTGCCGCCATGAGTAGGGCTCCGCATGAGGTCCATCTGCCACCATCGCCTAAAGCCCCAAAGGCCTTTTTGAAAGGAAATTTTTCTTTTACCTTTTTACATCATAGGACTTAAAATTAAGTTCGTAGAGATCTTATTTCTTTTCCAACCATCTCCTCCCCATTCCCTTCCTACACCGCAACAACTGCCATAGGGTCAAAAATGCTAAGCTCTATTTTTAAATATCTAAGCTCATGCAGAATTAGCTCCTCGTAAGCTAACCGGACTTCTCACAAGTAGAAAGGTCATGAGAGCGCTCGAATTCTTCTTGGCTTCAACTTTCTCATGCACTGATGCTTCAACACAAGCAAGCAAAAGCATGAACACAAGAACACAAGGACGAGCACAACACTTCTTCTCATATGAGTAGGGGGCTCTTGTTCTAGAGTGGGTGTTGTAGGAGTGAGCCACCACTCCTTGTATACTAGACTCTGGCAAAGCTAACGAAATCTCATTGTTACATTTACATTAATAATAACATAAAAACACAAGACTTTTCAAGGTTTATGGAAATCTTTTATGTTCTATAATAACTCTTCATATTCTTTTCTCTTCAATTTCCCTTGATATCCTTTCATCATCTTGTGGATAATGCCACATCACCTGTCCAATCATTAGAACACTCACGCTGCAACGAATGTTGATTCAGCTTTGCATAATGCCACCAAGTATCACCGAACATTCGATCTCGTGCCAAAAGGGAACCCACCCCTGGCCTATGAGCCTCAGTGCAGTAACCAGCCTTGACCATTCACAGACTAAGGAGAAGCCCTCCGGAACCCAAATGTTGTGGTCTCTATATCACTCTTGCGCATGCATCACGGAGCATGCATGCCTAAACCCGTACTCAATATTTGCAACGCTCCATTCATCCTTGGACCGTCACACAGATACTGATACATGCAACTTTGTGTGTATACTAGTGTGATTACACCTCATTACTCCTCAATGTCTATGAAACTCTGATGAAACCATGATTTATCACCGAAAATAAGATTTTCATTGCATTAAGAAGTGTATTTTATGAGTATCATTGCGCACACATGAAAACCGAGATATTTAGATATTTTTTTATTCATCTTCAAGGAGACATATATTAAAATATGTATACGGCAAGTAGAGCATCGATCTACAGGGACTCAAATATTTTTATGCAGATTTTTATTCTATTTACAAAGGCATTTTTAACTTTGTTGACTCAAATCTAATCCTATTTTTACTTTTGTTCCCGAGACAAATGTGTTGAAACCTTATTCACTAGGTTCTATGCATCACAAGGATCACATAAGAATTTTCTGAGAATTTTTCAGATTTTTCTGTTTTTTTTAATTTTTAGATGTAATAGATTAGATAGAAGTGAAATTTACCAATTAAAAAAATCACTTAATAGGTAAATTGTAAGGAAAAATAAACTTTCAAACAAATACAAAATGGTCCGTATGTAGCGTGATTAATGTTATTTTGGCGAGCTGAAGGCCTTAAATATCGAGCTCTCGGGCTATGCCTTGTTTTCCGGATACCCGAGTGTCTAATCAGCTCGGGCTATGGCCCACTAATATATCTCTTGACGTTGGCTTCCGCAATTAGACTAGATTTTTCATTCTTCTTTTCTTTCTCTCGTTCTTGTCATCTTCATTTGCCATTTTGACTCTATTGCCTTATTTATGTCCGCGGATCCGGCCGATCAATGAAGGCTATTTTATCTGAACCCACATTTGCATCTTCTATATTGGATTCTTGCCCTATTATATATTTCCCGTCGCTTTTCAGTCACTATTTTGGTCATTTTTTGTATTAAGGTCCCCATATTTCGGTCATTTCAACCATGTCGATCGAATTCGATAGGGTATCGATATCGATGGAAATTCGATCGAATTTCGCTGAAATTTGAGGCAACTACTTGTTTAGATCATATCAAGGGTGATCGAGATGTAATTTTATTAGGAAATAAGCACAATCCGATCCAATGATATGTGGTCATATTTTGCTCACATTCGTCCTTATATGATATAACCACAACGGATCCAATTTCCCCCTTTGGCAGAAGGTTGGGGAATAATGTCGATAATGAACAAGTGAGATGATTCTCAAATGATGTAATTATGATGTGATCATATAATTTGGAATAGATTATTTGAAGGTAATGATTATTTGTTTTTTAGGAAAATATTACGATGCATGTGTAAGATGAAATATACAATATTTGCGGTAATATTTAAAAAGTGTGATTTTAGCCAAGAATGATTATTTTTTGTGATTCAAACTAATTAAAACTCAAGAAATTACATAGAGATTAATGGGAGATAAGCAACAAGCCCAAATGGACTCTGATAACTTATCATGTACAAGCCCAAATGGACCCGTTGACAATTGTCCCAAAATACTTAAGTCCAAGTTGTCAAGTTTTTATTACTACAATTATAGAATCTTATGTTGCAAATCACCCTACGATATTTTTTGGAAAAATTAGGATTGTTTCTTATTTTATTCTATTATGACCTTTTTATTTATTATTAAAAGTATATCATCTTAGATGTAAGTACTTAACCCTTTATATTTAGTAAATTCAATCTATATTCAACTTACTTTAATAAGAAGAATATACGTTGCCATAATATTTGTCCAGCTTATACCAAAGAAAATTCCATTGTGTTGAAAGCTACAAGTCATCATAAGAGCTTTGTTTTTCAGTTGTATGTGCATTGTGAAGTCAGTGGAAATAATTCATCTCAGTGAATGTCCAACTTCACCATCGTAATATATATTCTTTTTCAATTTAAGATTCACTTGTTTTTCTCCCAAGCACTTGCACAATTACTCATATTCACGTGTAAAAACGATATTGTTTTTTTAACATATGCTGTAGTCAACAATCATAACATGAAAAAAATGGTAAGAGATCTTGACTGGTACAAAGGAAAAAATAAATTCCAAAAAAATGCGGTAAAAATCACGGAAATTATATTTGAGAAGAAAAACCACATTTTTTATTGGAATAAAGAGCAACATCTCATCTTCCTCCTCGATCATAATTGTGCATATCATTGTTAAGGACGACCGCCATATCCACCGCCAAAACCACCACCATAACGGGAGCCAGGTCCACCCCCAAGGGCAGGTCCAGGCTTGCCATATACGTATCCTCCACCTCCCCCACCGCCTCCGTTTCTACCGAATCCAGATCCACTCCCACTGCCATAACCACCTTCGAACCAGGGGCTTGAAACTTGACCGCCTCCTCCACCTCCTCCTCCACCAAGTTCTCCATACCCGCCACCGCACCCTTCTTGGAGGAGAACCCTCGCCTCCAGGACGATGCTTTAGCTAAGGACGGCGAGGAGGAAGAAGAAAAGTACCTTTCCCATTTCGACCAACAAAGGAAATTGAAATTGCTTACAGGCAAGAGGCGATGGTTTGAGCAGATGGGGTTCGAAGGTATTTATAGTGTTACTTGTTCCCTTTAATTTGAAAATATAATTAGACAATTAATACACTATTAAATTGTGTTGGGGGTTTTGATATGCAAAAGCTGTTGCCTGCATATCCATAACAATTATATCTTATGAATGATATGTGATGCATAGATGAAACAGATAGTCCTTAGGAGATGGGAACCATTATATATAAATAGATCATTAATGTCCCAAGATATTTAGAAAAGGGATTGTTGACGGATATTCTTGCTTTTTGTTATTTGCATATCCATATTTTAAGCAAATTAAGGTAGATCGTGTGTGCGACAACTTATGCTGCTGTGGGATGGAATTAAGTGGATCACAACGATGCATATAAGGAAATAATAATTGCGAAGAAAAGCCGATGACCTTAATCGTGATTTGTGCTTAGAATGAGCCTAATCCCCATCCTTGGATGAATCAAGTTAAGGTTTTCCTTAATTTATCATGTATTGGACGAGGGTATTGTCCTTCCATCTCTTTGTGTATTCACCGTCGAGGAATGAAGAACAAGAAGAAATGAAGAAGTAGATTGCTACTCTGAAAAATGAGGAGGGCAACGATTATTTACGATTTCCAAGAGCGCGCACACACACACACACCAAGCACACATGCATGCACACACATAATACGCACGCACACATATGGCAACAGTACCATGCACTTGCCATCTTATAACTCTTTAGTTTCAACACTTATATATAACCATGATTAGGGGTGTCTATCGAGCTCAGTGAGTCAAGTCAACTCCAACTCGTACTCAAACTTGATTAGAAAATGTGAGTTCAAGTTCGGTCTCGATAAGGTTCGAGCCCTCATTGCTAGCTTTAACTCGAACTCATGTAGTTCGAGCTGGCTCATGAGCCTCTTAACGAGCCACGTTCGACGAGTCTACCAGCTTACGAGATTTTTAACTGGTCGAGTTCTTAGAGTTGAAATCAACGAGTTCGATCTAGGTTACGATCTTCTTAATGAGTCGACCAGGTAATTATGAAACAATGTTGCCTGCTCTCCTATTCTTATAGATATTCCCATACCTCGAGTTCTTAAAGCACTGGGTGTGGGACTAAACATGACGACTTCTACACATGTTAGTATATCGAGTTATCGAGTGGAGCACGACCCAACTCGAGTTCAACTCAATAACCCTAATGAGCCACAAATCCAACTCGAGCTCAGAATAGATAAGTGTTTGAGTCAGGCTCATGAGCTCTTAACGAGATGAGCCCAAGCTGAGCTTGTCGAGCTCGAGCTTTCCTAGCACCCCAAACTTCAACAGTTACATACCGTGCATCGGAGAAGCCAACTCAAGCAAACAAAACCTCAATCTTCAACTTCAACCATTTACCCTAGCTTACCTTCCACTAGGGGAATACTCTGGAATGAGTACACCGCGACCAGACATGATCACACCAGATACACCCTTATGACGAGGTACAAGTCTTCAACGAGTGTCATACTAGGATGGATGCACATTGACGATTTCCATAGTACCACACTCAACCAATGGAGTCGTGGAACACACTGATATACCCACATAACTGAAACTAACACTCCATCCAGTACTCATGGGACCATGAGAGCTGCACTACACTCTCAAGTATGCCAACTCCTCTAAGCATAATACATGTACACAGTCATTCATAGTGTGGTTTACAATCTTTATTTCAAATGTCATTCTTACTCATTTGGACCGACTCCGACGGGTGGACCATTTCTATTAATATTGCATTACTAGATACATACATACCCTCTCATCAGGACCAGCTCTGATGGTGAGGCTAGACAACAATTCATACGAAAGTTGTCGTGGAGCCCTACAAATCCACTACCCATCAGTGAAGGTCCACGAAAACATACGTCTTGAGTCAGTGCACAAGATCATATATTACCGATCTGATTATTCTCATCCAAGTAGTCGAGAGAACTAATGACTACCTTTGTTTTTCTCCATATACATGCAACCGGTACAAACCTCATCATCATTTCAATCTGCTTTAGGTTATGATGCACCTCATATCGTGCCACTATGTCCTGTCATGTATCGTATGTTTATCTATATGGTCTAAACTTAGATATTAAGTCAAACTATCCATCATCAAAGTTTTGCACATCCCAATCAGTTGTTCCATTTACTATTCCGACACAACCTCTCATTATGTGTTCATTTAGTTATCAAATTATAATATCATGGAAAGTCTGTGGTCTTCATCCATTTCGGATCTCACGCTATACCTTCAAAGTATTCACTGCCTTAGTGTCAGGTTACCTCCGTGCGCATGCATTTGTGGTACGTGCATCCTAATTAAATTCCTAACACTCCATTTATTTTATTATTTCGTTTAATATCATGAAGAATAGAGATGCAAACGGTCAGATACGGATACGGATATAGGTTTTACCGTATCCTTATCCATTTTTTTACACGAATACGGATGCAGATACAGATATTAAACTATCTTACCATATTCTTAAAAAACGGATACTGATGTAAAATGAATACTGATCGCACATGAAGAATGTTAGATATACTCTATGGAATCAACTTAAATATATAAGAATTGGATTGAAAACACATGATATTAATTTACTAAATGTGTGTGTATCATAAAATCATATAAATATGGTGAAAGAAGGTAGAGAATTATGTTATATAGGGTTAAAATTAATCTATGACTATATTTGTATACGAAAACGGATATACGGATACTGATACAGGTGTTTGCGGATATCAAAACGATATCCATATCCGTATCAATTTTAAAATGGATACGGATACAGATGTCAAAATCTATATAAAACAGATATGGTGACGGATCAGATACGGGTATATCTGTAACCGTTTGCATCCCTACTGAAGAGTCATAGCGAGAGGAACCCTCCAAACAATCGGAAACTTATGAAATTCGTGGAAATTCTTATCTTATTTATATAAAAAAGAAAAAACTCATGCTGTCAAATGTGTTAGCAGCCTTATTTTTGTCCCTATTTGAAATCGATTTTCTTGTTGCAGGAGAGTACTCGTATTTATCATGACCTGTGCTTTGCTGCCGGAAAAAAAATTAATTCTCAATCATAACAAATTAAGTACATTAATAAAATATAACACATGGAATCTCCTTTATTAAAAATATAGTTTTTAAATCTGTTTTGAAAGACAAAAAAAACCTCACTGATATTTCAACATTTTATCAATTTTAAAGCATCATGTAAAATATTTCCTTTAACTTAAAACAGTGCATCTAAAATTTCAGAAAAGCTAGATGTATGTCTATGTCAAATGGAAAGTAGAAATATTTCAAAGTTGTCGTTGCACTTAGGGAAAATTACAATTAAGTTGATGAAATGCAAGTTCGTTACGATATGCTAAACAATTTTGAGTTTTTCAGCAATTCGATATATGCTAACAAATTCTAAACCCTAAAAACTAGTGACAAAACTACAGACAGCCATATCGGCAAAAGGATCAATTTGGGATACAACAAAATGGAATGGATTTGTAAAATCTTCACAGCAGGTGATACAAAATGGAATGGATTTGGTACATGGTATATATACATAGTGATACGTATAGACAAACACTCTGCACATGAATACGCATACGTTGAACTGTTCAAGGACGTTCTTATTATAAAACCAGATAATCCCAAATTTTCAAACTCTGAATTCATGGCCGTTGAGTCTTGTGGATCGTTAGATGGGTAACCTATAAATTGTAACGTACCGAGCTTAGGTCCCCCGTCCGTTATCGAGGAAAACTGGTCCCGACAATTTGTTGGGTTCAAGCCTAACTGGACCCATTGACAACCACCCAAAATGCTTAAGCCCAAGTTGTCAAGTAGTAATCCCCACCACTTATATACCACACCCACACTTCGTGGGTTTTAGGTATGGCACTATGTTTGGGGTTGGGGTGTTACAACCTCCCCCACTTATATTCGCAACGTCCTCGTTGCGACATGGCCCATTCACTTATTCCCAGTGATAGTGGCACCTGCACACTCCGGGTAGCCATCTCCTCCTACCTCTTTGTAGGGGTGGCTCCACCTCTCGGGTAGCCCTTTCCACTATCATAGAGAATTTGGCTCTGATACCATTTGTAACGTCCCGAGCTTAGATCCCCGGTCCATTATTGAGGAAAACTGGCCCCGACAACTTGTTGGGTTCGAGCCCAATTGGATCCATTGACAACCACCCAAAATGCTTAAGCCCAAGTTGTCAACTAGTAATCCCCACCACTTATATACCACACCCACACTTCGTGAGTTTTAGGTATGGCACTATGTTTGGGGTTGGGGTGTTACATAAATGTACCCATCTCCCATTGATTTTCAGTATCTTACTGAAGAGAGATCACTAGTCTCTTGTGAGAGAGATTAGGGTTTGTGTGTGCTTGATGAATCTCCATTTCAACACCTTTATTCTTTCATTTTGGCCTTCAATTCCTAGTTAAAGGAAAAGAAGTCGGCATGCCCCCCTATAATTGTTGTTTTAATACGGATTTCTTATCGGTCACCTCGACGATTGTGTTCCCACCTTGTGTGGGACATATGATCGCTCGATTTCCAGGTTAAACAGTAGCCCGTGCCTTTTAGACTACATACATAATTCCAAGAGGAATTAAACTCTCTCTATCTCTCTTTACATGACATCTCTCTCTAATTGTGATCATCCACCTTGGAGCCCTAGAGAGAGTCGCCATCGTCGCAACATCGCCATTATGTTGCCGGACTGTTTGCTCGTGGATCTCCATCTCCTTCGGTGCGCCTCGCTCGTGAAGAAGTCATCATATCTCGTGTGATGAGATTAGGAGATTCGTCGCTTAGATCATCAACATGGATTGTGAGGAGTGCGTATTTCATCAATGCAATCGCAAGCGTCCCCTCCGTCGGATCGGACTTGAGACAGGAGGTCTCTTCATTTAGAGATTCGATCGCAACCACGCTTCAAGAGGTAAAACTAATACTTTGTTTTGGTTTAGATGAAACAACTCGAGATCTTGGATCATGTGGTTTCATCGAATTAAATTTTTTAAATTCGATTGCCCAGAGCAACTAGTGCGACTAGTCGCTCTCGATCTCGTACGATGTGATTCTTATGCTTCGTGATGCACTTAAGGATTTTCCCATATCCTTCAGCTTTCAGCTACATTTTTGGGTCGAGACAACTCATCTCGAGTCATTGAGTATTTTTGTGCAGGTGAGAACCCTAGAGGGAGCGCCTGGAGTCGAATCGATTCCCATCTTGGACCTCTAGGCCACAGAATCAAGGAAACCCTTCAGATTCCCATCGTTGGGATTTGGAAGATATCTAAGGGTGCATGCATGTGTTGGGCTTCACTAGGAAGCCATTGAGATCATTTGCAGAGGTGACATGAACGTTTGGGACATCCTGATTATTCCAATCTTTCTAATTTTTTTCAAACTTATGAAATAAAGTAGAATGTTGATTTTTTTTTCACGTTAAGTGTGTCAGCTGTCAAAACACACGAGAATTATTTATCCTATTTTGAATAGTAAAATTTCTGCTCTATTTCAATTAATTCATTCTGATGTTTGGGGATCATCAAGTGTGAAAAGTTTGGATGGTCACAAATATTTTATTACCTTCACAGATGATTTCTCTTGTTATACATGCGTATACTTAATCAAGAGTAGAAGCGAAGTACATACCATTGTTCATACCTTTCTCAACATGATAGAAACTCATCACGAGAATAAGGTGAAGACGTTACTGATGGATAATGCTAGGAAGTATATGGAAGGATCCCTCAGACCATTCTAAATAAAAAGTAATTATACATGAAACCTCGTGCAGCTATACTCTGCAGCAAAATGGTTTGGCTAAAAGGATAAATCGATCACTTTTGGTTGTTACTCATGGCCTTTTATTTCAAATAAGTGTCCCTAACATTTTTGGGGCGAGGTTTTGCTCAGTGCTTACTTGCTTAACAGACGACCTTTTGTTGCTATTAGAAAGAAGGTTCCTTTCTATATGTTGCATTATGATAATTCTCTCTTTACTCCGGATCCTTGTGTAATTGGTTGTGTATGATTTGTTCACAATTCGAGTCATGATAGAAAAAAGCTGGATTCTAGAGCCATAAAGTGCATGTCCTTGGCTACTCTTGTATTCAGAAAGGATACACATGTTATGATATGTTGTCATGGAAATTATATATGGGTAAGGACGCTACTTTTCATGAATATGAATCCTACTATGAGGTATGTCTTACTCAAAGGGAGTCTACTGGAAATGAGGCTAGTGTTTATTGTTTGGATGAGTTTCTAACCATACGTGAGGTGATTATAGATACACAAATGCTGATGTGAACAACCATGACAGTAACATGCTTCTTGAGAACGTAAGTGACAAAGGACAGATCAGGGTTGATAATATTGATAGTGAAGAAACCATAATACTAAACCATAATCCCAGTCAGCCCACGGATGATCCAAGTCTCGGTAACTCTATAAGTAACTCTTCTACTTGAGGGTGGTGGTGGGGGGGGGTTATGCTTGGATATCGTGATCTGGGGGCGGAGGCACAGATGGAGCTCGCCGGTGGGGGGAGGGGGTGCTGGAGCTCGCGACCTGGGTGCGGAGGCGCGGGACGGAGTTGAGAGAGCGGGCCAGCTTTCATGGGGGAGGGAAGCATGATTTTGTTTGATATAAAGAATGACATCGTGTTTTAAATTTGATGTATTTCAGAGGGCAAAATGGTCAACATATCACTTTTCCCGTCAAAGTTAACGGCCAGTCAAGACAGAACTTGACACAGGGTTATGCCATGTAAAGGTTAACATTTATTTAGGGTCCTGGACGTAATTCATTATTATAGAGGGTTTCCGGGGTAATTACAAAATTACTCAGGATTATGGATATAAATATCCCTTGATTTTATTTGGATAGTTGATGGTATAATATAGATAAATGGGGTTTATTTATATTTTTAGATTTTCTACCGACTGTATATGATATTTCTTTTTTTAACATATTTGATTTTTTAAATTAGAAATTGACAATTTTTACATGATTTTTGCTGGCAACATCCATCTAAAATATGGGGATATTTCTTGAAATTTTGACATTTTCTAAGATGACTACATTTTTGGCTTTTTTAAAGATATTGTTCAAATTTCATGTTTTTTTAATTTCTAAAAATTGACAAAGAAATAATTTTGAAAACCAAAACTACTTGTTATACTGGAGAAGTAGGGAAATACTATAGTATTTTGTTTATTTTTACATAATTTTAGTTTTTTAAGTTTTTTATAATCTATAAGAAAATCAAAGAACAATTTCTATTATAATAACTATGTTGAATTTTGGTAAATCCACGAGAGGGTTTTGTAGAGCCACTCAACCTACCTTTTCTAGCAACCTAATTCAAAATATAAATGCCCATGATGAATGTTTGGAATAAAACCATACAAAGAAAACAAGATAAATATGGAAAATGAAAGAAAGAGCTTAAAAATTCTGCAAAAAATGTAGAAAATAGGGCTATTTGGTAGAAGACATCCATTAAAATTCCATACTAAAATGTTCCAACATGAGGTATGCAATTCCAAATTTCCGAGAATGAAATAGCAAAAAAGTTCAAGAGGGGCTAAATAGCTATGATCAAATACCAAGGTCTTAATGTGAACTAATGGAAGTGCATGGGGGCATAACTTGCAAATTTTTTGCTGCTTCTCAAAGGAAGGGTTGAGATTCACCCACGTGGTAGACTATGATGTTATCTTCCTTATCATCTTAATTGTGATGGGATGAGCTCTAGCGAAGTTCCGATCATTTGATGTTAGATCCATTGCTCATTAGTCATTATTGTCACCTAGGGGCTCGTATTGTTTCCTTCTCCTGATTGTCCAAAAAAAGGCGCTCATAACATCCAATTTAGGTTTTTGAAAGGTTACATTCAGATTGTGGTCATCCTAGTCACAGACAAGTATATCGAAATTATCACGATATTCATATTCATTATTCAAGAGGTCATTATTTGTATCCGATTCATATTCATTTTTAAGGATATAATAACACATTTTTCACATCTGTCAATATGCGTATCCGCATTCATAAATTCATATTCATATTTTTAAATAGATAAGGATATGATTATACATATATTCGTATCCGTATTGGACCGTTTTCATCCCTAGATGTTTGATCTCAACCACATTTTTTCCATTCGCTTGCACACTCCCTTACCTCCATGTGTAACAAGGGGCTTTATTTTGAAAAAAATGCACGCTAATTAATGATAGTAATAAGATATCTTGACTGGTACAAACAAAAAAAATAAATTCCAAAAAATTGCGGTAAAAATCACAGAAATTATATTTGAGAAGAAAAACCACATTTTTTATTGGAATAAAGAGCAACATCACATCTTCCTCATCGATCATAATTGCGCAGATCATTGTTAAGGACGGCCGCCATATCCACCTCCAAAACTACCACCGGAACGGGAGCCAGGTCCACCCCCAAGGGCAGGTCCAGGCTTGCCATATACGTATCCTCCACCTCCCCCACCGCCTCCGTTTCTACTGAATCCAGATCCACTCCCACTGCCATAACCACCTTCGAACCATGGGCTCGAAACTTGGCCGCCTCCTCCACCTCCTCCACCACCAAGCTCTCCATACCCGCCGCCGCTCCCTTCTTGGAGGAGAACCCTCGCCTCCAGGACGATGCTTAAGCTAAGGACAGCGAGGAGGAAGAAGAAAAGTACCTTTCCCATTTCGACCAACAAAGGAAATTGAAATTGCTTACGGGAAAGAAGCGATGGTTTGAGCAGATGGGGTTCGAAGGTATTTATAGTGTTACTTTCTCCCTGTGATTTGATAATATAATTAGACAACTAATACACTATTAACTTGTGTTGGGGGTTTTGATATGCAAAAGCTGTTGCCTACATATCCATAACAATTATATCTTACGAATGATATGTGATGCATAGATGAAACAGATGGTCCTTAGAAAATGGGAACCATTATATATATATATATATATATATATATATATAGAGAGAGAGAGAGAGAGAGAGAGAGAGAGAGAGAGAGAGAGAGATCATTAATGTCTCAAGATATTTAAAAAAGGTATTGTTGACGGATATTATTGCCTTTTGTTATTTGCATATGCATATTTTAAGCAAAGATAGATCGTGTGTGCGACAACTTATGCTTCTGTGGGATGGAATTAAGTGGATCACAACGATGCATATAAGGAAATAATAATTGCGAAGAAAAGCCGATGACCTTAGTCGTGATTTGTGCTTAGAATGAGCCTAATCCCCATACTTGGATGAATCAAGTTAAGGTTTTCCTTAATTTATCATGTATTGGAGGAGGGTACGTATTGTCCTTCCATCTCTTTGTGTATTCACCGTCAAGGAAGGAATAACAGGAAGAAATGGAGAGTGTCGGAAGCATACTTCTTATATAGATTGCTACTCTGAAAAATGATGAGTGCAACGATTTTTTTATTCTCGCCGAGCCAAACTCAAAGGAGAACAAGAGTGATGTTCATTTAGGTTTTTGAAAGGTCACATTCAGATTGTGGTCATCCTAGTCACAGAAAAGTATATCAAAATTATCACGATATTCTTTTTTGCCTAAAGTCCATGGCAAATAATATCGATTTCTACTTTTTAATTTATATATCTACCTAAGATTCCTCTTAAACATCCATTTTAAAACCTATGGTAGATCACCTTTTAAATAAATCGCCCAACTCTTAAGTTTTGTTGGTCCCAATGGGACCCATCTCGAATTTGATGGCCTTCTTTCATTGTTTGACTTCGCTTGAAGATATAGATGAAAACGATCAGATACGGATACGAATATAGGCATAATCATATCCTTATCCATTTTAAAATATGAATACAAATGTGGATACGAATATTGACGAATGTGAAAAATGTGTTATCATATCCTTTAAAAAAGAATTCGAATGTAAAACGAATAAGAATCGGATACGAATAATAACATAAATATTTAATAGATTAACTAAAATATACATGTTTAGGATGGTTCAGACATAAACTAGATATACGAAATATACTAATTTCATAATAATTATATCAACAAAGGTGAATGTAATCATAAAATATTGTATACCTATGTACGGAAATGAATATATGAATTAGAATGTGAAAATTAAGAATGTCAATGTGATATCCATATCCGCATCCATTTTAAAATGAATAAAAATAAATGTCAAAATATGTATAAAATGAATACGATAGTGGATCAGATACAGATGAATATATTCATATTTGTTTTCATCCCTACTTGAAGCCATGGCTTCATTGTAACTTTTAAGATCACCTTCGATTTGATAGGAACTGAAGTTAGTCCTCAGATCTTTGAAATCTTGATCTTTTATTCCTCCTAGGCTCAACCTTTTGTAATGGTTAATTGAGTTCATAGTGGGTTTTATCCTTCACAGTAGATATTTTTTCCACTTGATTTGGAATAGAGCTTGAAGTGGAGACTGCATCCTTGTAGATTTTGTGGAATTCTCGTCTTCACAAGGAAAACATCCTAAAAAAGGTAGCATCATGGAGTTTAACAACCGTGTCGACAACATCTATGTTGAGTATCTTAAACCAAGCATAAACCTATAACATAACTATTTTCCAAGTGTTTAGAAAACGTCATTAATGGTTTAAGCCCTTTGCCAATTTGTGCCTCAACGTTTTTCTTAAATATAAGAAAGTTATATAAGGCTTCATCCTCAATAACATTATCTTCTACTCTCATCTACGAAGGTGATAAGGTATTTCAAATTATCTTGAGTCAATACACTATCAAAGCCATATTTATCAATGTACACAAAATAAAAAATTCAAGTTTCCCAGAAATAATTTTTCCATGAAAACACCATGTCTCAAAATCACTACCTTATTGCATCTAAAGTTAACTTCAAAATAATTTCAAAGTAATATCGAGTTGGAAAGAGCATTCTTACTCTTCGTTACATTGATGACATGGCACACCCTCTGTAGATTTCAAACTCGTCTGGAAGAGAACCTCAAGTTGACTTATTTAGAACTCGACATTCTAACTGTAAAATTATTATCCATCTTCGTAGTTCTGTTGTTAGGTTTGATTAGAAGAAAAGAGATTTCTTAGAGCAAATAAGTAATTGGCTCATGTAAGATATGATTTTATCTTTTTTGTTCCAAATCTTTGCTTTGATAATGAAATGAACCTTATCATGAACATCAATAAATATAATATAGTTTTGTTTTCTTGTGTTCCGCATCAATGATAAATTGCTTATAGATAACTCTTCGTCTCCGTGGTTTAAGATCATATGGAGTATTTCTCAACATAGAGATCTTATGTATTATATTTCTAGTGAAGTTCTTTCCATATTCCCTTTTCAATCTACAAGAATGAGTAGAATATGTCAAATGATGTGCTCAACAGAGCTAACAAACTTGCAACCATGACATATACCTTCCCGCTTCTTCCACGTAATACTTTTTTTTTGAGAAATGATATTTATTGTGCCTACCATTCAGTACTAGGGATGAAAATGAATGTGAATATATTCGTATCTGATCCGCTATCGTATTCGTTTTATATATCTTTTGACATTCGTATTCGTATTCAATAGATGTGAATATGAATATCACTTTGGCATTTGCTAACATTCGCATTTGTATGCTTATATTCGTTTTCATACATAAGTATAGTAATATATTTATTTATAAATGTATGTAACAATATTTTATGAGTGCATCCATTGATATAGTTATTATGAAATTACTATATTTAGTATATATTTATTTTATGTGTGAACCATCCTATCCATGCATATTTTAGTTAAACTTTTTGCGTAAATACTTAATGTCCTAAATAGGAGGAGGAAAGAGGGTCGTGATCTCTCTTCTTATTGTCTACGAGACAATAGAGTAAAAAAAGAGGGCAGAGAAGCCTGTCTCTAGCAACTAGAGCAGCACCCCACTAAAGTGAGGGAGGTATGCGCCCAGGTTTTGTGTCTCACTCGGCTTCGAGCGCCATCTTTCCAAAAAGACAGAATGAGATCACATCACAACCTACTGCAGCATCGGGCCCCTAATTTCTATTTTGGAGGTTTGGCTCTTGACGAAGATGATCTGAACATCATTATTCGTATCCGATCCATATTCATTTTTAAGGATATAATAACACATTTTTCACATCTATCAATATGCGTATCCGCATTCATAAATTAATAATCCTTTTTTAAAAAAAACAAGGATATAATTATATCTATATTCGTATCCGTATTGGATCGTTTTCATCCCTAGATGTAGCTGATCTCAACCACATTTTTTCCATTTGCTTGCACACTCCCTTACCTTCATGTGTAACAAAGGAGCTTTATTTTGAAATAAAAATGCACACTAATTAATGATAGTAATAAGATATCTTAACTGGTACAAATAAAAAAAATAAATAAAAAAATGACGTAAAAATAACAGAAATTATATTCGAGGAGAAAAATCACATTTTTTTATTGGAATAAAGAACAACATCACATCTTCCTCATCCATCATAATTGCACATATCATTATTAAGGATGACCGCCATATCCACCACCAAAACCACCACCGGAACGGGAGCCAGGTCCACCCCCAAGGGCGGGTCCAGGCTTGCCATATACGTATCATCCGCCTCCCCCACCACCTCCATTTCTACCGAATCCAGATCCACTTCCACTGCCATAACCACCTTCGAACCAGGGGCTTGAAACTTGACCGCCTCCTCCACCTCCTCCACCGCCAAGCTCTCCATACCCACCGCCGCTCCCTTCTTGGAGGAGAACCCTTGCATCAAGTACGACGCTTAAGCTAAGGACGGCGAGGAGGAAGAAGAAAAGTACCTTTCCCATTTCGACCAACAAAGGAAATTGAAATTGCTTACAGGCAAGAGGAGATGGTTTGAGCATATGGGGTTCGAAGGTATTTACAGTGTTACTTGCTCCTTGTAATTTGAAAATATAATTAGACAACTAATACACTATTATTTTGTGTTGGGGGTTTTAATATGCAAAAGTTGTTGCCTACATATCCATAACAATTATATCATATGAATGATATGTGATGCATTGATGGAACAGATGGTCCTTAGAAAATGGGAACCATTATATCATTATATATATTTTTACGGATATTCTTGCTTTTTGTTATTTGCAGATCCATATTTTAAGCAAAGCATACATATCATGTGTGCAGCAACTTATGCTATGGGATGGAAGTGGAACAGATGAATATAAGGAAACAATAATTGTAAAGAAAAGCTGCTGACTATAGTCTTTGAAATAATTAGAATAAGCATAATCCCCATCCTTGGATTGGTTGGATGAAGTAATTAAGGTTCCCCTTGAGATTAAATCTGGCAGTGAGGGAGTCGATCGATTTATTAATGGCAGTGAGGGTACGTTTGGTTCGTGGGTTATTTGGGGAGGATAATCCGTTTTTGTGTTTTGGTGTTTGGTTGGTGGGTTTATAGGTAGGAGGGTTTGTGTGATGTGATTGTTTTGAAACTCGAAAAGTGGGTAGTTATTATTATATGATTGTATTGAAATTTGAAAAGGTGAGTAGTTGTTGTGATGTGATTATGATGAAGTTTGGAATAGTGAGTATAAGTTGATTATTTTATGATTTTTAGATGATATGATGGCATAATATATATCACTTAATTCAAATCAAGAATAGTTAAGCTATTAATAACGATACACGAATACCAATTGGCGAGAGCCCTATCAAGGTGTACCATAAAGGGAAATATGCTCTCCCCATCAAAAAATTAAAGAACATAGGGTTGCTTGTCTCAATGTGGATAGAGGTGCTTGATGGAGGGTTTGCCAAATGAAGGGTAAGGGTAAGGAGATTGAAGGGAATTATAGCTAGGTAGTAGTTTGTCTACTTGGGAATAGACGGCTCCCCATGGAAAATTCTCAAATGATCATGAATAACACATTCAGTGAAATGTAGAATTTCATTATTGTTGGAATGAAAATCGATCTTGATTCTATTGAATGGTCTATTCCAAGAATCGGTTTCAGGAGTTAACCCCTCTTTTGATACACATATGAAGATATATGGAGTGCAACCAACGATCAAGATGGAATTGGTGCTTGTTAACACTTGAATAAAGATGAAATCTCATATATATTAGCAAAATAAAAACTGATTTCAGTATTTAAACTCGATTAATTTCTATCAAATTTTCTTGAGTTATTTTAGGATTTGAAATTTTGCTTAAAATGGGAAATTGTTATACATCAAAAATGGATGAATGCTCGTGTGTGTGTTGTTATACATCAAAAATGGATGAATGCTCGTGTGTGTATTCCTCCGCCGTTGCGTTCCTCCGTTGTTGAATTCCTCCGTTGTGTGTGTGTGTTGTTATACATCAAAAATTGATGAATTCCTCCATTGTTGATTTCCTACGTTGTGTGTGTGTGTTGTTATACATCAAAAATGGATGAATGCTCGTGCGCGTGCGTGTGTGTTCTCGTCGTTGCGATCCTCTGTCGTCGAGCTCCTTCGTTGACGCCACCACCAAACATCCGATCGTTGAACAACCTCCCTGTCCGCCGTCGCTAAGAACACTCGACATTTTCTTGAAACCCTAACCACGTCCTGGTAACCCTTTATATATTTTGACCTTCATACCCTTCCTGTATTGGACGCTAACCATTCTAAGTGATTCTTCCTTCATATTCTTCCTATTTTATCGCTCTTTCATGCCGTATTTTTCATTTTGCAATTTGAAGGTATTTATTATTTATAAAAATAAAAAATATCACTTTTTATCCCTTTTTGCAAAAGAAAATACATAAAAATTATAAAAACCTTTTTGAAAAATTTCAAAAAATATATTTCGTATTTATTTAAGTATTTTACAACTTCATACCAAAAATCACTAAAAATATAGAATAAAACTCATAAAATTTAAAAAACCCTAAAACATTTATGAAAATATAAAAAATCCTTAAAAATTACAAAAATATAATTTCTGTTTCTGAATTTTATTTTCATTATTGTTTTGATTATAAAATTAATTTGGAGAATTTTTGGCCTTATTTGATATTTTTATATCCAACTTAATTTAAGGTATTTATTTTATTCCCCATTTTAGGGTTTTTTTACTTTAAAACATATAAAAATTAGTAAAAATTTTGAAAAAAAATAAAAAATAGAAAAAAATTATATTAAACCCAAAAATATTTTATTCCCTGTATTTTGATTATTTTTTTACCTATTTCTATATATATTATCTCTCTTACCTATATTGTATATAAACTCTATATAGCGTTATATTTCTATTTAAAAGAAAAAGAAAATATAAAAAATATAAAAAGAAAATACAAAATGAGAAAATTTAAAATTAAAATATAAAAAATATAAAATCAAAAATAAAATAAAATATAAAATTAAAACCCACAAAATAGCACTTATATAGACAAATAATTCACAATCACTTTTGTGCATTTTTGCCCCAATCTACCTTGCATTTGACCGCTACACTACTTGCACTATACACATCTTTTGTAGAGTTATAATAAATTTTAACTCCACATCTTGCTTTTCATTGTTTGATCATTATTATGGGTTAATTGTTATCTGAAGCTGGGTTTCATGTGAGGTCAACTCAATGATTGTTGACTCGCCTTGTGAATTAACACGACCTCCACAAAATTCGCTTCAACAATGTGGCGTACTTGCAATTTTTTTACTGCTTCTCAAAGGAAGGGTTGAGATTCACCCACGTGGTATACTATATGTTATCTTCCTTGATCATCTTAATTGTGACGAGATGAGCTTTAGCGAAGTTCTGATTATTGATGTTAGATCCATTGCTCATTACTAGTGCTGTCAGAAAATTTTTAGAGTCAACATTCTCTCAGATTCGGATTGTAAAAGTTCGATTCAGATTTGATTCGAAAATAAACGAACCGAATCTGAACACGAGTTTAGGCTCGATTAAATAAACGAACTGAACCTCAAAAATATAGGTTCGCTCATGTTCAGTTCATTAAAAGTTTATTATATACACACATACATAGATAAAAGTATATATACATGCATATTGTATGTATATATATAAGAAAAAAAATACATTCTATATTAACATAAGGACATTCACTTATTTTCCCAAACCCATCCAGTCATCCACTCCCTAAGTCCCAATTCCTTATTCCCGAAACCCCACAAAGCCCTCCCTGCAACTGTGGTTTTTCCCTTTGAATAGAAATGTCTGCACAACATTCATTCTTAAACAAACCTTTCACGAGACGAATCGAACATTTACGAACCTTACCCGAGCCGAACCGAACCTGATTACAATTTTCATTTTATCGAGTCAAACCGAGCCTGAGCCTAAAGTATGCTAAGCGAGTCCAACCGAGCCTGAGTTAGTTCGCTTAGGTTCGGCTTGTTTACACCTTATTGTCACCAAGGGGCTCGTATTGTTTCCTTCTCATGATTGTCCAAAAAAAGTGCTCATAACATCCATTTAGGTGATATAAAGGTCACATGCAGATTTTGATCATCTTAGTCACCAACAAGTATATCGAAATTATCATGATATTCTTTTTGCCTAAAGTCCATGGCAAATAATGTCGATTTTTGTTTTGTAATTGATATATCTACCTAAGATTCCTCTTAAACACCCATTTTAAAACCTATGGTAGATCAACTTTTAAATAAATCACTCAACTCTTAAATTTTGTTTGTCCCAATGGGATCTGTCTCTAATTTTATGAAATTCTTTCATTGTTTGACTTCACTTGAAGCTAGGGATGAAAATGATCAGATACAGATACAAACATAGGTATAATCATATCCTTACAAATGTGGATAGGATTATTGATAAATGTGAAAATGTGTTACCATATCCTTAAAAAACGAACATTCATAAAACGAATACGAATCAGATATGGATAATAACATAAATATTTAGTAGATTAACTGAAATATACATGTTTAGGATGGTTTAGATATAAATCGAATATATCAAATATAGTAATTTCAAAACAATTATATCAACAATGGTATAATGGTGAATGTAATCATAAAATATTATTATGCAAAGCTATAAATAAATCTATTTCAATACTTATGTACGAAAACAAATTTACAAATACGAATGTGAATATTAACGAATGTCAATGTGATATCCATATCCGCATCCATTTTAAAATGAATATGAATATTAATGTCAAAATATGTATAAAATGAATATGATAGCTGATCAGATACGAATGAATATATTCATATTTGTTTTCATCCCTACTTGAAGCCATGGCTTCATTGTAACTTTTAAGATCACCTTCGATTTGATATGCACAGAAGTTACTCCTCGGATCTTTGAAATCTTGATCTTTTACTCCTCCTAAGCTCAACCTTTTGTAATGGTTAATTGAGTTCATAGTGGGTTTCATCCTTCATAGTAGATATTTTTTCCACTTGATTTGGAATAGAGCTTGAAGTGGAGACTGCATCCTTGTAGATTTTGTGGAATTCTGGTCTTCACAAGGAAGACATCCTAAAAAATGGTAGCATCATGGAATTTAACAACCGTGTTGACATTTATGTTGAGTATCTTAAACCAAGCATAAACCAATAAAATAGCTATTTTCCAAGTGTTTAAAAAATATCATTAATAGTTTAAGCTCTTTGCCATTTTGTGTCTCAGAACGTCTTTCTTAAACATGAGAAAGTTATATAAGGCTTCATCCTTAATAACATTATCTTCTACTCTAATCTACGAAGGTGATAAGGTATTTCAAATTATCTTGAGTCAATACCGTTGTATTAAAAATTGTATTTAGATTTTAATTGAAAAATCTATGTAATTACAATTGGGGTTAGTTTGGTTTCAATTGGGAAACCAAATGGTTTTGAGGGAAAGTTGGGAATTCCCAAATTTGAAACATGGATAAGTTTGGGTTGAAGTTTAGTACCATACCTTGGATATCTAAACTTTTGGTGGACTTATATATGAGTTCACACCCCAAGCTCTTGTTTAATAGTAGAGAGGAGGAATGGAGGACCACACGCGCGCGCGCTTTGCTCCGTCTCTGTCTCCGTCTCCGGCTCCGACTCCGGAGAGTCAATTCGGATCTCGATACTTTTGCTGCGAGTTTCATTTGGCTGATCGATTAAATTAATCAGACAGATTAATTTGATTTCGATCACATTGAGCATCTGACTCGATCCAAACGGCTCGATTTAGCCGCGGTTTTTGGAATTCGAAGGGACACGCCTGTTGAGGGGCATTTTCGGAAACCAAAGGTCACCACGCGCTAGGGCACACGACCCCTTCTTTTTCCTTCACCCGACACCATTTTTCTTCACTCGCAAGAAAAACTCCATTGGTCGTCCCTCTTGTTCTTTCTCTCGCGCCTGCGACCCTGCTTTCTTCTCGGCTGTAAGTTCTCAGAGGTGCTTTTGAGGACGATCTCGTCGGTGTGCGCAGACGAAGACCGTGAACTATCGTATCCTGTGAGTGGATCGCCAGTACCCTTCGCACCGGTATTGTGGGGGCGAAATGCTCTCTAAGGACAGTCCATTTCATGGACGCTTCGGTGATTTCTGACCTAATCTTTCTTATATATTGTTTACCGCAATTTGTTTATTGCTTACCTTTTTCTGGATCTCGTCCGGTGGTTTGTTTCTGTGTAATTAATCGGTTCCTATTTGCTGTTTGTAATCGGATAATGGATTGGAATTGCACGTTGTTAATCTTGATAATCTGTAATGTTGTTATGTCAATCCATTGGAATCCGTATGATTACTGTTTAATATATGCATGCTTAATCTTGTTTACAACAATCTTAGAGAGGATTTCCGGAACCAATTATAAAATTATGTCGGAAACCATGTTTAAATCGAGGGTTGATATGACCGGTATGCCTGAAAAGTTCGGTGGACAGAACTTTAAGCGTTGACAACAACGCATGAAGATCTGGTTAACCACCATAGGATTAGTCTCGATGCTTGAAACCGACTGTCCTATGGTGGAATTGGAAAACCCCTCACCCGATAGCCTGAAGACACAATCTGCGTGGAAGGAACGCGACCGTATATGTCATGGTTGTATCTTGTTGGCTCTGTCCAACACGTTGTTTGACGTATATTGTTCGCCCACGCAGACTGCGAAGGGGTTATGGGAAGACTTGCATCGGAAGTATAATACCGAAGACCTCGGTATTGAGAAATACTCCGTGGCCAAGTTTTTGAAGTTTTCCATGGCCGAAGGGAAGTCAGTCTCTGAACAGGCACACAAGTTTTTACTCCTGCTCCATGGTTTAGAAGATACCGAAATGAAACTTTCAGAGAAGTTTCAAGTCATGTGCATCATAGAAAAATTCTCTAAGTCATGGGAAGACTTCGGTATGACCCTGAAACACAGAAAGGGGAAGATTTCTATGGATGACTTGATGGTGACAATTGCCATAGAGGAGGAACACATGAAACAAAAACCTGTGCTTCCTGTCGATATTCAGTCTAAGGTCAATTTCATGACCTTGAAGGGCAAGGATAAGAAGGTAAAAGGCTCTAATAACAATAAAATGAAACCAAAGAGCAAGATCCAGAAAAAGGCAAAGAATAAATCCTGCTGGCACTGTAATCAGGTTGGTCATTGGAAGAAGGACTGTCCGTCCTTGAAGGCTCAACCTAAGGCTGCAGACGGGAGTCCACAAGTGAATATGATCACTATGGCACTCGGGGATAGCGAGGGGTATGTCTCTGTAAAACATGAACTATACCATATCCATGATCCAAATGAGTAGCTCGTGGATACGAGAGCCACTGTAAATATTTGTTCTGACAGCACTTTGTTTTCTTCTTATCAGACCTGCAGTGGTGGGACTGTGAAGAAGGGGAACGATTCTGCAACCAAGGTGCTAGGGTCGGGACAAGCCAACTTAAGGTTCTCCTCTGGACGTTTCTGGACGTTGCACAGGGTGTTGCATGTTCCTGACATTAAGAAGAATGTTTTATCTGACTCTATCTTAGTTAGAAATGATTTTGATATAAACTTTAAATGTAATAAAGTTTTCATTCTGAGACATGGCATTTTTTTATGGAAAATGCTATTTGGCAGACTTTGATTTGTTATTTAGAATTAGATGTGACTCAGTAAACGTTAATGATATGAATATTTTGAATTCTGAATGTTCTAATTCTGTGTCTCATGTTGTGAATAATCTAGAATCTTGTGATCTATGGCTTGGTAGATTGGGATATGTAAACTTAAATTCAATTAAAAGAATGATGAATTTAGAGTTGATCCCTAAACACACCATTGATAAAACTCAAAAATATGAAATCTGTGTACAAGCTAAGACGCCTCGGAAATCTTTTCAGTCTGTCTCTAGAGATAGTGAGATCTTGGATCTAGTGCACACGGATATCTGTGAGTTTAATGGTGTGTTGACCCGAGACAATAAGAAATACTTTATCACCTTTATAGATGATGGCAGTAGATACTGCTATGTATATCTAATGAAAATCAAGGATTAAGCCTTAGAGAAATTTCTTATATTTAAGAATGAGGCTGAGACACAAACAAGAAAAGTGCTTAAATGCTTGCCTTAGGTCAGATAGAGGAGGTGAATATAACTCTAACTTATTTGATAAACAATGCAAATCGTTTGGCATAGTTCACGAAGTTACGACCCCATATTCACAACAATCAAATGGGATAGCAGAACGGAAACCTTAACGGACATGATCAATGCTCTCCTACAGAGTTCTGGACTTCCAACCTATATGTGGGGAGAAGCCTTGAATATGGCTTGCCATATTCTGAATAGGGTTCCTCCAAGACATATGGAAAAGTGTCCTTTTGAACTTTGAAGAAATATGAAACCGAGTTTAAGATATCTCAAAGTGTTGGGCTATCTCACCAAGGTTTTAGTCCCATAACACAAGAGAAAGAAACTTGGTCCCAAAATTGTTGATGCTGTCTTCTTAGGTTACTTGGAAAATAGCTATGCATATAGGTTCTTGGTAATTCAGTCTGAGATACCAGACATAGAAGTCAAAACCATTGTTGAACTCCGTGATGCTACCTTTTTTGAGGATGTCTTCTCGTTGAAAACTGGGATTCCTCAGAATTTGACCATTGAGGGTGCCTCTACATCAGGATCTATTCCAGATCAAGTGGAAAGGATAACGAATGTGGGAGTTGAGACTCAATCTGAACCCAATGATCTTTCTGAAGAGATTGAGCCAAGGAGGAGTAAAAGACCTCGGATAGCCAAGGATCTGGGTAGCGACTTTGTTGTCTACCAGATCGAGGGTGATCCATCAAGTTACAAGGAAGCCATGGCTTCATTCGAAGCGAAATAATGGAAGGAAGCCATCAAATCTGAGATTGATTCCATTATGACTAATGGAACTTGGGAGTTGATCGATTTACCCAAAGGGTGCTCTACCATTGGATGCAAGTGGGTGTTTAAGAGAAAGCTTAGACCTGACGGATCAATTGAAAAGTACAAAGCCAGATTAGTTGCCAATGGCTTTAGGCAAAAGGAAGGTATCGATTATTTTGATACCTATTCCCCAGTGACTAGGATGATCACAATCCGGATGCTCATAGCATTGGCATCTGTATATGATCTCTCTATCCACCAGATGGATGTGAAGACCGCCTTCTTGCATGTCGATCTTGAGGAAGAGATCTATATGGATCAATCTGATGGGCTTGTGATTCTAGGGAACGAGGGAAAGGTTTGCAAGCTTGTCAAATCCCTTTACGGATTGAAACAAGCACCAAAGCAGTGGCATGAAAAATTTGACAAGACTATTTTGTCATGTGGCTTTAAGGTTCATGAATCTGATAAGTGTGTCTATTTCAAGGTGAAAGGTGATGAGTGTATTGTCTTGTGCCTATATGTTGATGACATATTGTTGTTCGGATCACATATGAGGATTATTAATGAGACTAAGGCATTCTTAAGTAGCAAGTTTGAAATGAAGGACATGGGTGTTGCTGATATAATCTTGGGTCTCAAACTGACAAGGTCAGTTGATGGGATTGTAATTTCTCAATCTCTCTATGTTGAGAAAGTACTTGAGAAATTTGGATATCAAGATTGCAAAGCTGTAAGCACTCCTTTTGATTCATCCAAAATGCTGTTTAAGAATAAAAATTGAGTACCTATAGCTCAGCTAAGGTATTCACAAGTGATAGGAAGTTTAATGTATCTTGTAAATTGCACGAGACCTGATATTTCATTCTCGGTTGCAAAGCTGAGTAGATACACTAGCTGTCCTGACCGTACTCACTGGGAGGCTCTGGATCGAGTACTGAAGTACTTGAAGGGAACTATTTCTCTTAGTTTGCATTATCGTAGACATCCTTCTGTACTAGAAGGATATAGTGATGCAAGCTGGATAGGGAAAATAGAGGAGTCTGGGAGTAATGGTGTAAAAGGGTATGTATTTACCCTTGGAGGCAGTGCAGTCTCCTAGAGGTCTGTGAAGCAGACCATTCTAGCTCGATCCACTTTTGAGGTCGAGCTGTGTGCTTTGGTCACCACTGGAATTGAGGCTGAATGGCTAAGGGAACTTCTGTCTGAGATTCCCATGGTAGGTCAGCCTGTTCCTGCGATCTCGGTACATTGTGATAATAGGACCACAATTGCCAAGATCAAGAGTTCAAAGTTCAATCATAAAATAAGGAGACACATACAAATCAGACTTAAGACGTTAAGGGATTTGGTGTCTTGAGGAGTGTTGGCTGTGGATTTTGTTGGATCCAAAGACAACACGACATGTCCGTTGACTAAGGGACTTGATAGATCTTTAGTCCTAAAGTCTAGGCTTAGGATGAGACTGAGATCCATTGGGAGTTCCTCTACAGTAGCAACCCAACCTATCTGAGTGGAGATCCCACAAAGTAGGTTCAATGTGGTAATAACAAGCTGTTTGGAGAACTGGTTGGCACTCTAATTTTAATGCATAAGCATGAGTGTCTTATCCCTGGAAGCCTGAGTGCCGTTTAAGCTGCAAGTTTAGGAAGAGCGTAGGCTCTGAATGGGTTCAAGCCTTTGGGCAGGATGTTAGTAGTGCATCCTTGGAGAACGCCACCTATGTGAGTGTTAATGTGGCCTGCAGTTAAAGGAAGAGGGTCTTTCCTGAACACACTCATGAAATAGGATAAGGATATGGAATTTATCCTCAAGCGCATCACGGAAGCGTGATCGTCGTATCGGATACGACGAAGAACGACTAGTCGCACTAGTTGTTCGATGCAGCGAAATTTAAAATTTTATTCGATGAAACCACATGATCCGAGAACCATTCTCAGATCATTTCATCTATAACTACAACAAGTATAATGCAATACCTCTTGAAGCGTGGTTGATCGAGTCTCTAAGAGAAGAGACCTCCTGTCTCAAGTCCGATCGTCGACGAGACTGCTTGCGAGCGCAGGGATGAACCGCGTTGTCCTCGCAATCCAAGAAGTTGATCCAAGCGTGGTTGCTCCTGATCTCGTCGCACGAGATCAAACGTCTCCTTCGTGAGAGAAACTCTCCAAGAAGACGGAGAACCGAAGAACGTCGAAGCGGTGGCGCGGTGGCGATGGCGTCGACGATTCCCTCCTTTAGGGTATGGCGGACGACTACCAACAAGAGAGGGAGAGAGGGTTGTCATGTATGAAGAAATGAGAGAGAGAGAGCTCCAACATTGCAAGTGAAGAGAGAGCATGGTATGCCTCTCTATTTATAGGGTTTTGGGATCCATGGATCTCAATCCATGGGACACATAAAATCAGTGGGTGAGATTGATTTATGTCAATCCAATGGCCAAGATTGTTGTTGTCAAAAGCAACAAATTATGATTTAATTTAGATTAAATATATTTGATAAATCAAATATATATTAATACCAAAATAAATCAATCAAATAAGGAGTGAAAATACAAATGAGATCCTCCTTCCCATTAAAGGGAGTGGACAGCCACCCATTCCATAAAGGAAATGGGTGCAGCCACCTCCTTCCTATATGGGGATGGCAATCTCATGGATTTCCATGAGATTGCATCTCTCCTTGATTTTCTCTCAACTTATTTATCCAACAACATTTATTTGCAACCAATTTGTTGGCTTTTATTCTTCAAAAATAATTCACAATTATCTTTGAGAATATTGTAATCTTGCCATGGAAAAAATTGTGAATCATATTCACAACCCAAAACAACATATAGTTTACATTGTCAATTAATTACACAATGTGTATACAATACACATAGTAATTAATCAACACATATAAATTATAATTAGCTCTCTCTTATACATTATAAATCATATTTATAATATATTATGAATAATTAGATATTTCTATCCACATTATTCTTATCCATAATAATTAAATCACATTTAATTATATTGGATAATTTCTTCATACATTAAGATGATTAAATCACATTTAATCATGATCTCTTCATTGCTTAGATCTCATGGAATTATTCTTGAACCCTTCAAGAATAATGCAATCTCTCCGCAGTTACTTGGAGATAAGGACATGACGATTGTATTGTTCCACGTATAGTGACTTGGATGTTTGAGATCATATCTCAAATCCAGATCCCATGGACCTCCCATTGATGCTTGATCAAATCAAGACCGTAGACCTAATCTTCTCATTGCATCTGAATCTCATTCAGATCAATGTCCAGTTCATGGACTAAGATTAGGTTACTTCTCTAATGAGAGGAGTCACTAAAATCCAAACCTGTTTCATCACTCCCTCGGAATGGAAGCGTCATGGTTATACAATCGTATATGATCAAATCACCCCTCAGGTACTCCCAATACCTGTACACCTACATACTGGAAGACCTATGATCATACTGAAGATAAAGATCACTTTTACACTGTCATCTTCAGGGTTAGATCATTAAGTTTGTCAATCTTGGTCACTGGGACTTGGTATAGATCATATGCTTTCACAAAGCATATATCTTACCTTCAAATTCATGTCATACTTCCAAAGCACGATGACCATGCATGGAATTTGTTCGATCCCAATACCTCATGAGTGAGCTCATGTCTTCCGGTTCACAAGTGAACCTGTATGATCCCTTTGAGAGATCGTATTACTCATATGTCCTTACATGCAAACCAGCTCGCCGGTGTATAGACCTTGGTTAGGTCAACAACCTATTGGTCTGCCAAATGTACACACTCAGACATATATAGCAATACATCTGTCTCTGGTCAGAGGATGCATGCCTATGTTGTGACAGTATTCAACGTAGGTCTTCGGTTATCTCGATCTCGTTAAGTCGATCCATTGACTCAACTAATCTGACACCTCCGAATCACTATTCCCATGCAGAGGACCTGCATCAAGAGGTCAGTCAGATATCAGCTATATGAGATAGGATTGCCATCTCCTACTCAGGCTGGAGATCATCACTTAATAATCATTTGATGATGCTTGATGAGTCCTCTATCTAACTCCTTAGATATTCATCCAAGCATCAGCCTCTATGATTCATCCAATGAATCAACAGCTGTATGATTATCAAGTTGGCCATGGTATATAACCCTTATTGTACAGAGGGACCCTATAGTGCATTCATTCATTAATCTCAGAAAGGGAGTGAAAAATAATCAACTTTTATTGATAATTTATTCATTACAATAACATTTATTTTAGAAATGGTTCGCCCGGGGCTCACATTGCTAACAATCTCCCACTAGCCCTCAGAACCATTCGGGTACAATCTTTAAACCCATACTCATTACATGCTGGTCGAAAACCTTCTGTGTCAGAGGTTTGGTAAGAGGATCAGCAATGTTGTCGGTAGAGGCCACCTTGGTGATGATGATATCACCATGCTTTTATATCTCCCGAATGATGTGGTATTTTCTTTCCACGTGCTTGCTCTTTTGATGCCATCTGGGTTCCTTTGCCTGAGCAATGGCTCCCGTGTTATCGTATAGTAACGGGATGGGAGTATCAGAGGAAACTACGCCAAGCTCCAGCACAAACTTGCGCAACCACACCGCCTCCTTTGCAGCATCCGATGCGGTAATGTATTCGGCTTCTGTTGTCGAATCTGCAGTAGTATCATGTTTCTTGCTTCTCTAGCTCACAACACCACCACTCAACAAGAACACGAACCCCGATGTCGACTTTCGATCATCAACATCCGATTGGAAGTCAGAATCTGTATATCCCAAGACTTGGAGATCACCATCTCCATAGAGCAAGATGTAATCTTGCGTCCGTCTTAGATATTTGAATATGTTCTTTACTGCATTCCAGTGTTGCTCTCCATAGCAGGATTGGTAACGACTTACCACTCCCATTGCATGGCAGATATCTGGCCTAGTACACATCATGGCATACATTAAGCTTCCTATGGCTGATGCATAAGGGCATCCAGCCATGGCCTTCTTTTCCTCAACAGTTTGAGGAGCCATTCCTTTAGACAGGTGGATACCATGTCTTAAGGGTAGGAATCCTTTCTTAGAACTATCCATACGGAATCGTTCAAGAATCTTCTTAATGTATACATGTTGTGACAATCCCAAAATCCTCTTTTCTCGATATCTGAACAGCTTCAGACCCAAGATGTAAGAGGCTTCTCCAAGATCTTTCATCTCAAAGGTATGGGACAACCAAATCTTCACACTGGTCATCATCCCTGTATCATTCCCAATGATAAGGATGTCATCAACGTAAAGCACGATGAACACAATGGCGCTCCCACTAGTCTTCTTGTATACACAAGGTTCATCAGGATTTTGCACAAAATCATAACTCTTTATGGTTTCGTCAAATCTGATGTTCTAGCTACTAGAAGCTTGTTTGAGCCCATAGATGGATTTCTTCAGCTTGCATACTTTGCCATCTTTGGTCATGAAGCCCTGGGGCTGCTCCATGTAGATATCCTCCTCGAGGTATCCATTGAGGAAAGCCGTCTTAACGTACATCTGCCAGATGTCGTAGTCAATATATGCAGCTATAGCCAGCAGTGTCCTGATGGATTTAAGCATAGCCACATGAGAGAATGTCTCATCATAATCGATGCCTTCTCTCTGTGTGTAGCCCTTGGCTACGATCCGTGCCTTGAAAGTCTCTACTTTCCCATCAGGTCCCCTCTTTCTCTTGAAGATCCATTCACCCAATGGGTTTTACCCCTTTAGGTGGATCCTCTAGGGTCCATACACCATTCTTATGAATGGAGTCAATCTCTGACTTCATTGCTAGCATCCATCTATCCATGTCTTGATCCGCGAGTGCTTCATCAAATGAAGTAGGATCAATGTCAGTTTCACCTGACACATGGAATCCATACCTTTCAGGTGGTGCAACCACCCTCGAACTCCTTCGAAGAGGTATGGGTGTTTCATCTTTATTCATCTCTTCAGTTTCTGGTTTAGGAAGCTCAGAATCCTCAGGGAATTCAATGAGTTTCTCTACTCCATTATTTTCTTGACCTTTAAGGAAATCATTCTCCAGAAACTTCACATCTTTATAAACAAAAACCTTTTGGGTCTCAGGGTCATAAAGCTGGTATCCAATACCATCTTTAACATACCCAATGAAGTAACACTCACGAGAGCGAGATTCTAGCTTACTTGCGTCCACGTTCTTTGCATGGACCAAGTAACCCCAAACCTTCAAGTGATTAATACTAGGTTTGGTTCCATACCATAGCTCATGTGGAGTCTTAGGCACGGATTTGCTAGGAATCTTATTCAGGATATATATTGCAGTCTCTACTGCATATCCCCAGAAACTAAGAGGTAAATGTGCTTTACTCATCATTGAACGGACCATGTCCATGATGGTCCTGTTGCGTCTTTCAGCAACACCATTTAGTTGGGGAGTTCCAGGAGGAGTGAGATTGGAAACAATTCCATTCTCCTTAAGGTATTCCTTGAATACATCTAATAGGTACTCGCCACCTCGATCAGATCGAATCCGTTTAATCTTCCTATCGGTTTGGTTCTCAACCAAAGCCTTGAATTCTTTGAACTTTTCAAAGGTTTCAGACTTATGACGTAGTAGGAAGATAAACCCGTATCGCGAATGGTCATCGATAAACGTCAAATAATATCGGTATCCATTTCGAGTTGCGGTACTGAAGGGACCACATACATCGGTATGTATTAGGTCAATAATACCTTCGCATCTCGTAACCTTGTTACGGAAATGCGTCCTAGTCATTTTACCTTGAATGCAATGTTTGCAAGTGGGCAAAGGTTGAACCTGTAGAAAATCCAGAGATCCATCCTTTATCAATCTATTGATCCTATCAACAGATAAATGACCAAGCATTTGATGCCAAATCTCATTTGAGATGTTTTTATCCTCTCTGGATCTTTTAGGGTTTTTATTAGTGGTTGTCACATTCATAATACATTTATCAATGCACAACTCATAGAGTCCACCAGAAGTCAAAACACCATCCGCAATATATTTATCATAACGATTTATGACTAATTTATTACAGAAAAGGAAAGAATATCCGCTTCTAACAAGTTTAAATACAGATATCAAGTTCCTTCTGACTTCGGGTACATAAAGACATTCTTTAAGTACTAGGACTCTACCACTAGATAATGATAGTCGACACGTCCCGACGGCTACTGCTGCAACACTTGCATCAGATCCCATCTGGATGACTATCTCCCCTTCCTCAAGACTTCTAGTTTCCTGAAATAAATGCAACAAATTGCATACATGAACAGAAGCACCAGAGTCTACAACCCAACTTCCTTCTCGTCCGACGAGAAAGCTATTTTCAATGATGAAAATAGATTTCATACCTACTGGAGCTTTACCTTTGTCTGAGGACTTCAGGTAATCTGGGCAGTTACGCCTCCAGTGCCCCGGCTTCTTGCAGTGGTGATAGACGTCGGTTTTCTTCGACGCCATGATAGGGGATGCATTGGAAGAGGAGGCAACACTTTGTCCCTTCTTCTTTCTTTTCTGGGCCGGGCCCTTCTGAGAACCATGCTTCCGACCGCGCTTCCCTTTGACCTGTGCAACCATTGCACTGCCAGCGGGACCATCCTTCTTCATTACGTCTTCTGCAGACTTCAATGCAGCAAGGAGAGCAGCACTTGTCAATTCCAGCTTGTTCATGTGGAATGACACCACAAAGTTATTGAAAGACTTGGGCAATGACAGCAGAATAAAGTCAGCTTGCATATCTGCATCCATCGTTGCCCCAAGAGTCTCCAGCTCCGACAAGTACCCAAATATTTTGAGTACATGTTCACGGACCAAAGTCCCTTCCTACATTCTACAACGAATGAGGTCTTTCATAACATTGTACCGCTGAGTGCGGTTAATGTCACCAAACATATCCTTAAGATTCTGCATTATTTCTTGACAGGTACTCATCTCCACATGTTACTTTTGTAGAACATTGGAGAGAGAACCTAGGATATAGCACATAGCCAAGACATGATCCTCATCATACTTGTCATTGAATGCTTTTTCTTCCTTGGATTTAGGGTTCTCATGCTTGTCCTCGGAGAGCACGTAACTTATGCGCTCAGCAGAGAGAACAAGCTCCAAATTACGGATCCAATCCGAATAATTTGGGCCGGTCAATTGGTTGACCTCAAGAAGCCTACTAAGTGGGTTCAAAGACTTCATTTTCTGAAATTAAGAATGCACTATATTAGAATATAAAGATATATATTCAAATTTATGATATTTGATTAAGGTATTTTAAATCAAATTATTCTTTCATTGTCGACTTTGAAAGTTCATTCCCTTAATCACTTTCAAAGTAAGAGATATACTTACCGCTATATCTCTAGCAAGAATTAGGATCTCCTCTCTATCTTTGTCACATCCCAATAATATGACAATCTGCGACTCCAACAAAGAGAAGCGAGAACACATTCCGCCTTGCAAGTCCAACTTGCATTTTCCCAATTCGGTCTTTAACACCCGGGCCCACCACCCGTAAGGCGATGTTGACCCGTTGTTTTGAACCAACCGTCAACAGGAATAGTACCCGCTATGCGCAATCCAATATCGCCCCAATAATATGAGGATCCGATATTGGGGTCACTACGCATACGGCCTTATTCTTTCGAGAAGCAAAGATCCCGATCCAGATGCGCTTGCATATGGGAGATGTCACTTCGGACAGGCGTCTCCCACATGCAATCCCTGGCGACGGAACCCTCCGCCTTGATGGGAGACCATGGATGTCACTTACGTGATCCTCCATATCATATTCAAATTTTAATCAAATACTATGAATCACATTCATATAATTAATTCTTCCAAGGGAAATAACTCTATTCATAACAGAGTGTCTCTATTGGATATAATCAATTTAATCATATTAAATTAATTATCAATCCAATTCAATCAATCAAACTTGATTATTTTACTTGAATATATATATATAGTAATATCTCAAAATACGTGTTAATTCGAATTTTAATAATTAGAAAATACACCTTGATTTTCTTCGGCATTATACAGTCCCTACCCGCTGTTATGGCCAGTACCGACGAGAGTGGGACGGACCACATACGTTGCAACCCGCTACCCCAATGCTCTCCGACTAGGCACCATATCCACCTCGGGAAGCATAATGCCAGATATATCAATTTGTATTTGAGATTATCATCGATTTTTCAACCGAAATTATACCATATAGTAATCAAAAACAATTTTTGATTATAAGGAAATTTGCTACACTAATTCCCAATCTTATTCAAGCATCAAGTTTGAAGATTGTATTTCCAATTATGATTTGGATCATATCCAATCAATCTATTGGTTGAGGACAATTCAATTAGGCAAATAATCATGTTCCAATATTTCACAAATATTATTCAAGATTATTTTACGAAATTAACAATTAATTTCACTAATCGACAATCACTTGGTTCTAGATTAGGAATGCAATTTCAGTAGTGACCCCTACTCACTAAAATTGGCAAATATCTCAATCAATTTAAATCCAAATTAAACAAACTCAAATTTCATAGATTGCTAACTTGATTTAGGACAGAACCCAAGTGGAGTTACACGCATTTCAAGGCAGACGATAACAGTAATTAACTCTTTAATCATGTTAAAATCTACTGTTCCCGCAACTGTGCATACATGTTCATTAAAACAACCATATCTTGAGCATACGAAATCCGATTTACGCAAACTAAGATCCTATGGTTTCTTTATTTAATAGGGAACATTATTCAAGTTAAATAATTCGTGCTTAAACAATTTAAACATGGACGAAATTATTTACTAAACAGATCTGCGAAATCAAATGCGATAAAACTTTCGCGACCTTAACGAACCCAAGTCATCCTCGGTTTTTCGAATCATATTTCAAACCGTCGACCTAAGTCTCTGATACCAATTGAAGGATATGGAATTTATCCTCAGGCGCATCACGGAAGCGTGATCGTCGTATCGGATACGACGAAGAACGACTAGTCGCACTAGTTGTTCGGTGCAGCGGAATTTAAAATTTTATTCGATGAAACCACATAATCCGAGAACCATTCTCAGATCGTTTCATCTATAACCACAACAAGTATAATGCAATACCTCTTGAAGTGTGGTTGATCGAGTCTCTAAGAGAAAAGACCTCCTGTCTCAAGTCCGATCGTCGGCGAGACTGCTTGCGAGCGCGGGGATGAACCGCGTTGTCCTCACAATCCAAGAAGTTGATCCAAGCATGGTTGCTCCTGATCTCGTCGCACGGGATCAAACGTCTCCTTCGTGAGAGAAACTCTCCAAGAAGACGGAGAACCGAAGAACGTCGAAGCGGCGGTGCGGTGGTGATGGCGTCGATGATTCCCTCCTCTAGGGTATGGTGGACGACCACCAACAAGAGAGGAAGAGAGGGCTGTCGTGTATGAAGAAATGAGAGAGAGAGAGAGCTCCAATATTGCAAGTGAAGAGAGAGCATGGTATGCCTCTCTATTTATAAGGTTTTGGGATCCATGAATCTCAATCCATGGGACACTTAAAATCAATGGGTGAGATTGATTTATGTCAATCCAATGGCCAAGATTGTTGTTGTCAAAAGCAACAAATTATGATTTAATTTAGATTAAATATATTTGATAAATCAAATATATATTAATACCAAAAATAAATCAATCAAATAAGGAGTGAAAATACAAAGGAGATCCTCTTTCCCATTAAAGGGAGTGGACGGCCACCCATTCCATAAAGGAAATGGGTGCCACCACCTCCTTCCTATATGGGGATGGCAATCTCATGGATTTCCATGAGATTGCATCCCTCCTTGATTTTCTCTCAACTTATTTATCCAACAACATTTATTTGCAACAAATTTGTTGGCTTTTATTTTTCAAACATAATTCATAATTATCTTTGAGAATATTGCAATCTTGCCATGGAAAAAATTGTGAATCATATTCACAACCCAAAACAACATATAATTTACATTGTCAATTAATTACACAACGTGTATCCAATACACATAATAATTAATCAACACATATAAATTATAATTAGCTCTCTCTTATACATTATAAATCATATTTATAATATATTATGAATAATTGGATATTTCTATCCACATTATTCTTATCCATAATAATTAAATCGTATTTAATTATATTGGATAATTTCTTCATACATTAAGATGATTAAATCACATTTAATCATGATCTCTTTATTGCTTAGATCTCATGGAATTATTCTTGAACCCTTCAAGAATAATGCAATCTCTCCACAGATACTTGGAGATAATGACAGGGCGATTGTATTGTTCCATTATAGAAATGAGATTTATGGTGCCTACCATTAAGAAATAGATATAGGTCTAGCAAATAGACGAGTTTATGTGATGAAAACGAATGTGAATACATTCATATCCGATCCGATGTCGTATTCATTTTATATATTTTTTTGACATTTGTATTCGTATTTGTTTTAAAATAGATGTAAATATGGATATCACTTTGACATTCGCTAATATTTATATTCGAATTCGGATATTCATTTTCATACATTAGTACAGTAATATATTTATTTATAATTTTATGTAATAATATTTTGTGAGTGCATCCATCATTGTTGATATAATTATTATGAGATTACTATATTTACTATATTTATTTTATGTGTAAACCATCTTAAATATGGAAATTTTAGTTAAACTTTTTGCGTAAATACTCAATGTCCTAAATAGGAGGAGGAAAGAGAGCCCTGATCTCTCTTCTTATTATCTACGAGACAACAAAGTAAAACAAAAAGAGGGCAGAGAAGCCTGCCTCCAGCAACTAGAGCAGCACCCCACCAAAGTGAGGGTGGTATGCGCCAAGGTTTTGTGTTTCACTCAGCTCCGAGTGCCATCTTTACAAAAAGTCGACAGAATGAGATCACCGCCTAAGAGCACCCCACCTCCGACATTCCTTGCCACAGAAGACGTCACGCCCTACTGCGGCATTGAGCCCTAATTTCTAGTTTGTTGGTTCGGCTCTTGACGAAGATGATCAGAACATCATTATTCGTATCCGAATATATTCGTTTTACATTTGTATTCGTTTTTAAGGATATAGCAACACATTTTTCACATCCGTCAATATTCGTGATTATACATATATTTGTATCCTTATCTGACCATTTTCATCCCTAGACGTAGCTGATCTCAACCATATTTTTTCCATTCGTTTGCACACTCCCTTACCTCCATGTGTAACAAAGGGGCTTTATTTTGAAAAAAAAACGCACGCTAATTAATGATAGTAATAAGATATCTTGATTGGTACAAACAAAAAAAATAAATTCCAAAAAAATGACGTAAAAATCACAGAATTTATATTCGAGAAGAAAAACCACATTTTTTTATTGGAATAAAGAGCAACATCACATCTTCCTCATCGATCATAATTGTGCAGATCATTGTTAAGGATGGCCGCCATATCCACCTCCAAAACCACCACCGGAACGGGAGCCAGGTCCACCCCCAAGGGCGGGTCCAGGCTTGCCATATACGTATCCACCGCCTCCACCACCACCGCCATTTCTACCGAATCCAGATCCACTCCCACTGCCATAACCACCTTCGAACCATGGGCTCGAAACTTGGCCGCCTCCTCCACCTCCTCCACCGCCAAGCTCTCCATACCCGCCGCCGCTCCCTTCTTGGAGAACCCTTGCATCAAGTACGACGCTTAAGCTAAGGACGGCGAGGAGGAAGAAGAAAATTACCTTTCCCATTTCGACCAACAAAGGAAATTGAAATTTCTTAGAGGCAAGAGGAGATGGTTTGAGCAAATGTGGTTCGGAGGTATTTATAGTGTTACTTGCTCCATGTAATTTGATAATATAATTAGACAATTAATACACTATTAATATGTGTTGGGGCCTTGGGGGTTTTGATATGCAAAAGCTGTTGCCTACGTATCCATAACAATTATATCTTACAAACGATATGTGATGCATAGATGAAACATTATATATATATATATATATATATATTACGGATATTCTTGCTTTTTGTTATTTGCAGATCCTTATTTTAAGCAAAGCATACATATCATGTGTGCCGCAACTTATGCTATGGGATGGAAGTGGAACACAATGATGCATATAAGGAAATAATAATTGTAAAGAAAAGCTGCTTGCTATAGTCTTTGCAGTAATCAGAATAAGCATAATCCCCATCCTTGGATTGGTTGGATGAATTAGGGTTCCCCCTTAAGATTAAATCTGGCAGTGAGAGAGTCGATGCCATATTGTAATGGAAGGTCTTTCAAATAGGACATGATCCTTCCATCTCTAAGGAAGGCCAAATAATTTGGACATTAAATCTACTTTCAACGGATGCGATCAAAACCACTTCATTATACAAAACCAGATTTTTGCAATAACTATCCGCTCCTAATTTTTAGGGTGGTCAAATACAGAAATTTTGAGGAAAGAGAAAGACACAATCATGTGAAAATGTTATATCCTCGAGGGATTTTTGCGTACAAAAAAGGTACATATTCTACAAATTTAATAAACTAAAATACAAAATAGAGGTAATTTCTAGCTAACTAGTACTGTATTATACAAATATTCACGCATCTCTCTGCCCATGTTTTTAGGAGGGTTGTTATTGAAACTTCAGCCGAACGTACTATATAAATATAAATGTTTTGCCTATCTCTCCGTTGAAGATTTGCAATAACCATATGTTCCTGATTTTTAGGGATGTCAAATATGAAAATTTTGAGAAAAGAGGAAAACACAATTATGTTAAGATATTATATCCTCGAAGGGTTTTGTTACAAACTCAAAAACTAGAATACAAACCACAATTTAATTTCCAGGTAATTAGTATTGTATTATAAAAATATAATATACATGTCTAATTATATACCAAATCCCCTAATTTCGAGTATCTTTTCTATGCTCTCGAATGTAAATTCCTTTTTTGGCATTCCATGATTCTCTTAGCTCGAAATTTCATCATTAAACCTCCCATAAATTTAGGAACGAATAGTTAAAGCCTTTCATTAAACATTTTGTTTTGTATAATTTCTTCCTAACATCTTAGAATCATGTCTCGTTTTTGTATTTTAAATTTTGTGTTTGTAGAATACGTACCCTCTTTTGTATACCAAATCCTACGTTCTTAACCTCATTGTGTCAACTTCTTATTTGCGAATTTTCCTTATCAAGTCTCTCATAAATTTAGGAACTGGTAGTTATTGCAAATCCGGTTTTGTATAATTGTGTGGTTTTAATCACATCCATTGAAAGTGGATCTAATGGTTAGATTTATTGTCTTTCCTTAGGAATAGAAGGACCATATCTCATTTGAAAGGCCCCCTATCTTGATGTTAAAGATTTGTTAATTAATGGGAGATTTTCTTTAAGATTAGTATGCCTGTTTAAATGGCCAAGCCAGTAAGGAGTCTGGTTGCCGGATTAATTATTTTATTGATTTACTTGGGCAAGCTCCAAACTCGAACTCAAGAAGGCAGAAAGGAACTATGGGGTTTGTGCAGCACTGATCTCAGTAAGGTATTTTATGACTTTTCGGTGAGTTCCTTATGGCCGTTTATAGGGATATTTCCTAATTGTCAACCAAAGATATATGCAACCTTAGCTTCTTCTTGTAAGGAGAGATTTATACTATATAATGACATTTTGAAGGTTTTTACCCAATGGTCATAATAAGAAAGGAAATCTTTGGAGCATTAAAGAAGCATTTTATCGCTTCTTCATCATATTGTGTAAAGATTAAGAGGTCAACCGTGAATTGGATATCTGTCTGATTTCCACCTCATGAACTAACAGGGAGAATCCCTGAAGGAGTTACTGAGTTGCTAAGTTCCTAAGCATACCATCAAGACATTGTTAAAGTCTATTTTCAGAAAGGGATTTTATCACTTGTGCCCCTCCGAGATATTGCAATATCAGTTATGCCTCTATCTTTTTGGTAATATCAGTTGTGCCCCTCACTTCTTGCCAATATACCACTTGTGCCCCTCGGGTTAGTGACCGTCCATCCACAGTGCAAACGGACGCTAACTTTGAGGACATAAGCGGAATTAATTTAAAAAAAAGGGTTCAATGGTCATTTGACACCCTCTTCCTCATCCTCTTCTTCTTCCTCCTCTTCCCCCATCCTCTTTCTCCTCCTCCAACCTCCTCCTCCTCCCTCTCCGCCCGAAACTCCTCCCCCACCCCTGGCTTTCCCTCTTCCTCCGCCCTAGCCTCCCTCCGCTCCACGTTGTGCGTCCCCGCTGTCGCAGATGACCGAGCACAGGCACTGCGGCTCCGACTTGACCACGCCGACGAGGCTCGAGCAACACGAGGGGGACGGCTGCTTCGCGCCTCCCCCCCCCCCCCCCCCCCGCGCCTCCCCTGCCCTCACCGACCCTGCACCCAGGTCGCCCCCCGCACCTCCTCCTCCCTCGCGCCTCCCCTGCCCTCATCGCCCCCCTCGCCCAGGTAGGAATGGCTCCCCAGCCATCGTCGGCCTCCCAGCTCATTCTGAGTGAAGAAGTTCATCACCGCCATCCGTACCGAGCCCAGCGCCGTCAGAAGCCCTGGGAGCTTTACCGCCATCGTCGATCGCGCGAGGACCCCCAACCATCTCCTGCGCACATCCTCCACTCATCGCTCCGCTCTTCGCATGCCACCTCCGCACCTTGGGCGAAGCTGCCACAACCGTCCCTCTCGTTATCTCCTCCGCTTGGAGGGGCCTCCCGCCATTCACCACGCGCCACATCCGATCGACCACGGCATCCATAGCCAGCAGCCGCGCCATCTTCCACCTCCTAGATCCACCTCAACCGTTGCTGCTCCTCTTGACCGCGAGCTGCATCCACCATCATCGCCGCCCGCCGCTTAAGAGAGAAAGAAGAGGAGGGGCGGCGCCTCCCCAACCCGCCCCTCTTACCTGACCCGGCCCCATCCAGCCTCGAGCTCCGCCCCGAGCTCCTCCCTCAAGCTCCTCCTCCGCCCCTCTTCCCCGGCCCAACCTCTCGAGCACCATGCTCTGCTCCATCCTTCCCAAATCGACCCTAATTTTATTCTGACCATAATACCCTTCTTAACCACACCATGGTTTGAATAAACCATGGTTATTTTAATTTTTTGACGGTCAATCTGACGGAAGGGCACAACTGATGACGGAGCAAGAAGTGAGGGGCACAACTGATATTACCAAAAAGATAGGGGCATAACTGATATTGCGATATCTCGGAGGGGCACAAGTGATAAAATCCCTTTCAGAAATAATGCTTTGTTTAGTGTTTGACCAGTAGCCTAGGATTTCTCTTACCGTTTGAAAGCAGTCCGAAGTAGAGCGATTTTCACGACTGTGCATTGGGTTGGTCAGATACGATTTTGTAGTTTTCGTACCCTTAGCAATCACATGTAAGAAGGTACATCGTTTTGTTACTGGTGGAAACATATCTATTTGGAGTTCGTGAATGCAGAAACTTATGTGACATATGACAAGTTTTTTACAACTCAAAAGCGTAGTGGGGATTCAAGGATTTGAAAGAGTATGCTTAATATGAGACCGCTCCTTATTGAGAAATTTACCGCGATAAGGGGTGAAAACTACTATGCATGGAAGTGGCCTATTACTAAACATGGCACATCACTGGTGAAGGGGATGCTAGATCTGATAAGAGTACACGGTACTCGTAAGCTGACACTTTGAGCTATTTGAAGCAAGGGACAAAGTCTCCAAATGGGGATGCACACTTCTTGTAGCTTGGTACAACAAACTTCTAACAAAAGATAGATTGGTATCATGAGGGATCGTGAGTAACATGGAATGCTCATTCGTGCAATGAAGGTTTTTCTTTCCTCCGAGTTTTCAAAACCAAATTCAAAGAAATCGAGTAAATTTTTCGCTCCTGCAACGTTCGAGCTAGAGTTCTGTAGATCACCTGAGGGAGAAGAAGCTCGACTCCTTTTCAACGGCCGGTTTGGAGCCATGGAGTGGTTGGTGTATAGCGGGCGATGCGTCTCATCTATAGATGAATGCATATAAATACATATGTGTTATCATGCATTGGCTTTAGATCATAATGTGCTTTGTATCATTTCACTCTCTTCTTGAGCATAAGTATTTGGAAAGCAACAACTCAAATCACGATTTATGGAATTGGATTTGCCATCCAAAAGTGTATAATATGGATTTGCCATACAACTCAAATCACGTTTTATGGAATGAAAACTCAAATCACTCCTGATATATCTATATTTTTCTCTCCATATCTTTATACGATGTTACAAATCAACGGACAATAGAGAAATGTAGAGAGACCATAAAAAAATCTCAAGTAAAATCAAGAAAAAGTATGGAATTTCATCGGTTAACATAAATTTGATGATTGCAAATTAAATATTTGAATGTTTTTAATTCCAATCTTCCTTTGAGACCATGATTTGAAGTGAACTTATCGTGAACTTATCGAACACCTTGCGCTAAGATCAACCCCTTTGCGAGGGACTTGGACGAACACCAAGAAGGTCTCGTGCTCCTTCGACGATGATGTTTTTTTAGATAGTCAGGGGAGGTCATTCCCCTACTCCCATCCTTCAGTACCTTTTTTTCTGGTGAAGAGGTGGGGAGTCGAACCTTGATCTTTTGTTTGGAGGAGCTACTGCTCAACCGTCAGGGTGGGTCAAGGTTCTCGAAGCCAATCATGTGAGTACTTATGAGTTAGATCTTACTTTTTACCCTAAGGTTGTGCCAACATAGAAATTCATATTGGCAAGTTTTAATTTAATCCTTATTTCATATACATGTGATATGCTTTAATCGCAAGTCCCATGTGTATGCTCCTCGCGAGACATTACTTTGATTATCGTGCTCGATTTTGAAGTGCAGATCAATACCAAAATTTTGAAGTGTAGACATAATGAGTTGGCTGCATGTTGTATGACACTATATGCAAGAATATTTTGACAAGTCAATATGCAGTTTTTGTTAAGGGTGCGTTTGGTATGCGGGTTAAGGTGTGTTAAACTGGTCTGGGATAACCCATTTTTGTGTTTTGGTGTTTGGATAGAGGGTTAAACTGGGAGTGGGTTAGAAGTGGGTTTGTTGTGATATGATTGTATTGAAGTTCGAAAAAGTGAGTAGTTATTGTGATGCGATTGTATTGAAGTTTGAAAAAGTGAGTAGAAGTAGAGTGGTTTTTTAATTTTTATATGATATGATATGATGGTATAATATATTATTTTTTGATGGAATTGATGATGGAGAATTGATTTATTTAATTTTTTTAAAGAGATAAAAAGTGAGACCCACATGGAGGAAGAAAAAATGAGCTAAAAGGAGTAAACCCCCAAAGAGGGGTTTATGGTTATCCCTCTAACCAAACAGCCTCTAAGGTTCAAAACACCAAAAATATTAAGAATGCATCAAAGTATCCACTTCAGAATAACTACAAGCCAATCGACGTAGATCCTATTCCTTTGCATCATCCACCAAATGTCATTCTGAAATAAAGTTCTTGAAGATGTTTGATCTTGAGGAAGAAAACGTTGTTCTATTTGTTCCAAGGAATTGAAACAATTCCGATAAAATAAACAAAAAATATATCATATAATATCCCTTTGCAATTTGCATCCATAGACGGATACACATTATTATTACATGAGAGTTGACTTTATTACGTACATGTGCATAGCAGGACTTCACAAACAAAGGACAACCATCGTATCCACATTTTCATCTCTTTCTTTGGTCTAGAGTAACTGTGAGGGTCCGTTCTGTTCGGAAATAAGCAGGAATAAGGATGGAGAATAAGGGAGAATAAGGGTCTATTCTTTGTTCGGCTGGAGGATAGGAATAAGGAGAATAAGGTGAAATAAAGGTAGGTAAGGTGGGATAAAGATATGAATAAGAGTGAAATAAGATGGAATAACGGGGAATAATCGTATCACTGGGAACTGTGTCGGGAGGAGAATTGACCCCTTATTCCAAGACTTATTCTCCTACCAAACAGGGCCTCAATATTTTCGAGGACGGCTGCCATAGCCACCACCGCGGCCACCCTTAAGAGCCGGTCCACGACCGCCATAGACATACCCTCCTCCTCCGCCACCGCCTCCATTCATGCCACCTCACGATCCAGCTCCAGATCCCCAGCCACCGCGGTACTAGGGGCTCGAGACTTCACCACCTCCACCACCAAAGCCTCCATATCCACCGCCGCTCCCACCGTTTTGGAGGAGAATGCGTGCCGTCGAGACCACGCTCAGGCTAATAAGCACGAGGAGGATGGAGATAGCTAGCACCTTACCATTGCGGCCATTATCGGGTTTCCAAAGATGAGCTTTGATGAGATAGAGGAGTGATCCTATGAGAGCAAAAAGTTGTGAGAGCATGATAGGGGTGATTCTGGACCACGTGATTCACCCAGGAGAGAGAAGACCAGGAGAGAGAAAACAGAATCATGTCGTCCAGAATCATTCCTCTCATGCTCTCACAACTTTTTGCTATCATAAGATCACTCATCTGATGAGATAAATGGAGATGTTATCAGATCTGTTCTATTTACAACACATTTTATGATAGCTCTAATTCGTTTTCAAATTGATTTCTTTGCTTTCTATAATGACTCGACAGCTCCCTAGATATCTGTTGGAGTGTTTTCCAACTGCTTTTATTTAGAATTAATTATGAAGGTTTTGACCGTTTCTAAATAAAACTAATCTTAGTCTGACATATATTTTAGTCTACGATGCTTAATTTTTCATAGGGTAAATTACAAAAGGGGGACTGACCTTTATTTGGATTCCCAATTTAGGGACTAATTTTTAATTTGTAACTAATAGGGGACTCATCTTTGATTTAACGGAGGAGGCCCCAACGACGTTAATGAGTGACTCGATTTGTGATGTATATGGACGAATATACCCTTATCCTCAACGGCTTCTTCTTCTCTCCTGAAGACACACACCCCACCCTCTCCCGCCTGCCCCAAGACCGCCTCCTCTCCGACTCCCTCGACCGCTCCGTCAAGGCCCTCGACCTTTGCAACGCTGTCCGCGACGGCCTCGCACCTCCGCCACCTCCTCCAGCCCCTCCACATCATCCTCCAGGTCCCTCTCCGCAACACCTCCTTTGCAAGTCCCACCCTATATAAATAGCAAACCCGTCACTCCTACTTTTCCACATTGTACACCTCCGTCGAGATGAAAGCCCTCTCCCTCTGCAAACCCCTCTTCGCAACTCCTCCCCACATTCCGCCACCGACACCGTACAACTCCGTCGAGATGAAAGCCCTCTCCCTCTGCAATCCCGCCGCAGCTTCCAACATCTGGCGGAGACGTGGCGTGGCAATGGCCGCGGTCGCGGTGGCGCCGCCCAAACCCCGCCAGCAGGTGGTGAAGGGTTATGAAAATCCACGCGAAGCGACTGGACGAATTGTATGCGCCAATTTCCATTTAGCGAATAAACCCGTGGAGATTTGATCAGATCTTGAATAATAAAAAACCTCCCTTTATAGAGAGGGAAGAGATTCTTTTCCCTTCCTTATATAGTATTGATCTGATTGATGATTAGAGGGGAAAAGCTGTTCTTCTCTTCATTTTGACCTCATCTTAGGCTATCGTGAGCACATTTTGAGTCGTCTGGTTCCCGGGTGCCTATACGATTCTGCAGGATGCTACTTGACCAGTCAGTAGTGGAGTGGTCTAATCCAGGGTGTAGCGATAACCATACGTTCAACTCAAGGATGCAGTATAGGCAACTATCAAGACTAGTGTATCAAAGACGAAGAAAGGTACATAATCATTGACGAAGAGAAAGGCGTAGGGCTCGTCTTGCAGCAAATCTCTCTTAGCACCTTAGAGATGTAAGCTTTCTGAGATCCCAGTTTCTAAGATGCCGTTGAAGGATTCTCCTTTGAGTCAGGATTTCTAATGCGAGACTTTCTCCCGGGGTTCTGACTTGATAAGATGAGAATCAAATCTTGAATAATCTCAAACCCTACTCTTTTTTTCTAGGGTTTGTAAAGACATGTGGACTGCCTATCTGCTCTGTCTGCTTTTCTTCCACCTAGGTCCCCGATACAAGGGTAATATATAGTGAGGCCACTGGGCTTTTTCGAGGTGGTTCATATATTAGCTATCTTTCTCTTTGAATGAGATCTCAATTCACGGTTTCGGACCAAAGCAACTAGAATCCCTCTTTTTCCGACCCTCCACCCCTTTTATATAGTCTAAATAATTCCAGCCTCAAATATGATTTAGGTCTGTCGAATAATAGAATCGGGCCTTTCTTCTGGGCATAGGTAGTTTAAGTAGCCGAGGCATGCTGAATCAGCAGGGAAATCAGTCCAGTTCTGGGCCTGGGAAGAAGATGGTACTATCCGCAGGAGGCCGGGTAGGCAGTGGGCTTTGAGTGACGCGCTGGGAAAGCATTATGGGAAGTCCAAGCTCTTCACCGGACCTCAATTCGCGTACGGCCGAATGGTTGTACTTGAAAATCGACTGGACGGAATGAGTCAAGAATAGAATAGAATGGGATTCGATTGGACAAGACTAACTAAATCGAGTGACCTGGTTTTGGTGATGGGTCTTATCATCGATCATCTCGCACTCAAGATCATATTGAACTTTTTTTAATAGCATGCCGAAAACAGGTAACAATCATTATTTAAATTAGAAATTGTAATATTGAAATTGACCGAACAACTAACAAATAGAAATAAAATATCAATCGGACATGTAACAATAAATGAATTAAAATCTTAGGAAAAATATCTTTTATATTTTTTTCATAAGATTTTTTTACAATTAAAAAATATCGTACATCTTTTCTGCTACGGCTCTAGATCATATATACATCTATATTTGCATCTATTATATTTATCAACCAAGTTTATTATCATTATATTGAACTATCATGAATTAGGATAAACTTAACACAATAAAAAAAAGGATTTCGAAAGCAAATCAATGATGACCCTCCATGGATTCACCTATATAAGCCGCAGCTAAAGTTCCGCCGGAGAAGGTGGAGATATTCCGTTCGTTGGAGGGCTGGGTCACTGAGACGGTCCTGCCGCTTCTAAAGCCGGTGGAGAAGTGCTGGCAGCCGCATGACTTCCTGCCTGACTCGTCGATGTCTGTGGACGAGTTCATCGATGAGGTGCGCACGCTGCGGGTGCGCACGGAGGAGCTCGTGGACGAGTACTTCGTGGCGCTGGTGGGGGATATGATCTTGGAGGAGGTGTTGCCACGTATCAGACCATGATCAACACGTTGGATGGGGTGTGGGATGAAACCGGTGCGAGCAACTCCATGTGGGATCGGTGGACGAGGACCTGGACGGCGGAGGAGAACCGCCACGGGGATCTACTCGGAAAGTATCTCTACCTCTCCAGACGAGTCGACATGCGTATGGTGGTGAAGACCTTGCAGTATCTCATAGGCTCGACAGCGCGGGGAGGGCGGGGCAGGACTTCGTCTGCAAGCTGGCGGAGAGGATTCAGAGGATGCAGGAGCGGGCGGATGCGCGCACGAAGAAGGTGGAGCGGCGGCCGGTGAGGTTGAGCTGGTTGTTCGATCACGAGATTTTGGTTTGAGATGGGGGGTTGTGGTGTTTTGGGCGGTGAAGATATCTTGACCGTCGGAATAAGGCGTCTGGATTGGGTGTGGGCTGGAGGAGGTGGCGGAGGTTATCGAGGCCATCGCGGACGGCGTTGCAAAGGTCGAGGACCTTGACGGAGCGGTCGAGGGAGTCGGAGAGGAGGCGGTCTTGGGGCAGGCAGGAGAGGGCGGACGCGTGTCTTCAGAGGAGAAGAAGAAGCAGATGAGGATAAGGGTATATTCATTCATATACATCACAAATCGAGTCACTCATTAACGTCGTTGGGGCCTCCTCCGTTAATCAAAGACGAGTCTCCTATTTGTTACAAATTAAAAATTAGTCCTTAAATTGAGAATCCATGTAAAGGTCAGTCTCTTTTTTGTAATTTACCCTTTTTCATATTAATGATCCCCACGCGAATGAAAAACATGGTTGTCATGCCAATCTTAATTAATAGATGTTTGAATGAGTGGTACGTTAGAAGTAGAACATGGATTTTTTTGTTAGTGTGGATCACGTTGATCTTAAGCAACTATTTGTTTGAACATTAACTTTGATGGATCCAAACACTTTTTTAAGCAACTATTTATGTATATATGTTGTAGAAAATAATTTGTATACTGACCCATAGAAATATACGTGTAATATCTCATCCGAAATCCGAATTAGATTGTGAAAGTATTGGGACATCAAAGAAAAAGGAATTGTGAAGGGTTATTTGGATCTGAGCTCGAGAATAATTCAAGATAGATTTCAATGGAGACAAAAATCCATGTAGTCGACTGTACTTGATGTGGGTAAAGACTTTGATGTTGTGCGAAGAAAAAGGAGTCTAATGTACAAGAACTCAAAGATATGACGTTCTTTCAGGATAACATGCAGTAAAATATCATGTCTACGGAGATACATTTCACACACACACACACAAAAGATTATAGTCGGATTGTGAGCATTTAAGCTGTAAATAAAAAATCTTCTTCTTGATTTGAATTCTATCGGGTTGCATTAGAAACAACTCAATGGTCAACTAAATAAGGATGAAAACGGTCGGATATGGATACAACTATAGATATAATCATATTCTTATCCATTTTAAAATATGAATATGAATATCAACAAGTACGAAAAAATGTATGACTATATCCTTAAAAATGAATAAGAACATAAAACTAATACGAATCGGATACAGATAATAATATAAATATTTAATAAATTAATAAAAATATACATGTTTAGGATGATTTACACAAAAAACAAATATATCAAATATATTCATTTCATAATAATAATATCAAAAATGGTGAATGAAATCATAAAATATTATTACACACAATTATAGATAATTATATGACTATATTTAATTACTAAAATAGATATACGAATATAGATATGAATATTACCGAATGTCGAAATGATGTCTATACCATATGCACTTTAAAATGAATATGAATATGAATGTCAATATATATGGAATGAATACGATAGCAATATATAAATATATTCATAATCCATTTTAATTACCTAAAACTAATTAAGGCACTCATAACCGAAGCAGTGACCTTGGTCAAGGGCAACAGCTTGACATCATGTTTGTAAGATTGTCTATTTATCAATTTTCTTCATCTAAATATCGCCCTATTGTGAAGCCTTTAGAGAAAAGCTATTCACACTACAAGGAAAACGATCTGTGGTTATAAAAATATGCCTACGGATTTGAAGCTTGCGGCTACAGAATTGGCTTTGATCCCAGCTTTTCGTGGCATATAATCGTAGCTACAAGTCTCGTCGCGAGAGTTCTTTGACCACGAACATTTCATTGCCACTACAAGTAACCACAGAAATTGTCGTGTCTACAATTTTGGGATGAATGTCCTCTTTCCATCTTTGAATGCTATTGTTACAGAATTATGGCTATAGAAATTAGTGGTCACAAAATTATCGTAGGCACAAGTTTCCGTGGCCATATTCTGTGAGCAAACCGGCAACTAAACATGCATCAAAAAGAAAACATGACATTTTTTTGAAAGGAAATTTCACCCTTCTAGAAAACTTTTTTATGTCTCATCTAATATGATCCAAACAGGGGTCGATCTATGTAACATCATGGGCCCTAGATTCGGTCCATTATGGGGGATTACTGGTCCAGACAGCCTGCTGGATTTGGGCTCAACTGGAACCCTTGACCGTTGTCCAAAAGGCTCAAGCCCAATTTTCTAGTAGTAGCTTCCACTACTTATAAGTTACCACTACAGTTTGTGATTGCTAGATGTGTCATACTATATTTGAGAATCTACATTCTAACCATTTAGTCGGGTAACCATTTAAGTCTTTATGGATTCATGTATCTGATGGAGCCCCAAATTACTCTATTATTGCAAAGTTAAATTGAATACTTAGGGGCTGTTCGGTAGGAGAATAAGCAGGAATAAGGATGGGGAATAAGGGGAATAAGGGTCTATTCTCTGTTCGGCTGGAGGATAAGAATAAGGAGAATAATGTGAAATAAAGGTAGGTAAGGTGGGATAAAGATAGAAATAAGAGTGAAATAAGATGAAATAATGGGGAATAGTCGTACCACGGGAAGCGTGTTGGGGGCTTATTCCCCTTATTCCATTCCTCCTTATACCTCCTTGCGACACAAGACGGCTAATTATGAAACCGTTGAAATAAATTTGCTAAACTTTAGCGGCTGCATTGATATTGATATCTAGAAAACTATCTCAACAACGTTCTTTTCCCTTCACATGCAACAAAGAAACTTTATTTTAAGCAAATGGATAGTAATTAATCATAATAATAAGAAGAAAGAAAACATTTTCGAATTTTAAATGCGACAAAAATTACATATATATATATATATAGGATTTCTTTCAAATAGGACGCAGTCCTTCCATTGTTTAGGAAGGCCAGCCCCTTTTTTGTATAAAACAGGATGACTTTGGTATAATACATATATAGTTTTGTATTATAACGTGCAGTTTTAATGTTTGTATTATAATACGCAGTTTTGTATGCGGCTTTGTATTTATAACGTGCACCTATAATACAAATTGTATACGTATTCTACTAAAGTGCTCGTTTTTATACAAAAAAGGGGCGGCCTTCCTGAACAATGGAAGGACTGCATCCTATTTGAAAAGCCACATTTTTTTTATTTTTTTTGGAATAAAGAGCAACATCACATTTTCCTCATCGATTATGATCACGCAGATCATTGTTTTTTTTTTGAAAAGATCACGCAGATCATTGTTAAGGACGACCGCCATATCCACCGCCAAAACCACGACCGGAACGGGAGCCAGGTCCACCCCCAAGGGCGGGTCCAGGCTTGCCATATGCGTATCCTCCACCTCCCCCACCGCCTCCGTTTCTACCGAATCCAGATCCACTCCCACTGCCATAACCACCTTCGAACCATGGGCTCGAAACTTGACCACCACCTCCTCCTCCTCCACCGCCAAGCTCTCCATACCCACCGCCGCTCCCTTCTTGGAGGAGAACCCTCGCCTCCAGTACGACGCTTAAGCTAAGGACGGCGACGAGCAACAAGAAAAGTACCTTTCCCATTTTGACCAACGAAAAAAATTGAAATTGCTTATAGGCAAGAGGAGATGGTTTGAGCAAATGGGGTTCGAAGGTACTTATAGTGTTGCTCCATGTAATTTGATAATATAATTACAACTAATACGCTATTAAATTGTGTTGGGTGTTTTGATATGTAAAAGTTGTTGCCTACATATCCATGACAATTATATCTTGTGAATGATATGTGATGCATAGATGAAACAGATGGTCCTTACAAAATGGGAACCATTATATATAAATAGATCATTAATGTCTCAAGATATTTTAAAAAAAGGGATTGTTGACTGATATTCTTGCTTTTTTGTTATTTGCATATACATATTTTAAACAAAGGTATATCGTGTGTGCAACAACTTATGCTGCTGTGGGATGGAATTAAGTGGATCACAATGATGCATATAATTAAGTAATAATTGCGAAGAAAAGATGATGACCTTAGTCTTGATTTGTTGTAACACATCAATCACAAACATAGTGTCATACCTAAAACTCACGAAATGTGGATGTAGTTTATAAGTGGTGGGGATTATTACTTGATAACTTGGGCTTAAGCATTTTGGGTGGTTATCAACGTGTCTAATTGGGCTTGAACCCAACAAGTTGTCAGGGCCAGTTTTCCTCGATAACGGACCGGGGACTTAAATCCGAGACGTTACATTTGTGCTTAGAATATCTTTGATCATGTAATCACCATCATCATGGAAGAAACAAAAGAAAGGCGAAGAGAGGGTTTAAGAGTTCATTAAATCCCATCATCAACAGAAGAACTAAAAAAAAAGAAGGAGAAACACAGTTCAAAACTAAACCGATTTCATTACAACAAATTGAGTTTACAGTGACGCTTATTTTAAATCTGTCGTTATATCGTTCGTTGTTAAATATATAGTGATAGATATTATCTATTACCAAATATTTTTTATAGTAGAAATTAGCGATCGAACTCATATTCGATGCTGATTCATTAATGCTTATTTGTCGCTTTTTGTCAAAATTTGAGCTAATCATCGCTAAAATTTTTTAGTTCAAAATTTAACGAGTATTAGCTCAATATATGAAAATAATAACAGATGAGTCTTGCTATACAGAGCGTTGCTAATGATGTAGCGATGAATATGTCAAAGGAAAATAATAGCAAATAGTAACCGATCATGATAAGTTCGAAGCAACCTTCACAAGAATAGGTAAAACCCCAATAAAAAGATAGTAAAGTTTTCGTAATAAAATTAAGAGAGGTTTAAGTCCTTTTTTTCGATAAAACGGTTCATAGTCATTCATCTTAAAAAAAACCAGAGCAAGATGGAGTTTAGTACATGCCAAAAACAAAAGAGGGGGAATACACAGTGCCCCCAGTCGCAACCAAATACATCCATTAGCAAACGTTCGAGGTGATATAAAAATTAAACAAACTAGAGGGATAAGCATAACGATATCAGTCCCAAAAATCCATCCCTATGTTGTGGTCTTCAGCAGAGCACCTCCATCATGTCCAACCGTCTCCTATCAACTTCCGCTAGGTGCGCTTGGAGGATCTTGTTCCTGGAGTCAGCGCAGAGCTATCTTTAGTTGGACAATATCATAGTTATGAGCAAGTTATACAGAGTTAGTTAATAATGTTATGAGGAGATGAATATAAGCATCTAGCAGTAGATGTGGGGTAAAGTTAATCACTATTATTGTCCCGAAGATGTTAGCTGATGAATACCCATTCATCACTCTTTATTCTTATATTTTAGCTACAAAAACCTTTGCAAATACATGTAGATATATGTAAATATCAATAATTAGCAAAAGCATGCATCTTGTAAAAACATATAATTAGCATGTTTTTGTGCAAAAATAAAAGAATAAAGATGAAAAAGAAAAAGAGGGAAATATTTAGAATAAATATTGAGCAACCTGACCCAAGGGAGGGCTCAGCATGGGCCTGACCGCATAAAAACCAAAGTAGAGGGAGATAGGGGCTCTAGTGTAAATATTTATGTAAATAAATAAAACTATATTTTCCTCACCCAAAAATATGCTTGTACATATTTTGTATATATTTAGAAACTCTTAAAAACAAAATAAAAATTTAAAAATAAAAAATGCAAAAATATCCCTCCACCATGTGCATAGACCATCATCCTTTATTTATTTAACTCTATAAATAAATGTATTTATTTTCAAAACTTTTTGTGAATATTATATGGTATATTTTGTAAATAAAATAAATAAAAAGAAACACAACAAAAATCAAATAAAAATAACAAAAATTAAAATTACAAAAACATATTGTACATATGACATGTACATAGTTGTATATATCTATTTATTTCACCTATGTGTATAAATAATAAATAATAAAATAAAAATATCCTTTTATTCCTCATTTTATTCTATAAATAAATAAAATATAAAATAGGAATAAAATTGTACAAAAATAATAATTAAAAATTAAAAATCAAAAACCCTATATTGTACATATACCTATGTATAGCTATATATTGTAAATACCTTATTTTTATTTCTAAAAATTAATTAAAAATCACCAAAAAATAGAGAAAAATAAAATAAATATTTTTCATGTTTTAAGTTTTTATAAATTAAGTCATTTTCTAGGCTAAAATAAAGAAACAAAATCTCAATAAATGGCGGCTCCTGATTGGTCCACGGGGGTTTGTTGACCCCGGTCAACTTCCCCCGCGGACCTTCTTCTTTCGCGGATCAACTGACCGACCCGATTTCTCGAAATTCCACACGCTAGATCCGACCGCCATCTCCTCTAACCCCGGGCTCCGATTGCACGCTGGACATCCAGGACCCTCGCCCGGGGTGGGTTTGGAGGATCCGAGCTCCGTGCCACCCGCCCGACCTCCTGCTTCTCGGATCTTCCACACTATATCATGTCGTCACCGGCGACCTAATTCACGCTATCTTTGGATTCCTGCTCGCCGCCAAGGAGCTCCTCCAGACCACCCGAGTGACAGGCGAGTGCTTTGGAGTGGAAGCGAGGCCCGAGTTGCAAGGAAACCATTGATCCGGTGGTTGACTCCGCCGTGCGCCGCCGCGAGCACGCTGAGCCTCGGGGAACTCGACGGCCCCTTGAGGCAACGACCAGGAGCTTCATCGGCTCCAGCCCAGTCGAATGCGTCCATCAGGTAGCGTAGTTAGCCAGTAGAATAGTGTAGCTTTAGATTCTTCGATTTCCGGTTGTTTAGCTCCGCCGCCTCCGCCCGCCGTCTCCGTCCAAGCACTCGACCACCCGACACCACCACCACCTTCGCCTGACTCCTATCCACCTTCTCCGCCCCTTCATTCCCCCTGGCTCGCCCCGGAGCAGGGTATCAGCTCTCCTCCATCCGCCGCTCGCCGGAGAGCCGTCGCATCGCACCACCAGTCACTTTCCGCCCGCTCTGACGGGTCGAGGCACTTTACCCTCGACCCAGCTTCGTTTCCGTGCAGGTGTCCAGGCCTATCGACCTCATCTGGAGGTCGGAACTTCAGAGCACAGCCGCTCCAGGTCATCCACGTCGCCGGAGCTCTCTGGAGCTCTTCGCCTCCATCGGAGCAGAGCATCGGGTGCGGGACTTCACGGCGAAGCTCCCCAGCCCCTCAGAGGCAGCAGGCGAAGACCATCGTGCGCACGGAGGGCCGGCGAAAGTCGCCGGTGACCAGTTCTTGCAGCATCCTCGTCCGCCGTCAGATCGACCTTGGTGCTCCAGATTAGATCGTGTCCGTCCATCCTCGGAGCAGCATCCACCGCTAGATCTTACGAGAATCGATCTTCACCGTTGAGCCGCGAGGTTAAGCCACAACGTCTCTCAGTCATCCGATCGAGCACGTGGCTGCACCTCGCCCATCCGATCCGAGCCAGGAGTCCTTCGCAGCCCCACAACGCACCAGAGCCGTTGGATCTGCCACGTGGGAGCATTACAACCATCGGATCGATTCGAGGGTCCCCTTTGGTGTGCGGCGCGTCAACTCAGCCGTTCGATCTGCCACGCGTCGCGCATCCGTCCCTCGACATTAATAAAAGGGTAAATTACCTTAGGCCCCCTCTTAGTTTCTGTTTTACGTGTCAGTCCTGTAAATATTTTAGGAGTTTTATTTACGTAGGGTTAATTGCACATTGGACCTCGTGCTCGTTAATATTTGCACTTATGCCCCTGTATGTGTGAGCCACGTGCTTCGTCACGTGTAGTTTTGGTTTAATTGCAACTATTATCCTTTAGTTCTGGTTGCTTTATGATTGAATAGAAACTTTTTGGTAATTGCATATATGCCCCTGTGAACGTTTTATTTCCGCATGTGCGCCTTTTAGTGGGTTATTTGCATAACAGCCCCTGGACTCTTTGGTACGAGTTACCAAAAGGTCCTAGGACTTGTTTTTATTACCAAAAGGTCCCTGAGTGCCCCAGGCAAGCGCCACGCGCGTGACTTGCTGGGAAAATTGCACCTGGACCCCCAGATCTTCGGGTATTTGCACTTAAGTCCCTGTGCACAGTGCCCCCTTGTTATTTTTGAATAAAATATCAATTCATCTCCAAATTCGATAAAAATTTGACACATGGCTCCTGCCATGTTGTAGGATTTCTGAGAATTTTGGGGGACATTTCTGAGTTTATTTACTATTTTTAAAAATTCAAAAACATCTATTTTTGGCACTGTTTCACTTGAAAAATCACAAAAAAATATTAAACCCCCCCTAAAAATTCTATAAAAATTAGATACTGTTTCTTGTGTGTTGCTTGATTTTCTAGCCAATTTTGGCTATTTTTCATTGCTTAAAAACCCTAAAAATTCAAAAACACCTCAAAAATCATATTAAATAATCTAAAAACCCAAAAACAATAATTTTGGTGCTCAAATTTTCTTTGTTTTCTCTAGTATACAGGAAAATTACCTCCAGGCCCTCTTGAGATCCTTAGATATTTTATCTTTGGATTTTGGACCTGGCTAGATAGTACCTTGTCTTTTTAGTACTGTTTGATTTTTAGAAAATAAAATACACATCATAAAAATCCCAAAAATTCACCAAAAACATCAAAAAAACATAAAAAACATAAAAACATTTTTTCTTGAATTTTTGCTTGATTTTTTATGCTTTAAATAAATTGATAAAGTGTGATTGCTTTTAGTCTTTCTCATTTTCTTCACATATTAAAAATCAAAAAAAATTTAAGAATAATTAAAAACCACTAAAAATGTTTTCCCTTTTCCTTTGATTCTTCGACTACTTCGTAGGCTTTTTAAGCCAATCCGTGCTCCTTGTGTTCGACCCTGGGTGCTATACCAGGTTAATATCATAGCAGGACCGCTTTGTTTCGATTTTACGTGTTTTTCGAGTGGTTCATTTTTCTTGATATACCTATCCTCTGAGATCCGGGTCGCAACGACCCTTGTCTTATTACCTTCACCCGGGTCTTCGAGATTTTTAGGTTATCAGAATGGAGCCGTTGCCGGGGAGCACGGCTTAGTAGTCACTTTTAGCTTTTTCCGCGGTTTTTGATTTTCGCGGCTTTTTGTATAGAATTTTTGTATATATATTTTTCTCATATTTCTGCCAATAATTTTTGGACTGACCACTTTTCTCTCTGTTTCTTGCGAGGGCCCGAGGAGCGAGGGCGGCATTCCTAGGAGCGCCGGTGCACCCGAGCGAAGCGGAGGCGGCTCGTTTCTTCATCGAGCCGCAGGAGAGAGCGAGAGAGAGAGAGAGCTGAGTGGGTGAGGATAGTTTAGGGATATTCTATTTTATTGTTGTAATAATACAGGTACACTCAGAGACTGTGCTTGACACTTAGCGGGTCTGTTTCGCCGAGCACCGGTGTGCTCGGGGGACCCTTAGGAGTTTTTCGCGGTTTTCGCGGTTTTTCTTCTTCTTCTTTTTACTGCCTTTTCCGGTGTTTACGCGGTTTTTGATCGAGCCCCTAGCCGTAGGATTTTCTGGTGCTTGTGACGCAATTAGTAGGATCCACACACCTAACTGCTTATCTGTTCCCATAGATCGTTAATTGGACCTACTAATAATAAATAATAAAAATAACTTAGTCGCTTTCCTGAGAGCCTACGCACCGCGAGCCTGCCCCGTCAAGCGCTACTCCTGAACTCGACCTGTCGAGAAGAGGAGGGGTGGGTCTAGACCGGACTCTTTGAATCGAGGGCGAGTGACTGAGTTAGATTGTTCTGCGCTAGAAATTGCTCATCTAGGACTCGGTTTTTCCGTTGCATCATTTAGGTAGTTTTCTTTCTGTCTTTAAATTCTGCGCGGATCACCTGCATGTAGAGTGCTGGAGACAAGGTACGCATTTCTATCTCAGCATGCATCATTGATTTCTCGCGCATCGGCTTTTTCGTCTTCTCCCCCCTGTTTTCGGACTAAATAATCAGGAGAACCGAAAAATTCGTTAGGCGTTTGTTTTCTATTTTAAAGATATTAAAAAGAAAAATAATAAAATCAGGACTGCTAATCATACTTGACCTAAAAGACACTTCACGAAAAATCTGTCTTGGGGAGAGTAACCCCCTCCTTGTCTGGTTTGGATGAGCGAGAGAGTGATCCGCACATTAGGATAGAGCCTCCAATCTTTTCTTGACTGATTACCGGCTTTCAGTACGGGACAGTCGGTTGGGAAAGATCTGGATACATATTGACCTCACGTAATCGCTCTGATAGACTGGATGATCACCTAAAATAAAATTGACAAGATAATTGACCGATCCCTTCGGTCTTCAGCTCTGTGTGCGTAGGTGAATTGGGGGTTTGCTTGTTCATCTTGTTTGGTTGCCAGATCCCTTCGATCCTTTCTCCTCCATCTATTCCCCTCCCTCACCTCCCTTCATTTCTCTTCTCCCTGATCCCTGGATGATGGATTCCTCTCAGTTTGAGCCGACTCTTACGGCTTCTTCTCCATCCTCTGACCATCACTCCAGTCCACCTTCCAGGGAGGTCGGATCTCCGATCAACCTCCCGCTCCCTCCCTCCCTTTCATCTCATCACTCTGGGCATGCTGTGCGAGACGTCCGAGGATATCAGACAGAGCAGATGCGAGACCCGGACGATGTTGTTGCTGAGTTGAGAGTGCACTCTGTTAGTGACCCGAGAGAGCAGTGGAGATCAGCAGATAGATCCCATTCTAGAGGAATGGAGGAGCAGATACCACATGGAGCTCAGCCAACTTCTACATTAGGCCCATTCGTCTTGGATTTGGATTACATTCAACGACTGCCGACATTTTCAGGAGAGGCGCACGAGGAGCCTTATCTTCACATGTCCGCTTTCGAGGAATTTTGTAGAGCACAGAGATATTCAGATGTCACTGCAGAGGAGCTGATGAGCAGGACCTTCCCCTTCACGCTTCACAATAGAGCCATGAGATGGCACCGACGATTGGGGAGGACATTTGCGATGTGGGGAGAGCTACGCCGAGAATTTCTACAGAGATACTTTCCCCCACGTAGAGCAGATTTCATGCGGTCTTTGATCATTGACTTCTCAGTTGACCCCCAGGAGCCATTGCACGAGGCATGGCCGAGGTTTCTTGACCTCTTGAGGAAATTTCCAGACCATGGATTTCCACTGACAGATTTGATTGAGATCTCCATGCGGGGGATGACCGCAGAGCAGCTTGCACTGGTGATTACCACATGTGGCGGTTCACACTGCAGTTCCGACATTCACTTCCTGGATACCATCTCGAGGCTACTTTCACAGAGTTCTTCTTCACGAGATGCTTTGGTCGGCACAACACATGAGGACGATGCAGTACCAGTGCGGTGTGTCACTTCACATGGTGAGCCAGCTTCTACACACCAGCCCGAGGATTTGGATGATGCAGCACCACTGACAGAGGAGATGACTGTGATAGCAGAGGTTCGGACCCAGAGTCTACTCGAGTTCCCGTTGGCCTTCCAGTTGGAGTTCGAGTCAGCCCCAGAGTTCCCTGTTGATGAGTCTTGGATATCAGATCTTCTGATACTCCAGGAGCCAGAGGAGCCCCAGCTTTTACAGCCGTTGATTCAGACACTTCAGATTCTAGTCCCGGAGGAGTCAGTTCCCTTCCTGCAGAGACACTTCTTGGATGCAGACAGTCACCAGGACTCAGCTCAGCAGCCACAGCTTGATGAGGGACACAACTTTGAGAGTACAGACACAGACAGTCCCATCTTCGAGCCTTTTGTCCTCCACTTTGTTGAGACAGATACACTTTCTGAGGACCAGCTGACAGCCAGCATAGACGCAGAGCGAGGATCAGTCACAGACACTTTGCCAGCTTCCGCAATGTTGACTAGTACCTTCTCCTGTTTCCAGATTGTCGAGAGCTACACTTCCGATGATGATGCAGCCTGGTGCACTGAGTGGATACTTGCTAGCAGCGCAGATGACCATCTAGATCCTGATCCTCTTCTAGTGACTTCTGATCTAGCATCTCTCCCCGAGGGTTATCTGCGGGAGGATGCCGCGCATGATGAGTACTCGGTTTCACCTGCTGAGAGTGTTTCCGATCTGGCGGAACACGAAACCGAGTCTTTAGATCACTCTGATTCTGAGTCTTCTCACCTCGACGATCCTCGCGAGGATGAGCCCATTTTGGAGATATTCGATGATTTGCCTGATCTGATTCTATTACATGCATCGAATATCATTCTGCTTAGAGAGTCTCCTGATCCTGATTGTCCACACCTGTTTGAGACACTGATTGACGTGGAGGATTCCATGACTGATCCATCTTTCTCCACGTTTGATTTCTTCGGCTCTATACTCTCACTCCATTCTGATCCAGAGCCACTGATTTCTTTTGTGCTACCGGATCCCGATTACTTATGCTCATATCATTGGCCGGTAGCAGACACCCGACTGATTGCATACCTGGGTGTCTTACTTTACACTGTTGAGTTCGTCGTTGTTCTCACACAGAGACTGCGACGACAGTACGGCATTCGACTTACCGATGCCGTCCTGAACCTTGACACTGCGTTGTCCTAACCTTTGCGCCCAGCTAGGGGCGTAAAATCTAGCGCTTGTTGAGAGGCACCTCAACATTGTACTCTCTTGCATATACGTGTTTCGTCTTGTTTGATCTTTCTTTCTTCCGTTCTTGTTCTCACCCCAGGTCTCGCGTAGGATTATCTTTGCTATACTTAGGATATTGCTCATCCTAAGTATAGGGGGGTGGAAACACCGGGTTGTTCATTCGTCTGTTTCATCACTTCTGTTTTGTTGCCTATACTTAAGGTTCTTTACCTTAAGTATAGGGGGAGTGATGTCCTCCTTCTTGTATATATTCGTGATTTTCTTCGTGTCTTTCTGCTCCTGTTTTGCTGCCTATACTTAGGGATATTTTACCCTAAGTATAGGGGGGGCAGATTCTGTATCTTCTTCACTCGGATTTCCCTTCATGTACAGCCTGCTATACTTAGGATTAGTTAATCCTAAGTATAGGGGGAAACCACCGAGTTCCTCTCATTCTATTCATTTATTCGTTTCTATAGTTAGCTATTCCTTTTCACTTCCCTCGTACTAAGCACAAGTTATGTCTTCTTCATCGCTCTTGATCACTCTGAGGACATCGTTCGAGCTAAGTATAGGGGGGTGTGTATACATTTCATATATACTATAGCCATAACTCGTACTTTGTGTGAGTGTGTTAATAAATAAAATGGCTAAAAATCACAAAAATTAAAAATTTTTATGTACATAAACTTCTTTTATTTGCACATACATAGCTAGTGTACAAAGTATTTTTGTAAAAATGATTTCAAAAATCTTTTGTGTAAAGCTTGTGTAAATATTTTGTATCAAAATTATGTACATAGTACAAAATTTTTCCAAAATGTTTTGAAAAATCAAAGGTTTGCAAAAATCTTGTGTAAATGTTTGTAAATATCTTTTTGCAAAACTTGCACCTCATGCATCATCATCATCCATGATTTCAAAACATTTTTCAAAAATTTTGCATGATTGTAAGATATTTGTAAATAGCATCTTGTGTACATATTTGTATATAGTTTTTCCTGGATGAGAGTTGACATTTAAACTAAGCCTGGAATTAAATTGAGAAATGGAGCTTGAAAAAGATCTTAATCCACCTAACTTTAAGAGGAACCTTATAGGACTTAGGGTTAAGGCTTTTCAGGTCCATAAGGACTTAATTCTTTGAGTCCACTAGGCTATGAGCATATGTCATCTTGATGAGCTTAAGTAGAACACTTAACAACACACGCATGACTCTTAGAGACAATGGCTTGACTTGCACCTGCACTTTACACATGGCTCTCCATGGATGAGGTGGTGAGGAGGCAGTTTCCTTTGGCTTGGGGTAGCATATGAGGGTAGTACTTCTAGGCGGAACCTCTCTTCTTCTTCTAGTGAAGGAAGTGCACCTCAACTTGGTCTAGTGGTGATGAAGGCTAAAGACAGAAGCTGTGGGTTGCAATAAAGCTTCAAAAGAGGGATAGTCTACTGGCTCAAGAGGAAATTTCTTGTATATATGCTGCACCATGTAGATATGCTGTACAGAAGTCCTTGAAAAAAATGCAAAAATGCAAAAAGAACTCCAAAAAAGTGGTGGGTCGGATTGAAAATTTAATAACCCCACCGGAGTGTACATAGTCAAATGAAGCAAAGCTTATGGTATCCATGTTACATCTCATGAAGCTTGCAGCGGGAGACTTAGCTACACTGGCTAGGCTTCCAAAACTCTATACTTCTTCCCCCTCTTCTTGAGCCGGTTGCACTTGAACTTAGAAGGGAATACCCCGCTTCTCGAGGAAAGAGTTGCTAGACCAAGGCATTAGAGTTACCAGGTTGAGGGAGGTTGTTTCTTTGTTACTTCTGAGGTGGGGAGCCAAATATCACTTACACTGCATGGAAAGACTCATGGTCATTAGAGTTTGTGTATGTAGACTTGTTCTGATCTGGCTTATTGAGGAGTCTTGCCCATAGATTGGTGGAACTTAGAGGCTGTTGAGTTTTAAGCTTAAGTCCAAATAAGGTTCCGACACATTAATAATCCAAAGATCTGATCAAGATCCATATCCCAATTTAATGAAGGAAAGTTTAATAATTCAACCTTGATCCATGTACATCCTCTTTTTCTTTTTCTTTCTTTCTTTTTCACTTCTTTTTCAAATAAGTGTTTGCTAAGGGACCAGCAAAGTTAAGTATAGGGGGGGGGTGATGAATACCCATTCATCACTCTTTATTCTTATATTTTAGCTACAAAAACCTTTGCAAATACATGTAGATATATGTAAATATCAATAATTAGCAAAAGCATGCATCTTGTAAAAACATATAATTAGCATGTTTTTGTGCAAAAATAAAAGAATAAAGATGAAAAAGAAAAAGAGGGAAATATTTAGAATAAATATTGAGCAACCTAACCCAAGGGAGGGCTCAGCATGGGCCTGACCGCATAAAAACCAAAGTAGAGGGAGATAGGAGCTCTAGTGTAAATATTTATGTAAATAAATAAAACTATATTTTCCTCAACCAAAAATATGCTTGTACATATTTTGTATATATTTAGAAACTCTTAAAAACAAAATAAAAATTTAAAAATCAAAAATGCAAAAATATCCCTCCACCATGTGCATAGACCATCATCCTTTATTTATTTAACTCTATAAATAAATGTATTTATTTTCAAAACTTTTTGTGAATATTCTATGGTATATTTTGTAAATAAAATAAATAAAAAGAACCACAACAAAAATCAAATAAAAATAACAAAAATTAAAATTACAAAAACATATTGTACATATGCCATGTACATAGTTGTATATATCTATTTATTTCACCTATGTGTATAAATAATAAATAATAAAATAAAAATATCATTTTATTCCTCATTTTATTCTATAAATAAATAAAATATAAAATAGGAATAAAATTGTACAAAAATAATAATTAAAAATTAAAAATAAAAAACCCTATATTGTACATATACCTATGTATAGCTATATATTGTAAATACCTTATTTTTATTTCTAAAAATTAATTAAAAATCACCAAAAAATAGAGAAAAATAAAATAAATATTTTTCATGTTTTAAGTTTTTATAAATTAAGTCATTTTCTAGGCTAAAATAAAGAAACAAAATCTCAATAAATGGCGGCTCCTGATTGGTCCACGGGGGTTTGTTGACCCCGGTCAACTTCCCCCGCGGACCTTCTTCTTTCGCGGATCAGCTGACCGACCCGATTTCTCGAAATTCCACACGCTCGATCCGACCGCCATCTCCTCTAACCCCGGGCTCCGATTGCACGCTGGACATCCAGGACCCTCGCCCGGGGTGGGTTTGGAGGATCCGAGCTCCGTGCCACCCGCCCGACCTCCTGCTTCTCGGATCTTCCACACTATATCATGTCGTCACCGGCGACCTAATTCACGCTATCTTTGGATTCCTGCTCGCCGCCAAGGAGCTCCTCCAGACCACCCGAGTGACAGGCGAGTGCTTTGGAGTGGAAGCGAGGCCCGAGTTGCAAGGAAACCATTGATCCGGTGGTTGACTCCGCCGTGCGCCGCCGCGAGCGCCCTGAGCCTCGGGGAACTCGACGGCCCCTTGAGGCAACGACCAGGAGCTTCATCGGCTCCAGCCCAATCGAATGCGTCCATCAGGTAGCGTAGTTAGCCAGTAGAATAGCGTAGCTTTAGATTCTTCGATTTCCGGTTGTTTAGCTCCGCCGCCTCCGCCCGCCGTCTCCGTCCAAGCACTCGACCATCCGACACCACCACCACCTTCGCCTGACTCCTATCCACCTTCTCCTCCCCTTCATTCCCCCTGGCTCGCCCCGGAGCAGGGTATCAGCTCTCCTCCATCCGCCGCTCGCCGGAGAGCCGTCGCATCGCACCACCAGTCACTTTCCGCCCGCTCTGACGGGTCGAGGCACTTTACCCTCGACCCAGCTTCGTTTCCGTGCAGGTGTCCAGGCCTATCGACCTCATCTGGAGGTCGGAACTTCAGAGCACAGCCGCTCCAGGTCATCCACGTCGCCGGAGCTCTCTGGAGCTCTTCGCCTCCATCGGAGCAGAGCATCGGGTGCGGGACTTCACGGCGAAGCTCCCCAGCCCCTCAGAGGCAGCAGACGAAGACCATCGTGCGCACGGAGAGCCGGCGAAAGTCGCCGGCGACCAGTTCTTGCAGCATCCTCGTCCGCCGTCAGATCGACCTTGGTGCTCCAGATTAGATCGTGTCCGTCCATCCTCGGAGCAGCATCCACCGCCAGATCTTACGAGAATCGATCTTCACCGTTGAGCCGCGAGGTTAAGCCACAACGTGTCTCAGCCATCCGATCGAGCACGTGGCTGCACCTCGCCCATCCGATCCGAGCCAGGAGTCCTTCGCAGCCCCACAACGTACCAGAGCCGTTGGATCTGCCACGTGGGAGCATTACAGCCATCGGATCGATTCGAGGGTCTCCTTTGGTGTGCGGCGCGTCAACTCAGCCGTTCGATCTGCCACGCGTCGCGCATCCGTCCCTCGACATTAATAAAAGGGTAAATTACCTTAGGCCCCCTCTTAGTTTCTGTTTTACGTGTCAGTCCTGTAAATATTTTAGGAGTTTTATTTACGTAGGGTTAATTGCACATTGGACTTCGTGCTCGTTAATATTTGCACTTATGCCCCTGTATGTGCGAGCCACGTGCTTCGTTACGTGTAGTTTTGGTTTAATTGCAACTATTATCCTTTAGTTCTGGTTACTTTATGATTGAATAGAAACTTTTTGGTAATTGCATATATGCCCCTGTGAACGTTTTATTTCCGCATGTGCGCCTTTTAGTGGGTTATTTGCATAACAGCCCCTGGACTCTTTGGTACGAGTTACCAAAAGGTCCTAGGACTTGTTTTTATTACCAAAAGGTCCCTGAGTGCCCCAGGCACGCGCCACGCGCGTGACTTGCTGGGAAAATTGCACCTGGACCCCCAGATCTTCGGGTATTTGCACTTAAGTCCCTATGCACAGTGCCCCCTTGTTATTTTTGAATAAAATATCAATTCATCTCCAAATTCGATAAAAATTTGACACATGGCTCTTGCCATGTTGTTGGATTTCTGAGAATTTTGGGGGACATTTCTGAGTTTATTTACTATTTTTAAAAATTCAAAAACATCTATTTTTAGCACTGTTTCACTTGAAAAATCACAAAAAAATATTAAAACCCCCCTAAAAATTCTATAAAAATTAGATACTGTTTCTTGTGTGTTGCTTGATTTTCTAGCCAATTTTGGCTATTTTTCATTGCTTAAAAACCCTAAAAATTCAAAAACACCTCAAAACTCATAAAAATCATATTAAATAATCTAAAAACCCAAAAACAATAATTTTGGTGCTCAAATTTTCCTTGTTTTCTCTAGTATACAGGAAAATTTCCAGGCCCTCTTGAGATCCTCAGATATTTTATCTTTGGATTTTGGACCTGGATGGACAGTACCTTGTCTTTTTAGTACTGTTTGATTTTTAGAAAATAAAATACACATCATAAAAATCCCAAAAATTCACCAAAAACATCAAAAAAACATAAAAAACATAAAAACATTTTTTCTTGAATTTTTGCTTGATTTTTGATGCTTTAAATAAATTGATAAAGTGTGATTGCTTTTAGTCTTTCTCATTTTCTTCACATATTAAAAATCAAAAAAAAATTTAAGAATAATTAAAAACCACTAAAAATGTTTTCCCTTTTTCTTTGATTCTTCGACTACTTCGTAGGCTTTTTAAGCCAATCCGTGCTCCTTGTGTTCGACCCTGGGTGCTATACCAGGTTAATATCATAGCAGGACCGCTTTGTTTCGATTTTACGTGTTTTTCGAGTGGTTCATTTTTCTTGATATACCTATCCTCTGAGATCCGGGTCGCAACGACCCTTGTCTTATTACCTTCACCCGGGTCTTCGAGATTTTTAGATTATCATTAGCCTGGATCATATATCTCCTTCTTGCGTGCCCATCTTTGTCTCGCAGATGGTGCATGCCTCTAAGAGTAATTTATCTTTGTCTATAGGTATTTCTTAAATATGAGCCTGCATCGACTTTTCCAAAGTTGCCACCAAATCGTAATCTTGAAACATAGAATTCTAACCTCTTTATCCGTGAGGTTCATGGTCTGGTTCTGGTATAGCATGTTGAGTAATTCCTTAAAGTTTGGTTCCATGTCACATAAGAGAAATATATCTCTAATTGTTTGACATTCATCGAAAAGGTGTGTATAGTTTTCTAGCCCATTATTACACAGGTAGCATCTGTTTACCCACGGTATTTTCCATCTTTCGAAAGAGTCTTGTGTTGTAATCTTATTATGTGCCATCATCCATATGAAATAGTAGGCTCTTGGTTTCAGAGGCCATTTTCTAAATAATGAGTATACTAATGACCTACTACCTCCGTCTGAAAGGAGGTAGTATAATTGTTTCGTTGTGGAGTTTCTTTTGTCCGGAGAGATGGTGGGGAATATTGTTTTGTTTGTTTCGTCCCTGTGTAGATGGTGGAATACATTTGTCAGTGACTCCTTCAATCTAAGTCCTTCATGCGAGAGTGTTAAATGTAGTTTATTTTGTAGGGCTTTAAACCAGTTGAATCTTGCTAGTCACGAGTTTAGTCCCTTCTTCACAGATACGAAGCGATTCTTGATATATGGCATGATGAGCGGATAAGACTGTTCCAGTGTTGGGGAGCCTCCTAATTGGTCTTTCCACAACGGTGAGAGAGTCCCATCCCCGAGTTTTTATGAATCACAGGTAGTAGTGATTTAAGTCCTTATAGAAACTAATGCAACAGATGATAACAATTCAAAAGAGTTGTAGTATAAGAGTCTCAAGAATATGAGGGAGGACATGTGCACCTTCATCACGAGGAATCTTCTTTCGAACGTGAAGAAAAAAGATAGAGTTACGCGTTCTTTGCTTAAGCGAAAAGCAAGAGAGGGTCACATTCATAGATAAGTGGCCTTCAGAAGGCACAAGTACACTGGAGCATTGGGTTCGATCCGGCCCAATTCGAGAAATTCCGACCCGAGCCCATCAATTTTCTGTGGGCTTTGGGCCGGGTCGAGGCCCGCTTTTTTCAACAAACTGAGCACCCGGGCCCGACCCAAAGCCTGCGGGATTGGGCTCGGATTCGGGTCAGGCTCAACCCACACTTATTTTGATTCCATGAAGTTGAACTTTAATTCCAGTTTATTTTTATGGATATAATTCATCCATAACACATGAATATTGGATGTATTGTTACGACATAATATTACTATTGATGGATGGAGGAAATATTGGATGTATTTTGCCTATAAATCTCTGTCCTCAAATTTAGTTCTAATATGATTTTTTGAAATATGAGGGCTCGGGCCCAGCCCATTTGTAGTTCGGATTCGGGCCCGGCCCGAGCATAATATTTTTCAAAAATGAGGACCCAGGTCCGACCCACTTGTACATCAAGTTCGGGCCGAGTTCGGACTTTTGCGGGTCAGGTCAGGATCGGATCCGGGCCGGCCCGACCCAATGCTCCACCCTAGGTGAAGCTGTGAACACCGCTTCTGATGTGATCGACTTTTTTTCACATTCTATTTTGGATGGAGAGGTCTTCAATAGAGTCCGGTATGAAATAGCTATTGTTACATTTGAACATTTATGCGTATATTGACTACAGTGCGATTATTCAAGTGCATGAATTCAAGACCATTCAATGGACATATTTACTTCGGCTACATGTTGTATAACCCTATGGGCCATTCGGTTCGGGAATAAGCAGGAATAAGGATGGGGAATAAGGAGAATAAGGGTATATTCTTTGTTCGGCTGTAGAATAGGAATAAGGAGAATAAGGTGAAATAAAGGTAGATAAGGTGAGATAAAGATAGGAATAAGAGTGAAATAAGATGGAATAATGAAGAATAATTGTACCACGGGAAATCGTGTCGGAAGGGGAATAGCCCCTTATTCCGGGGCCTATTCTCCAAACGAGGCCGGAAGAAGCTTTTAACAAGCTGATACATAGTATTTATCGAGGATTCAACAACCGTCGTTCTAGATAAAGTTCACGAGGAAATCCCTGATCCTGAAGAAGAAGATGATGATGAACTAGCATATGCTTCTTCAAACAATTAAAAGAAAGTTCCAATCTAGTGGCACTATAAGAATGAATCCAGTTGCAAGTTTAATCTAATCTGATCATAGGAATTAAACTAAATCACTTTATTCCAAATAAAGGCAATAAAAATATCATATAATACCACTTTAAATCCGTAGATGGTACAACTTAGTACATGAGGGTGGACTTTATTTCATACATGTGCATAGAAGCACTCGACAACCACCATATCCACATTACATGCATTTTCTTGATCTCAAAGAGCTCTCATCAAGCTTAAGGACGACCTCCATAGCCACCACCGCGGCCGCCCCCAAGAGCCGGTCCACGGCCGCCATATACGTACCCCCCTCCTCCGCCACCGCCTCCATTCCTGCCACCTCCCGATCCAGCTCCAGATCCCCAGCCACCGCGGTACCAGGGGCTCGAGACTTCACCACCTCCACCTACTCCTCCTCCGCCAAAGTCTCCATATCCACCGCCGCTTCCACCGTTTTGGAGGAGAACTCGAGCCGCGGAGACCGCGCTCAGGCTAAGTAGCACGAGGAAGATGGAGATAGCTAGCACCTTACCCATTGCAGCCATTATTGGAGTTCCAAAGATGCCTTTGATGGGATGAATTGAGAATGTTATCAGATGGTCCATTTATAATGCAGCTCGAATTTGTTTTCAATTTGGTGATGTTATTTTCATTGTTTTTTAGGGATTTTTACACCCATAATCCTGAGTAATTCCACAATAACAATCATAACCCTGCATAATCGTGAATTACACAACAAACCTCAAATAGTCACTCCATCTTACACCCATAACCCTCCGTTATTTTTTCTGTTAACTTAACCATTGGGTTAATTTAACCAATGGTCTATTCAACTGCTTTTAAAAAAATAAAATTAAAAAGTAACATTTTCAGTTAGGAGACGGTTGTGGCGGGGTTTCCAAACAGGAGGAACTTGCAGGCGTGCGGAGGCGCTTCCAGCCAGGAAGCAGCGGGGCTCGCAAGCACGGGGTGTGAGGGCTTCCGGGCAGGAGATGGTGGTGACTCGCAGGGAGGAGCGAGGCTTGCAGGCACTCACGCGTGGGGGTGTTGGGGAGGTCAACTTCCACAGAGGACGGGTGGCCAGGGGGTCGTTGGAGGTCGACTTCCAACAGCTCGACGGGGCAGGGGGGGATGGAGTGGGGGTGGTCGGGGCCTGCCTAGGAGGAGGCGGGGGTCTGGAATGCGCTGGAGGGGTGGACGCGGGGTCGGCGAAGGTCTAGGTCGGGGTTGGGGGGGGGGGTTAACTCGGAGGTTATGGGTGAAAGAGTTAAGACTTTTGAGGGTTCTTGATGTAATTCACGATTACGCAAGGTTATGATTGTAATTGCTGAATTACTCAGAATTTTAGGTGTAAAAATCCCTTTTTATTACGTGAATTTGCTGTTGATTTTTGGCTATGCTAATTTTACGACCCCCATTAGATATCTCTCGGAGTGTTTTGGGATGTTTTCGTTTAAATTTAATTATGAGAGTCTGAGACCGTTTCTAATTAAAAGCAAAAATCTTAGTCTGACATATATTTTAGTATTTGATGTTTTTTTTAATGCTCCCTGACGAATGCAAAAAACATGGATGGCATGTCGATCTTCAAGATATGTTTGAATGAGTGATGAGTTTGAATCGGAACAAGGACTTTATTTGGTTAGTACGGATCACGTTGTTCTTAATAAATATATAAATATAAACTTTGCTGGATCCAATTACTTTTTTAATGCAACCATATATTGTAGAAATCTCATCCGAAGCGGATGATAAAGACTGCATGAAAAAGAATATGAATATAATCGTATACGATCCGTTGTTGTATTCGTTTTATACATATTTTGACATTCGTATTCGTTTTAAAATAAATGTGGACATGAATATCATTTTGACATTCGCTAATATTCGCATTCGTATTCGTACATTCGTTTTCATACGTAAGTATAGTTATATATTTATTTATAACTGTGCATAACAACATCTTATGATTGAATTCATCATTGTTGATATAATTGTTATGAAATTAATATATATGGTAAACCTATTTTATGTGTGAACCATTTGAAATATGTATATTTTAGTTTATCAAAAAAACTCTATTATTATTTGTATCTGATTCGTATTCGTTTTACATTCGTATGTATTTTTAAGGATATAATAACTCATTTTTTTTACATCCGTCAGTATTCGTATCCGTATTCGTATTTGTATTTTAAAATAGACAGAGGCACTAAAAAAGGTTGATATTCTTTTATAAGAATATAAAACAGGCCCATTCGGGCCCAGTTTGGTCCAGATCGAGCCCAGTAATCGTAACGTGCTAGTGGGTTGGAGGATCAAGCGCGAACCTGACCCACATAAGTGACGCGTCGGACCTGGGTTGGTCTGGCCCTCCGTTTTATCTAAATACCAGTTTAAATTAATCATAATCAAATTAAGACTTTCCTAATCAATACAATAAGTAGGGTAAGAATTAGTTATTCACGAATTACGTACCTAAAAGAAAATATATACACATAATAAAGGAAGCAATAAGTCCTTAGAATTAGACGCACATTGTCCGTAATCTTGTGAATACACGACGATCTAATGTAATGTAGTCTAATTTTGTTCTTTCAACGTAGGAAATTCTAACCCATGGGTGATTAATATTCAACTCAACTTCTTTGTTTTTACGGATCCTAAAGGTAAATGAGCTAGTGCTTAGGTTAATAAATCTTAAGGCAGGCCGCGATACTAGGCACTCGAGCCAGCCCAAAATCCGTACCGAGCTAAAATCGAGCCCCGAGCCTGCCCGCTCGAGTTTTGGGCTCGAGCTTTGACCGTATTATATCGATCGGGCTTCAGGCACAACTATCCTAGCCCTGAAGCCCGACAAGCGGAGACCTCTAGTATATTGAAAATATCTGTTGGACTACATATCTATTTTGAAATATATATTGGATTATAAACAAGTCGGGAGCATTAAGGCATAAAAAAAGAAAAGAAAAGAAAAGAAAATGCCACCTTTAACTTGAGCTCCATCATAACAACCTAATTGAGTTTACGCAAGTAGTGAATGTGGTCGATGGCAACAACTTGTACCAATCTTCTGCATCTGAATGTTGCCATCTATGGCCACCTTTCGAATAAAGCATTTTCTTCATGCATTATTTTTTTTTCTAAAATAAGAAAAATGTTTACTTCTAAACAGGTGATAAGCGAGCAATAAACTGTGTTGCTAGTCCTTTTTTGAATTGCAAAGCCAATCTTTCTAAACACTACATCCATAAACATAGAATACATCATCACATTATTGCTCATTACTTTTTGAATCCTCTTCAATAGCTCGACAACTTCAGGTGCTAAGAAACCAAAAGTATCCAAACCAAACATGATGAAGGTATGTTGATTCTCCATGCATGCTTTGTCATGCTTCATCACTTTTGCTGAAACAGCTTTAAGGACAACATGCCATGCTGTGAAGGTTTCACTCTTCAACCCCATCAGCAGAGAAACTCCTGTCAGATCTATACAAGTATGTTTTCTTCCAACCCATCCAAAAATCAACATAGCAGCAGGTCAAAGCGTGGATCTTCCCTCCTACGGATCAATTAAAAAGTTCACATGCACCTCTTTTTTAGCAGCAATACCAACACGTCTGAGTACATCAAGTAAAATATCTCTAACAAGATCATGTATGTATTTAAAACCCGTAAGCTCTCTGCAATGAATTGCATGATCTCCAAAATTGTCTAAGCATACCTTGTGGCAGAATGGACATATCTCATCAACCGGAAATAATGGAATCATGAGACGATATCTAAGTATACTATGGTACTCCAGCAGTGACATGTGCAGCCTAAGTCCGGGTATAGGAAAAGCAAGGAGAAAATCTTGGACATGATCGGCTTGAAGACATCGAAAAACTGCCTTTTGTCTAACGGACATGTTAAATACCATCTCTATATCCTCAATTATTTTACTAAAAATAACAGTAGACAGAACATTTTGAGTCTTCGAGGGGACGGTGTCCTTTCTAAAGAAACAACTGAGATTTCTCTGTAATTTCGCTTTGTCATCTCTTGATGCATATGATCTTTAGTCAAGTGGATGTGATCACCATAACACTAATAAGATTTACATACCTTTTATTTGCTCAAAGGACTAAATGGTAAAAAAGTGGACCGAAATAATACGTGATCAATCCCAAGCATGTTGAGCGATAATAAGGCTCCATTGATATCATGTCTAACATTCACTGTTATGATTTTCGTACTCTCATGCAACCATGCTACACTGACGCGACTTGCCAATGCGTGATGTGTATATGAAACATTAGGCCCCCCAAATGAGATCCAATCTCTTTCTGTTCCTCTTTATAACTAAATTCAACTGGTTTGATTGCAAAATATGTTATGAGTTAGAGATGCTGGTCCTTCATACATCGGTTATACAAAATATTTAAGTTCCTATCTTTACTTCTTATTTTAGCCTGGTGATAATAGCTTAGGTATGATTATTTTGTTTAAGTACAATAAGCAATCTTAGCGTGCTATTCCAAAGTTTTGAGGCATTAAAAGGATATAAAAAACTATAAGCCATACCCAATTTAATATGCATATATATATATATATATATGTATGTATAATCCTTTTAATTAAATACTAAATATTGAATATAAAAAGAGTAAAAAATATTAGTCATAAAATATAGTAGGAAAGATCAAATGTTTTAAATTGTTATTCTAAATCTTCACCCACACATTTATTTTCAAGTTTGCACATTTCTTACACTGCCTTTTTCATTCTCCCTTTCATTATCTACCGACGATCTTAAAAACATACAGTAGATTATGGTGGCCTTTCTCCTAGCACATGAAAATGATGGTTTTGCTACTTCGAGTTCCTCCTTAACATTTCCCAAGATTCTAAATTTATTTAGATATATCTCCTTTACTTTTTTGTTGTTTTGATTTTCCTTACATGACAATCCATGAGATTATTATTATCAAGGCGTCATTTATAACTATATGAGTAATATACAATTTCTCCTCATGATAATGTCAGTTCTTTTTGAAATATAATACTAATCGATGATTATTTAGTAGCAAAGTAGAAGGAAAAATTGATGGAATACCATAATTAGTTATATGATTTTTAGTCGACAGTACGTGGATGAATTACGATAATTATTGCGAATTTAAAGAAAACAAACAATAGAAAATATCCGTCGTTATATGCATTAAACTTTGGAAGATATTAGGATATGATGGTGACTATAAATTACTTTGTCATAAGTTAATTTTATTTCGGTAACTCCTAAGTTTAGTTTGGGAGGATCGATCTTAGGATAACTGTAACGTTCCGGGCTTAGGTTCTCGGTCCGTTATCGAGGAAAACTGACCCTGACAACTTGTTGGGTTCGGGTCCAAATGGACCCGTTAACAACCACCCAAAATGCTTAAGCTCAAGTTGACAAGTAGTAATCCCATTACTTATAAACCACACCCAAACTTCGTGAGTTTTAGGTATGGCACTATGTTTTGAGGTATGGGTGTTACAACCTCCCCTACTTATATTCGCAACGTCCTCGTTGCGACATGGCCCATTCACTTATTCCCAGTGACGGTGGCGGTTGCACGCTCCCGGCTTATTTCCCTTCGGGTAGCCCTTTCCACTATCAGAGGGAATCCGCTCTGATACCATTTGTAACGTCCCGGGCTTAGGTCCCCGATCCGTTATCGAGGAAAACTGACCCTGACAACTTGTTGGGTTCGGGCCCAAATGAACCCGTTGACAACCACCCAAAATACTTAAGTCTAAGTTGACAAGTAGTAATCTCATCACTTATAAACTACACCCAAACTTCGTGAGTTTTAGGTATGACACTATATTTTGAGGTATGTGTGTTACAATAACTTTTGCATCTTCGATGAGATTTTGCGAGAAATCAACTGACTGTACGATTAACCAGCCACAATTAGTTGGCGTGGACTTGAATTAAGAAAGGTTGCGATACATGTTTCATATATATATATATATATATATATATATATATATAGGGTAAAATGTGTATGCCCCCTAGGGGAGCTAACTTAGCTCCCCCACGCTTTTTTCACAAAATTTTTTATTTTTTTTGAAATCTAAAACCGTGTAAATTCATTATTAAATCCATATATTATGTCATTCAAATTTCATGCGAAATAGAGACTCGTACGACCTCCATCCAAACGGGGTCGATTTAAAAAATCCTGTTACCGTTAAAAAAATGATTGTCTGGATGGAGGCCGTAAGAGTCTCTGTTTCACACGAAATTTTTATAACATAATATAGGAATATAGTGATGAATATTCACGGAAAAAAATTTAAAAAAAAATAAAAATTTTGAAGAAAATGGGGTGGGGGGAGCTAAGTTAGCTCCCCCTAGGGGGCAGCCCCATTTTCCTCATATATATATATATATATATATATATATATATGGGGCTGCCCCCAGGGAGTAGCCAACTTGGCTACTCCCACCCCTATTTTCTCCTCATTTTTTTATTTTTTTGGAAAATAAAAATTTGTATATTCATCATTATATCCCTCTCACATTCTATTAAAATTTCGTCAGAAACAGAGACTCCTACGGCCTCCATCCAAACATGGTCGATTTAAAAAATCCTACGACCGTTAAAAAAATGACGTCTGGATGGAGGGCTTAGGAGTCTCTGTTTCTGTCGAAATTTTAAAAGAATGTGAGAGGGATATAATGATGAATATACAAATTTTTATTTTCCAAAAAAATAAAAAATGAGGGAAAAATAGGGGTGGGGGTAGCCAAGTTGGCTACTCCCTGGAGCAGCCCCATTTTACCCTATATATATATATATTTGCTGCAAAATTTTCTGATAATTATGCACATCAATTCGCATAATCGTGGCAAGTAAATTAATATGTTCCTTTTGGCAACAACTGGAAAACCTTCTTAATAATGCCTATATGTATAGTGTCAAGGGATAAGTCCACGCTAAAAATAACACGAGAAATAGGTATATCTCATGCACTGAAAGTCAACGCGTGCAAGTGGATGATTAGAATGCTTACGTATATTGATTGCTCGAAACAGACAGATTGAGGCAACCTAACCCAATAACATGTTCCATATTTTCCTGGCATTTTCCAAATATAATCGATCAGCTAATAAATGTGATCATGCAGTCGAACTAACTAAACTCAACGGTTGAATTCGAACTGAACGGAGAAATCAAAATAATCCATTGCCAAAGAATGTTCTTATCATCTTCCAAGTACTTTGTTACAAAGCGCATCAAACAACCAAATAAACCGATAACACACGAGAACTAGTACATATTTATCGATGGGGGACTAGCTCGCCGGATCGATCGCAGGGACGTCCTCCGTAGTAACGACCAGATCCACCGCCACCACCACCACCACCGCCTCCGCCTTGACCATAACCTCCGTAGGAGCCGCCAGCCCCACCACCTCCGCCTTGACCATAACCACTACCAGAACCGAATCCAGAGCCAGAACCAGAGCCTTGCCCACCGCCTAGAGCAGGCCCAGGTCCACCGTACACATGTCCTCCTCCGCCACCACCGCCTCCCTTGGAACCAAATCCATACCCACTCCCCGAACCCCAACCGCCCTGGTACCAGGGGGTTGAGATTTGACCACCTCCGCCGCCACCCCCACCACCCCACTCTCCCGACCCGCCACCGCTCCCCGACTGTAGGAGGAGCCTGGCTGCGGAGGCAGAGCCAAAACCGAGGAGGAGGAAGAAGGAGATGGCTACGAGCTTTTGCATCTCGAAGGGCAAACGATCAAATTCGATTGGTGGGAAGTCGATTTGGTGGCTTGTTTGCATTGTCAATGAGGATTGCAATCTATATATATACACACACATGCTCTCTCTCCCCCGTAGGGAAATATGAACGGGAGCTTCTTGAGTTGAAATACTTTGAAACATTCGGATGCTTGTCCTTTTGGACGCAGCCTTTTTTTTTGCGTTGTTTCCGTTGTTGAACGGAACGAGTCGGTCAATTTTAATGCGTGTTCCAAATCTACTACTACGGCAAAAGAGGCTGCCTATGTCAACCTTCTGCAAAGCTAAATAGAGTTGCACATATGCCCTCCTCGAACGTTTTATTGCGTCTGTATCCAATTCATCCGGAACTAGGGGTGTGCATGGAGCGGTTACCCGACCCGTTCAGCCATGATCCGCCCCGTTCCGTTAATATCGGATGACACGGATACCCGAATTATTTGGATAGGTCTTGATTACCCACGAGTATCTGCGGATCAACACAAAAATCTGCACTCATAAAATAAGGTCCAAACTCATGTCACATTATGATACTGTAATAAGAATCTTCACCTGGTTTATGGCCCTTATTGACTATAACAATGTTGATTCATGTTAATTAGACTTTTTAATTTTCAGGAATCTCGCACCTAGGAAGGAAATCGATATTAAGATTCCAACTGCATACTCAAACATAAAGATCGGCAATATAAATTTGCAAAACGTGATAAAAAATTGATCCACGCTTTTGGATTCTGAAATAAGCACTTTCCAGTAGGCTTCTTATGGCCAGCAGTTATATTGATTCCCAAAAGTTTTACTTCTAACTTGATATTCATTTTTCAATATTCTTCATGCAGAATATCTTGAAATACAAAAGCATATAGGACAACCTGTGTGAGCCTTTTGTTTATGCAAAATCAAAGCTTTACCGAATGCTACATATACCAAATATCTGTTAAATATTATTCAATGGAAATCACATGATCTTATTGCATATATTCTTTTGTGCTGAATTCCTTCCGGTCCAGTGTTCTACTGCCATACTTGCTAAAATGAATATAGGACAATTCACAAGTACTATACAAAACCTGCAACTATCTTTGCGCGTGACATTGAAAACCAACGTTATAAAAATATTAAAGTGTAATTACATACTAGTATTGTGATTTAATATTTGGTCGTTTGTTTGATTTGCAGGATGGGATCTCACAAACATATCATACACATACCCCTCTCGTAAAAACCCCTCCGTGTTCCCAAACACCTCCGTTTCTTCTTCCTTTCTTCCAGTACTCTACGAGAGGGTTCTGAAATAATGGTGAAGGATTGAATTAGTGGAACTTGTGGGTCTAACCTCAAATCACCTTACGTATAAGGAGGATGGAGTTATTGGCACCTCCATCCAGGAACTCTTTGTCATGCCACTCCTGTTTGCAAAACTTATACAAATGTCTAAACCGCAACTTATTTTAATAACAAAAGTCCATCCCTAACGCCAAACAACCTAATTAAAAATCTCGAGATCAAAATCCAATACACTAATTCACTAAAAAAGACAAGAAAACATAGAAAATTATAAAATCTGGAGTGTCTCAAAGAAATCCCCTTAAATCTCATCACAAAATTTTACCGCGAGAAGGTGTGCTGATCGGAAGATGTATCAACAAGAGAAATTATAGACAAAAACAAAGCATAGAAAATCGATCGAACATGAATCAATAATTTTGGGAAGATGTGGAGGAGTGCACCGCAACGGCAAGAGGATTCGATGGGCGAAGAGGTGGTGGCGAGGGTTTCGCGATAGTGGAGGCAGCAAGGGAATGGAGGAGCAATGCAGGTGGCGGAGAGGGTTTTGGACCGATGCCAATCGGGTTAGTACCTTGAATTCAATGGCATTCACGGGTCGCCCCGTGGTTAACCGATGTTGACCGGGTTGGTGCCCCGAATTTGACGGGTTACACAACAACGGCTATCCGACCCGTAATGATATATTGGATATAGATGGTTTAGGGTCATTTCACATGGATTGGGTCGGGTATCCGTTCAACCCAAAAAACCATGCACACCCCTATCCAGAACTCCTATATTGTGTTGCTTGGGGTTCTGGCAGTTAAAAATATAGCTGTTGTTTTTATGGTACTGTGCTAGATTTTGTTTTGTTCAATATTTCATGAAACTATTATGCTTATAATGACATTGGGAAAATCCACCGAAACTTAACATGATTATTTAATATTTTAGCGGGAGCTTCCAACTCCACACCTCCATGGAGATCAAGCGTCCTTGATCTTTATGGACCCTGCCACAAAAGAGAAATATTAGAAAACAGAGATGAAACTAATCACAGAAATGATGTAAAAATAATGCATGTAATGTAAGAAAGACCTGCAAATCTTGAAAATATTCAACACCAAAAATAAATCAAAAATAAATAAATAAATAAATAAAAGTGAGCAGTGAATGCGAAATCCGCCTCTTTAATAGTTGATAATTTATAGTATAGGAGGCGAAAAACGGTCAATCAAAAAGCACAATCCTTTGAATGTTGTGGAGTATTTTTACTTGGCAAGTCTACCAAGATCGAACACAGGGACATGAGATACTCTATCTATTTATCAAATTTCTATCAATTTAGAGCATGCGTGAATTATTTCTCAATTACAGGTCTCCATGCAAAAATGCAGGATGTATTGCGGTCTTTATGCAGATTACATTGCAATAAATTGATGCATGCATTTTTAGTTGATTTTCTGATGCTATTTAGAATGATGCATGAGAGTAATGCAAAACGTGCATTAGTTAATTACAAATATGCCTGAAAAGGTCACTTATATTGAGCAACAGATGATGGATTGAAATCAGGGTCGAATTGAGCATAACACTATGAGCAAACATCTATTTATGACAAGGTAATTGAACAAGAGGCATCATCTTAAAATAAAATTCACTTCATTTAAAATAGTGTCAGATGAGAAAATTACGCCATGATATAGATGAAGAAACAAGGATCGAAATGACACTAAAATCATGCAATTTAGATCTATGATGCTCAAGATATGAAGAAAACAATACAAGGGCATAAATGTAAAAATACAAGAAATAAAAAGATATATATTACAAATAGGTCCCTGGAGGGACGTATTTGCAATTAGCAAAAACCGCCTGGACCTCATTATAATTTTTCCATAGTCAAAGGGTATTTCACAATTTCCAAAAGTTGTGAGGGCATCCCAGAAAAATATCCAGGTGCGCACGTGAAGCACGTGCATGGGGACCAAAGTGCAAATACCAAAAGTATCGAGGGTCTTCATGTAAATTGCCAAGGCCCTTACGTGCGCGAGGGCTTAGGCTCGGGAGGCACCGTCGGTTCGAGATACGTGGCATGTGATGGCGGCTTGGAGGGACGTTCGGTAAACCCAAGCATGTAGGTGCGGCAGGAGGCTCGGGTCGCTACGTGGCTACATCTGGTCCATCCGATCTAGATGATCGGACGACACTTGTATCTTCTTGCTCCTCCGCAGGCCACTGGAGACGGCGGGGCTCCGGCGACCTGTTATTTGCTCCTCCGCGCACCAACGACTCGCCTGATGGTCGAGGAGAGATCGTGAGGGGCTCGCGAATATGCTGGAGTCGTGGCGAGGATTCATTGACGTTTGGAGGAGCAAGGTGGAGGGGCGTCGTCGGAGATGAAGCTGAGATCAGCAAAGGGATACGAGCTCCGTCCATTGAAGCTTTGAGCGCCTGCATTGGTTAGTGTATAGCCAAAGCGTGATGTGCGTGAGTGAATGGGGGATGTGGGGTGTCGGGAGGTGGTGGCCCACGGTCTTCTTCTCCAGTGAGGTAAAGAAAAAGGGGGTCTGAGCGTAGGAGGTTCTGGAGAAGAGGAGGGTGGGTCGGCATGGATGGGGGTGGTATGGAGGATGTGTTAGGTCGCTCAATGGAGGATGAAAGTGATCAGAGGTAATGAGATAAATAAGAGAAAATCAAAGAAACGAAGGGAGGAGAGGTGTCTCATAAGAGGGGAATACATTGGAGAAGGGCTTGTGCTGGGTTTCGAGGAAGCCCGGGGTCGTCGTCCGGTCTAGCCATCCATGCTAGAGAGCTCAAGCTACCGTCAGAGATGACGGAGCAAGCATGGCGGAGCGCCATGGATCTCACCGGGGCTGAGGTCGTTATTGCCTTGATGTATGGCCCCTTCGTTGTCACCGGAGGGTCGGAGGCTGGGTCGAAGCCCCTTGGGATGGTGGATACCGGTGGCGATGGCGGAAGGAGGGGTTTTATAGGGGACGGATCGACGACAGTTTTGGGTGATGGAGGCATTTTTGAATAGGCGACTTGAAGGCTGGGAGTCATGGCGAGGGTCGATGGGGTTACGCAACGAAAGAGGGAGGAATGAACTTTCTGGAGGTGGAATTATGGCATGAAGTTAGTGAATGATGAACGTTCCATAATAAGAAGGGTGAGGTTGTCTTGCGAGTCGTAACGCCTGGAGGAGGAGGTGCATGAGGAAGAAGATGATGTGGGGTCGTTGGATCAATTCGATCCAATGGCCCAATGAATGGGTAGATGGAGGGCTAAAATCTGTTCAGATTTGAACTTGTGGCTCAGATTTGGTTGGGGGCGAGTGGTTATGATAATGATATGGGCATACATGAAAATTTATGTTAAGGCTAAGGGCATGTGTGCAATTATACTAATGATATGGGCATACATGCAAATTTACATTAAGCTAAGGTCAGGTGTGCAATTATGTTAATTATATGGGCATACATGCAAATTATGTTAAGGTTATAGGCATGTATGCAATTATATTAATGATATGGGCATATGTGCAATTATGTTAAGGATACGGGCATACGTGCAACGCAAGTTAATATTAAGGGCGTATGTGCAATTTAAGATAATATTAATGGTATATGTGTACTTATGTTAACATTATGGACGTACATGCAAATATGGCAAAACTAAAAGGTATGTACGCAAGTATGATATGCAATGCATGGATATGAAAGAAATATACTTCATATACATCACTAAGTTAATTAACGATATGTATGATGGTGGTTTATGTTTAGTCAAATAGTTTTTGCAATATGGCATTAATAAAGAACCAAATTTATAAGTCTTTATTTTTGGAATGATTACATTATGTTATGAATAGAATAGTTAGACGTGACTTGATTTTTACGCTAGTTGACTTGACCTCATCTCGGAACATACTGAGCGTTAAGCTCATAACATGTATTGTTACTATTTTCTGGGGACCGTGAAGATTAAGTTATCTACGTTTCAAGGGAGACTTCACCGTCTTCAAGAAGTAGAATCGGTAAGAGACTATTATTGGGTCGGTTTGGAAGGATGTCATTATGTCCACTGGAATAAGGAAATCGTATATGTGATTCATCTAGTTTATTTAAGGAAGGACTCATGTCCTTATTAATAGTATGGAAAGGAAGTTTTTTAAGTCCATTCTTTAGTGCTCTTATGTTATGATTAATGCTATGAGTAACGAATCTCGAGATGTCCGTTAGATTTCTCGCTTATGCATCATTCTCGGACGATTGTGTTCGTTACAAGTGGTATCAGAGCAGGAGTTCCTCTGGGCATGAGATATCCTACCAAATCAAACTTGTATTCATTAGGTTAGAAAATATAAGTATTCGACCGAACATTTCACACTTCATCATTGCAAATGACCCCTCATTGTGGGAATGAGGCGAGCGGAGACCACAAGTCTTCATCGACCCATGAGATGGCTATGGACATGTAATAGCTGATAGCCACAGAGTGTACAGTTTTTTAGCTAACTTAATTAGTGCAAAACCCTCTATGGTACAACTTGTGGATTTGGAGGTTGTACAAGATTTTCCGATATTTTTCAGACAACTTTCCAAGTCTTATGTCTAGAAGAGAGATTGATTTCCTATCGATGTACTATCGAGTACTACAACCATATTTACTGAGTTGGATGAGCTGAAAAAACAATCGCAAGAGCAATTAGATAAAGGGTTCTTGAGACCGACTATTTCCCCCTTGGGGCGCTCATGTCTTATTCGTCAAAAAGGAAAGACAGATCCCTTAGGCTCTACATTGGTTATCGAGCTTTGAATAAAGTTACTATAAAAAATATGTACCTGCTATCTCGCATCAATGATCTATTCGATCAATAGCAGCAAGGAGCGGTCTTCTCCAAGATTAACCTGCGACTTGATTACATCAACATAGGATTAGGAATGAAGACATATCAAAGACAACATTTAGGACAAGATACAATCACTATGAATTCCTAGTTTTGACTTTTAGCCTCACAAATGTGCCTGTTGCATTTATGGAGTTGATGAATTGGGTATACATGGACAAGTTTGCGATTGTCTTTGTTGATGATATCTTAGTATATTCACAAGATATGGAACAACACCGAGTGCATCTCATATTAGTTCTTGAGTCATTGCAACAACACCAGCTTTATGCCAAATTCTCCAAGTGCGACTTTGTCTTCAGGAAGTTGCATTCCTTGGATATGTTGTGTCTAAGAAGGGTATTTCTGTAGACCCTACAAAGGTAGATGTGGTTTTAAATTGGAGTAAATCTAAAAATATCTCAGAAATCCGTAGTATTCTGGGATTAGCAGGGTATTACATGAGATTCATTCAGATTTTTTCCAAGATCCTCCTGCCATTGACTCGATCTTTGAGGAAGAATGTAAAGTTCGAATTATGATCAGAAAAGTACCAACAAAGCTTTCAAGAGTTAAAGCTAAGATTGGCGTCTGCTCATATGCTCATGCTACCATCCAGTAATGGTGGATTTGTCATCTACACTGACGCGTCAGACTTCTGTTTAGGATGTGTATTCATGCAACATGAAAAAGTTGTGGCTTACACATACCGGTAGTTGAAGGAAGCTGAAAGAAATTATCCGATGCATGATCTAGAGCTCACACTTGTAGTTTTTACCCTTGAAATTTGACGTAATTATCTTATATGGAGAGAAATTTGAGGTATTTATTGATCACAAAAGTCTCAAGTATAACTTCTCGCAGAAGGAACTGAATATGAGACAAAAAATGGTTGGAGTTTCTATCAGACTAAGATATTTTCATTGACTATCATCCAGGAAAGGTGAATGCAGTCGCTGATGCTCTTAGCAGGAAATATGAAGGGGAGCTCGCAAGTATGACATTGCAAAGGGAGATAATGAAAGACTTGGAAGAATGGAACCCATTTATTGAAAGGAAGACTAGAGTTATTATAACAAGAATAATGATCTACTCATCATTGGTAGAAAAGGTTATATTGTATCAAAAGAATGATAATGAACTTCAAAAATTGGCAATCGCTTCTCAGAAAGAAGGATCTGATTCTCTATTGGGTTGGATGGAGCATTGAGGTTCCTTAATAGATTGTGTTCTTAAATATTTCTCCTACCAATAGAGTAGTGTGATTTGGAAAAAAGAGGAAATTGAGTCCTAGATATGTAGGATCTTTTGAGATAATAAGGAAAGTTGATGGAGTAGCTTATCAGGCTTCTCTTCCACCACATTATTCCTACTGATCTAGCGAAAAATCCCAAGCAACTAAGGATGAAGAAATAACACAGGTCGTTGTGACCTTAGTCGCTCAAGAGATCAATCGGTCAATTAAGAAAATGTAAAGCAGACCACCAAAATCAAATCAAAATCAATCAAACACGATAGCGGTCCTGGCTATTAGATTAGCCTGGTATAGCGACCAGGGTCGGACTCAGGGAGCACGTGATGGCCTTGCGGCCTACGAAGTAGTCTTAAAAAGAAATAAAATAAAAGAAATGTATTTTTTGGTGGATTTTAATTTTTATAAATTTTTTTGGATTTTTATTTAATTAAGAAAATAAAGAAAACAAGGAAACAAGCCTACTCAAATAATTATTTAATGCATCAAAAATCAATTAAAAATTCAACTAAAAATGTTTTTGTGTATTTTATGTTTTCTACTATTTTTAGTGAATTTTTGGTATTTTTCTGATTTTTATTTCATTTTCTAAAAATAAAACAATACAAGAAAACAACAACAATGTCCAGCCGAGATTGAGGGAGTTAGATAAAATATCTAAAAATCCCTAAAAAGCTTGGAGGTAACTTTTCTATATAGAAGAAGGGACAAGGAAAATTTAGGCACTGAAATTATTGTTTTTGTATTTTTAAATTAATTATTAGAATTTTTATAGTGTTTTTAGTGTTTTGTAATTTTTATGAGTTTTATATAATGAAAAATGACCAAACTTGGTTAGAAAATCAAACAAGGCAAAAGACACAGTAGCTAATTTTTTTATAATTTTTAGATGAGTTTTAATATTTTTTGTGATTTTTCAAGTCAGACACAAAAGAAAAAGGTTGTTTTTGAATTTTTAAAAATATCAAATAAAAGCAAAAATGTCTCCAAAAATTCTAGAAAATTTTACAACATTGCAGGAGCCATGTATCCAATTTTCATTGAATTTGGAGCGAGTTTGCTATTTTATAAAAAATAAAAAATCAAGCCACAGTGCATAGGGACCTAACTGCAATTAGAGCGAAACCCTGGGCCCCCTGGAGAACAAGGCAAGAAAATCCGGGGCCAAAAGTGCAAAATGTCCCTCGGGCCACGCACGATACACGTGACTCAGGCCTGGGGGGACTTACTTGTCATTCTTATTTATGAAAATACAAATCATAACAAGCCAAAAATGCAGGGCCAATATTGCAAATACATGAAATATTCACGTGTCGACGCACGTGTCCATAACTGGCAGGGGTATAAATGCAAATCAAATAAACAGGAGGGTCCTCAGTGCAATATTTGCAAAAATAAAAGAACAAAACTATGTATTTACAGTACTAAATAGTAAAAGCAGAAACTAGAGGGGCATAAGAGCTATTTACCCCTTATTAAATGTCGACGGCTGCAGTGACGCCACGTAGCAGATCCAACGGTTGAGAATAAAGGTGCCTTTACCCAAGGAGCGCGGGCCTGATCGAACGGATGAGGGTCCACCACGTGGCAGATCGGACGGTCCACGTACGCTGTGGCGAAACCCTTGGTGAATCGACGACTGAGAAGACGACGCGTGGAGATCGGACGCCTCTTCACCTGATCGTGCGGCTCAGATCGGTCCTCAGAAGGATCGGACGGTGGCGAAGCTCCTCAAAGGGATGGCGGGGTTCTAATCTGGAGCGTGAGGATGATCTGACGGTTCACGAGGGTCCTGGAAGAACTGACGACCAGCGAGCTTCGCCAGCCCGATGCTCGAGCGTGGGGACTCCTCGACGGCTGCTGAAAGTCTGAGGAGATGCGTGGAAGCCTTCCGCGTCTGATGAGATGCTCCGATAAAGGCGGGGAGCCCTGGAGCGCTCCGACGGCGATGAAGACCTGGAGCTCCTGTGCCTGAGTTGCTGGCTTCCAGATGAGGCTCTACTGAAGATGAGACCTGCACAGTAAGAAAGATGGGTCGAGGGCAAATTGCCTCGACCCGTCAGAGCACGAGAACAGCGAAGGGTGCATCGTTATGGAGGCCCTTCGGCGAGCGGCGGAGGTGGAGGGCCGAGGTCCCTGCTCCAGGGCGAGCCAGGGGGAATGGGTAGGTGAAGAAGATGCGGACGAGGCTAGTGAAAGTGGTGGCGGTGTCGGATGGACTGATGGGTAGACGGAGACGAAGGGAGGAGGCGGCGGAGCTACTACTATCGGAATCGAAAAATCCTAATCTACGCTAAACGAAAGGCTAAGAAGACTACCTGGTGGAGGGATTCGACTGGGCTGAAGCTCGGGGAGCTTCTGGGTCATTGCCTACAAGGGGTCGTCGGCTCCCCGAGGCTGGGCGCGCTCGCGGCGGCGCACGGCGGCGGAGCCACCAGATCAAAGGCTTCCAGAGGTGCTCGAGCCTCACTTCCACTCCCGCGGGCGCAGCTGTCACTCAGGCTCACCAGAGGAGGTCCTTGGCTGCGAGTGGAAGGTCCAGAGATGCAGGAAAAGGTCGACGGAGGAGAAGCTATATATGCCTAGGGGTCCGAGAAGGAATGGATCGGGCGAGCTGCTCGCATCTCGGATCCCTCAGACCCACCCCGGGCGAGGATCTGGGATGAACAAGGATCAATCGGGGCCCGGGGTTAGGGTATTTGGTTGTCGGATCGAGTGGGAAATAAACGGAGAAGTCGGGTCGGTCATCAGATCCGCAAGGGAAGAGGGTCCGCGGGGGAAGTTGACAGGGGTCAACAAACCCCCGTGGACCAATCAGAATCCACCAGGTCAAAATTATTTGATTATTTATTTTAAAATAGTAAATGATCGAATTAAGAAAAACTTAAAACATGAAAAATATTTATTTTATTTTTTTTTCTATTTTTTTATGATTTTTAATTAATTTTTCAAAATAAAAATAAGGTATTTACACTATAGTGCTATATATAGGTATATATACAATATAGGATTTTAATTTTTGATCTTTAATTTGTTATTTTTATACCTTTTTATCCCCATTTTATATTTTATTTATTTAAATTTATTTATATCATAAAATTAGGAATAAAAAGATATTTTTATTTTATTTTCATTATTTATATACAAGGGTGAAATAAATAGATATATACATCTATATACAAGGTATATTTACAATGTGATTTTCAGGTTTTTAATTTTGTGCTTTTTATTTTGTTTTTGTTGTTTTTATTTTATTTGTTTACATCATAAAAGATAGAATATTTACAAAATTTTTGGAATTTTAATTTATTTATTTATAAGGTGAAATAAATATGGATGTGGTTGTATGTACATGATGAATATACACAAGTGACTCTTTTTATTTTCTTTTTACTTTTTCTATTTTTGTTTTGATTTTTATAATTATAAATATATACAATATATACACATATGTACAAGACACTTTTATTCTATTTTTAGAGGAAAATATATTTATTTTATTTACTGGTATATTTACACACATGAGCCCCTATCTCCCTCTACTTTGACTTTTATGCGGTCAGGCCCATGTTGAGCCCTCCCTTGGGATTAGGTCGCTCAATATTTATTCTAAATATTTCTCTCTTTTTCTTTTTGTTCTTTATTCTTTTATTTTAGCACAAAAACATGCTAATTATTAGTTTTTACACAATGCATGCCTTTTGCTAATTATTTATATTTACACCTATCTACATGTATTTGCAAAGTTTTTGTAGCTAAAATATAAGAATAAAGAGTAATGAATGAGTATTCATCACCCCCCTATACTTAACTTTGCTAGTTCCTTAGCAAACACTTATTTGAAAAAGAATTGAAAAAGAAAGAAAGAAAAAGAAAAAGAGGAGAATGCTCTTGGATCAAGGTTGATTATTAAACTTGCCCTTATGAAATTGAATTATGGAGCTCGATCAGATCTTTGGATTATTAATGTGTCGGGACCTTATTTGGACTTAAGCTTAAAACTCAACAGCCTCTAAGTTCCACCAATCTATGGTCAAGACTCCTCAATAAACCATATCAGAACAAGTCTACATACACAAACTCTAATGACCATGAATCTTTCCATGCAGTGTAAGTGATATGTAGCTCCCCACCTCAGAAGTAACAAAGAAACAACCTCCCCCAACCTGGTAACTCTAATGCCTCGGTCTAGCAACTCTTTCCTCGAGAAGAGGGGTATTCCCTTCTAAGTTCAAGTGCAACCGGCTCAAGAAGAGGGAGAATAAGAGGTATAGAATTTTGGGAGCTCAACCGGTGTAGCTAAGTCTCCCGCTGCAAGCTTCATGAGATGTAACATGGATACCATAAGCTTTTGCTTTATTTGACTATATACACTCCGGTGGGGTTATTAAATTTTCAATCCGATCCACCACTTTTTTGGAGTTCTTTTTGCATTTTTTTTTCAAGTGCATCTGTACAACATATCTACATGGTGCAGCATATATACAAGAAATTTTCCTCTTGAGCCAGTAGACTATCCCTCTTTTGAAGCTTTATTGCAACCCACAGCTTCTGTCTTTAGACTTCATCACCACTAGACCAAGTTGAGACGCACTTCCTTCACTAGAAGAAGAAGAGAGGTTCCGCCTAGAAGTACTACCCTCATATGCTACCCCAAGCCAAAGGAAATTGCCTCCTCACCACCTCATCCGTGGAGAGCTATGTGTAAAGTGTTGGTGCAAGTCAAGACATTGTCTCTAAGAGTCATGCGTGTGTTGTTAAGTGCTCTACTTAGGCTCATCAAGATGACATATGCTCATAGCCTAGTGGACTCAAAGAATTAAGTCCTTATGGAGCTGAAAAGCCTTAACCCTAAGCCCTATAAGGTTCCTCTTAGAATTAGGTGGATTAAGATCTTAATCAAGCTCAATTTCCCAATTTAATTCCAGGCTTAGTTTAAATGTCAACTATCATCCATGAAAACTATATACATATATATACAAAGATGCTATTTACACATATTTACAATCGTGCAAAATTTTTGAAAAAATGTTTTGAAATCATGAATGGATGAATGTTGACGCATATTGAGTTATTGTACCTCTTCGTTATTTTCTTTTCTTGTTATGCTCTTTATGTAATTTACCCATAGGCTACTATCCTATATAAGAGAGCCTAGGGCTATGGAATAGATATCATCTCATTCTCTTTTCCCAACATGGTATCAGAGCGACGGTCCTAGACCGGAGTTCTCGAAACCCTAACCCTAACACCCCACCCGCCGGCCTTCTTCTCTCTCTCTCTCTCTCTCTCTCTCTCTCTCGATCGGCGTGCCCTCAACGCCGCCACCTCTACCGGACGCAGCCCCTGCGCAGCCCCTACAGCCCCTGCAGCCCCTCGCAGCCCCTGTGCAGCCCCTGCGCTGCCCTAGCACAGCCCCTGTGCAGCCCGTGCACAGCCATAGCGTGCCGCACGCGCAGCCCTAGCGTGCCGCACGCGCAGCCCTAGCGTGCCGCACACGCAGCACCTGCGTGCACAGCCCCCCTGCGCATCCTTGCGCGCTGTGCCCTGTTCCTGCGTGCATCAACCGTGCGCTAGCACAAGCCCCTGTGCGCCTCAGCCGTGCGTCAACGGTGCCTCCCTTGTGCGGCCTGTGCGCAACTTCTTTGTGCGTATAGGTCTTAGCACAAACTTCTTTATGGGGATAGTTGCTTGAAGTCTACACATGCAACTACCCCCATCCATGGTATTGTAGACAAAACATATCATTTGTCAGTCGTTCCAGTCTTTATTTTGCAATATGTCAGAGAGCAAGGCAGATATCCCATCTATTGGCGCATTCCATGGTCCTGCGCCTATTGTCAAGATGGATGGTACCAACTATGAACTGTGGGCAATGCAGTTCATGAGCATGATGAAGTCTACGGGTAAGAAGCATATTCTTACCGAATCAGAGCCTGCTGAGAAGACTGGAACCTATGCCTCCTGGGAGGCTGACGATGCATATGCCAAAGTCTGGCTATCTGGCACATTGGCAATTGAGATTGCCAATGATATTCTCCATCAACCCACAGCGAAGGATATGTGGGACATTCTGGCGGCCACATACTCTCAGGCCAAGAACGAGACAAAGATTCTGCAACTCCAGCATGATATCTTCACCATCAAGCAAAATGGTCGTCCACTACATTCTCTCTATACATCACTGAGAGGGATGTTTGAGAGGCTATATAGCTTCATGCCCTTGACAGCTACGCCCGAGCAGCAGAAGACATACAGGAATGCTACTATGGTGGGTGTGTTTCTCGCTGCACTTGATCCAGAGTATGAGGCAGCACGTTCTCAGATTTTAGCGGACTCGACTATTCCTCCCATGGAGGAAGCCTTTCACAGATTGAGCAGGATCACAGTGCCTTCACCTGCTGCTAGTCAGAATTCCTCAGCTATGGCGGCCAACAGAGGCCGCGGGTTTCATTACCAAGGCCGTGGGCGTACTCCTCGTGGAAGGGGTGGTCGTACTAGGCCAACCTGCACATATTGTCACCGAGTTGGGCACAATGAGGACACATGCTATTCAAAGCATGGATTCCCTGCATCTGCACGAGCCGCTGAGCAGATAGAGCCCCCATCTGCTGCTATCCTGGATCAACGATTTGATGATCTAGTTGCCCGCCTCAGGGGCATCATACCACCATCTGGCCCAGCAACGACTACAGAGAGTCATACTGATACTGCTGCCTCTGCCTCTACTTCTGCATCTACTAGTACTTCAGGTAGTACACTTGCACTCCACAGTAGTAGATCTCATATATTGCCATGGATCATGGACTCGGGCGCCACACATCATTTATGTGGCGACCAGAGCCTACTTACAGGATACACCCAGATTCCTCCAGGACGGACAGTAGTAATTGCTGATGGCACGCATTCCCCTATCACTGGTCAGGGGGAGATTAGATTGACACCCTCTATGCAGCTGAAGAATGTCCTACATACACCACATTTTTCTATGAATCTATTGTCAATTAGTCAGATTACGAAGGATCTCCACTGTCGAGCTATTTTTGATCCATCTTCTTTGATTTTTCAGGACATCCGTACGGGCAACGTGATTGGTCATGGCTATGAGCAAGGAGGCCTTTACCGTCTGAACCAGACCCCGTTTGCTGGAACCACATCCTCTCCTGCTGAACAAGTATCTCCTCTCCTGTGGCATCTGCGTTATGGTCATTTACCGCTCCAGAAGTTGCGTCTTGTCCTACCCTATAGTCTCTCTCACACACCTATCCAGTGTGAGGCGTGTCAGTTGGGAAAACATCACAGGTCGTCCTTTCCCAGCAGTCAAGGTCGGAGTAGTAACTCCAAGTTTGAGTTGTTTCATGTCGATGTCTGGGGTCCGAGTCGTGTTCCCGATCATCAGGGACATAGGTTTTATATTGTATTTGTGGATGACTATTCTAGAGCGTCATGGGTATTTCTAATGAAAAATAAGTCTGAAGCAGGAAATATTATTATTCACTTTCTAAATGAGATTCAGAATGTTTTTTCCACGTCTGTCAAAATTATGAGAAGTGACAATGCTTTGGAGTTGTGCACCAACAATCTAGATAACTACTACTCCTCGAAAGGAATCATACATCAAACTTCTTGTGCTCATACGTCTCAGCAAAATGGGGTTGCAGAAAGAAAACACCGTCACCTACTAGATGTCACAAGGTCACTTCTTATTCAGAGTCATGTTCCGTACTCATACTGGGGTGATGCAGTTCTTACTGCATGCTATCTTATCAATCGTATAACTTCATCCGTCTTGAATGAACAGATTCCTTTTTCACTTATTTATCCTGACAAGGATCTGTTCATTCTTACCCCTCGTGTGTTTGGGTCTGTCGCCTTTGTCCATCAGTTGTCACCTGGTTCTGACAAGCTCTCTCCTAGGGCTGTCAAGTGCGTCTTTGTGGGGTACTCCAGAACTCAAAAGGGGTACAAGTGTTTTGACCCTGTGCGTCGGCGGTATATGATCAGTGCAGATGTTACATTTTTTGAATCCATTATGTATTTTTCAGAAAAAGGGAACATGCAACCACCACCTATATCTCCTGATACCGTTTTCATGACACCAACAATCTCACCACCGTCACCACCGTCACCATCATCACCACCACCACCATCACCACCACCACCGCCATCAACCGTATCCCCGTTACCATTCCATTACACCCGCAGGCCGAATCAAGCTCATGGTCCTGACCAGTCAACTAGCTCGCCTATGGTATGTAATGAAAATATTAATGTTGATGGATCTGACGACATTTCTGAGCAGGATGCATTACAGGAGCCTGTTGATAGCACAGAGGATTTGGATGTTCCAATCGCTCTACGCAAGTCGAAGAGAAGTTGTGCCAAATACCCAATATCAGCAGCCATGTCTTTTGAACGGTTATCTGGACACTTCAAGACGTTTGCATTGGCACTTTCAGCTACAACTATTCCACGGAACCACCATGAGGCTTTGCAGGATTCTAGATGGCGGCTAGCAATGGAGGAAGAGATGGCGGCACTTCAGTCTAGAGGAACATGGAGTTTGGTTACTATACCTCCAGATGTCAACCTGGTGAGTTGCAAATGGGTGTTTACAATTAAACACAATGCAGATGGCTCCATTGACAGGTACAAGGCACGCCTAGTTGCACGGGGATTCACACAGACATATGGGGTAGATTACCTTGACACGTTCTCTCCTGTGGCGCGTCATTCTACTCTGCGGATCCTGCTATCAGTTGCAGTCACTCGAGAATGGCCACTCTATCAACTAGATGTGAAGAATGCATTTCTGTATGGAGACTTGCAGGAGGAAGTCTATATGCAACAGCCACCAGGTTTTGCTGTTGAGGGGGAGTGTTCCAAGGTTTGCAGATTACATAAGGCCATCTATGGCCTTAAGCAGAGTCCCAGAGCATGGTTCCAGAAGCTGTCAGACCTCTTTGAGAAACAAGGATATAAACGCTCCAATGCTGATCATTCCTTGTTTGTACAGAAGACGGTGAGAGGAATTATTGTAATCATGGTTTATGTTGACGATATCTTGATTACAGGTGATGATGACCAGGGCATTGAGCAGGCAAAGGCAAGGCTGGGGACCGAGTTTGTCACCAAGGACCTGGGAGTCCTTAGATATTTTCTGGGGCTGGAATTTGCAAGAAATCCGTATGGATTAGTCATGTCACAGAGAAAGTATGTTACAGATCTACTGAGTGAGACAGGTATGCTAGGGTGTCGACCTGCTACGACACCAATGGACCCTAGCATGAAGCTGTATGATGATGACACAGAGGAGGTGGACAGGAGAAGATATAGAGAACTGGTAGGCAAACTGTTATATGTCACGATCACTAGGCCAGATATATTATTTGCAGTGAGCCGTGTGAGCCAGTTCATGGAGCAGCCACGCCAAGTGCATATGGATGCAATACATATGATACTTAGATATCTCAAATCTTCTCCAGGTAAAGGTCTGCTATTCAAGAAAGGAAAGGGGATGTCTATCTCAGCATGCGCAGATGCAGACTATGCAGGCTGTCCTAAGGACAGGAAGTCCACCTCAGGGTATGCTGTCTATGTTGGAGATGCCCTAGTTTCATGGAGGAGCAAGAAACAAACTGTGGTAGCTAGATCTAGTGCTGAATCCGAATATAGGGCAATGGCCCAGGTTACTACAGAGATGATGTGGGTGAAAGCGGTGCTGACAGATTTGTGCTTAGATGTTCCACTTCCTATGAACTTGGAGTGTGATAATCAGGCTGCTTTATTTATTGCAAACAACCCTGCATTCCATGAACGGACCAAGCATATTGAGGTGGATTGTCACTTCATACGAGACATGATTCAGAAAGGATTTATTGCCACATCTCATGTTACTTCAGAGAACCAGACTGCAGATATATTCACAAAGGCATTGTTACGAGGTCCATTTCAGAAGTGTGCTTCCAAGCTGAGCATGATTGACATCTATGCTCCATCTTGAGGGGGAGTGTTGACGCATATTGAGTTATTGTACCTCTTCGTTATTTTCTTTTCTTGTTATGCTCTTTATGTAATTTACCCATAGGCTACTCTCCTATATAAGAGAGCCTAGGGCTATGGAATAGATATCATCTCATTCTCTTTTCCCAACAATGAATGCATGAAATGCAAGTTTTGCAAAAGTATTTACACACATTTACACAAGATTTTTGCAAACTTTTGATTTTCAAAACATTTTAGAAAAATTTTGTACTATATACATAATTTTGATAAGAAAATATTCACACAAGCTTTACACAATAGATTTTCAAAAATATTTTTACAAAAATAATTTGTACACTAGCTACGTATGTGCAATAAAAGAATGATTATTTACAGGAAAAAATTTTTAATTTTTGTGATTCTTAGGGTTTTTAGCCATTTTATTTATTAACACACTCTCACAAAGTACGAGTTATGGCTAAAGTATATATGAAATATATACACCCCCCTATACTTAGCTCGAACAATGTCCTCAGAGTCAAGAGCGATGAAGAAGACATAACTCGTGCTAGGTATAGGAAGTGAAAAGGAAGGCTATATACAAAGATGAATGAATGAATAGAAAGTCAAAAGGATCTCGGGTTTTCCCCCTATACTTAGGATCAAGTAATCCTAAGTATAGCAGGTTGTGCATAAAGGGAAAACCGAGTGGAGAATGTACAGGGTCTACTCCCCTATACTTAGGGTAAAATATCCCTAAGTATAGGCAGCAAAACAGGGGTAGCAAAACACGAAGAAAATCAACGAATATATACAAGAAGGAGGACATCACTCCCCCTATACTTAAGGTGAAGAACCTTAAGTATAGGCAACACAACAGAAGTGATGAAACAGAACGAAGAACAACCCGGTGTTTTCACCCCCTATACTTAGGATGAGCAATATCCTAAGTATAACAAAGATAATCCTAAGCGAAACCTGGGGTGAAAACAAGAATGGAAGAAAGAAAGATCAAAGTAAGACGAAACACGTATATACAAAAGAGTACAATGTTGCGGTGCCTCTCAACAAGCGCTAGATTTTACGCCCCTAGCTAGGCGCAAAGGCTAGGACAAGGCTGTATCCAGGTTCAGGACGACATTGGTAAGGCGAATGCCATACTGTCGTTGCAGTCTCGGTATGAGAACATCGACGAACTCAACAGTGTAAAGTAAGACACCCAGGTATGCAATCAAGCGGGTGTCTGCTACCGGCCAAGGATATGGAGATAAGTGATCGGGATCTGGTAGCACAAAAGAAACCATCGGCTCTGGATCAGACTGGAGTGTGAGTGTGGAGCCGAAGAAATCAAACGTGGAGAAGGATGGATCAGTAATAAAATCCTCCACGTCAATCAATGTCTCAAAAAGGTATGTATAGTCAAGATCAGGAGACTCTCTAAACAGACTGATATCTGATGCGTGAAATAGAATCAGATCAGGTAAATCATCGAATATCTCCAGAATGGGCTCATCCTCGCGAGGGTCGTCGAGGTGAGAAGACTCAGAATCAGAATGATCTAAAGACTTGGTTTCGTGTTCCGCCAGATCGGAAACACTCTCAGCAGGTGAAACCGAGTACTCGTCGAGTGCGGCATCCTCCTGCAGATAACCCTCGGGGAGAGATGCAAGATCAGAAGTGCCAAGAAGAGGATCAGGATCTAGATGGGCATCTGCGCTGCTATCAAGTATCCACTCAGTGCACCAGGCTGCATCATCATCGAAAGTGTAAGTCTCGGCAATCTGGAAGCAGGAGAAGGTACTAGTCAACACCGCGGAAGCTGGCAAAGTGTCTGCGGATGATCCTCGCTCTGTGGCTATTCTGGCTGCCAACTGGTCCTCAACGAGTGTATCAGTCTCGTAAGAGTGGAGGACAAAAGGCTCGAAGATGGGACTCTCTGTGTCTGTATTCTCAAAGGGGTGTCCCTCATCGAGCTGTGGTTGTTGGGCTGAGTCCTGGTGATGAATCTCGTATTCATCATGCTAAAAGCCACTTATTAAAACCCCTGTCTTAAATAAACCAATAAAATCACCTTTAATAATCTATTTTTATCATGTACCATATTGTGTATAATTTACCATTAATTTATTGTATTTAATTGCCCTTATTTTTCTGTATCTATTTTATCACTCAAAACCCCTAAAAATTAGGTAGATAACTTGTCTATAAATCACTGACCCTTAAAAAGATAAAAAAATACAAAAAGATCTCAAAACCGCAAACTTGGTGTTTTTATCCCCTTGAAAATACCACCAAAAATAGCTTTTGTACAAATGACCTTTTTGGCTTTTTGATCAACATGAAAGTTGTAGATCTCATCGAGACGAGCAACTTTCATGTTTTGACTTTTTCCAAATTCGGCCTCTAACTATTTCTTTTACATTTTTCTTTGTATTTATGTTTGATTTATTGTGATTGGGCCACGTGGCGCCCTCTGGGCCGCCCACGTATCCCGCTCTCCTTCGCGCCACCCGGCCCTCTCCTGGGCTGTTAGATCATTCCAACCGCGCCTTCATCTGAGTCGTCCGCCTCCGCTTCATCCCCAGACCGTCGGATCAAGCCCCTGATAAGATCTCGTCCACACACTCCCGCCAAAACTCAGCCGTTTGATCTCATTCCCTATCCTACGGCTTCCCTTGTGCCACGTCGACCCTACACCTTCCACCATTATATCTCCTCCATCAATCAATCCTGACCGTTCCCTCGCGCCTTAACTTCAGTCGTACGATCAGATCCTTGGATCTGATCACAGCCCCCCACTCGCCCTCCTATCCCAGCTGTTGGATCATGGGATCCAATGGCTCCACCATCGTCTCCTTCCTCCGGCCGGGTCTCTCTCTAGACGTTACGACACGCGAGCCCATCGCCCCCTTCCATTTCTAGCCGACGCCTCAACCACCACCCCCTCGACGTAACGTCACCAATCCCTTCCCCGTTCGTCCGCCATCCTCGCGCATCAACCACCATGCACAGCCATTATCCCCCTCACCATTAACGCCCCATTCAAAAACGGTCCTCCACCATTGTAACCGCCGGATGCCTCCACCGATTTAAACCCTCGCCCGCCACCGATCTACCTCATCCACCATTCACGGGGACTCCGGCTCAACCTCTAGCTCTCCGGTGACAGCGGAGGAGCTGTATCTCGAGGCGAAGATGGCCGCGACAACCCAGGTGTGATCCATGGGCCTTCTGGCCATGTAGCGGCGCCACCGTGCTCCGCCGAGCTCCGAGGAGGCAGCTGGCCTCGCGGGCGACGACCGGAGGCTCCCATGGAGCCTCAGCCCAAGCTGTTCCCCTCCACCATCACCTCGCTCCAACGAGGTGAATTTTATTCCTTTTTCTCGTAATTTTTCCGACTCCATAACTCACTGCCACCCTCTTCTGATCGACTCAATAGCTTCGCCATGCCACCCGCAACCTCGCCGACCCCCTTCTTCTTCTCCAGAACCCCCATCCGCTCCGCCCACCTTCTGCTCCCCCTCGCCGGAGAAGAAGAGATCTGGGCCACCGCTCTCGTCGCCTCCCCGACCCTCACTCATTCCCCAATCACTTCGCACATTCCCGCACGCACGCTTCGGCTAACTAACCCCTGCAGGACCTTAACAATCGGAGTTGGCGACAGAGCATCTTCCAGCTCTTATCCTCCGGCGAAGCCTCTTCGACCAGCACCTCCGATCAACCTTGAAGCTTCATCGTGGCTCCAGGACCTCCGCTAGATATTCAGCCAGCTCTGGTGACCTTCAGACCATCCTTTAGAGCACGACGGAGCTACCAGCAGGTCGTCGGAGCCCCACCTTCTCCGGTGGCCTACGGAGGAGAGTGGAGATGCAGATACCGTCCGATCATTTCGATCGGACGGCCGAGATGAAGCCACGTGGAGGCCCGAGCCTCGAACCAGACCTACAGGCTCGGGCGGACCATACCTCACCCCGAACCTATAGTTGATGCCACGTGGTCCCGAAGCTGAGCCGCCTCACGAGTCTAGGTCCTCACGTGCAACGCACGTGAGGCTTGGGTAAATTACAGGATAGACCCGGAAAGAAACGCTATTTACATTTAGGTCCCCGGGCACATGCCCCACGTGCGTGCCTGGGTAAGTTACAGGGAGGCCCTCGATGTTTTCTGAAATTACAAAAAGGCCCTTGCGCGCATGGAAAAATTACTCAAAGGCCCAGGCGGTTTTATTATTTACATTTAGGTCCTCCCAGGGACCTAAATGTAATAATTATCCTTTTATTTCCTCGCATTTTTATTACAATTATGCCCTTGCTCTGTTTTTAGCATAACTTGAGCATCGTAGGTCCAAATTTCATGATTTTAGTGTCGTTTTGATCCTTATTTTGTCCTCTACATTCTAGCATACTTACTTGTCTCATTTGACACTCTTTTAATTAAAGTGAATTTTTATGTGAAAAATGGGACCATGCTCTACTCATGCTTGCTTTGATTTGATGACCACTTTTAATGTTGTGTTCAAATTGACTCCAATTTCATGTATATTGCGTTGCTCGCATTTTAGGGTATAATTCTGGCATTCTATTCATCATGCATATCCTCTTGCATTATTTGCCCATACATCACTTTAACTTGCATAAAAACAAAATAAAAAATGCATATAGCATAACATCGCTTTGCATTACCTTATAAATTGCATATGGACCTGAAATTGAGATTAAATTACCCTGAGCTTAATGAATCGAAATTCAATAGATGAATTAGGCAGCCGTGTCCCTGTGTTCGACCTTGGTAAACTTACCAAGTAAAAATATTCCACAACATTCAAAACTTGTGGTTTTTGCTGAACCAAATTTGCCTCCTATACTACGACAATTATCGATAATTATAGAGGCAAAATCTGATGTTCATCAAATGGCGCCGTTGCCGTGTATACGGCTTTGCTTAATTTTTGGATTTTGATTTTTTTTATTTATTTCAAAAATTTTCAGGTCTTCATTTCATGCATCATTTCTTTGCATATCATTTGCTGATAAATGTCTCCAGGTTTTCTAACGTCTATCTTTTGTGGCAGGGCCCATGGTGATCGAGGACGCTTGATCCTCATGGAGGCGTGAAGTCGAGAACTTCTGCTGAAGAGGCTGCAAAAGAACCTGTGAAGGATTTGGGAGATTTTAGCAGCCAAAATTGCATTACATTTTGTAAAAAAAAGGAAAAAAAGAAAAAAAATAGATAACTTGCATCTGCATATTTATTTTCAGTCTTGCATATTGTACACAAAAAAATCCCCCCCCCCCCCCCTCATACACACACACACCTACACTGCACATGCACACACCCTCCCCCTGTAAATTTCATTATCTCTCTCTCTGTGTATCTATTCTTCACGAACCCCATCCCCCTCACCCTTGTACCATATACATCCCTCCTAACACAGACCTTACTTCGGCTATTTGTAGCCTAAGTATAGGGGGGATCTGCCTATTGATCCCTCCCTCGTTCTGTCTTCTTGTGCTTAGGTCGGTTTTGGCCTAAGTATAGGGGGACCCTCCTCCTCAGTTCCACTATATCACCCTGTACTTGAACCGAGCCTTGGCTTCATGGTACTTGTGGACATAGCAAATTTTAAGTATAGGGGGTATACCGTATATTATTGTATATTACTTTAGCCTTAGCTCGCATTTTTAAACCTTTTTAAATTTGTATTTTTCGGGCTAGGTTTTGGTAAACTAGTGAAATGAGTAAAAACCTGTAAAAATTAAATTGAGGGATTAATTTTTGTAAATATTCCTGAAAAAAAAATTTGAAAAATTAAAAATCTTTCTTGGAGGTTGATTCTGACTACTAGGTTTAGTAGGCATTTCCAGTGAGGGAACCTCGGTCTCCCTTAGTAGAGTGGGTGGTTTAGAGGACATCGCATACGGCCCCGTCCTCAAGTAACACGGGCCTCGACCCGTACTTACACCCATACTGGCCGAAAGTGTATACTTTTATTTGAGCCTGGGACAGTCATTGTCTCTCCGAGGAAATAAAAAAATTAAAAAAATTAAAACCCATAAATATTTGCAAAAGCAAAAAATCACACAAAAATTCACTAACCCAAGGAGTTGGTGTATTCCTGACACATTCACACTCACGCAAGGCTTGAGAATTTTGAGGACACTGGATCTCTAGGATCTTGAGAGTCTGAGTTAACATGCCTTAATCATTAGGGTTCCCAAGACTTAAATATCCACACTCCTCTGGTTTGAAAGATTTGAGTGCTATATTGCACTCTTCATCTCTACCTTCAAGAAAATATGATCAACACAGACACTTCCACAACTGCATGATTGATGAGCTGAGATGAGATATCACTTGAGGAACAAGGACCATAGATTTAAGTTTAGACCCGATCTTATGATATTCGAGGATGGGATAAAGTTAATGAAGGCTTCAGAAAACCTGAGTGTCAGCAAAAACCATAGCCAGTATGTGAACAAGATTCATATGCTATCTCTTTGATATTTACCTAGTGCCAGGGTGTGATGAAATTTAAAGAAACTTGTTGATCAGTGTGCGCCAATTTCTTGGTAAAAGCAGTGGAGCTAGCCAACAATAGAAGTGAAATGTCAAAGAAAAGCTCTAAATCCAAAGTCAAATTCCAAACGAGCTTCCACCAATGGCGAGCGCTCCCAAATATTTTCAAAGTGTCCACTTGGACCAAGCGCTAATTAGGACCAAGGAGTCGGGCTGACATTATAAAAGGGCTCTGCATCGTAAGCGATACAAGTCTGGGTGTCGAAGGTATCTTAGATACTCAGAAAAGACACACCCCGGTGTACTCCCAGAAAAACAAGTGCAGACGACTTCAACTCTCTTGACAGACACATTGATCAACAAAGTATTAATATACATGTGTTGAGTAAAAGGCACTCGAGAGGCCCCTTGTTCAATTGTGAGGGGTGAGAAAATTAGACACAATCCCAGTTGCTCCATCATCTGGCCGTCCATCAACATTTCAAAGTCTGACAAACTAATGAGATGGTGGACTGAAACAAGAACAAACTTATTCCCTAGTATTGAGGATTAGGTCTAAAGGAGAGTCTTTGGGACTGGAACTTTGAGTGATGCATCGACTCAGCTCTCATGAAATGCAGTACACTAAATGTCATATCCTTATATTATATGTACAAAAAGAGAGTCTGATAATCAGAGAAGTTGGATTCCTTCTGATGAAGGCTTGGATAAACCTGTAATTTTAGGATCATTTAGGTCAAGGGTCTTCAAAAGATCAAGCCTTATAAATTTCACGCGCACTGTCAGGAATTAATCCTACTCCTTCATTCTTTAGATGCTCGAGGACGAGCATGGTTTAAGTATAGGGGTATGATGAATCTCGTATTCATCATGCTAAAAGCCACTTATTAAAACCCCTGTCTTAAATAAACCAATAAAATCACCTTTAATAATCTATTTTTATCATATACCATATTGTGTATAATTTACCATTAATTTATTGTATTTAATTGCCCTTATTTTTATGTATCTATTTTTTCACTCAAAAACCCCTAAAAATTAGGTAGATAACTTGTCTATAAATCACTGACCCTTAAAAAGATAAAAAAAATACAAAAAGATCTCAAAACCGCAAACTTGGTGTTTTTATCCCCTTGAAAATACCCCCAAAAATAGCTTTTGTATAAATGACCTCTTTTGACTTTTTGACCAATATGAAAGTTGTAGATCTCGTCGAGACGAGCAACTTTCATGTTTTGACTTTTTCTAAATTCAGCCTCTAACTATTTCTTTTACATTTTTCTTTGTATTTATGTTTGATTTATTGTGATTGGGACATGTGGAGCCCTCTGGGCCGCCCACGTATCCCGCTCTCCTTCGCGCCACCCGACCCTCTCCTGGGCCGTTAGATCATTCCAACCCCGCCTTCATCTGAGCCGTCCGCCTTCGCTTCATCCCCAGACCGTCGGATCAAGCCCCTGATAAGATCTCATCCACACACTCCTGCCCAAACCACAGCCGTTTGATCTCATTCCCTATCCTACGGCTTCCCTTGCGCTACGTCGCCCCTGCACCTTCCACCGTTAGATCTCCTCCATCAATCAATCGTGACCGTTCCCTCGCGCCTTTACTTCAGCCGTACGATCAGATCCTTGGATCTGATCACATCCCCCCACTCGTCCTCCTATCCCAGCCGTTGGATCATGGGATCCAACGGCTCTACCATCGTCTCCTTCCTCCGGTCGGGTCTCTCTCCAGACGTTACGACACACGAGCCCATCGCCCCCTTCCATTTCTAGCCGACGCCTTAACCACCACCCCCTCGACGTAACATCACCAATCCCTTCCCCGTTCGTCCGCCATCCTCGCGCGTCAACCACCATGCACAACCATTATCCCCCTCACCATTAACGCCCCATTCAAAAACGGTCCTCCACCATTGTAACCGCTGGATGCCTCCACCGATTTAAACCCTCGCCCGCCACCGATCTACCTCATCCACCATTCACGGAGACTCCGGCTCAACCTCTAGCTCTCCGGTGTCAACGGAGGAGCTGTATCTCGAGGCGAAGATGGCCTCGACAACCCAGGTGTGATCCATGGCCTTCTGGCCATGTTGCGGCGCCACCGTGCTCCGCCGAGCTCCGAGGAGGCAGCTGGCCTCGCGGGCGACGACCGGAGGCTCCCATGGAGCCTCAGCCCAAGTTGTTCCCCTCCACCATCACCTCGCTCCGACGAGGTGCATTTTATTCCTTTTTCTCGTAATTTTTCCGACTCCATAACTCACTGCCACCCTCGTCTGATCGACTCAATAGCTTCGCCACGCCACCCGCAACCTCGCCGACCCCCTTCTTCTTCTCCAGAACCCCCATCCACTCCGCCCACCTTCTGCTCCCCCTCGCCGGAGAAGAAGAGATCTGGGCCACCGCTCTCGTCGCCTCCCTGGCCCTCGCTCATTCCCCAATCACTTCGCACATTCCCACACGCACGCTTCGGCTAACTAACCCCTGCAGGACCTTAACAACTGGAGTTGGCGTAAGAGCATCTTCCAGCTCTTATCCTCCGGCGAAGCCTCTTGGAACAACACCTCCGATCAGCCTTGAAGCTTCATCGTGGCTCCAGGACCTCCGCTAGATATTCAGCCAGCTCTGGTGACCTTCAGACCATCCTTTAGAGCACGGCGGAGCTACCAGCAGGTCGCCGGAGCCCCGCCTTCTACGGTGGCCTGCGGAGGAGAGTGGAGATGCAGATACCGTCCGATCGGTTCGATCAGACGGCCGAGATGAAGCCACGTGGAGGCCCGAGCCTCGAACCAGACCTACAGGCTCGGGCGGACCAGACCTCGCCCCGAACCTACAGTTGATGCCACGTGGTCCCGAAGCTGAGCCGCCTCCCAAGCCTGGGTCCTCACGTGCAACGCACGTGAGGCTTGGGTAAATTACAGGATAGACCCGGAAAGAAACGCTATTTACATTCAGGTCCCCAGGCACGTGCCCCACGTGCGTGCTTGGGTAATTTACAGGGAGGCCCTCGATATTTTCTGAAATTACAAAAAGGCCCTTACGTGCATGGAAAAATCACTCAAAGGCCCAGGCGGTTTTATTATTTACATTTAGGTCCTCCCAGGGACCTAAATGTAATAATTATCCTTTTATTTCCTCGCATTTTTATTACAATTATGCCCTTGCACTGTTTTTAACATAACTTGAGCATCGTAGGTCCAAATTGCATGATTTTAGTGTCGTTTTGATCCTTATTTTGTCCTCTACATTCTAGCATACTTACTTGTCTCATTTGACACTCTTTTAATTAAAGTGAATTTTTATGTGAAAATGGAACCATGCTCTACTCATGCTTGCTTTGATTTGATGACCACTTTTAATGTTGTGTTCAAATTGACTCTAATTTCATGTTATATTGTGTTGCTCGAATTTTAGGGTATAATTCCGACATTCTATTCATCTTGCATATCCTCTTGCATTATTTGCCCATACATCACTTTAACTTTCATAAAAACAAAATAAAAAATGCATATGGCATAGCATCGCTTTGCATTACCTTATAAATTGCATATGGACCTGAAATTGAGATTAAATTACTCTGAGCTTAATGAATCGAAATTCAATAGCTGAATTAGGCAGTCGTGTCCCTGTGTTCGACCTTGGTAAACTTACCAAGTAAAAATATTTCACAACATTCAAAACTTGTGGTTTTTGCTGAACCAAATTTGCCTCCTATACTACGACAATTACCGATAATTATAGAGGCAAAATCTGACGTTCATCACCTGGTAGCTGTCTGCATCCAAGAAGTAACTATGTAGAAAGGAAGCTGACTCCTCCGGGACTGGAATCTGAAGTGTCTGAATCAATGGCTGCAAAAGCGGGGGCTCCTCCGGCTCTTTGAGTATCAGAAGGTCTGATATCCAAGACTCGTCAACTAGGAACTCTGGGGCTGACTCGAACTCCAGCTGGAAAACCAACGGGAACTCAAGTAGACTCTGGGTCCGAACCTCTGCTATGGCAGTCATCTCCTATGTCAGTGGTGCTGCATCATCCAAATCCTCAGGCTGGTGTGTAGAAATTGTATCATCATGTAAAGTGACACACCGCACTGATACAGCATCGTCCACATGTGTTGTTCCGACTACGACATCTCGTGAAGAAGAACTATGTGCAAGTAGCCTCGAGATGGTATCTAGTAGATGAATGTCGGAACTGTGGTGTGAACCGCCACATGTGGTAATCACTAGTGCAAGCTGATCTGCGGTCATCCCCGCATGGAGATCTCTATCAGGTCTGTCAGTGGAAGTCCGTGCTCAGGAAATCTCCTCAAGAGGTCAAGAAACCTCGACCATGCCTCGTGCAATGGCTCCTGGGGGTCTACTGAGAAGTCGGTGATCAAAGACCGCGTGAAATCTGCTCTACGTGGAGGGAAGTATCTCTGTAGAAACTCTCGGCGTAGCTCTCCCCACGTCTCGAATGTCCTCCCCAATCGTCGGTGCCATCTCATGGCTCTGTCCTGAAGCGTGAAGGGGAAGGTTTTTCTCATCAGCTCCTCTGCATTGATCTCTGAATATCTCTGTACTCTGCAAAACTCCTCGAATGCAAACAGGTGAAGATAAGGCTCCTCGTGCGCCTCTCTTGAAAATATCGGCAGTCGCTGAATGTAATCCAAATCTAAGACGAATGGACCTAGTGTAGAAGCTGACTGAGCTCCATGTGCTATCTGCTCCTCCATCCTTCTAGAATAGGATATGTCTGTTGATCTCCACTGCTCTCTCTGATCACCAACGGAGTGCGCTCTCAACTCAGCAACAACATCGTCCGGGTCTCGCATCTGCTGTATCTGGTATCCTCGGACGTCTCGCACAGCATGCCCAGAGTAGTGAGATGAAAGGGAGGGAGGGAGCGGGAGGTTGGTCGGAGATCCAACCTCCCTAGAAGGTGGACTGGAGTGATGCTCAGATAATGAAGAAAAAGCCGCAAGAGTCGGCTCATAGTGAGGGGGATCCATCATCCAGGGGTAAAGGAGAAGAAGGAGAGGACTGAAGGAAGGGAGGGTGGCAGACAGATGGATAGAGAGGAGGCTGGAGAATGGATCGAAGGGATCTGGAAATCACACAAGATGAACAAGCAAACCCCCAATTCACCTACGCACACGAGCTGAAGACCGAAAGGGATCAGTCAATTATCTTGTCGATTTTATTTTAGGTGATCATTCAGTCTATCAGAGCGATTACGTGAGGTAATAGGAATCTGATATCTCTCAACCGACTGTCCCGTACCAAAGAGCCGGTAATCAGTCGAGAAAGATCAGATGGCTCTATCCTAAGGTGTGGATCACTCTCTCGCTCATCCAAACCAAACAAGGAGGGGGTTACTCTCCCCAAGACAGATTTTTAGTGAAGTGTCTTTTAGGTCAAGTGTGATTAGAAGTCCCTATTTTATTGTTTTTCTTTTTAATATTTTTCAATAAAAACAAATTGCCTAACGAATTTTTCGGTTCTCCTGGTTATTAAGTCCAAAACAGGGGGGAGAAGACGAAAAAGTCGATGCGCGATAAAATTAATGATGCATGTAAAGTCAGAAATGCGTACCTGGCTCCAGCACTCTACATGCAAGATGATCTGCGCATAATGTAAAGACAAAAAAGTAAACTACCTATATGGTACAGCGGGAAAAACCGAGTCCTAAGCAAGCACTTCTACTCGAAAGAACCGTCTAGCTGATCACCCGCCTTTGATCTAGAGAGTCCGGTCTAGACCCACCCCTCCTCTTCTCGACAGGTCGAGTTCAGGAGTAGCGCTTAACGGGACAGGCTCGCGGCGCGTAGGCACGAAGGAAAATAATCAGCTATTTTTATTAATGTTTTATTAGTAGGTTGATGAATACCCATTCATCACTCTTTATTCTTATATTTTAGCTACAAAAACCTTTGCAAATGCATGTAGATATGTGTAAATAGGAATAATTACCAAAAGCATGCATTGTGTAAAAACCTATAATTAGCATGTTTTTATGCAAAAATAAAAGAATAAAGAGTAAAAAGAAAAAGAGGGAAATATTTAGAATAAATATTGAGCAACCTAACCCAAGGGAGGGCTCAGCATGGGCCTGACCGCATAAAAGCCAAAGTAGAGGGAGATAGGGGCTCATGTGTAAATATTTGTGTAAATAAATAACACTATATTTTCCTCACCCAAAAATATGCTTGTAAATACTTGTATATATTTATAAAAGATAAAAACAAAATAAAGAGTTAAAAAATCAAAAAGATTAAAAATACCCCTTCGTCATGTACGTAAACCATGCCTATACATTTATTTAACCTTGTAAATAAATAAAGTCATTTTCCAAACTTTTTATAAATATTCTATGCTATATAGTGTAAATAAATAAAATAAAAAGAATCAAAATCAAAACAAAATAAAAATAGAAAAATAAAAAATACAAAAATACTTTGTACATATACTATGTATATAAATGTACATATCTATTTATTTTACCTATGTATATAAATAATAAAAATAAAATAAAAACACCCTGTTATTCCTTATTTTATAATGTAAATAAATAAAATTTAAAATGGGAATAAAATTGTATAAAAATAATATATAAAAATCAAAAATAAAAAACCCTATATATATTGTATATACCTATATCTAGTACATATTATGTATATAGCCTATTTTTATTTCTAAAAAGTAATTAAAAATCACCAAAAAATAGAAAAAAATAAAAGAAAAATATTTTGTGCTTTGAGTTTTTACAAAATCGGGCCCTAGCTACCTTAAATTTGAACTTTAAAAATCCGGCCACGTGGCCCATCCTCATTGGGTCCTGGGGATGTTGACCGCCCGGTCAACTGGCCCCCCCAGGACCACTTCGCGCGGATTCGAGCTTCGGACCCAACTTCTCGGATTTTTCTCCGCTCGACCCGATCACCAATCCACCAAACCCCGGGTCCGAATCATTCTTCTTGCATCCGACATCCTCGCCGGAGCCGCTCCCTCGGGATCCGCGCGCTCTTGAGCTTGCCCGGACCCCTTCTTCTCGGACCCCTAGCCATATAAAGCTGGAGCTCAGCCACCTTCCCACGCCATCTTTGGCCATTCCCCTTCTTCCCTGTGAGCTCCAGAGTGACCGCACGAGTGACAGCGAGCGTCTCCGCCTGTTGCAGCGAGGCGTGGAGGAGGAACCCACTGATCCGGCGATCCACCCGCCGTAGCTCCGCCACCTGAGCGAGCTTCGAGCCTCGGGCAGGGACATCACTTGAGGCGACGACCGGGAGCTTCCCCAGCTCCGCCACAGTCTATTCCTTCACCCAGGTACCCTCTTAGCTTCGCCATTTCATCTGATTTCCATTTTCCCCCAAATCGCCTCGCCGTCGTATATCTTCGATTCACCCCGGTTCCGACCATCATTCGACCATCGGACCCGACCCACATCTTCGCCTTCCTCCGCCGCACGTTCTCCACCCACTCACGCAACCCAGCTCGCACAGGAGCTGGGAACCGGGCTCCATCGTCCTCCCCTTTCGCCGGAGCCCGCCGTCCCGACGCACCGACCATCCCCACTACGCCTAACTGGGTCGAGGCACTTTGCCCTCGATCCGTGAATCTCCTGAGTGGTTTTGCAGGTCCAGAAGAGGCCATCTGAGGCCTCTCGACATTCAGACCAGGAGCTTCAGCTCCGCCACCCTCGTCGGAGCTCCCCCGAGCTCGGTTGGGGCATCGGAGACTATCAGCTGCTGCGCACCTTCACGCCGGAGCTCTTCCGATATTCAGGAGCAGCAGAGGAGGCCGGAGACGCTTTCACGAGGCCGGAGAACTTCGCCGGCCGCCTGTTCATCCAGGACCTCCAGCCGCCGTCGATCGCCCCCGTCTCGCTCCAGTTCAGATCTTGGCCGTCCATCCCTGGAGCATCCTGCAGCGTTCGATCAGAGAAGGGACAATCCGGGGCGCCCACTAGTCCCAGCCTTCCGATCAGCCACGTGGAGCGCATCCAGAGTCCCCGCTTAATAAAGGGTAATTTACCCTTAGGCCCTTATCTTCGTTTTATTTCGTTTGAGTCCTGTAAATATTTAAATACGTTGTTTAGTTTTAGGTTTAATTGCATAGAGGACCCTGAGCTTTAGTGTAATTGCATATATACCCCTGCCTGTTGTGAGCCACGTGCTTCGTCACGTGTTACTTTGGTGTATTTGCACTCTATGCCCTTGTAGTTCTGGTTGTTTATGAATGAATGAAAGGTTTTAGTTAATTGCATTTATACCCCTGTGCGTGGTTGTTTTACACATGTGCGTTATTTTTTTGGGGTATTTGCAACTGAGCCCCTTGGACTTTTGGTACGTGTTACCAATAGGTCCTCGGGACTTATTTTCCTTACATATAGGTCCTTGAGTGCCCCAGGCACGCGCTTGGCGCGTGATTTGCTGGGTTAATTGCACCTGGACTCCCAGAACTTTGGGTATTTGCACTTTGGTCCATGTGCACAATGCCCTATCTCTATTTTTGAATAAAATATCAAATCACCTCCAAATCCAATGAAAATTTGACACATGGCTCCTGCCATGGTGTAGGATTTTTGTAGATTTTTGAGGATATTTCTGATTTTGTTTGGTATTTTTAAAAATTCAAAAACCTCTAGTTTTGGCACTGTCTAGTTTGAAAAATCACAAAAAAATATAAAAGCTGCTTAAAAAATTCCCTAAAATTGAGCTACTGTTTAGTTTAGTTTGTTTGATTTTCCAGCCAATTTTGGCTATTTTCTATTGCTTGAAAACACTAAAAACTTAAAAACACTTAAAAATCCATAAAAATTCTAATAAATACATTAAAAATCCAAAAAAAAAATAAAATTGGTACCTAAATTTTCCTTGTTTTACCTATTTTACAGGAAAATTACCTCCAGGCCATTTTGAGGCCCTTAGATATTTTATCTAGGGTTTCTTGGCTCGGCTGGACAGTACCTCTTATTTTTGTTACTGTTTGATTTTTAGAAAATAAAATAAATATCAGAAAATTATCGAAAATTCACCAAAAACATAAAAAATATAAAACACATAAAAATATTTTTGCTTTGATTTTTGGTTGATTTTTGGTGCTTGAAATAATTTGTTGAATTGTGTTCTTCCTTGCTTTTCTTATTTTCTTAATAAACTTAGAAACCCAAAAAAATATAAAAATAATTAAAAACCACTAAAAATATTTTCCCCTTTTTTCTTATTTGCTTTGACTACTTCGTAGGCCTCTCGGCCAATCCGTGCTCCTTGAGTTCGACCCTGGGTGCTATACCAGGTTAATCACATAGCAGGACCGCTATTCGTGTTTTGATTGCTTGATTTGTCATTAGTGGTTCATTTTTCTTGATTTAGCGCATCTGAGCGACCGAGGTCGCAACGACCATTTTTGTACCTTTACCTTAGTCGTTCGGATCGCCGATCATAGGTCCAATTAACGAACTGTAGGTGCAGACAGATACTTAAGTGTATGGATCCTACTCAGTACGGCACAATCAACCAGAAAGTCCTAAAGCTAGGGGCTCGAGAAAAACTGCGTAAAACCGTAAAAGACAGCGAAAAATCTAAAAGCCGCGAAAAAGCCGCAAAAAGTCTAAGGGTCCCCCGCGGACACCAGTGCTCGGCGAAACAGACCCTGTATTATTACAATTCAAATATGCTAAAATAAACCTAAACTACTCCTCTCTCACTCAGCTACTCTCTCGCTCTCTCCTGCAGCTCCGTGCAGAAGGGAGTCGCCTCCGAATCCCGCAGTTGCGCCGGCTCCTCGAAAGTCGCATCCTCGGTCCTCAGGCCCTTGCAAGAAAGTAAACAAGTGTCACAGACCAAATTATTATATAAACAGTGTCAGAAAAAATATATATGCAGAAATCTATACAAAAAGCCGCGAAAAGAAAACCGTAGGAAAAATCGAAAACTGACTACTAAGCCGTGCTCCCCGGCAACGGCGCCATTCTGATCAACCGAAAAATCCCAAGCAACTAAGGATGAAGAAATAACACAGGTCGTTGCGACCTTAGTCGCTCAAGAGATCAATCGGTCAATCAAGAAAATGTAAAGCAGACCACCAAAATCAATCAAACACGAAAGCGGTCCTAGCTATTAGATTAGCCTGGTATAGCGACTAGGGTCGGACTCAGGGAGCACGTGATGGCCTTGCGGCCTACAAAATAGTCTCAAAAAAAATAAAATAAAAGAAATGTATTTTTTGGTGGATTTTAATTTTTATAATTTTTTTTGGATTTTTATTTAATTAAGAAAATAAAGAAAACAAGGAAACAAGCCTACTTAAACAATTATTTAATGCATCAAAAATCAATCAAAAATTCAACTAAAAATGTTTTTGTGTATTTTATTTTTTTCTACTGTTTTTAGTGAATTTTTGGTATTTTTTTTGATTTGTATTTCATTTTCTAAAAATAAAACAATGCAAGAAAACAACAACAATGTCCAGCTGAGCTTGAGGGACTTACATAAAATATCTAAAAATCCCTAAAAAGCTTGGAGGTAATTTTCCTGTATAGAAGAAGGGAAAGGAAAAATTTAGGCACTAAAATTATTGTTTTTGGATTTTTAAATTAATTATTAGAATTTTTATAGTATTTTTAGTGTTTTATAATTTTTATGAGTTTTATATGATGAAAAATAACCAAACTTGGTTAGAAAATTAAACAAGGCAAAAGACACAATAGCTAATTTTTTTATAATTTTTAGATGAGTTTTATTATTTTTTGTGATTTTTCAAGTCAGACAGTAAAGAAAAAGGCTGTTTTTGAATTTTTACAAATATCAAATAAAAGCAAAAATATCTCCAAAAATTCTAGAAAATTTTACAACATGGCAGGAGCCATGTATCCAATTTTTATTGAATTTGGAGTGAGTTTGCTATTTTATTAAAAATAAAAATCAAGCCACAGTGCATAGGGACCTCTGCAATTAGAGCGAAACCCTGGGCCCCTGGAGAACAAGGTAAGAAAATCCGGGGCCAAAAGTGCAAAATGTCCCCCGGGACACGCACGATACACGTGACTCAGGCTTGGGGGGACTTACTTGTCATTCTTATTTATAAAAATATAAATCATAGCAAGTCAAAAATGCAGGGCCAATATTGCAAATACACCAAATATTCACGTGTCGACGCACGTGTCCACAACTGGCAGGGGTATAAATGCAAATCAAATAAACAGGAGGGTCCTCAGTGCAATATTTGCAAAAATAAAAGAACTAAACTATGTATTTATAGTACTAAATAGTAAAAGCAGAAACTAGAGGGGCCTAAGAGCTATTTACCCCTTATTAAACGTCGACGGCTGCAGTGACGCCACGTAGCAGATCCGACGGCTGAGAATAAAGGCGCCTTTACCCAAGGAGCGCGGGCCTGATCAAACGGATGAGGGTCCACCACGTGGCAGATCGGACGGTCCACGTACACTGTGGCGAAACCCTTGGTAAATCGATGGCTGAGAATACGGCGCGTGGAGATCGGACGGCTCTGAATCACAGACGCCTCTTTACCTGATCGTGCGGCTCAGATCGGTCTTCAGAAGGATCGGATGGTGGCGAAGCTCCTCAAAGGGATGGCGGGGATCTAATCTGGAGCGTGAGGATGATCTGACGGCTCATGAGGGTCCTGGAAGAACTGACGACCGGCGAGCTTCGTCGGCCCGATGCTCGAGCGTGGGGACTCCTCGATGGCTGCTGAAAGGCTGAGGAGATGCGTGGAAGCCTTCCACGTCTGATGAGATGCTCCGATGATGGCGGGGAGCCCTGGAGTGCACCGGCGGCGATGAAGACCTGGAGCTCCTGTGCCTGAGCTGCTGGCCTCCAGATGAGGCTCTACTGAAGATGAGACCTGCACAGGAAGAAATATGGGTCGAGGGCAAATTGCCTCGACCCGTCAGAGCACGAGAACAGTGAAGGGTGCATCGTTATGGAGGCCCTACGGCGAGCGGCGGAGGTGGAGGGACGAGGTCCCTGCTCCGAGGCGAGCCAGGGGGAATGGGTAGGTGAAGAAGATGCGGAGGAGGCTAGTGAAAGTGATGGCGGTGTCGGATGGACTGATGGGTAGACGGAGACGAAGGGCGGAGGCGGCGGAGCTGCTACTACCGGAATCGAAAAATCCTAATCTATGCTAAACGAAAGGCTAAGAAGACTACCTGGTGGAGGGATTCGACTGGGCTGAAGCTCGGAGAGCTTTTGGGTCATTGCCTGCAAGGGGTCGTCGGCTCCCCGAGGCTGGGCGCGCTCGCGGCGGCGCACGGCGGCGGAGCCACCGGATCAAAGGCTTCCAGAGGTGCTCGAGCCTCACTTCCACTCCGGCGGGCACAGCTGTCACTCAGGCTCACCAGAGGAGGTCCTTTGTTGTGAGTGGAAGGTCCAGAGATGCAGGAAAAGGTCGCCGGAGGAGAAGCTATATATTCTTAGGGGTCTGAGAAGGAATGGATCGGGCGAGCTGCTCGCATCTCGAATCCCCCTTAGACCCACCCCGGGCGAGGATCTGTGATGAACAAGGATCAATCGGGGCCCGGGGTTAGGGTATTTGGTTGTCGGATCGAGTGGGAAATAAACGGAGAAGTCGGGTCGGTCATCAGATCCGCAAGGGAAGAGGGTCCGCAGGGGAAGTTGACCGGGGTCAACAAACCCCCGTGGACCAATCAGAATCCACCCGGTCAAATATATTTGATTATTTATTTTAAAATAGTAAATGATTGATGAATCCCGTATTCATCATGCTAAAAACTCCTTATTAAAATCCCTGCTTAAACAAGCCAATAAAAATATCCTCTAATTTTCCATTTTTATCATGTACCATATTGTGTATAATTAGCCTTAAATTATTTGTATTTAATTGCCCTTATTTTTCTTTAATTATTTTATCACTCAAAAACCGCTAAAAATTAGGTAGATAAGTTGTCTATAATTCACTGACCCTTAAAAAGATAAAAAAAATACAAAAAGATCTCAAAACCACAAACTTGGTGTTTTTATCCCCTTAAAAATACCATCAAAAATACTTTTTTGTACAAATGACCTCTTTTGGCTTTTTGACCAACATGAAAGTTGTAGATCTCGTTGAGACGAACAACTTTCATGTTTTGACTTTTTCCAAATTCTGCCTCTAACTATTTCTTTTCTATTTTTCTTTGTAATTAATTTCTGAATTTTCTCATTGGGCCACGTGGCGCCCTCTGGGCCGCCCATGTGGCCCGCTCTCCTTTCCGCCACCCGGCACCTTTTTCGACCGTTGGATCTCCTCCGACACGCTTCCATCTCAACCATCCATCACCGCTCTACTTCCTAGCCGTCAGATCCATCTCCAAGTCCAATCACTGCCGTTGGCGAGCGCCTAAATGATAGCCATCCGATTCTCCCTCCATCCGACACCCCTCATCGCGCCACGTCACCTCTTTCTCTCGCACCGTCGATCAGCCATGTGATCTAATCCCCGCCGTCAATCTCACTTCGCTCCTACCCGCAGGATTAAAACTTTGATCTGATCCTAACCCTCCTTCTGCGCCACCATCCCAGCCGTTGGATCGTTAGATCCAACGGCCTTCCATCATCTCCTACCTTGCATAACCCCCCCTCCAGCGTTGCGACTCACGTAACCCCCGCGCCCCCTTCCTAATATAGCCTGCTCCTCCGGCCACCTCTTCCACTCCTAACGGCCGCCCTACATAGCCCGTTCCTCCGCCAGCCTCGCGCGACTTCCATAACCCTCTGCCATCACCTCCATCGCCATTAAACCCCCACTCAAAAACGCCTTCCTACACACGTAACCGCCGTCCTCCCCCGCCTATATAACCCACCTCCCCCGCCACCATTGCCTTTGTCCACCAATTTGGGTTTAAGCCTAGTCTCCCCCGCCCCTCCAGTGACAACGGAGGAGGCGGGGCGTTGAGGCAACGATGGCTTACGCCCGGTGTCGACCCACGGCGGAGCGTCGCCGTGTCCTGGTGGCTCCGGCCATCACCGAGCCCGCTGGATGGCTGACCAGCAGGGCGACGACCCCCAGGTTCTATCGAGCCTAATCCCAGGCCCATCCTCCGCCAGGGTCCCCTCCCCGATGAGGTCGTCTTCCTCCTTGCTTTTCTTTGCATTTTTTCCTATTTATTCCACCATCTACGTTCACCATCATCCTAATTCGACCCCTTCATCAGCTACGCAACTTCACCCTCCGTCACGCGAACCCCCTCTCCCTTCTCCAGAACCCCCTACCACTCCGACCCACCTCCTCCTCCATCTCGCCGAAGGAGGAGCCTTGGCCTCCACCTCCGATCACCCCAAGGCCACCATTCACCTCACAATACACTTACGCACCTTCTGCACTTCGCCTCGGCTATGTCTAACTATTGCAGGTGCTCAATGGTCGGAGCCCAAGCTATCTCGCCGATCCTAAGCTCCTTCGCCGACCACCTGCCTCCGCCGTGCTACTTCAGACGATGATGGAGCTTCCATTCGTGACGAGCATCTTCGCGGAACCTCCAGCGAGCTCCTCCGATGATCAGACAGGCATGGGTAGCATGGTGGAGCAAGGGGCAGGTCACCGGAGACCCGCCTTCTCCGGGGACCTGCGGAGGAGACGAAGGGTACAACTGCCGTCCGATCGTAGCGATCGGACGTCTGTGATGATGACGCGTGGCCCGAACGAGCCTTTTCCCCGACCTACAGGCTTGGGTCATCTGAGCCTAGAGCCGTACCACCAGACAGTGCCACGTGGACCGAAGCTGAGGCTCATCCGAGCCTAGCCCCCTCACGTGCAGCGCACGTGAGGTGCTGGGTAAATTGCATAGAAAGACCCGGAAGTTTATGGAATTACATTTTGGTCCCCAGGCACGTGCCTCACGTGCGTGCCTGGGTATTTTACAGGGAAGCCCTCCAGATTTTGAAGATTTGCAAAAAGGCCCCTACGCGCAAATGGAGAATTTACAAAATGGCCCAGGCGGTTTTTGGTATTTGCAATTAGGTCCCTTCAGGGACCTAAATGCAATATTTATCCTTTATTTTTCTTGCATTTTTATTACATTTATGCCCTTGCACTGTTTTTAGCATAACTTGAGCATCGTAGGTCCAAATTGCATGATTTTAGTGTCATTTTGATCCTGATTTTGTCCTCTACATTCTAGCATATCTATTTGTTCCTTTTGGCACTGTTTTAATTTAAGTGAGTTTTTATGTGATAAAGGGGACCATGCTATACTTGTTTTGCTTGATTTGATGACCGATTTTTAATGATGTGTTCAAAATGATTCTAACTCCATTTTATATTGCGTTGCTCACATTTTAGGGTATAATTATAGCATTTGATTCATCATGCATATTCCTTTGCATTATTTGCCCATGCATCACTTTAACTTGCATAAAAACATAATAAAAAATGCATATATCATAACATCGCTTTGCATTGCCTTGAAAATTACATATGGACCTGAAATTGAGATTGAACTCCACGAAGCAAAATTCAAAAGCTATAATTAAGCAGCTGTGTCCCTGTATTCGACCTTGGTACACTTGCCAAGCATAAATATTCCACAGCATTCTAGGTCTGTGGTTTTTGCTGAACAAAATTCGCCTCCTGTACTACAGCATAATTCCATAATATTGATGAGGCGAATTTTACGTTCATCAAATGGTGCCGTTGCCGGGGATACGGCTTTGCTTAATTTTTTGGATTTGATTTTTTTTATTTATTTCAAAAATTTTTAGGTCCTTATTTCATGCATCATTTCTTGCTGATTTAATTTCTTTGAGTTTCTAACTTTTTTCTTTTGTGGCAGGGCCCATGAAAATCGGGGACGCCTGATCATCATGGAGGCGCGAAGTCGGGAGCTTCCGCTGAAGAGGCCGCAAAAGAAGCCATGAAGAAATGCTAGGATTTTTATCAGTCAACTTGCATTGCATGTTGTAAAAAAAAGTGAAAACTTGCATCTGCATATTTCTTTTTCAGTCTTGCATATTGTATTCAAAAAAAAATTCCCCCCCCCCCGCACACACACACACACCTACACTGCACATATTCACCCCCACCCTTCCCCTGTATATTTCACTCTCTCTCTATGTGTATATCTACTCTTCACGAACCCCCTCCCCCTCTACCTTGTATCATAGAACCCCCCCCTAAACGCAGACCTTACTTAGGCTATTTGAAGCCTAAGTATAGGGAGGACCTACCTGCTCTTCCTTCCCTCGTCCCGTCTTCTTGTACTTAGGGCAATTTTGGCCTAAGTATAGGGGGACTCTCCTCCTCAGTTCCGCTATATCTCCCTGTACTTGAACCAAGCCTTGGCTTCATGGCACTTGTGCTATGAGGACATAGCAAATTTTAAGTATAGGGGGGTATACTGTATATTATTGTATATTACTTTAGCCTTAGCTCGTGTTTTTAAAACTTTTTAAAATTTTATTTTTCGGGCTGGGTTTTGGTAAACTAGTGAACTGAGTAAAAATTAAACATTGAGGGATTAATTTTTGTAAATATTCCTGTGTTTTTTAAAAAAAATTCAAAGGTAGAAATCACACACAAAAAAAATTGACTAACCCTTGGAGTTGGTGTATTCCTGACACATTCACGCTCACGCAAGGCTTGAGGATTTTGAGGACACTGGATCTCTGGGATCTTGAGAGTCTGAGTTAACATGCCTTAGTCATTAGGGTTTTCCTGACTTAAATAACCACACTCCTCTGGTTTGAAAGATTTGAGTGCTATATTGCACTCTTTATCTCTACTTTCAAGAAAATATGATCAGCACAGTCACTTCCACAACTGCATGATTGATGAGCTGAGATGAGATATTACTTGCGGAACTAGGATCAGAGATTTAAATTTAGACCCGATCTTATGATATTCGAGGATGGGATAAAGTTAATGAAGGCTTCAGAAAACCTGAGTGTCAGCAAAAACCCTAGCCAGTATGTGAACAAGATTCATATGCTATCTTTTGATATTTACCTAGAAGTGCCAGGGTGTGATGAAACCTAAAGGAATTTGTTGATCAGTGTGCGCCAATCTCTTGGTAAAAGCAGTGGAGCTAGCCAACAAAAGAAATGAAATGTCAAAGAAAATCTCTAAATCAAAAGACAAATTCCAAATGAGCTTCCACCAATGGCGAGCGCTCCCAAACTTTTTTAAAGTGTCCACTTGGACCAAGCGCTAATTAGGACTAGGAGTCGGGCTGGCACCAAAAAAGGGCTCTGCATCGTAAATGCTACAAGTCTGGGTGTCGAAGGTATCTTAGATACTCAATAGAGACACACCCCGGTGTATTCCCAGAAAAACAAGTGCAGACGACTCCAACTCTCTTGACGGACACATTGATCAACAAAATAATAATATACATGTGTTGAGTAAAAGGCACTCGAGAGGCCCCTTGTTCCAATGTGAGGGTGAGAAAATTAGACACAATCCCAGTACCTCCATCATCTGGCCGTCCATCAACATTTCAAAGTCTGACAAACTAATGAGACGGTGGACTGGAGCAAGAACATACTTATTCCCTAGTATTGAGGATTAGGTCTAGAGGAGAATCTTTGGGACTGGAACTTTGGGTGATGCATCGACTCGGCTCTCATGAAATGCAGTACACTAAATGTCATATCCTTATATTATATGTACAAAAAGAGAGTCTGATAATCAGAGAAGTTGGATTCCTTCTGACTAAGGCTTGGATAAACCCAGAATTTTAGGATCACTTAGGTCAAGGGTCTTCGAAAGATCAAGCCTTGAAATTTTCACACGCACTGTCAGGAATTAATCTAACTCCTTCATTCTTTAGATGCTCGAGGACGAGCATGGTTTAAGTATAGGGGTATGATAAATCCCGTATTCATCATGCTAAAAACTTCTTATTAAAATCCCTGCTTAAACAAGCCAATAAAAATATCCTCTAATTTTCCATTTTTATCATGTACCATATTGTGTATAATTAGCCTTAAATTATTTGTATTTAATTGCCCTTATTTTTCTTTAATTATTTTATCACTCAAAAACCCCTAAAAATTAGGTAGATAAGTTGTCTATAATTCACTGACCCTTAAAAAGATAAAAAAATACAAAAAGATCTCAAAACCACAAACTTGGTGTTTTTATCCCCTTAAAAATACCATCAAAAATACTTTTTGTACAAATGACCTCTTTTGGCTTTTTGACCAACATGAAAGTTGTAGATCTCGTTGAGACGAACAACTTTCATGTTTTGACTTTTTCCAAATTCTGCCTCTAACTATTTATTTTCTATTTTTCTTTATAATTAATTTCTGAATTTTCTCATTGGGCCACGTGGCGCCCTCTGGGCCGCCCACGTGGCCCGCTCTCCTTTCCGCCACCCAGCACCTTTTTCGGCCGTTGGATCTCCTCCGACCCGCTTCCATCTCAACCATCCATCACCGCTCTACTTCCTAGCCGTCAGATCCATCTCCAAGTCCAATCACTGCCGTTGGCGAGCGCCTAAATGATAGCCATCTGATTCTCCCTCCATCCGACACCCCTCATCGCGCCACGTCACCTCTTTCTCTCGCACCGTCGATCAGCCATGTGATCTAATCCCCGCCGTCAATCTCACTTCGCTCCTAGCCGCAGGATTAAAACTTTGATCAGATCCTAACCCTCCTTCTGCGCCACCATCCCAGCCGTTGGATCGTTAGATCCAACGGCCTTCCATCATCTCCTACCTCGCATAACCCCCCCCTCCAGCGTTGCGACTCACGTAACCCCCGCGCCCCCTTCCTAATATAGCCCGCTCCTCCGGCCACCTCTTCCACTCCAAACGGCCGCCCTACATAGCCCGTTCCTCCGCCAGCCTCGCGCGACTTCCATAACCCTCTGCCATCACCTCCATCGCCATTAAACCCCCACTCAAAAATGCCTTCCTACCCACGTAACCGCCGTCCTCCCCCGCCTATATAACTCACCTCCCCCGCCACCATAGCCTTTGTCCACCAATTTGGGTTTAAGCCTAGTCTCCCCCGCCCCTCCGGTGACAGCGGAGGAGGCGGGGCATTGAGGCAACGATGGCTTACGCCCGGTGTCGACCCACGGCGGAGCGTCACCGTGTCCTGGTGGCTCCGGCCATCACCGAGCCCGCTGGATGGCTGACCAGCAGGGCGACGACCCCCAGGTTCTATCGAGCCTAATCCCAAGCCCATCCTCCGCCAGGGTCTTCTCCCCGATGAGGTCGTCTTCCTCCTTGCTTTTCTTTGCATTTTTTCCTATTTATTCCACCATCTACGTTCACCATCATCCTAATTCGACCCCTTCATCATCTACGCAACTTCACCTTCCGTCACGCGAACCCCCTCTCCCTTCTCCAGAACCCCCTACCACTCCGACCCACCTCCTCCTCCATCTCACCGGAGGAGGAGCCTTGGCCTCCACCTCTGATCACCCCAAGGCCACCATTCACCTCACAATACACTTACGCACCTTCTGCACTTCGCCTCGGCTATGTCTAACTATTGCAGGTGCTCAATGGTTGGAGCCCAAGCTATCTCTCCGATCCCAAGCTCCTTCGCCGACCACCTGCCTCCGCCGTGCTACTTCAGACGATGATGGAGCTTCCATTCGTGACGAGCATCTTCGCGGAACCTCCAGGGAGCTCCTCCGATGATCAGACAGGCATGGGTAGCATGGTGGAGCAAGGGGCAGGTCACCGGAGACCCGCCTTCTCCGGTGACCTGCGGAGGAGACGAAGGGTACAGCTGCCGTCCGATCGTAGCGATCGGACGTCTGTGATGATGACGCGTGGCCCGAACGAGCCTCTTCCCCGACCTACAGGCTCGGGTCATCCGAGCCTAGAGCCGTACCACCAGACAGTGCCACGTGGACCGAAGCTGAGGCTCATCCGAGCCTAGCCCCCTCACGTGCAGCGCACGTGAGGTGCTGGGTAAATTGCATAAAAAGACCCGGAAGTTTATGGAATTACATTTTGGTCCCCAGGCACGTGCCTCACGTGCGTGCCTGGGTATTTTACAGGGGAGCCCTCCAGATTTTAAAGATTTGCAAAAAGGCCCCTACGCGCAAATGGAGAATTTACAAAATGGCCCAGGCGGTTTTTGGTATTTGCAATTAGGTCCCTCCAGGGACCTAAATGCAATATTTATCCTTTATTTTTCTTGCATTTTTATTACATTTATGCCCTTGCACTGTTTTTAGCATAACTTGAGCATCGTAGGTCCAAATTGCATGATTTTAGTGTCATTTTGATCCTGATTTTGTCCTCTACATTCTAGCATATCTATTTGTTCCTTTTGGCACTGTTTTAATTTAAGTGAGTTTTTATGTGATAAAGGGGACCATGCTATACTTGTTTTGCTTGATTTGATGACCGATTTTTAATGATGTGTTCAAAATGATTCTAACTCCATTTTATATTGCGTTGCTCACATTTTAGGGTATAATTATAGCATTTGATTCATCATGCATATTCCTTTGCATTATTTGCCCATGCATCACTTTAACTTGCATAAAAACAAAATAAAAAATGCATATATCATAACATCGCTTTGCATTGCCTTGAAAATTACATATGGACCTGAAATTGAGATTGAACTCCACGAAGCAAAATTCAAAAGCTATAATTAAGCAGCTGTGTCCCTGTGTTCGACCTTGGTACACTTTCCAAGCATAAATATTCCACAGCATTCAAGGCTGTGGTTTTTGCTGAACAAAATTCGCCTCCTGTACTACAGCATAATTACATAATATTGATGAGGCAAATTTTACGTTCATCAATGATCGAATTAAGAAAAACTTAAAACATGAAACATATTTATTTTATTTTTTTCTATTTTTTATGATTTTTAATTAATTTTTCAAAATAAAAATAAGGTATTTACACTATAGTGCTATATATAGGTATATATACAATATAGGATTTTTATTTTTGATCTTTAATTTGTTATTTTTATACCTTTTTATCCCCATTTTATATTTTATTTATTTATATCATAAAATTAGGAATAAAAAGATATTTTTATTTTTATTATTTATATACAAGGGTGAAATAAATAGATATATACATCTATATACAAGGTATATTTACAATGTGATTTTCGGGTTTTTAATTTTGTGCTTTTTATTTTGTTTTTTGTTTTTATTTTATTTATTTACACCATAAAAGATAGAATATTTACAAAATTTTTGGAATTTTAATTTATTTATTTATAAGGTGAAATAAATATGGATGTGGTTGTATGTACATGATGAATATACACAAGTGACACTTTTTATTTTCTTTTTACATTTTCTATTTTTGTTTTGATTTTTATAATTATAAATATATACAATATATACACATATGTACAAGCCACTTTTATTCTATTTTTAGAGGAAAATATATTTATTTTATTTACAGGTATATTTACACACATGAGCCCCTATCTCCCTCTACTTTGGCTTTTATGCGGTCAGGCCCATGCTGAGCCCTCCCTTGGGATTAGGTCGCTCAATATTTATTCTAAATATTTCCTTCTTTTTCTTTTTGTTTTTTATTCTATTATTTTAGCACAAAAACATGCTAATTATTAGTTTTTACACAATGCATGCCTTTTGCTAATTATTTATATTTACACCTATCTACATGTATTTGCAAAGGTTTTTGTAGCTAAAATATAAGAATAAAGAGTGATGAATGAGTATTCATCATCTACCTACATGACATTTTTCATGTAGCAATGCCAAGGAAGTATCATCCTGATCCATCTCACGTTATCGAGCAAGAAGTTCCAGATATTCAGCCAAACCTGACGTATGAAGAAAGACCGGTGTGTATTGTTGATCGTAGGGAACACTAGTTGCGACGTCGCCTAGTTTTGATTGTTAAAGTACTTTGCCAGTATCATTAAAGGGAAGAAACGACTTGGGAGTTGGAGGAAGAAATGCGTCAACATATCTGCATCTTTTTAGTAAGTCTCTTTTTACAGTATAAATTTCGAGGACGAAATTTTCTTAAGGAGGGTAGATTGTAACGGAAGAACTTTTTAAGATAATAAAAATAATTAAAATAAAAACTAAATCACATCAACTATAAAGATAAAACATGATAAGATAAAAAAAGATTAAATAGCCAACAACTCAAGTTGGTTGTTCTTTATCTCTTAATTAAGTCCAAATTATTATTATTAATTATTTCACGGATTGTGCCTATAAATACCATGGGACTCCAATGACTTCCCCACACATTGCCTTTGGGAGAGAGAGTCTAGAGAGAGAGAAAAGTCGGCGATGACATTCTTTCGCCGTGTTTTTTCTGAATTCTGCATCGACGACCCTCTCCATCAAGTTGGAGTTTAGATCTAACGAAATTGGAGGAGCAACGACGTGAACGACAACGATCCTGATTGGTGGAATCTTAGTTGACAAATTTCTTGCGTCGGCGAGGTATGTGTCAAACACTTAGGATTAACATCGGTTAATCAACAATCCCCTTTTGATCATATTTATGTCGATTGTTGATCATCATGTCAAAAGTGCATGGATACGTTTTGGTTTCTATAACCGATAATGGAAGTGAGAGATGATCCTTAAAATAAGTTCGTTATTATTATTGATTTCATAGACATTCTCATGAATAATCAAACTAAGTAATCCTATGGTTAACCTTGTACTTATGCCATATGATATGATAGTCCTTTACTATTTAATTTTGGATTCAATAAGTTAAACACATATTGTCTTATCACATGAATAAGCTTATTTTGGATTTATTCCATATGATAATAACAAACTTCAAAAATATATATATTTGATTTTTGAAAATTACCATAATTATAAGTGGTATTTAAATAGGCCCCATAGATGCGTAAATATCTTCATGCAAATTATCATGTTAGGCATGTGATTTGAAGAAAATAAAATTAGTCAATTTCCATTATATATTTTTGTTAGATTTATTGCTAGACATAAGTTACATGAGTGATTATGAATTCACGAATCATGTGATTTATATATAACAAATAAACCTAATTGTCAGCCTATTTCTCGTTTCCTCATCTGGTGCAGTTTAAGTATTATGGAATACATTTCCGTTTTTGAATTTTAACTACCATTGTTGTTATCTCATCATTGATGAATCAAAAAATTGTCCATATTATTATTAGCATAATTATATCCTTAGATACGATTATTTGCAACTGTACTACTTGACATTCTTAGTAAAAGTATGTAAATTTCCAAAACCCCTAATTTAAGGCATCTGTTTATTTGTAGCAATATAGCGATAACTCGTCATTATTGAGTTCCTGCAAATTATATGCTACGTATTTGATATAATCAACACAAATCTATGTATAATTTCATGCATCGGTTATTATTTATCATTCAAACGATATTATGTTACTCGTGATTAACATTGTATGCATGTCATATGTTATAATATGATTTAAATTTTGGAATAGCTATTTACACTTAAAATAAGCATTTATGAAGTTTTAACAAATATAAATTAAGATGTTAGCAACAAGTCAAATTAAGGAGAAATACTCTCAACATCACGAAAAGATTGATTGGTTAAAAGGAAATAATGTATGTCTATGTACATATTAGCTATGTATTTTGTATGATGAATTCTTTGGTTAGTGGAATTAAATATTCACATGAATTATTATTATTATATGGAAAAAAGGTAATTGTATTTAAAGAATTGAAATTTCCTTAAATGAATAGTGACACTTAAACGGTAGACGGAGCTAAGTGTTACACCTATGGTGAGAGCCACTTCTAGAGTCCGTTTATCGTTGGCCTAAAGGGCCAACGCCTTCCGGAGGCGTGAGGCAAAAGATAAGTCCTCTACAGTTGTAGCTACAATGTCATGTTATGTATTGTTGTGGACCGCTTGTGCCGGCGGTAAATCATCAAAGGCATCAAAGCTGCCTAAGAATTAACAATCAAGACCACTCTAAAAATGAAAAATGTCATTGGCATATGTGTATTATATGTTAATATTATGTGCATATATGCAATTATGTTATTGTTATGGATATATGTTTAAGTTCTGTTAATGTTAAGTGCAGGTGTGCAAGGGCATACGTGCAATTTATATTAAGTTTAAGGGCATGTGTGCAATTGTGATAATGATGCGGGCATACATGCAAATTTATGTTAAGTCTAAGAGCATGTGTGCAATTATGATAATGATATGGACATACATGCAAATTTATGCTAAGGCTAAGGGCATGTGTGCAATTATGCTAATGTTATGGGCATACATACAAATTTATGTTAAGCTAAGGTCAGGTGTGCAATTATGTTAATTATATGGGCATACATGCAAATTATGTCAAGGTTATAGGTATGTATGCAATTATATTAATGATATGGGCATATGTGCAATTATGTTAAGGATACGGGCATACGTGCAACGTAAGTTAATATTAAGGGCGTATGTGCAATTTAAGATAATGTTAATGGTATATGTATACTTACGTTAACATTATGGACGTACATGCAAATATGGCAAAACTAAAAGGTATGTACGTAAGTATGATATGCAATGCATGGATATGAAAAAAATATACTTCGTATATATCATTAAGTTAATTAACGATATGTATGATGGTGGTTTGTGTTTAGTTAAATAGTTTATGTAACATGGCATTAATATAGAATCAAATTTATAAGTATTTATTGTTGGAATGATTACCATTATGTTATGAATAGAATTTAGATGTGACTTCATTTTTACGCTAGCCGGCTTGACCACATCTCGGCACATACTGAGCGTTAAGCTCATAACATGTATTGTTACTCTTTTTCAGGGGAACATGAAGATTAAGTTATTAACGCTTCAAGGGAGACTTCACCGTCTTCAAGAAGTAGAATCGGTAAGGGACTATTATTGGGTCGGTTTGGAAAAATGTCATTATGCCAACTGGAATAAGGAAATCGTAGATGTGATTCATCTAGTTTATTTAAGGAACTCTTGGACTCATGTCCTTATTAATAGTATGGAAAGGAAGTTTTTTTAAGTCCATTCTTTACTGCTTTTATGTTATGATTAATGTTATGAGTAATGAATCTCGACATGTCCGTTGGGTTTCTCGCTTCTGTCATTCTCGTACGATCGGGTTCGTTACAAGTTCGCGTGGACTTGAATTAAGAAAGGTTGCGATACGTGTTTCATATATTTGCTGCAAAATTTCCGATAATTAACACTACAAGAAAAATAAGTTGTGACTCTTTGATCCGTCTCAGCATTTGATGTGAAAGAAAAGTAATGGAAGGCCCTTAATAACGTCCAAAGCTGAGTCTGATAAAGGGATTCCTTTTCTTCATAATCTGGTAAGAGGAAATTCGGTTGAGGGGTGGTTGGGGTCTATGACCACGGAATTGGGTTCTAACCACAACACGTCGTGGTCAGTAGTCATAGCTACAAGTCTCGTCACGAGAGTTCTCTAACCACGATGCCGTGGCCACTACAAATGACTACAGAACTTGTCGTGACAACAACTCTTGTATGAAGACTTTGACCACAGATTTAGCTACGAGAAACTAGTGGCCACGAAATTATCGGTGCCACAAATTTCTGTAGCCACATTTCATGACCATAACTTATTTTTCTTGTAGTGTAATATTGATATTGTCCGGAACAGAAATATTGAGGCAACCTAACCCAATAACACGTTCCATATTTTCCTGACATTTCAAAGTATGATGATCTTGCTTATAATTATGTAAATATGGTTGTAACCCAAAGTGATCATGCAGTCGAACTAACTAAACTCAACGGTTGAATTCGAACTGAACGGAGAAATCAAAATAATCCATTGCCAAAGAATGTTCTTATCATCTTCCAAGTACTTTGTTACAAAGCGCATCAAACAACCAAATAAACCGATAACACACGAGAACTAGTACATATTTACCGATGGGGGACTAGCTCGCCGGATCGATCTCAGGGACGTCCTCCGTAGTAACGACCAGATCCACCGCCACCACCACCACCACCGCCTCCGCCTTGACCATAACCTCCGTAGGAGCCGCCAGCCCCACCACCTCCGCCTTGACCATAACCACTACCAGAACCGAATCCAGAGCCAGAACCAGAGCCTTGCCCACCGCCTAGAGCAGGCCCAGGTCCACCGTACACATGTCCTCCTCCGCCACCACCGCCTCCCTTGGAACCAAATCCATACCCACTCCCCGAACCCCAACCGCCCTGGTACCAGGGGGTTGAGATTTGACCACCTCCGCCGCCACCCCCACCACCCCACTCTCCCGACCCGCCACCGCTCCCCGACTGTAGGAGGAGCCTGGCAGCGGAGGCAGAGCCAAAACCGAGGAGGAGGAAGAAGGAGATGGCTACGTGCTTTTGCATCTCGACGGGTAAGCGATCAAATTCGATTGGTGAGAAGTCGATTTGGTGTCTTGTTTGCATTGGCATGCTCTCTCCGGCCCGTAGGGAAATATGAACGAGAGCTTCTTGAGTTGAAATACTTTAAAACATTCGGATGCTTGTCCTTTTGGACACAGCCTTTTTTTTGCGTTGCTTCCGTTGTTGAACGGAACGAGTCGGTCAAATTTAATGCGTGTTCCAAATCTACTACTACGGCAAAAGAGGCTGCCTATGTCAACCTTATGCAAAGCTATAGAAAGTTGCACATATTGTTGTATTAAAATTGTATATTGGTTTTAATTGAAAAACTTATTATTACAATTGGCATTCAATTTGGTTTCAATTGGGAAACCAAATGTTTTGGAGGAAAAGTTGGGAATTCCTAAATTTGAAATATGGAAGTTTGGGTGGAAGTTTAGTGCCACACTGGGGAGAACTAAACTTTTGGTGGACTTATATGAGTTCACACCCCAAGCTCTTGTAGCAATAGTAGAGAGGAGGAATGGAGGACCACACGCGCGCGCGCTCCGCTCCGCTCGGGCTCGGGAGAGTCAATTCGGATCTCGGATCTCGATACTTTTACTGCGGTTTTCATTTGGTAAGTCGATTAAATTAATCACACGATTAATTTGGTAAGTCGACTTAAATGGGAATTCAAGTCGCTAGGGCACGCGAGCCCCTCTCTATATATATCCCTCACTCGACGCGGTTTTTCTTTACTCGCAAGAAAAACCTCTTTCACGCCGTCTCTCTCTCTGGTTCTTCCTCTCGCGGACGAACGTTTTTCCTCTTCTTCTCTCGGCTGTAGTTCTCTGAGGTACAATCGAGAACGATCCCGTTGGTGTGCGCCGACGACGATCGTGAGCCGTCGTATCCTGGGAGCAGATCGCCAGTAACCTACGCACCGATATTGTGGGGGCGATATCTTCTCTAAGGACAGTCCATTTCATGGACGCTTCGGTGACTTCTAAACTCATCTCGATTTTATTTTGGTTGCCGCAATATGTTTATTGCTTTACCCTTTCTGCATCATGCCCGTGTTTATGTTTCTGTTCTATTAATGGGTTCATGTTTGCATTGTATAATCGGATAATGATTGGGAAACATACGTTTAATGTAATTTTATTCGATATTGTTTCTCTTTTAACTCATTTGGATCCGATAATTTACTGTTTAATATATGCAATGGCAATCCTATTTACAACAATCTTAGAGAAGATAGCCCGAACCGATTCTAAAATGTCGGAAACAATGTTTAAATCGAGGGTAGATATGACGGGTATGCCTGAAAAATTCGGTGGATAGAATTTTAAGCGTTGGCAACAACGCATGAAGATCCGGTTAACCACCATAGGGTTAATCTCGATGCTTTAAACCGACTGTCCTATGGTGGAGTCGGAAAACCCCTCACCCGATAGACATAAGGCGCAATCTGCGTGAAAGGAACGCGATCGTATATGTAATGGTTGCATCTTGTTGGCTCTGTCCAACACGTTATTTGACGTATATTGTTCATCTACGCAGACTGCGAAGGGGTTATGGGAATACTTGAACCGGAAGTATAACACCGAAGATCTCGGTATTGAGAAATACTCCGTAGCTAAGTTTTTGAAGTTTTCCATGGCCGAAGGGAAGTCTGTTTCTGAATAGGCACACGAGTTTTTACTCCTACTCCATGTTTTAGAGGATACCGAAATGAAACTTCCAGAGAAGTTTCAAGTCATGTGCATCATAGAAAAATTCCCAAAGTCGTGCGAAGACTTCGGTATGACCCTGAAACACAGAAAGGGGAAAATTTCTATGGATGACTTGATGATGGCAATTGCCATAGAGGAGGAACATAGGAAATAAAAACCTGTGCTTCCTGTTAATATTTAGGCTAAGGTCAATCTTATAACCTCGAAGGGCAAGGATAAGAAGGGAAAGGGTCCTAATAACAATAAAATGAAACCAAAGGGTAAGATCTAGAAAAAGGCAAAGAATAAACCCTGCTGGCACTGTAATCAGGTTGGCCATTGGAAGAAGGACTGTCCGTCCTTGAAGGCTCAACTTAAGGCTACAGACGGGAGTCCACAAGTGAACATGATCACTATGGGACTCGGGGCTAGCGAGGGGTATGTCTCTGTAAAACCTGAACTATACCATATCTATGATCCAAATGAGTGGCTCGTGGATACGGGAGCCAATGTAAACATATGTTCTGACAGAACGTTGTTTTCTTTATATCAGACCTGCAGCGGTGGAACTGTGAAGATGGGGAACGATTCTCCGGCCAGGGTGCTAGGGTCAGGACAAGTCAACTTGAGGTTCTCCTCTGGACGTGTTTGAACGTTGCACAAGGTGCTGCATGTTCCTGACATTAAGAAGAATGTGTTATCTGGCTCTCTCTTAGTTAAAGATGGTTTTGAATTAAACTTTAAATGTAATAAAGTTGTTATTCTGAGACATGGTGTCTTTTATGGTAAAGGCTATTTGGCTGAGTTTGATTTTTATTTAGAATTAGATGTGATTCAGTAAACATTAATGAAGTAAATGTTTTGAATGCTGAATGTTCTAATTCTTTGTCTCATGTTATAAATAATCTAGAATGTTATGATCTTTGGTATGGTAGATTAGGACATGTAAACCTAAATTTAATTAAAAGAATGATGAATTTAGAGTTAATCCCTAAACACACTATTGATAAAACTCAAAAATGTGAGATATGTGTGCAAGCTAAGACACGTAGGAAGTCTTTCCAGTCTGTCTCTAGAGATAGTGAGATCTTGGATCTAGTGCACACGGATATCTGTGAGTTTAATGATTTGTTGACCCGAGACAATAAGAAATACTTTATCACCTTTATAGATGATGGCAGTAGATACTGCTATGTATATCTAATGAAAACCAAGGATGAAGCCTTAGAGAAATTTCTTATCTTTAAGAATGAGGCTGAGACACAAACAGGAAAAGTACTTAAACGCCTTAGGTTAGATAGAGGAGGTGAATATACCTCTAACTTATTTGATGAAAAATGCAAATCTTTTGGCATAGTTCATGAAGTTACGACCTCATATTCACCGCAATCAAATGGGATAGCAGAACGGAAAAAGAGAACCTTAACTGACATGATCAATGCTCTCTTACAAAGTTCTGGACTTCCAACCTATATGTGGGGAGAAGCCTTGAATACGGCTTGCCATATTCTGAATAGGGTGTCTCCAACATATGGAAAAGTGTCCCTTTGAACTTTGGAGAAATAGGAAACCGAGTTTAAGATATCTCAAAGTGTGGGGCTGTCTCGCTAAGGTTTTAGTCCCGGAACACAAGAGAAAGAAACTTGGTCCTAAAACTGTTGATGCGGTCTTCTTAGGTTACTTGGAAAATAGCTATGCATATAGGCTCTTGGTAATTCGGTCCGAGATACCGGACATAGATGTCAACACTATTGTTGAACTTCGTGATGCTACCTTCTTTGAGGATGTCTTCCCACTGAAGACTGGAATTCCTCAGAATCTGACCACTGAGGGCGCCTCTGCATGAGGATTTATTCCAGATCAAGTGGAAAGGATATCGAATGTGGGGGTTGAGACTCAACCTGAACCCAATTATCTTTCTGAAGAGATTGAGCCAAGGAGGAGTAAAAGACCTCGGATAGCCAAGGATTTGGGTAGCGACTTCGTTGTCTACCAGATCGAGGGTGATCCACCAAGTTACAAGGAAGCCATGGCTTCATCTGAAGCAAAACAATGGAAGGAAGCCATCAAATCCGAGATGGATTCCATTATGGCTAATGGAACTTGGAGTTGGTTGATTTACCCAAAGGGTGATCTACCATTGGGTGCAAGTGGGTGTTTAAGAGAAAGCTTAGACCTGACGGATCAATTGAAAAGTAGAAAGCCAGATTAGTTGCCAAGGGCTTTAGGCAAAAGGAAGGTATCGATTATTTTGATACATATTCCCCTGTGACTAGGATGACCACAATCCGGATGCTCATAGCATTGGCATCTGTATATGATCTCTCTATCCACCAGATGGATGTGAAGACCACCTTCTTGCATGGCGATCTTGAGGAAGAGATCTATATGAATCAACCTGATGGGCTTGTGACTCTTGGGAATGAGGGAAAGGTTTGCAAGCTTGTCAAATCCCTTTACGGATTGAAACAAGCACCAAAGCAGTGGCATGAAAAATTTGACAAGACTATTTTGTCATGTGGCTTTAAGGTTTATGAATCCGATAAGTGTGTCTATTCCAAGGTGAAAGGTGATGAGTGTATTGTCTTGTGCCTATATGCTGATGACATATTGTTGTTCGGATCACATATGAGGATTATTAATGAGACTAAAGCTTTCTTGAGTAGCAAGTTTGAGATGAAGGAATGGGTGTTGCTGATGTGATCTTGGGTCTCAAACTGACAAGGTCAGTTGATGGGATTGTAATTTCTCAATCTCACTATGTTGAGAAGGTACTTGAGAAATTTGGATATCAAGATTGCAAAGCTGTAAGCACTCCTTTTTATTCATCCAAAACGCTGTTTAAGAATAAAAGTGGAGTACCTGTAGCCCAGCTAAGGTATTCACAAGTGATAGGAAGTTTAATGTATCTTGCAAATTGCACGAGACCTGATATTTCATTCTCGGTTGCAAAGCTGAGTTGATACACTAGCTGTCCTGACCGTACTCACTGGGAGACTCTGGATCGAGTACTGAAGTACTTGAAGGGAACTATTTCCCTTGGTTTGCAATATGGTAGACATCCTTCTGTACTAGAAGGATACAGTGATGCAAGTTGGATAGGGAAAATAGAGGAGTCTGGGAGTAATGGTGTTACAGGGTATGTATTTACCCTTGGAGGCGGTGCAGTCTCCTGGAGGTCTGTGAAGCAGACCATTCTAGCTCGATCCACTTTTGAGGCCGAGCTGTGTGCTTTGGACACCACTGGAATTGAGGCTGAATGGCTAAGGGAACTTCTGTCTGAAATTCCCATGGTAGATCAGCTTGTTCCTGCGATCTCGGTACATTGTGATAATATAACCACAATTGCCAAGATCAAGAGTTCAAAGTTCAATCAGAAAACAAGGAGACACATACAAATCAGACTTAATACGTTAAGGGATTTGGTGTCTCGAGGAGTGTTGGCTGTGGATTTTGTTGGATCCAAAGACAACACGGCAGATCCGTTGACTAAGGGACTTGATAGATCTTTAGTCCTAAAGTCTAGGCTTGGGATGGGACTGAGACTCATTGGGAGTTCCTCTACAGTAGCAACCCAACCTATCTGAGTGGAGATCCCACAAAGTAGGTTCAATGTGGTAATAACAAGCTGTTTGGAGAACTGGTTGGCACTCTAACTTTAATGCGTAAACATGAGTGTCTTATCCTGGAAGCATGAGTGACATTTAAGCTGCAAGTTTAGAAAGAGCGTAGGCTCTGAATGGGTTCAAGCCTTTGGGCAGGATGTTAGCAGTGCATCCTTGGAGAACGCCACCTATGTGAGTGTTACTGTGGGCCACAGTTAAAGGAAGAGGGTCTTTCCTGAATACACTCATGAAACAGGATAAGGGTGCATGGCCTTTAAGAGCACCAACCCTGAAGATTGTAACAAGAACAACGCTTTGTTGTTTCTACCGTATACTTTAACACCAAGGTCTGAAGTTCAAGACGTAGTTCACTTCGTTCCTGTTAAAGTGAAAGTAGTAAACTCAGGTAGAGGTTCAAACCGGAAGGTACCTTTACTGAAAGCAAAGTGTAGGCAGCCGAAAGAAGTCTTTTAAATCCTTTTGAATCTCTTTTTCAAATTGGTGAATTCGTGGGGGATTGTTGTATTAAAATTGTATATTGGTTTTAATTGGAAAACCTATTATTACAATTGGCATTCAATTTGGTTTCAATTGGGAAACCAAATGTTTTGGAGGAAAAGTTGGGAATTCCCAAATTTGAAATATGGAAGTTTGGGTGGAAGTTTAGTACCACACCGGGGAGAACTAAACTTTTGGTGGACTTATATATGAGTTCACACCCCAAGCTCTTGTAGCAATAGTAGAGAGGAGGAATGGAGGACCACACACGCGCGCGCGCGCGCTCCGTCTCCGGCTCCGACTCGGGCTCGGGAGAGTCAATTCGGATCTCGTATCTCGATACTTTTGCTGCGGTTTTCATTTGGTAAGTCGATTAAATTAATCACACGATTAATTTGGTAAGTCGACTTAAATGGGAATTCAACTCGTCATTATGGGCGCGATTTTTGGGATCCGAAAGGTTGCGTTTTGGGACGCGTTTTCAGAAACCAGAGATAACCGCGCGCTAGGGCACACGAGCCCCTCTCTATATATATCCCTCACTCGACGCGGTTTTTCTTTACTCGCAAGAAAAACCTCTCTCACGCCGTCTCTCTTTCTGGTTCTTCCTCTCGCGGACGAACGTTTTTCCTCTTCCTCTCTCGGCTGCAGTTCTCTGAGGTACAATCGAGGACGATCCCGTTGGTATGCGCCGACGACGATCGTGAGCCGTCGTATCCTGGGAGCAGATCGCCAGTACCCTACGCACCGGTATTGTGGGGGCGATATCTTCTCTAAGGATAGTCCATTTCATGGACGCTTCGGTGACTTCTAAACTGATCTCCATTTTATTTTGGTTGCCGCAATATGTTTATTGCTTTACCCTTTCTGGATCATGCCCATGTTTATGTTTCTGTTCTATTAATCGGTTCATGTTTGCATTGTATAATCGGATAATGATTGGGAAACACACGTTTAATGTAATTTTATTCGATATTATTTCTCCGTTAACTCATTTTGATCCGATAATTTACTGTTTAATATATGCAATGGCAATCCTATTTACAACACATATGCCCTCCTCGAACGTTTTATTGAGGTTGTACCCAATTCATCCGGAACTCCTATATTGTGTTGCTTGGGGTTCTGGTAATTAAAAACATAACTGTTGTTATTATCGTACTGTGCTAGATTTTGTTTCGTTCGATATTTCATGAAACTATTATGCTTATAATGACATGGAGAAAATCCACCGAAACTCAACATGATTATTTAATATTTCAGCTAGAGCTCCCAACTCCACGCCTCCATGGAGATCAAGCGTCCTTGATCTTTATGGATCCTGCCACAAAAGAGAAATGTTAGAAAAACAGAAAGGAAACTAATCAGCAGAAATGATGCAAAAATAATGCATGTAAGAGAAGACATGTGAATCTTAAAAATATTCAACACCAAAAATATATCAAAAATAAATAAATAAATAAAAGTGAGACGTGAACGCGAAATCCGCCTCTTTAATAGTCAATAATTTATAGTATAGGAGGCGAAAAACGGTCGATCAAAAAGCACAATCCTTTGAATGTTGTGGAGTATTTTTACTTGGCAAGTCTACCAAGGTCGAACACAGGGACATGATATACTCTATCTATTTATCAACATTCGATCAATTTAGAGCATGTGTGAATTATTTCTCAATTACAGGTCTCCATGCAAAAATGCAGGACACATTGCGGTCTTCATGCAAATTACATTGCAATAAATTGATGCATGCATTTTTAGTTAATTTTCTGATGGTATTTAGAATGATGCATGAGAGTAATGCTAAACGTGCATTAGTTAATTACAAATATGCCTGAAAAGGTCACTTATATTGAGCAACAGGTGATGGATTGAAATCAGGGTCGAATTGAGCATAACACTATGAGCAAACATCTATTTATGACAAGGTAATTGAACAAGAGGCATCATCTTAAAATAAAATTCACTTCATTTAAAATAGTGTCAGATGAGAAAATTAAACATGCCATGATATAGATGAAGAAACAAGGATCAAAACGACACTAAAATCATGCAATTTAGATTTATGATTATCAAGTTATGAAGAAAACAATACAAGGGCATAAATGTAGTAAAAATACAAGAAATAAAAGGATAAATATTACAAATAGGTCCCTGGAGGGATGTATTTGCAATTAACAAAAACCGACTGGACCTCATTGTAATTTTTCCAAATGCTCAGGGGTATTTCACAATTTCCAAAGGTTGTGAGGGAATCCCTGAATAATACCCAGGTGCGCACGTGAAGCACGTGCATGGGGATCAAAATGCAAATACCAAAAGTATCGAGGGTCTTCATGTAAAATTCCCAGGCCCTTACGTGCGTTGCACGTGAGGGCTTAGGCTCGGGAGGCACCGTCGGTTCAAGATACGTGGCATGTGATGGCAGCTTGGAGGGAGGTTCGGTAGACCCAAGCTTGTAGGTGCAGCAGGAGGCTCGGGTCGCTACGTGTCTACATCTGGTCCGTTCAATCTAGATGATCAGATGACACTTGTATCTTCTTTCTCCTCCGCAGGCCACCGGAGAAGGCGAGGCTCCGACGACCTGCTATTTGCTCCTCCGCGCACCAACGGCTCGCCTGATGGTCGAGGAGCGATCGTGAGGGGCTCGCGAATATGCTGGAGTAGTGGCGAGGCTTCATTGACGTTTGGAGGAGTAAGGTGGAGGGGCGTCGTCGGAGATGGAGCTGAGATCGGCAAACGGATACGAGCTCCGTCCATTGAAGCTTTGAGCGCCCGCATTGGTTAGTGTATAGCCAAAGCGTGATGTGCGTGAGTGAATGGGGGATGTGGGGTGTCGGGAGGTAGTGGCCCAGGGTCTTCTTCTCCAGTGAGGTGGAGAAAAAGGGGGTCTGATCGTGGGAGGTTCTGGAGAAGAGGAGGGTGGGTCAGCGTGGATGAGGGTGGTATGGCGGAAGTGTTAGATCGCTCAATGGAGGATGAAAGTGATCAGAGGTAACGGGATAAATCAGAGAAAAATCAAAGAAACAAAGGGAGGAGAGGTACCTCATAAGAGAGGGGAATCCGGTGGAGGAGGGCTTGTGCTAGGTTTTGAGGAAGCCCAGGGTCGTCGCCCGGTCTGGCCAGCCACGCTAGAGAGCTCGAGTTACCGCCAGAGATGGCGGAGCAAGCATGGCGGAGTGCCATGGATCTCACCGGGGCCGGAGTCATTATCGCCTCGATGTATGGCCCCTCCGTTGTCACCAAAGGGTTGGAGGCTGGGTCGAAGCCCCTTGGGATGGTGGATACATGTGGCAATGGCGGAAGGAGGGGTTTTATAGGGGACAGATCGACGATGGTTTTGGGTGATGGAGGAATTTTTGAACATGCAACTTGAAGGCTATGAGTGATGGCGAGGGTCGATGGGGGTTACACAAGGAAAGAGGGAGGAATGAACTTTCTGGAGGTGGCATTATGGCATGGAGTTAGTGGCGGATGAAGGTTCCATAATAGGAAGGGTGAGGGAGTCCTGCGAGTTGTAACGCCTGGAGGGGGAGGGCGCATGAGGAAGAAGATGATGCGGGGTCATTGGATCAATTCGATCCAATGGCCCAGATGAATGGGTAGATGGAGGGCTAACTATTCTGATCTGAACTGGTGGCTCAGATTTGGTTGGGGGCGAGCGGTTAGATGAGAGTTAAGTCCCCATCCAATGGTGGAGGGAGACAGGGTGTCGTGGCACGACGAAGACCGTAGGATATAAGTGGGATCGGGAAGCTGGGAATGGAGCGGTGAAGAGTGGCTGAGATTTGATCATAGGAGCAGATCTGACGGTTGTAGTTGTAGCGTAAATGGAAGGTGGAGATGGAAGCGGTCGGTGAGGATCAGACGACTCGGGAGGGCGTCGGGTAGCGGAAGGAGGGACGGACCACGTAGTGGCTCCAGAGAGCGCCACGTGACCCAACCAGAAAATTCAGAAATATAAAAACAAAGAAAAATATAAAAGAAATAGTTAAAGGCAAAATTAGGAAAAAAGTCAAAACATGTAAGTTGTTCGTCTCGACGAGATCTACAAGTTTCATGTTGGACGAAAAGACAAAAAAGGTTATTGATATGAAAAGTATTTTTGGGGGTATTTTTAAGGGGTTAAAAACACCCATTTTTGGGATTTGAATTGTTTTTGTATTTTTTAGTTCTTTTAAGGGTTAGGAAATTATAGACAATTAATTCATCTAAATTTTTTAGGTTTTGATGAGAAAAGAGTAAATAATAGTAATTAAATACAACTAATTATAGGCTAAAAATGTACAATATAATACAAAATAAAATGGATGAATTATTGGTGAATTTTAGCGCTTTCCTTAAGTTAGGGGTTTAATTATTGATTTTTAGAATGATGAATGCGAGATTCATCACCTACCGATAATCATCCCATTTCTTTCCCCTCTGCTTTCTGATGGACCGAATTTCACCAAGACTCGGGTGAAGAAAATAGAACTAGGGGCGTTGCGACCCGGATCTCGGAGATATCTCAGTCAATCAAGAAAAATAAAGGATAGACCACCAATCGAGTAGATAAAACAAGAAAATCAAATAGTGACCCTGGCTATGAGATTAGCCTGGTGTAGCACCCAGGGTCGGACTCAGGGAGCACGAGTTGGCCTTGCGGCCTACGAAGCAGTCAAAAAAGAAAAGAAAATAAAAACAAAATTTTTTTGGTGATTTTTAATATTTTTATATTTTTTAATATTTTTAATAATAAGGAAAATAATAAAAAGACAAATATAAGCAACTTCAACCAATTATTTAAGTACTTAAAAATGGTCCAAAAATTCCAACAAAAATATTTTTATGTTTTTTGGTTTTTTTACTGTTTTTGGTGAATTTTTGAGGTTTTTATAATTTTTATGGAATTTTCTAAAAATAGAAGAAGGCAGAAACAAAGGAAAACTGTCCAGTCAGGTTTAGAGGACCAAAATTAAAATACAAAATGGTCCTGGAAAAGCCTGGAGGTATTTTTTTATGAAAACTAGAAATAATAAAGAAGATTCAGAAAGAGAGTTTATTGTTTTTGGAGTTTTATACAATTTTTTAGAATTTTTATAAGTTTTTAATGGTTTTTCAATTTTTAAGGTTTTTAAATATCCAAAAATAGATAAATTCACATAGAAATTCAAACACACCAAAATTAAAAATCCTATTTTTTTAGAATTTTTAAGAGAGTTTTTATATTTTTTATGGTTTTCTAATCTGAACAGAGGCAAAAATAACTATTTTTGAATTTTTAAAAATACTAAAAAGCCTAAAAAATGTACCAAATTTTTAGTGAAAATTTTACACAGTGGCAGAAGCCACGTCTCCAATTTTCACGAAATTTGGACTTAATTTGCTATTTTATTTAAATCAAAAATAGGCTCACAGTGCACAAGGATCTATTTGCAATAAAAAGTATCTCTAAGGGCTAAAAAGTAACAAATCCAAGAAGCTGGTGGTCCCTCGTGCAAAATTTCCAAGTCCCCACGCACGTTGCACGTGGTCTGGGCACAGAGGGACTCAATTGCATTGAAACTTACTTTCAAGGGCTTATTAGCAACATGTGCTAAAAGTCCAGGGGAGAAGTTGCAAAATACCCAAATATTTCAACACATGTCGAATAAAAGTGTTCACAGGGGTATGGATGGAAATATCGGAAAGGATCTTTCATTCAATAACACCTCAAAACATTAGCCCATACAATGTAATTTCACCAAAAAAACCACGTGACGAAGCACGTGTCTCACATACACAGGGATGAAAATGCAAATAAAGTAAACATCCAGGTCCTAAGTGCAATTGTTCCAAAATAAAAACAACTATATTCTATATTTACACGACTAACTAATAAAAGCAATAAACAGAGGGGCCTACAAGAAATTTACCCCACTTATTATCCGAGGGCTGGAGGTGCGCCACGTGTGCGATCGGACGGTGGAGGTGCGCTGCGCCTCTTCGAAGGGGCCTGGCTCGGATCTGACGGCTGCGAGGTGGCCACGTGGCAGATCGAACGGTGCTGGATAAAGGACACCCCTTCGTCTGATAATGTGGTGCCGATCAACCCTCGCCCGGATCGGACGGTGATGGACTGCTCCTCAAATGGACGGGTCTGATCAGAACTGGAGCTGCGAGGAAGATCGTACGGCTGCGGAGGATCCTGGAAGAACTCGGCTCCGGCAAACTTCGCCGGAGAACCACGGGAGCGCTGGGCCTCCGCTGCTGCTGCTGAGATGTGGAATAGGTACGCCTCGACGCTCCACAGCTGGTGGGCTCCTCCGATGACGCCAAGAAGCTCCAAGGAGCCCTGGCAACGCAGGCGGAGCTGGAGCTCTGTGCTCGAGATGTGGACCTCCAGATGAGGTCTCTTCGACCTGAAAAACCACACTAGAAGACTCCTGGGTCGAGGGCAAACTGCCTCGACCCAGTGAGAGGTGGCGAAGGTGACTGGATGAGGCGCTGCGAGGACCTCCGGCGAGGCGACGGCGAAGGAGGTCGATCCTTGGCTCCGTGGCGAGCCAAGGTGGGCGAGCGGGCAAAGAAGATGGAGAGGGGTCTCGTGAGTGTGACGGTCGGGTCGGATGAATGAAACGATGAACGGTGCGGGAATAATCGACCGGAGACGATGATGGGTGGATTTGGGCGAAATCAGAAATTAAGGGAAACCAGAAGGAATCGGGTTTACCTGGTGAAGGATATCGACTTTGGACGAGCTTGCGGAGCTCTGGTCGTCGCCTCAAGGGTCGTCGGAGGCCCGCGCTCGGGCGCTGCTCTGGGCGGCGCACGAGGGCAAGAAGATGCTGGATCAGTGGCGAGGAGCTCCTCCTCCTCTTTGCAACACTCCAATCCAACGCTGTCACTCGAGGGAATCGGGTGGAGGTCCTGGGTGGAAGAAGCGACGCCAAAGATGCGTGAATTGTGCGGCAGAGCTCATGCTATATAGTGCAAGGGGTCCGAGAAGAATGGGGTCGGGCGAGGTGATCGGAGCTCGGATCCCTAGGTAGATCCCCGGGCGAGGGTCTCGGATCTACAGGGAGTACATGGAGCCCGGGGTTTGAGGAAGAGGGTAGCGGATCGTGCGGGGAAAATTGGAAGAAGTCGGGTTAGGCGCCCCAATCCGCGAGAGAAGAGGGTCCGCGGGGGGAGTTGACCGGGGGTCAACATCCCCCGTGGACCAATCAAATTATTCCATTTTAAATTATTTAAAAATTCATTTAAAAATAGTAAATGACTTATTTTCGAAAAACTCCAAACATGAAAATTGTTTATTTATTTTCAAACTATTTTTTAGTGATTTTTATTTATTTTTTTGAAAAATATTTTCTATTTTTGCAAAATATTATTATTATATGCAGGTATATACATATGTTTTTTTATTTTTGATATTTAATTGTTTTTTTATATATTTATTCCAATTTTATATTTTATTTATTTATAAGATAAAATTTGGAATAAAGGAGTTTTTTTATTTTATTTTTATTAATTATATACAAGGGTGAAATAAATTTTTTTATTTATATACATATATGGTATATATACAATGTGGCTTTTGGTTTTTATTTTGTTTCTTTTTATTTTATTTTTATTTTTGTGATTTTTATTTTATTTATTTACACTATGGACTGTGGAATATATACATATTTTTATATGATTTTGATTATTTATTTACAAAGTGATAATAAATAAGTGAGTGGTTCTATGTAAATGGCATATACACAATGATGAAGGGAATTTATCTCTTTTTGGTTTTCTTTTATTTTTCCCATTTTTATTTTAATTTTATATTTACAAATATATATAAATAATTATACACCCATTTTTATTTTTATTAAGAGGAAAATAATTTTTATTTATTTACATGTATATGTACAAACACGTGAGTTTCCCTATCTCCCTCTACTTGGGTTCTTTTGCGGTCAGGCCCATGTTGAGCCCTCCCTTGGGATTAGGTTTCTCAATATTTATTCTAAATATCTCCCTCTTTTTCTTTTATTTCTTTATTCTTTTATTTATGCACAAAAACATGCTAATTATTCATTTTTACACAATGCATGCGGAAGGGTAATTATTGCTATTTACAAGAATGTACATGTGTTTTGCATAGGTTTTGTAGCTAAAATAAAAGAATAAAGAGTGGTGAATGGGTATTCATTACCCCCCTATACTTAACTTTGCTAGTCCCTTAGCAAACACTTATTTGAAAAAGAAGTGAAAAAGAAGAAGAAAAAGAAAAAGAGGAGAAAAGGCATGGATCAATGCTGATTATTGAACTTGCTTTCATTAAATTGAAAGATGGAGCTCGATCAGGTCTTTGGATTATTAATTTGTCGGAACCTTATTTGGACTTAAGCTTAAAACTTAACATCCTCTAAGTTCCACCAATCTATGGGCAAGACCCCTCAATAAACCAGATAAGAACAAGTCTACATACACAAACTCTAATGACCCTGAATCTTTCCTTATACGGTGTAAGTGATATGTAGCTCCCCACATCAGAAGTAACAAAGAAACAACCACCCTCAACCTGGTAACTCTAATGCCTCGGTCTAGCAACTCTTTCCTCGAGAAGCGGGGTATTCCCTTCTAAGTTCAAGTGCAACTGGCTCAAGAAGAGGGGAAGAAGAGATTGGACCATGGCCAGTGTAGCCATGTATCCTTGGGAGCTCTAACCAGTGTAGCTGAGTCTCCTGCTGCAAGCTCCATAAGATGAAACATGCATACCATAAGCTTTTACTTTATTTGACTATATACACTCCGGTGGGATTATTAAATTTTCAATCCGACCCACCACTTTTTTTGGAGTTCTTTTCTTTTTGCACATTTTTTTCATGTGCATCTGTACAACATATCTACATGGTGCAACATATATTCAAGGAGTTTTTCCTCTTGAGCCAGTAGACTATCCCTCTTTTGAAGCTTTATTGCAACCCACGGCTTCTGTCTTTAGACTTCATAACCACCGGACCAAGTTGAGACGCACTTCCTTCACTAGAAGAAGAAGAGAGGTCCCGCCTAGAAGTACTACCCTCATATGCTACCCCAAGCCAAAGGAAACTGCCTCCTCACCACCTCATCCGTGGAGAGCTATGTGTAAAGTGCTGGTGCAAGCAAAGCCATTGTCTCTGAGAGTCATGCGTGTGTTGTTAAGTGCTCTACTTAGGGTCATCAAGATGACATATGCACATAGCCTAGTGGACTCAAAGAATTAAGTCCCAATGGACTAGAAAAGTCTCAATCCTAAGCCCTCTAAGGTTCCTCTTATTGTTAGGTGGATTAAGATCATAATCAAGCTCCATTTTCTAATTTAATTCCAGGCTAGTTTAAATTTCAACGTAATCCAGGAAAAACTATACAAATATTTACAAGGATGCTATTTACAAAATATTTACATATGTGCAAAATTTTTGAAAAATATTTTGAAATCATGGATGTATGCATGGATGCAAGTTTTGCAAAATATTTACACAAATTTACACAAGGTTTTTGCAAACTTTTGATTTTCAAAATATTTTGGAAAAATTTTGTACTATATACATAATTTTGTTATGCACATATTTACACACTATTTACACAAAAAGTTTTTGAAAACATTTTTACAAAAATAATTTTGTACAATAGCTATGTATGTGCAATAAAAGAATGTTTATTTACAAGGAAAATTTTTTAATTTTTATGGATTTTTGGGTTTTTAGCCATTTTTATTATTAACACACTCACACAAAGTACGAGTTATGGCTAAAGTATATATGAAATATATACACACCCCCTATACTTAGCTCGAACGATGTCCTCAGAGTGATCAAGAGCGATGAAGAAGACATAACTCGTGCTTAGTATAGGGAAGTGAAAAGGAATGTCTATATACAGAGATGAATCAAAGAATAGAATGAAGAAAACTTAGGATCAAGTAATCCTAAGTATAGCAAGTTGTACATGAAGGGAAATCCGAGTGAAGGATGTACAGGGTCTACCCCCCACCCTATACTTAGGGTGAAATATCCCTAAGTATAGGCAGCAAAACAGGGGTAGAAAGAATCAAAAGAATACCCGATAGTCCTATATCTCCCCTATACTTAGGGTAAAGTACACCCTAAGTATAGCATAATCACAAGATGTGAAAAGGGATGTGGGACTAAAGAATAGAGTGATATGGACAACTGGATCTATACAAGTCGGAAGAACAGTGATAATCAGGCGTGACATGCAACTGATGTGAGTCAAGAGACCACATCTCACGCAAAGTGAATAGGGGCAACATCAATGACCCACGGTTCATGATCTAGATATGGCTTGAGCCACTGGACGTTCACTCGAAAGGTACTCTCAGAAGACAACTCAGATATGTCAATACTCCCATTGTCGTGTACCTTTCTCACCAAATACGGTCCCTTCCATTTGCTCTGTAGCTTCCCTGGGAATAATCTAAGCCTAGCATCAAACAGCCATACTCTCTGTCCTGGCTCACACTGCTTGTGGCTGATATGAGAATCATGCCACTCCTTCACTCTCTCCTTATAATGTAGGCTGTTTGAAAAGGCGGTATCACGAAGCTCCTCCAGGGCTGCTAACTCTGCCCTCCTCTAGTCTCTTACACTAACTGGATCCAAAAGTATATCAGTGACAACCCAAAGCGACCTATGTCTCAGCTCAACAGGTAAATGGCATGGCTTGCCATAAACAAGGCGAAAGGGAGATGTACCCAAAAGAGTCTTGAAAGACGTCCGATATGCCCACAAGACCAAGTCCAAAAGCTGTGACCAATCCTTTCGGTCAGGGCGGACGACTTTCTGCAATATAGTCTTGATCTCCCTGTTTGACACTTCAGCAAGACCATTCGTCTGAGGATGGTATGGAGTGGCAACTCGATGGTCTATGCTGAACTCGCTAGCAAGGGCCTTTACCTTGTCGTTGACGAAATGAGACCCCCCGTCATATATCAACACTCTAGGCACCCGAACTGTGAAATGATATTCCTCCTCACAAATCTGCAAACAGTCCTAGCATCTGCGGTTTGGGCAGGGATGGCCTCAACCAATGACTCACATAATCAACGGCCAAACAGAATGTACTCAAATCCCTGACTCCTAGGGAATGGACCCATGAAATCGATGCCCCATGTGTCAAAAACCTCACAGAAGTGAAAGGGCTGCATCGGCATCATATCACGCTGTCCACAAGTACCCATCCTCTAACAGTCAGTACACCTTTTCACGAACTCATCAGAGTCCTTGAAGAGAGTAGGCCACCAAAGGCTGGATTGGAGCACTTTTTGTGTCGTTCTCCTCCCTGAGTGATGTCCTCCTGCCTCCAGCTTGTTGCAGTAAGTAAGGACGCTGTAGTGCTCCTCCTGAGGAATGCACCTACGCCAGATACTATCCCCTCCGTCATGGTAAAGGACGGGATCCTTCCAATGGTAAAACTTGGCCTTCGCGAGGAAGGTCTCAAGTTTCTGCCTGGGCCAATCTTGTGGAACTTTCTTGGTGACAAGATAGTTCACAATATCGGCATACCATGGGAGCGAGGCGACAGCAAGGATCGCCTCATCTGGGAAGGTCTCACAAATAGGGTCAATCTTCTCAGAATCCTCAAGATACTCCAATCGGGAGAGATGATCCGTCACCACATTCTTGACTCCAGGCTTATCTTTAATCTCTATATCAAACTCCTGGAGTAGAAGGATCCATCTGGTCAATCTGGCTTTGGCATCCTTCTTTGCCATGAGGTACCTGATGGCGGTATGATCAGTAAAGATGGTCATTCTAGATCCAATGATGTAAGATCTCAACTTATCTAGGGAGAAAACTACGGCTAGCATCTCATTCTCTGTGACGATATAGTTCCGCTGCGCGGAATCCAAAGTACGGCTAGTGTAGTGAATAGCAAATGGGACTCCATCCCTCCTCTGTCCTAGCATGCCCCCCACGGCAAAATCGGAGGCGTCTGTCATGATCTCGAATGGGAGAGACCAATCAGGTGGCTGAAGGACAGGAGACTCTATCATACAGCTCTTGAGAATCTCAAATGACGATAGACACTTAGCATCTACAAGGAACTCGGTGTCTTTCGTCAGCAGATCAGTCAACGGTCGGGCAATCCTGCTGAAATCATGAATGAACCGTCGGTAGAAACCGACGATCCCCAGAAAAGACAGTAGCTGCCGCAAGTTGGACGGTGGATTGAGTTTGCTAATGACATCCACCTTGGCCGAATCAACCTCCATGCCCCTGTTGGAGATGATGTGGCCAAGCCCCGTCCCTTGAGTCACCATGAAGTGACTCTTCTCCCAAGATAATACCAGGTGAACCTCTATGCATCGCTGAAGGACTCGGTCTAGGCAGTCAAGACAAGAATCAAATCCGTCACCGTAGACCAAGAAATTATCCATGAAGACCTTCAAGAACTCCCCCACCATGACCGAAAAGATAGACAACATGCATCTCTGAAATGTCGCAGGGGCATTGCATAGCCCAAATAGCATGTGGCGTATGTGCCAAAGGGACTGGTGAAGATGTTCTTATCCTGGTCCTCGGGCGCGATGGCCACCTGATTGTAGCCGGAGTACCCATCCAAAAAGCAGTAGTGGCTCTTCCCTGCCAGTCTCTCAATGATCTGATCTATAAAGGGCAGGGGGAAATGATCCTTCTTGGTGGCCTGGTTGAGTCGTATGTAATCTACGCAGACCTGCCAAGAAGTGGGTACCCGGGTAGCGATCTCCTCTCCGGACTCCGTAACCACTGTAGTGACGCCCGTCTTCTTGGGCACCACATGCAACGGACTGACCCAATTGGAGTCGGATATGGGGTAGATAAAATCGGCGCTCCACCACTTTGAGATCTCCTTCATGACAACCTCTCTAAGATTCAGGTTCAGTCGCCGCTGAAACTCACGCGACCTCTTTGCCTCATCCTTGAGATAGATGTGGTGAGAGCACAAAGCCGGATTGATCCCCTGGAGATCTGCTACACTCCATCCTATTGCCTTGCGGTTCTTTTCAAGAACCCCCATCAAACGAGATTCCTGCTCTCCAGTCAAATCAGCGGAGATAATGAATAGGTACATATCATGCTCACCCGCAAGGAACCTATACTTCAATGACGCTGGTAGTGGCTTCAGCTCTGGACAAGTCAGTGCTAGCAAATCTGGCTTCTGAAGAATCCGAGTGTATGCTGCCAAATCTGCTCGGGAAAATGAGAACTCTCTCTCGCAAACTGGATCTGGAGAAGGCTGCTCAACTGGACTGTCTCTGCTCTGCATGGCATCAACCTCCTCCCTAGTTGTAGGCTCAGTAGAACTCAGATCTGGTATAAGCTCATCAAACTCTGCCCAATCAAAATCTAACTCCAAGGGATCTGTATCATCATCACAAAATAACTCTGTTTCGCGATCGAGAACCGAATCTGCTGACTGAAAAGTATCCTAGACCAGGAATGCACTCTCCAAGCTAGCCTCTGCTGGCATCTCTGCATCAGCGAACTCTGTAGGTGAGAGGATGGCATGTGCGTCTGGATCTGCCCAAACTACCTCATCATCGGTAATCACAAAATCGCAATCCTGGTGGATGTCTCGCCCTGTCTCTGTCATCTGCTCTGAATCAGAAGTAGTCTCTGAGCAAGCTAAATCTCTAGCTCTGATGTCCTCGACCGTCTCTATTTGTACACTCTCGCCCTCGACGCGAAAGTATACCTTCCCACTATCATGATCAGGCACTGCCTTGGCTGTGGCCAAGAACGGGCTACCTAGAATGATGGGGGTATCGGTCACAGACTCAGGGATCTCCATGTCCAACACAACAAAGTCCACAGGGAATTGCAGGCCCTGAATCGTGATGACAACGTCCCTCAGCAACCCCTTCGGCCTCTTGACAGATCGATCAGCAAACTGAAGGATTGTCCTGCTCTGTCGTAGAGTGCCCAACTCGAAGCGGTCGAGAAGGGCTGTCGGAAGTAGGTTGATCGAAGAACCGTTGTCTAATAGAGTGCGGTCGAACCTCTGCTCTCTGATGTGGCATTTGACATATGGGGCTCCTGAATATGGCCTCTTGGCCGGCAGATGGTTTTGAATCGCAAAACACGTGGCCTGGGTAAGTACATGGATCTCAGAATGGTGGTTCCTCCTCTTCCTCCTAACTGTGGTCCTGTCTCTGAGTGATCTCTGGAGTAGAGGGATGTGCTCCAAGGCCTCCTGAAGAGTCAGCTGAATGTGAAATCTATCGATCATCTGCTGGCTGAACTCTTCCTGCTGCTTCTTATTGGGATTTTCTATTTTCTCCCCCTTTCCCATGTGAAGTGCTCGTGGAAAGGGGATCACATGGTCCTTCTCAGATGAAGGACTAGGAGAGGGTCTAGGCTGCTCAAGCACAGCAGAATCCACGCATACATCATCATGCACCACAGGTGGATCCGAATAAAACAAACCTTACCTTTATTTCCAGATAAATCCTGAGATACATGAACAGATGGAAAGACTACAGGATTAGTATTAGTAGAAATGGTGGCATCAGCACCACCCTTGGCACGTTGACTCGCGGCATCAGCACCGTGCTCTGGATCGGCAACAATGGTGGCATCAGTACCACCTCCTCTGTCTGGTGAAGTGGCAGCTTCAGTACCGTCGGTGGGATCAGCATCCATGGTGGCATCAGTGCCACCATCATCATCTCTCACGGCATCAGTACCACGATCCTCCTCGCCTGGCGCTCCTCAAGTAGCATGGGAACGTCGCTCAGACGAGGCACCGCCTGCTGGCGTCCTACCGCTCCTAAGTGTGACAAAATCAGTATCAAACAGATATGCAGACAAATCACCAAATGTATCACTAGAACTGGCATACTCTGTGAAATCTACATGCTCAGATTTCCTCTTCAGGTTGTTCGGGTTCGGCTCAATCTGGGCAAGGATGGCGGCCTTCCCTCTCACGATCACCTGCACCTCCTGGCAGAACTCATCCATCTCCCATCTGAAGATAGCCTGCTGGTCAGTCAAGAGGCGGGCCATATCCTCTAAGGCTGGGTTCTCATAGGATGACTCATGAGAACTTGACGGGTGGCCTTGCTGGTAGTGAGGCTGCTGCTGTCGCTGGTGCTCCGGGTGAGAGGAGTACTGCTGTGGATGAAACTGCTGCTGAGGCTGATCACGCCTCCAAGAATGTCCCTGCTGATAGGGACGAGAACCATACTGGGATGACTGCTGCTGCTGCTCTCGCGGATGGTCGTACTGGCCACCCTGACCTGAAGGCTGCTGCTGGGAGCTAGCACCTCCGATCGACCAACAAAATCCGGGATGGTCTCGTCGGATACCGGGATGGGTCGGTCGTGCCAAATCCCGTTGACGTCCATCAATGGCTCAGGCTCGTAGGAGAGTGGCGGGAGTACTGCCAGAGGTTGATCCGACTGGTAAACTACCATTTGTGTGTCTGGGGATGGTGGTGACTGGTAGTAAGGCTGCGGCTGCTGGTACGGCTCCACCTGTACAAGGTGGACTTGTCTAGGCTAACAGGAGCTGGAGCACTGGGACGTGCTGCCACTGCCACTCAGATCTCCTCGTGACTGAAGACGGGGCTGAGAAGCCGTCTGTGCCTTCTGGAGACACATGAGATGTGTCTTCAGATCACTCAACAACTATGCCATCTGATCCATCTGCAATATGCTCTGGCATTGCTTCTTCTCTATAATCTCCATCCGGTCCAGCTTCTCACTGATGATGCCCATGTCGACGGCTGTAGACTCGGCCTCTGCGGCTGCCATTGATGAAGTAGAAGGATCGGCGTCGACCCGTGCTATCCTCTGGTACTGTACGGTCTGTGGCTGAGGGCGTCCATGTGTGTAGAGTCGGGTCTAGAACATCACTGTGTAGTACTCGACCATCTCCTCATAGATGGCCCAGACCTGATCATGATCCTTGGTGAAGTAGGACCCGCCACAAGAAGCATTCACTAGGCCCTACAGCTCTGGTGTCAACCCGCAAAAGAAGTTCTGAACAAGGTTCGGCTTCGAGATGTCATGGTGCGGGCATCTGTCGGTAAGCTCTCTAAACCTCTCCCATGCCTCGTGAAACTGCTCGTTGGGGAGCATGGAGAAGTTGCTGATCAGGGCCCTCGCTGCATTCGCCCTCCCGAGTGGATAGTACTTGTTCAAGTACTCGGTGCGGAGCTGCTCCCAAGTATACATAAACCTCCCTAAGTGATTCAGCCAGTTGGCTGCTCTGTCTGCCAGGAAGAAAGGAAAAGCAATCATCTTTATGGTATCCGCGTCCACCTGACGGTCGTGGACGGTGATGCATCTCATCTCAAACTCCTGGAGATGAAGATGGGGCTCCTCAGTAGCCAGCACATGGAACCAGGGTGGAAGATGAAGAGTGTTCGGGGGAACTTGAAGTCCCCTACGATCGCTGAAAGGACTACCCAACGGTGCGTCAAAGTCGATCCGGGGTTGTGCAACTCCCGCATTGGTCTCGGAGGCTCTGCGGCTGTGGATGCTGCCGCACCATCGGGTCTGTCCTCTGGGCCGCGCTGCTCGCGGTCGGCTCTCATCTGCTCCATCTCTCTCCTCATCTCAATCATGAATGCACCCTGATCCCTCAACTGTTGTTGCATTGAGTCAAGGGAGGTGATCAGGGTGGAGTTGATCGCACCCTGGTCTAGGACAAATGTCTGCTCTGGTCGGGGACCTCCGGTGCGGTCATCGCTGCTGCCGGCCATGGTCTCTGTAAAGGCAAAAGACCCAAACTCAGGTGCCGATAAATCATCTGACTGTGGTCTCTCATCTGGCACTGGCATCTCAGGAATGGTAGAAGGGTGGTCAAGGGGGAACAGGTCGGAGTTGAACTCGGGTTCGGAGAGCGGGTCTGAGCTCTCACGAACCGACCTAGATGAGTGGGCTGGAGTGCTGAAAAGCGGTGCAGCCAGAGGTTTCTTAAGAGACCTCCTGCCCATCATCGTGATCTGGCGAGTTGGGCGGATGGGATCTGGAAACAACTATGATGAGCAAAAAAACCCTGGATTCACCTACTTAACACGAGCTGAAGACCGTAAGAGTTCAGTCAATTATCTTGTCAATTTTTATTAGGTGATCAAGTCAAGATAGCAGAGCGGTTACGTGACCTGTTGGGAATCCAATCCGCCGAACAGACTGTCCCGTATAAAAGGTCGGTGGTCTGATCGAGGCTCAGATATGGCTCTATCCTAGTATTCGAGTCACTCTCTCGCACATGCAAACCAGACAATGAGGGGGTTGCTCTCCCCAAGACAAATTTTTATGGTGAGTGTCTTTTAGGGTCAAGTTGAGTTAGCAGTCCCAATTTTATAGTTTTGATTTTTTAGGTATTTTTCAATATCAAACAGTGCCTAACAAATTTTTCGGTTCTCCTGATTATTTTAAGTTCAAAACAGGGAGAGAAGACAAAAAAGCCGATACGCGAGAATCAATGATGCATGTAGAGTAAGAAATGCGTACCTGACTCCAGCAGTCAACATGCAGGGTGATCCGTGCATAAAATAAAAGACTGAATATAAACTACCTATATGATGCACGCGGAAAAATCATCCCTAGCAGAGCAATTTCTACACAAAAGAACTGTAGTCGGGTACTCAAGCCTAGGTCCGAAGTCCTATCTTGGGAGCCACTCGGTGTCCGCCACAACGGATCCTGCACGCGTTGTATGTGACTCCTCAAGGCACGTGGACCACGACTCTAATAAGCGGTTTTTTCTTGTGATTTAATTAATTAGGTCCAATTATTCGAACTATGGGAACATGCAGATATTAAGGTGTTTGGATCCTAATTAATTGTGTCACAGTCAAATAAAATCCAAAGCTAAGGCTAAAAACTGCGTAAATCAGACAAGTAGTAAATAAACGGTCGAAAAACCACGTAAAAATCGCAAAAAACTGGTGGGGTCCCCCGAGAGCACACCGATGCTCGGCAAAACAGACCCCGAAAGTCTAAGTGTCTCTGGCTTGTCCCTGTATTATTACAAATAATAAAATATCTGAAAAAGGAGACTAATCTACACTACGCTAATCTTCGCGGCTATTCCGTGGCTCCTGCACTTCTGCTCTCTCCTCGCGTCCTCTTGCGGCTCTGTAGAGAAGAGAGCCGCCTCCGACTCTCACGGTTGCGTCGGTTTCTGAAGAAGCCACCTCGAACCTCGGACCCTCGCAAGAAAACAAACAAAGGTGATCAGACCAGATTACTATATATGAACAAGTCAGATATATATACAAAAATATATACAGAAAGCCGCGAAAAAGAAAGCCACGGGAAAATCAAATGTGACTACTAAGTCGTGCTCCCCGACAACGGCGCCACTCTGATGGACCGAAATTTCACCAAGACTCAGGTGAAGAAAATAGAACTAGGGTCGTTGCGACCCGGATCTCGGAGATATCTCAGTCAATCAAGAAAAATAAAGGACAGACCACCAATCGAGCAGATAAAACAAGAAAATCAAATAGTGGCCCTAGCTATGAGATTAGCCTGGTGTAGCACTCAGGGTCGGACTCAGGGAGCACGAGTTGGCCTTGCGGCCTACAAAGTAGTCAAAAAAGAAAAGAAAATAATAACAACAATTTTTTTGGTGATTTTTAATATTTTATATTTTTTGGATTTTTAGTAATAAGGAAAATAATAAAAAGACAAATATAAGCAACTTCAACCAATTATTTAAGTACTCAAAAATGGTCCAAAAATTTCAACAAAAATATTTTTATGTTTTTTAGGTTTTTTACTATTTTTGATGAATTTTTGAGGTTTTTATAATTTTTATGGAATTTTCTAAAAATGAAAGAAGGCAGAAACGAAGGAAAACTGTCCAGTCAGGTTTAGAGGAACAAATTAAAATACAAAATGGTCCTGGAAAAGCCTGGAGGTATTTTTTATAAAAATTAGAAATAATAAAGAAAATTCAGAAAGAAAGTTTATTGTTTTTGGAGTTTTATACAATTTTTTAGAATTTTTATAAGTTTTTAATGGTTTTCAATTTTTAGGGGTTTTCAATATCCAAAAATAACCAAATTCACATAGAAATTCAAACACACCAAAATTAACAAATTCTAATTTTTTTAGAATTTTTAAGAGAGCTTTTATATTTTTTATGGTTTTCTAATCTGAACAGAGGCAAAAACAATTATTTTTGAATTTTTAAAAGGGATTTTTACCCGGCAGACCCTATAATCTTTTGCAATTACCGCTACGACCTTTGAAACATCGTAATTCCTCCCTTGACCCTGTAAAATTGCTAACCCTTACCCTACAGACCCTGCGGTCAAGCCCCGTTAATTTATCCGTTAGAATTAACCATATTCTGTTATGTTCCTTTATACTATACCCATTTTGTTTATTAAATTTACATTAAGTGCCACTCATCATCCCAGACCCTCTCAAGCAATGGAGGCCCAATGCTCAGCTCCCCCCGCCCCTGTTTTGGAGGCCCTCCTGGCCGTTGTTGCTGCTACGGAAGCTCCCCTCGTCGGCCGACGATGGAGGCCCCACCCTGCCCGCGCGAGATGGCGCCCCCCAACCCCCCGCGATGGAGGCCCCTCCCCCCTCGCCCTCAACCACACACCTGGTGCATATTATTCAATGCCCTCAACCACTTTCTCCCATCCACCACCACCCTGTCGCCAATCTCCTCCTCTCCTACCTACAGTAGCAATTGGGCGTCATGGGTGGCAGTACACCCCCATTCCTCTAGTTCGTTTCCTTCAAAGATCCAACCTTTGCCATACCGAAAGCCATGCCACAGTACACCCACCACCATCCTTCCTGGAGGCAGGACTGTGGCGCCCAGGTCATTTATCTGGAGAAGGACGAGATCTTGGGTGGAGGTTTCACCGGTGTTGGAGGCTTCAGCACCGCCTAAAAGCTTGACCTCAAGAAGATGGATGATGTGCCCACAGTCTTGGACGATGTGCCCTCACCGATGTGCCCCCACTGCTGCCGTACGTGATGAAGCCGGCCGCTGCTGCTGCCCCCTTGCCCCTCCTCTCCTCCACCGCGCGATGGAGGCTCCCCCCTCGCCTGCCGCTCCGGCCACTGCTGTCGCGCGCGATGAAGCCGGCTGCTGCTGCTGCCCCCTCGCCCCTCCTCTCCTCCGCCGCGCGATGGAGGCTCACCCCTCGCCCACGGGTCTCCGGCCGCTGCTGCTGCCACCCCTCCTCCGCCGCGGACGATGGCAACCCTCCCCTTGCTTCGGCCCCCAGCAAGAACAACTGCTAGATTTTTTCTATTCTTTTTTTATTTTGGCTAATCTTAAACGTTCGATTGTAAATTGGTTAGGTTAACTCAACACTAACTCAAGTATTTGACTCAAATATAGTTAAAGTTGACGGCATGGTTTGTTGGGTAAAACGGAGCAAGTTTACAAGGTCGGGGGAGGAATTACGATGTTTCGAAGGTCGTAGCGGTAATTGCAAAAGAATGATAGGGGTCTGCCGGGTAAAAAATCCCTTTTTAAAAATACTAAAAAGCCTAAAAAATGTACCAAATTTTAGTGAAAGTTTTACACAGTGGCAGGAGCCACGTAATCCAATTTTTCACAAATTTGGACTTAATTTGCTATTTTATTTAAATCAAAAAATAGGTTCACAGTACACAAGGACCTATTTGCAATAAAAAGTATCTCTAAGGGCTGAAAAGTAACAAATCCAAGAAGCTGGTGGTCCCTCGTGCAAAATTTCCAAGTCCCCACGCGCGTTGCACGTGGTCTGGGCATAGAGGGACTCAATTGCATTGAAACTTACTTTCAAGGGATATTGGCAACATGTGCTAAAAGTACAGGGGGAGAAGTTGCAAAATACCCAAATATTTCACACATGTCGAATAAAAGTGTTCACAGGGGTATGGATGCAAATATCAGAAAGTATCTTTCATTCAATAACACCTCAAAACATTAGCCCTACAATGCAATTTCACCAAAAAAAAACCACGTGATAAAGCACGTGTCTCACATACATAGGGATGAAAATGCAAATAAAGTAAACATCCAGGTCTTAAGTGCAATTGTTCAAAAATAAAAACAACTATATTTTATATTTACAGGACTAACTAATAAAAGCATAAACAGAGGGGCCTACAAGAAATTACCCCACTTATTATCCGAGGGCAGGAGGCGCGCCCACGTGTGCGATCGGACGTGGAGGTGCGTTGTGCCTCTTCGAAGGGGCCTGGCTTGGATCTGACGGCTGAGAGATGGCCACGTGGTTGATCGAACGGTGCAGGATAAAGGACACCCCTTCGTCTGATCGTGCGGTGCCAATCAACCCTCGCCCGGATTGGACGGTGATGGACTGCTCCTCAAATGGACGGGTCTGATCAGAATTGGAGCTGCGAGGAAGATCGTACGGCTGGGGAGGATCCTGGAAGAACTCGGCTCCGGCGAACTTCGTGGAGCACCACGGGCGCGCTGGGCCTCCGCCACTGCTGCTGAGATGTGGAATAGGTATGCCTCGACGCTCCGCAGCTAGTGGGCTCCTCCGATGACACCAAGAAGCTCCAAGGAGCCCCGGCGACGCAGGCGGAGCTGGAGCTCTGTGCTCGAGATGTGACCTCCAGATGAGGTCTCTTCGACCTGAAAAACAACACTAGAAGACTCCTGGGTCGAGGGCAAACTGCCTCGACCCGGTGAGAGGTGGCGAAGGTGACTGGATGAGGCATTGCGAGGACCTCCGGCGAGGCGACGACGAAGGAGGTCCAGCCTTGGCTCCGTGGCGAGCCAAGGTGGGCGAGTGGGCGAAGAATGTGTAGAGGGGTCTCGTGAGTGTGACGGTCGGGTCGGATGAATGAAATGATGAACGGTGCGGGAGTAATCGACCGGAGACGATGATGGGTGGATTTGGGCGAAATCAGAAATTAAGGGAAACCAGAAGGAATCGGGTTTACCTGGTGAAGGATATCGACTGTGTACGAGCTCACGGAGCTCTGGTCATCGCCTCGAGGGTCGTCGGAGGCTCGAGGCTCGGGCTCTGCTCTGGGCGGCGCACGGCGGCAAGAAGACACCGGATCAGTGGCGAGGAGCTCCTCCTCCTCTCTGCAACACTCCAATCCAACGCTATCACTCGAGGGAATCGGGTGGAGGTCCTGGGTGGAAGAAGCGACGCCAAAGATGCGTGAATTATGCGGCAGAGCTCAAGCTATATAGTACGAGGGGTCCGAGAAGAATGGGGTCGGGCGAGGTGGTCGGAGCTCGGATCCCTGGGTAGATCCCTGGGCGAGGGTCTCGGATCTACAAGGAGTACATGGAGCCCGTGGTTTGAGGAAGAGGGTGGCGGATCGTGCGAGGAAAATTGGAAGAAGTCGGGTCAGGTGCCCCGATCCGCGAGAGAAGAGGGTCCGCGTCGGGAGTTGACCGGGGGTCAACATCCCCCGTGGACCAATCAAATTATTCCATTTTTAAGTTATTTAAAAATTCATTTAAAAATAGTAAATAACTTATTTTCGAAAAACTCCAAACATCAAAAATGTTTATTTACTTTCAAACTATTTTTTAAGGATTTTATTTATTTTTTTGAAAAATAATTTCTTTATTTACAAAATATTATTATTATATGCAGGTATATACATATGTATTTTTTATTTTTGATTTTCAATTGTTTTCTTTTATACATTTATTCCAATTTTATATTTTATTTATTTATAAGATAAAATTTGGAATAAAGGGGTATTTTTATTTTATTTTTATTAATTATTTACAAGGGTGAAATAAATATTTTTATTTATATACATATATGGTATATATACAATGTGGCTTTTGGTTTTTATTTTGTTTCTTTTTATTTTATTTTTATTTTTGTGATTTTTATTTTATTTATTTACACTATGGACTGTGGAATATATACATATTTTTATTTGATTTTGGTTATTTATTTACAAAGTGATAATAAATAAGTGAGTGGTTCAATGTGCATGGCATATACACAATGATGAAGGGAATTTATCTCTTTTTGGTTTTCTTTTATTTTTCCCATTTTTATTTTAATTTTATATTTACAAATATATACAAATAATTATATACCCATTTTTATTTTTATTAAGAGGAAAATATTTTTTATTTATTTACATGTATATGTACAAACACATGAGTTCCCCTATCTCCCTCTACTTGGGTTCTTTTACGGTCAGGCCCATGCTGAGCCCTCCCTTGGGATTAGGTTGCTCAATATTTATTCTAAATATCTCCCTCTTTTTCTTTTATTTCTTTATTCTTTTATTTATGCACAAAAACATGCTAATTATTCATTTTTACACAATGCATGCTGAATGGTAATTATTGCTATTTACAAGAATGTACATGTGTTTTGCATAGGTTTTGTAGCTAAAATAAAAGAATAAAGAGTGATGAATGGGTATTCATCACTTTCGCCACAAGATCCTCCATTTGAGCCCCTTAGATCCATCGTGGATCAGGAGTCAAGGTTCCTCGGCCGTCCTCACCGAATCCTCTCCGCCATTCCACCTCTCCACCGCTATCAGCTTCAACCTTTGGACAAGGAAGTCGCCCTCGAGTCGGCCAAACTTTTGGTGCATGTTACATCACTTGAAGACCCATTTGGAGGAGAGGAAGGAACCTAGAGTACCTCTAGGTCATCTGAAGCCATCAGAGCTCTATTGAGCTCTCTTGAGTACAACTGCATATACGGAAAGACACTAGGAACCATTTGCACCCATCAGAGCGCGGAGAGGACATTGGAAGGTAGAGAACTTCCTGATCAAAGCCAACCCTCGTCGGAGTCCCAGGAGTTCTTCCAAGGGGCTCGCCAACCGTTGTTCTCTTTTGAAGCCCAAATCTAATCATAGCCGTGTGTTTAAAGCGAATCATTACGTCACCAGAATCGACCGATCCTCCACATGGCGTGCAGAAAAAAATCGTATCTGGGGTGCTTAAGTGGGTAAATATCACATAACCCCTCTACACATTTTGTACTTTTGAAAAGATCTTGTAAATATTTTATTTTAAAACTTTGTTGACAAATTGGATATGAGACCTTGGAATTTTCTGATATTGCACTTTAGTTCAATGCCATATGGGCCCCCACGTGAGATGACATGTTATGATGATACTCCCTCGCTTTTGTAATTGTTGTTTAGTCTTTAAAAATTGAATTTCAGTTTAAATATTTTGGGTATTTTGCACGACCAACTTCATATTAATTTTATATTGCAAATATGCTCTGCTAGCTGCTTGATTTTTATTTTGCGCATTTATATTTTCTAAAAATAGCTCCTATGCTCTAAAAAATTGCAAAAATATGCTTAAATGCTTGAATGAATGTAGATCCATGCCTAATGCTTTATTTAGCATTTTCCTTGCATTTACTATTTATTAAAAATTTAAAGAGGTTATTTTATTTCCTGTTTTACTTAAAAAATACAAAAAAAATTATAAAAACTTTATTAAAAATTCCAAAAAAATAACCTATTATTTATTATCCTATTGTATCACTACATACCAAAAATCACAAAAAATGCCAAAGAAACTCCAAATTTGGCAATCCTTTGTTAACCCTAAAATATTATAAAATATCTTCAAAAGTCCCAAGAAAGTAGTTTTTGTCCCATATTTCTATATGTACCTATTACTATATATTAAAGTTACTTTTGAGATTTTTTTGACCCATTTATTATTTTAAATATCAAAACTATTCGACCTATTTAAATATTATCTATTTTTTTACTATTTATGATTTTCTAAAAATGCAAAAAATAGCAAAAAAAATCCCAAAATTTTATAAAAAATTGAAACATATTTGAAAAACATAAAAATATTTTATTTTGATATTCTTGATTATATATAGATCTATTTATAATTAAAATACACTCTATAGCCTATACATATATCTTATTTTATATATTTATTATTATTATTTATTATGAATAACTTAATATTTTAAATCCTTTAAAAAATAGAAAGTAATATTTTTATTTATATTTTCTTATTTTTATATAATTATTATATATTTTGTTTATATATCTCTTGTATTATACATATTACATTACATTTATACATATACATTTATATGTATTTATTATATATTAAAGAAAGGAATTTGAAATCAAACGTTAATAATATATATTAAAAAATAATAAATAAAAATCTACAAAAACATTGAGCAGATATTGTGCATACATATACATACACACACCTATATTTTTATTTAAAAATAATATATATGATAAGCTCCTTGTTCTATGAGTTCGACACCCATACTTGTATACTATACACACTTGTTTGTAGGATTTTATAATAAATTTTGACTCATCTCTTTGATTTGCATTGCTTTTATATTATTATTGTGGGTTGATTTTTGATTCAATCAATCGACTCTCGAGATCGGTCATTCAGTGACAGAGGTTTGCCTTGTGTGACATCACGACCGCCTCTCGGTGATCTATTGATTAATTAGTAGATTTTCTCGTTAACTATTGAACTATGTTATATATATATATATATCTGTGTGTGCGTGCGTACGTGCGTGTGTGTAGCAAAAACATTTTGAAGATAAGCAAGAGTTTATGTCACCATAAGACGAATGGGTCATGACAAAACATTGACAAAGAATGTAGTATTTATTGCGAGTTCCAAGAAAAAAGATTATTTTGTAATGAATAATGTTCATTATTATATTAGTTAAAATCGAATGATATAATAATAAACATTCAAATTATTCATCGTTATAGAACAATTTTATTTTATGAATTCCTCCACCTCCACTCCCATAGATGACATCTCCTCATGCTCCGTCGTCATCATCATGTGATTCTCTAGCTGGATCTATATCATGTTGACGTCCTCGTGATTATAACTATATATGCTCATATTGCCTTATTGATACAAGTGACTTATGACAAATAAATGTTCAATCTAATGGATCATAAAATAATCTAGTCACACAACATACACATACACATACACACATTACATAAGAGGGCTTCGAAGAATTAGGATGTCATTAAGGAGATACGAAAATCACATTATAATGCAATGAATATATAGTAACCATTTTTTTATATCGTCCATTGTACATTTTCTGACAAAAATAATTCATCATGGATTGTTTTTTTATTATTGAATTTAGATACAAATGTCATATTTGTTGCTATTATCATTAACGATGGTCCATATCATACAATATATTAAGGGTCGTGGACATGGCACTGTTCACGGCCCTGTAGCATTATTTTTTTACATATTGAATATTATTATATATATATTTGATTATATATTATGTACCATTATCCTCATATGAGTGGTTGGTAGGGATGAAAATAAATACGGATATGTCTGAATATTTTACCGTAATCTGAAAATTACCGGATACGGATATCGGTATCCGAAAATTAATCGACTACAGATATCCGTATCCGAATATTAATCGAATACGAATCGAATATGGATATGGGTTGTAAAGATTTTCCTGATACGGATACATATATGGTAATGGCTTGAACATCTGGAACCGGATTCGGATATCCGAGTACAACATTTAATATTATTGTATATATTAGTTAATGTAATATAAGATACAACTCATGTTATTATATTAGTATTATGTATTATATAATATAATATATTAATGATATTGATATACTTTCGTTTATTTGGGGATGGGTACGAACAAAAGTTACAAAATCCTATCCCTCTTTTTGCTCGGATAAAGAAACATGTCATCTCGACGCTCCCTTTTATTATGATGCAACTTACTTATATTTCAATGCTATTTTTTAAAATCATTATGAACTTTGATTAAAAAAAATCAATTCATTTTCGTATGTTGTTTTATTCGATCCGTATTCGGAGTTTATGTTTATTGAATCCATATTTGTATTCACTCTTTACTCGATTCATATTCTGATTGGCTCTTTATTTGATCCGTATTCGGGTTCTCTTTTATTTGATACATACTCGGATTCGATAAATATCCTATTCGAATTCATATCCGTAATTATAAGGATATGATTTGCTTAATGCATATTCGAATCATATCCGTATGTGACCTGTTTTCATCCCCAATGGTTGGTTGATATTTTGTATGTTTATTTCAATATAAACATGATGTTCTTATCATGTGCTACGGTGGAAATTTTCTGGAGATGTTATATCATGTGCTTCCTCTGAACACGAGCTATGTATCTTTTTTAATACTGACACGTTAGTAATAGATTGCAGTGGATCAAAAAACGAGGGTTACTTGATCTTGCCCTCTCTTTTAAAATCTTAAAACCTAAACTTCCATTTGATTTTTCGTCGGAACTGACTCATCGCTTCTCTTCACCACCACCAGTGATGACATTACTTGGAGCACCCTGCTAGAATCATAGGATTGTGGCCGATCGGAGAGCTCGGGCTGACAATGCCTATAAGGTCCTTTATCATCGATGTACATCTTGACAACTCCTCTAAGGTCCTCTATCGTCGATGTACGTCTTTGTTTGTTCGAGATTCTTCTTTATTGTGAATTTCTAAATCGTAAACTTCCTCTGTCTGGTACGCTGTCGCATGGATCAGCCCAACGACCCTCTTTGTCTCCACTCGAGACGGGTTTAGTCGATTTCAAGTGCGAGAATCATAAGATTGCTGGAGATAGAGGGCACTAGGATGTCAACTCCTCCAAGGATTGGTCTACACAGTCACTGATATGTTTGTTTAATTTTTGGTAAGGAGATTCATCGAGCAACCACGCAAGAGCCCATCTGAAATCACTATTGAGACCACCCCACCAAAACACTTCGATTTTGGATAGATTATAGATTTTCCTTCTTTCAGTATGATTTAGCAGCACATCCGCGGGTCGGCACATCATCGATATCTTTCTTATTTCATGTATTCGTCTTCGATCTTGGAAAGATTTCAGGTTTACCTTCTTTAGGTAGGTTGTGGTGTTTAGTTATGAGTGAGATATGTGATTTGATCAGCGAACGTCAAGCGCCAACTCATGCTCGCAATCTTATGTAACCTATGATTAATATATTGTTGTTTTGAGAAAACTAAGTGAGCAATATCTCTTACCAACATCTCCATATAAAATATACAACATTTTTTTGACAAACTACTTCCTAACAAATACTTATGAGCTTGATTATCATGTTTTGATTTTTTTATTATTAAAAGAATATGTGTAAATATTTTATAGACGAGGACATACTTTGCCCAACTTTATCTAACTGGATTAGCAGGCTTTGAAATTTTTGTTATTAAAAGAACATGTATAAATATTTTACAAACATGATCATATTTTGCCCAGCTTTATATGTGTTATGCATTGTAGAACCAACCCAACTTTTCATGTAAAACTCATGTGTTTAGTCATCAATGTTATTGTATTGTTTGCTGCAAGAAAGCATTTATAATTGCGCAGTGTGGGGCACACTCGCTATAAAATGACGTTTCTTCCTACGTAATCTATTGTAATACAAGATATTTGTAACAACTTTTGAAGTGTTTTGGATTTATTTGTAATACAACATGTTTGTCAAACTCTTTTAACTGTTTAAGATTTATTTTTCTCACTTTTTTTCAGCCACTTTCAAATGTTGCACCATTCTTTAAATCAAGCATGGAGATAAAATCAACTCATTTCCATTCATTATCGTATTAAACCCAGAAATAAGAGGTTCCCGATGCAACGCACGGGTTTTACACTAGTAATAATTACAATCCGTTGCCTTTATCATCCAAATTTGAATTTATATAAAAGATCATTTTTGCAATGGATAATATAGCGATGGATATAAAAAATTGTCTCTATAGATACATTTTTCTCTAGCGTCTATATAATCGAAAATCAATGAGATTTCCCCAAAAATTCTCCTTTCGATTCCAACAAATCGGTTGAAACAACCGGATGCGGATATATCCGTATCCGTCCGCTATCGTATCCGCTTCGGATATACATTTCTGAATTTAGCAGATACGGATAGTAGTTTTACTTTTTTGCGGATACGGATTCGGATACGGATACCATTATAGAATTTTTTTTCCGGATACGGATACAGATACGGATTAATTCACTGATACGGATATCCGTATTATCCATATTTTCAGTAATATTTCAGCTTCACAAATGTTTTGCTTGCCTCAATGTAGCTCTGCCACGAAATTGTACCTCATCATAAAATGTCAGAAAAAAGTAATAAAATTTTATAATTTTTCATAATGTCGTTTCAGGGAATATACCATATCACCTTTATCTTATTAGTTGGTTACAATTTTACAGTATTACCTATATTTTGGAAACATTTGAAATGAAGGAAGACAGAGGTACATCATCATACAATTTTATTGTATGCTCTTCAATTTATTTCATTGAATATTTTGATCTATTTTCTTATTTATTATATAACATTGTAAGTTAATTAGGATTAGTCATTCATCGATTACAAGTTCGTAAAGACATCATTTCTAATTAAAAGTATGATGAGGTACTTAATATTTATAGGATAATCCATATCCGTGTCTTAAATATCCATATCCGAATCATGATTATCCGATTCCGAATCCGTATTTAAGGTTACGATATTCAATTTTGATATCCCTATGATATCTGTTTTCTATCCATATCCATATTTTGAAACGGATAAAGATACGATAATACCTATATTCCTATCTGTATAATTTCATGGGACGAGATTAAGCACATGGATAACCTAAGGCTGCTGACCTTTTGAAATCGGAAACAACACATATGAGAATTTGTATAAATAAAACTCACATGGAAATTATTCACGTCAAATAACTCGAGATGTTTGACCATTTCGCATCCAGTTAATCATTGTTTCTCACATTATTGTCAGGACATACAGTCGACTCTTTCGTGCACACTAAACCAATCAAAGCTGCTTATTTACGAAGATTGATTACCCGTAATCGAACAGTTGATCATCCATGCTGAAATAAGAAAAAAATTCTAGGGATTTTTACCCAGCAGACCCTAGAATCTTTGTAAATTACCTCTACGACCTTTGAAACATCGTAATTCCTCCCTAGACCCCGTAATCTTGCTCTATCTTACCCAACAAACCCTACCGTCAATTTTAACTATATTTGAGTCAAATACTTGAGTTAGTCCTGAGTTAATCTAACCACTTTACCATTGAACGGCTTGGATTAGCCAAAATAAAAAAAATAACAGGAAAGAAAATCAAGCAGATATTGATTTTCATCGTCGGGGGGGGGGGGGGGGGGGGGGGGCGAAGCATCGACTGCAGGGGGAAGGCCTCCATCATCGGCGCGCGGGAGGGGGGTGGGGGTGGTGCAGCAGCGCCGATCATGGGGCCCTATCGCGCTGGGGGGTGGGAGGAAGCAGCAGCAGCCAGGGGGTGGAGGCTCTCCATCACGCGCGCGGCTGGGGGGGAGGGGGAAGCAGGGGACTCCATCGCGCCGGGGGTGGGAGAGGTTCCACCGCGCGGGGGGGGGGGGGGGGCGGGAGGTCACACGCGGGTGGGAGGTGGGGAGGGGGAGCAGGGGGCTCCATCGCGCCGGGGGGCGGCGGCGGGGCGGGCGGGCGGGGGGGGGGGGGGGGGGGTGGGGAGCAGCAGCGTCCTCCATCATCGGTACTCGAGGGGAGGTGGGGGGGGTCCCATCGTGCGGCCGGGAGGGTGGGAGGAAGCAACCGGAGGGTGGGGGCTTCAGCAGCCGGGAGGGGAGGGGGGTGGGACTACAGGCGGCGGGACGGGACCCCGGGTGGCTGGGGAGGGGGGGGAGGCGGCACCACGGTGACTCGAGGCAGGGGAGGTGAGAGGCACGAGATTCAAGCCGCAGGGGGCCTTCGAGCAGCGGCGGACCGGGGGAGAGGGGCACCATGTTCAGCTGCAGGTAGAGGGTGGGAGGTGGGGTGGGAGGCAATGGCACTTGCGGTAAATTTGACCACTAAAGTAGGTATATTATAAAGGAAGATAACAAAGTTTGGTTAGTTCTAACGGTTACATGGATGGGAGTTAACCACAAGGTTTGTGGAGTAAGGTTAGCAAGATTACGGGGTCTAGGGAGGAATTACGATGTTTCAAAGGTCGTAGAGGTAATTTACAAAGATTCTAGGGTCTGCTAGGTAAAAATCCCAAAATTCTATATCTCTTACAAATATAAATTCAAGTACATGGATTTGAATTTTTTGCTCGTTTGTAATACACTACGAAAACAAAGAACTCGGTACAAACACTACAAGAAAAATGAGTTCTGGGTATGGAATGTGGCCACGGAAACTTGTGGCCACGATAATTCCGTGGTCACTAGTTTCTCGTAGCTACAATCCGTGGTCAAAGTCTTCATACAATAGTTGCGGACACGACAAGTTCCGTGACCACTTGTAGTGGCCATGAAATATTCGTGGTTAGAGAACTTTCGCGATGAGACTTGTAGCTACGGCTACTGGTCACGACGTGTCGTGACCAAAGCCAATTCTGTGGCCACAAACGCCACATCCGTGGACATAGTTCTGTAGCCACAATTTGTTTTTCTTGTAGTGAAAGAGACACCCTCTCTCTCTCGCTCTATTCTCGTCGTCCTCGTCTTAGTGCGAGTTGTGTGTGTTCGAGCAGAAGGGAGTCGCGAATTAGCAGTCTCATGTACACATTGATCACGCATTTACTTTGTGGGAAAAATATACATTCGAGAAGGATTGATCACATCTACTCCTCCGCAATTGATCCTTTCGGTTTCAGACTAGTATCTCAAATTTGAAAAGTTCGCACAGATCATGTCTCTTTCGATCTTGTAGTCCTCTCATTTTCAGGGATCAATCAATTTCGGTGCCTTGCAAAGTCACATCACATCTCATAAATTTTTTTTCGATGAAACCACATGCTTGTAGAAAAGATATTCAAGGAAGGAAGAAGAGATCAGAACAGTTACGAAGTCTATGTCTGACCTTTGAGTTGTAAATTTTAAAAATGGTGACATATTGTGCATGCATTATAACAACGTGTTGACCTTCTAATTTCCAGAAATAATATATCCAAATTAATGCCGAGCACATTTCAATATTTTACGTCAACAACACCTAAACGTGACGGCTCTTCCATGTTTGATGCTGAGATTTACATGTTTTTTAATCTCTAGATTACGCATCCCAATGACACCATTAATTATGGAATCATAATGGTAGTCTGAGATATAATTAAGATGATGGGTAAAGTCAAATCTGAGCACCTAGGGATTAGCCTCATTAATCCATCCTTGATCACGTTCATGTTTTGACTCGACTTCTCCATGATCGCATCGCATGGGGATTTGATTAGTTTACCTAAGCCAGTTGGTTTGCTCTACTAATTTAAATTAGTGGGAATCTTGCTCTTCGTTAATCCACGATCAAATTAATGCATGGGATCTGAGTCCTCAGTCAGCGAATCTATATAACCTTGATTAGTTTATATAAGAGACTGTGTAATACTACTTATATTTTGTTCTTTTCAATCCAAATCGATGAATTAAACGTAAGGTAAAGCAAATGGCAAACCTCGTGACTCACTACAAGGAAAACAAGTTGTGTCTACAGAATTATGCCCACATGTAGAGCTTCTGGCCACGAAATTGAACTTTGGCCACAACATGTCGTGATCAGGAGCCGTAGCTACAAGTCACGTCGTGAGAGTTCTCTAACCACAAATATGCCGCGATCACTACAAGTGACCACATAACTTGTCATGACCACAACTCTTGTATGAAGATTTCGGCCACAGATTGCAGCTACGAGAAACTAGTGGTCACAGAATTATCGTGGCAACAAGTTTCCGTAGATATATTCAATGACCACAACTCATTTTTCTTGTAGTAGCTGTTAAAATTAATCACGAACTGTCCATTTTGAGATAAAATAAAACCATATAGAATTCTTCCGCGTTTCAATTAGACCCGTTTTTGTTGGGTCAAACAAATCGACTGATCTCAATCTAAGCTTAGAACCCGTAACCTACGGATCAGATCCAATCTCTGCACCACTGATCAACAGAGAGCCAATCACGATAATTAATGTATCAATGTGATCGAGTTTAGTAATGCGGGCAAAACTATATATGTTTATGGTCTCCATATGGAACCCTAACAGGCTAACACTATAAACTCTCCATCTATCGATTGCTAACATATATATTAGGCGTTTGACTAACTGTGCATCTGCTAACTAATTAAGTACAACCAGGTTTTAATTTAATATGTTTAAGGAATTTAATTAATCATGTCCCCGATTAGTAGTCAAAGCATGAACATGCAAGTGAATTATTTTCTTCAGAAGTTGCTAAGAAACTTTCGGTTGAAAATGAAATATCTGTCTTAAGATAATGACATGAAGAAATCTAATTATGATTTTCTTTCGATCACATTCATATATTTGCGCGATTCTAGCGATAGATATAAATTGATAATCTCGGAAAATCACTTGTCACTACAACGAAAACTATTTGTGGCTATAGTATTTATGCCCGCGGATATGGGGTTTCTGGCCAAAGAATTGGGCTCTGACCACAACACGTCGTGGCCAGTAGCCGTAGCTACAAGTCTCGTCGTGAGAGTTTTCTAACCACGAATATGCTGTGACCACTACAAGTGACCACAGAACTTGTCGTGGTCATAACTCTTGTATGAAGACTTTGGCCACAGATTGTAACTACGAGAAATTAGTGGCCACCGAATTATCGTGCCACAAGTTTCTGTAACCACATTCCATGGCCACAACTTATTTTCCTTGTAGTGTGTGCTAACGATGACAACACGAACGGTGCAAGCTTGCATGCCAAATTTCATCAAGATAAGATTCTTAATCGTCACATAACGTAGTCGCTAGTAAACTAATCCGTCTTAGGTAGTTCGATATAGGTGTTTCGTTGCACGATTCAAAGCGACGATCAGAAGCGACATCGATATTCGATACTAGTACATTTCTACGGAGTCCGAGCTTTGGTTGACGTCGTATGCTGCGGATTCACGCGGACTTTCATTCCATAACCTGGGGCCCCGTTGTCCACGGTTAGGGTTTGTTAAGGAAGGAAGCTTGATTGACCGAAACCCTAGAGTCGTATGACGTTCAAGGGTGTGGCTTTTCAAACCCTAGCCCACCTCTCCCATGCATGGGGTGGTTGGTTTGAACAACTTGTTCTTCGTCGATATTTCCATGTAACTGCCCATTTGATTTGATGCCCTGTTAAGGTCCAAGAAAGATGAGACAAGAAACGTGGTCTGACTTTTAAAACGTTGAATGCTGGTGAAATTTCAAACCTAGATCTCCAACACGTAATGTTCCAGATCCCGAATGCGTCTAATCCGACGGCGTCAGCACACCTTAGTTAATTACCTTGATTTTGATAGTTACATTATTTTGTCTTAAATTGATTTTGAACTAATGTGAAATAAGCTAGAAAGACAAAGTAAATTTCAGTAACCGTGTGTGCGCGTGCGTGCGTGTGCGTGGGTATGTACGTGTGTGTGAGCGTGCGTGTGTATAGGTGCGTGTGTGTGTGTGTGTGGAGCCAACTTGGTTACTCTTGCATTTATTTTTCTTAATATTTAAGGTATTTTCTGAAAACTCCCATGAAGACTTGGATCATAATATAACACCCATGTTCTCATTCAAGTTCCGGGAAAATCAGACAATCCTAACTCGTCTTCTATAAGGGATCAATTTTAGCTATTCTTAGACTCTTAAATTTTGGCAGGATTGATGGATGGGATAAGAGTTTCGAATTGAATCGAAATTTGAATGAGATAACGGTGTCATATGATGATAAATATCTCCTCAGGTTTTTCGGAAAATATCTCAGGAAAAATAAAGTTGGGGATAGCAAAATTTGCTCCCCTTAGAGTATGCTTCCTATGATAAATAAGTCTCACTTAGAGTTCAACCCTAAAGAGCGACAAGTGATATATCTATTTTTATATCATTAGTGACGATACATATAATAATACTTAGGGATAAATGGGGCTGCCCCATAGGGGGAGCTAGCTTAGCTCCCCGCTCCATTTTCTCTATCTTTTTATTTTTTTTGAAATTTCTCCCGTGAATATTAATCACTATATACCTATATTATGTCATTCAAATTTCGTATGAAACATAAATTCATACAGCCTCCATCCAGACGGTCATTTTTTAACGGTCACATGATTTTTTAAATCAACCACGTCTGGATGGAGGTCGTAAGAGTTTCTGTTTCGTATGAAATTTGAGCGACATAATATAGGGATATAATAATGAATTTACACGATTTTTATTTTCATAAAATAAAAAGATATGTGAAAAATAATGCGGGAGGAGCTAACTTGGAGGCATACACATTTTGCCTCGAATACTTATCCATTGCTATTTTTCAAAATTTAGAACAACGATTGATTCAACTTTTGAAAAATAACAACAGATAAATATTACTATATATACCAACATTAATTTTTTATTATAAATAATTATTGTACAATAAAAAAATCCTCATCATATATTTAACATGGGACAATAAACTGACATATTTGGAAAATTAACGGTATAATCTCAGTTTTGTTGTATTAATGTTAGAAAAGATATCGCATGCAAAACCACATGGCATTAACATCTCAAACACTTTTTCGAAAGTCAAGACCGCACAAACTGATAATTATTCTTAAACCCTTCGTTAAAATAACTTATCCACACATTAAAAGAGTAGTTTAGTCACACAACTCTCCAGCATTTATTGCCACGAAAATAGAAATTAGTAGTGATGCAAACGGATCCGGATATATCCATATCCGATCTGTCACCGTATCTATTTTATACATATTTTGACATCTATATTTGTATATGTATATCCGTTTTTTGTTATAAATATAGTCATAGATTTATTTTTAACCATATATAACATAATTCTCTACATCATTTTACCATATTTATATAGTTTTTATGATACAAACATGTTTAGTAAATTAATATCCTATATTTTCCATCCATTTATTATATATTTAAATCGATTCTATAGAGTATTTCTAGCATTACTCGTGTACGATTAGTATCCGTTTTACATCCATATTCGTTTTTTAAAGATATGGTAAGATAATTTTAATATCCATAATATCCGTATCCGCATTCATATTCGTATTAAAAAACAGATAAGGATACGGTAATACATATATCAGTATCCGTATCCGACCGTTTGCATCCCTATGATCAAATTGATGAAAGGGTCCCAATGAACCCGGCTGCATCGTGAGTAAACACCAACAGCTAAATATATATATATATATATATATATATATATATGTATATATATATATATATATATATATATATATATATATATTTGTGGAGGGTACACACGCAACTTTCCCTTGATACGATCAAAGCGGACGCAATGCGCGTGGATATCTTCCCTCCCATCTTAGATCGGAAGGAGGCATTAAATTTTGACTAATTCTTTCCGCCACAAAAACAAGAGGTCGCGACCAAAAAGCTAAGCTCCCCAATTTCTCTAATTATTTAATCTAAGAAGCTTCAATTCCTTGTCTCCTGTGAGGAGAAGAGCATTGTGTGTGTATATATAGGGGCACAACCTCACCACCATTCCCCACAAGACACCTCACCGGCTTCTAACCAATCGGGTTCGATCAGTCATCGGTCAAGATGCATAGGTTCCTGGCCTTCTCCTTCCTCCTCCTCCTCGGCTTTGGCTCGGCCTCCGCAGGCAGGCTCCTCCTACAGTCGGGGAGCGGTGGCGGATCGGGTGAGTGGGGTGGTGGGGGTGGCGGCGGAGGTGGTCAAATCTCAACCCCATGGTACCAGGGCGGTTGGGGTTCGGGGAGTGGGTATGGATTTGGTTCCAAGGGAGGCGGCGGTGGCGGGGGAGGACATGTGTACGGCGGACCTGGGCCTGCTCTAGGCGGTGGGCAAGGCTCTGGCTCCGGCTCTGGTTTCGGCTCTGGTAGTGGTTATGGTCAAGGCGGAGGCGGTGGGGCTGGCGGCTCCTACGGAGGTTATGGTCAAGGTGGAGGCGGTGGAAATGGTGGAGGCGGTGGATCTGGTCGTTACTACGGAGGACGTCCTTGAGATCGATCCGGCGGGCTAGTCCCCCATCAATAAATGTGTACTAGTTCTCGTGTGTTATCGGTTTATTTGGTTATTTGATGCTCTTTGTAACAAAGTGCTTAGGAGATAATAAGCACATTCTTTGGCAATGGATTATTTCGATTTCTCCGTTCAGTTCCCAATTCGACCGTTGGGTTTAGTTCGTTCGACTGCATGATCCCTTCGTTATTAGCATGACCTTCATACTTTGAAATGTCAGGAAAAAACGAACATGTTATTGGGTTAGGTTTCGAGATGCAAACGAACGGATTCGTATATGAATATAAGTATTACCGTATCCTTATCCGTTTTTGAATTCGAATACGAATGCAGATGCGGATATTGACTGATATTAAAACTATCTTACCATATTCTTAAAAAAAAGATACGGATGTAAAACAGATATTGATCGCATACGTGAAATGTTAGAAATACTCTATAGAACTTAAATATATATGAATTGGATGGAAAACATATGATATAAATTTACTAAATGTGTTTGTATTATAAAAAGTATACAAATGTGGTAAAATAATGTATAGAATTATGTTATACATGTTAATTAAAAATAAATCTATAACTATATTTATATACGAAAACAGATATATGGATACATATATGGATGCTTGCGGATATCAAAACGATATTTATATCCACATCCATTTTAAAACGAATACGGATACAAATATCAAAATCTATATAAAACGGATACATTACGACGGATCGGATAAATCTGTAACCGTTATATCCCTACTTAGGTTGCCCGAATCTGTCCGTTTGGGGCAATCAATATTAGTAATCATTCTAATCATCCACTTGCACGCGTTGACTTTCAGTGCAAGAGATATATATTTATCGTGTTATTTTTATCGTGGACTTATCCCTTGAGACTATACATATAGGCATTATTAAGAAGGTTTTCCAGTTGTTGCCAAAAGGAACACATTAATTTACTTGCCACGATTATGCGAATTGATGTGCATAATAATTATCAGAAAATTTTGCAGCAAATATATGAAACACGTATCGCAACCTTTCTTAATTCAAGCTCTCATGCGAATTGAATTAATTGTGGCTGGTTAATCGTACGATCTATAGGAAATTATAATTTGATAACCATTGCCATAACACCGAGATATTAAATATATACAGAAAAAATATTATTTATTTCGAAGTTATTTGATATACCTTGAAATCTATAGTTCTCGATTAGTACTATTTATTTCAAAAACATGGGCACTGCTGCACCTACCAATGTACCAGACTACCAGTTCAATGTAACTATTGGTTTTCATAATCCAATGCGATTAGTTTCGCTTTTTAGTGCACACGGTCATTACCCCTTTGCACTTTCTATTTATAATTGAATCCTTCGAAGGCTCTCGTCGGTCTTCCCGAGCGATAGATATCGCTAGTTCTTTGCGACTTCTGAGGAATATGTACATGTTACATTGCGTTTTCTTGTACCTCGTTTTTATGATGTTTCTACAGTTGAAGAAATGTGCAATGTTCAATCACCATCACTACAACAAAAAACAATTAAGACGGCGGACTTGTGACGACGGACTTGTGACGACGGAAAAGCGATTTATGACGACGGAAAGCACTATGGCGACAGCTAATTAGTCGCGCGTCATCCGTCCCCAAAAATCACGTCGCCACAGACTGTAGCGACAATCGTTCTGCCGTATCACAATTTTGTGACGGATATTCCGACACCAGAGTTGATATAAAAACGGGCTTTGTGGTGACTGATTATTCTGTCACCAAAATCTAATATACCGAAAGTACCTACTATATTCTCACATGCTACATGCAATAAAGCTCATAAATAAATTCAAGACAACTATAAAGATTGTTACATGTTATTATGTACACAAACAATTAATTGTTTAATGACTTCATCCTTTAATTACATGGAATACATATGGTTACAAAAGATGACTACTAGCTATTACATGTAAAACAACATTGAATTTCTTCTCCTTAAGCATCATGTATGGAGGGTGTTCTCCATAAATAGTAGATACTTCGGATCTTTTGAGCAGATCTCAATGATCTTGTCATCATCCTTCTCTCCTTGATTAATCATCTACATGAGTCCTATTGCTCCAACCCTGAGAAAACAACCAGGAGCTACAGTACAGATACAAGGCAACTAAAGATGGGGTGCTTGTGGTTTTGCAAGCTAAAGATAGACAAGGATCATCGAAAACAATCAGATGAAAAATTATTCAGAAGATATAAGTTATTTATTGGTTCATCTTATGATGCATCTGTGATCATACCTTTCAACGAATTCCGGAGATGATTGTGCTCCATCTGGAAGTCCAAGGGTTTCAAACTCCTTGGAGGGGAACCTCCCTTGGTAGGATATGTTGTGTACGCACAGAACAGACTGCAACATTCAAAACCCACGATTATATTCATCGCCGCATGATAAGAAAACTTGTACATGGAAGACTTGTTCTTAGGAGACTGACCTTTGCATTTCTGTAAGATCCATGGGACTTGTATGCATTTTCAGGTAAACTGGTAGTAGTGCGGTGTGCCAATCATTGCATACAAATACAACATCTTCCCATGTATTACAACACCAAGTAATTGGCACATTCTCCATTTTCATTCATGAACATCCTCTGCAATCTCGGAATTAAAGGAAAATGACGTAATACTTTCACGGGTATTTTTTTCCTTTTCTTATCATACGTAATTTGAGCTTCGTATCTAGAAGCATTACAATGATCACATTTTCCCTTATTCTCGGAATCTTTTCAGAATAACATACAATCACTTTGACAAGCATCTATTTTTCTATATCTAAGACCTAATGCTTGAACAACTTTTTTGGCTTCATAATAGGATGATGACATATCTTCAAAACCGTCCGGAAGAACATCTTTAAGAAGAATTAGCAATTCATCAAAGGACTTGCCATTCCAACCAAACAATACTTTTAGATGTAACAACTTAATCATAAAAGAAAACCTGCAATGATTATGGCATCCATTGTATAGAGGCTCAACAACATCTTTCAGGAGCTTGAAAAACATCCTTGCATCCTCATTAATGGGATCTTCTTCCAAGTTTTTTTCTTCGATAATGTCATCAGTGAGATCATCATTGATCTCGTAATCATGCATTCCACATGTATCCTTTAGTAAGTCATGTATATTGTCATTTTCTAGCACACGTGAAGCACTCATATCATGTCTCTGAAATGATTCTCCATGGTGCACCCATGTATTATAATGGAGGGTAAATCCTTTGACTACTACATGCTGGAGTATTTCTTCTGCAGTTCTATTGCATCTATTGGAACACTTCATGCAAGGACAATGATAGATTCCCATTGAGTTGCCTTTGAAGTTCTCCACTGCAAATTCAATAAACTTTTTGACATCGGATTGAAATCTTTCATTGTGATGTCGGTTGAGAATAGAGTACATCCAACTCCGATCAGTTAAGAAGTCCATCATCCTAAATTTAAGGACAACAAGATTTGTCAATTTGAATACATAAAATATTTTACTCAATGACTCAATGACAAGAACAGATGGAATCCTATATCCTAATCCATGATATGATATTATAGTTTGGAAAAAACAACTCATGGTGTGCATTTTCAGGTGGATTCAACCCAATCTGAAAGGAAATATTCATTCATGCTTACAGTGTTAGCTTATATGAGTTGCCAAGTGGGATTCTTATGGCATTATACTAGAATATAAAATAGCTTATACTGCATTAACTGAATTTTTTAGGGAGAAAGCCCACTTGTACTAAATTCAAGGATCGATTTGAATCTTGGCACGATGGGCTACATTCTCAACATTCATGCGGCTCAAAAATTAAAATTTTAATCTAGATTATACTAGATTATACTGAATATACTGTTGACAAATTACAAATAAAAGTTTAATGATCTTTCATACTTGATCTACTTTCAAAGTGACAGTAATATATATATATATATATATATATATATATATATATGTGTGTGTGTGTGTGTGTGTGTGTGTAAAACCCCAACATAGTCCCATACCGTGGAAAAACAAAATTCCCGGTTGGGATAAATAGTGAGGAGCTTACTACCGGACAACCCGGCTTAAGCATTTTGGGGGTGGTTAATCGGATCCGTATGGGGCCCGATCCCAAGAGGTTGTCAGGGCCAGTAATGCTCTGATAACGGACCGGGGACCTAAGCCCGGGACGTTACAAATGGTATCAGAGCCGAACGCCCTCTGACAATGGAAAGGGCTACCCGAGAGGTGGAGCCGCCCCTACAAAGAGGTTGGAGGAAATAGCTACCCGGAGCGTGCAGCCGCCACTGTCACTGGGAAGAAGTAATGTGCCATGTCGCAACGAGGACGTTGCGAATATAAGTGGGGGAGGTTGTAAAACCCCAACATAGTCCCATACCGTGGAAAAACAAAATTCCCGGTTGGGATAAATAGTGAGGAGCTTACTACCGGACAACCCGGCTTAAGCATTTTGGGGGTGGTTAATCGGATCCGTATGGGGCCCGATCCCAAGAGGTTGTCAGGGCCAGTAATGCTCCGATAACGGACCGGGGACCTAAGCCCGGGACGTTACAATATATATATATATATATATATATATATATATATATATATATATATATATATATATATATATATATGGGTCATATGTGGCTGCCCCCTAGGGGCAGCCAACATGGCTGCCCCCGCCTTATTTGGGCAAAACTTTTTATTTTTTTTGAAAAATAACACCATTTACATTCATCACTATATCCCTCCTATATACCATTCGAATTTCGTCTGAAACAGAGACTCCTACGGCCTCCATCCGGACAGTAATTTTTTAACGGTAACAGGATTTTTTTAAATCGATACCATCGAGATGGAGGCCGTAGGAGTCTCTGTTTCTGACGAAATTCGAATGGCATGTAGGAGGGATATATGGATGAATATACATGGTTTTATTTTTCAAAAAAAAATAAAAAAAACGCCGAAAAATGGAGCGGGGGCAACCCCATTTTTTCCTATATATATATATATATATATGGAAAAAATGGGGCTGCCCCCGCCCCATATTTCGGCCAAATTTTTTTATTTTTTTGAAAAATATCACCACGTATATTCATACCTATATTCCTCCTACATGCTATTCGAATTTCGTCAGAAACGGAGACTCCTACGGCCTCCATCGAGATGGTGTCGATTTAAAAAATCATGTTACTGTTAAAAAATGACTGTCTGGATGGAGGCCATAGGGGTCTCTGTTTCTGACGAAATTCGAATGGCATATAGGAGGGATATAGGGATGAATATACATGGTGACATTTTTCGAAAAAAATAAAAAAAATGCCGAAATAAGGGTGGGGGCAGCCATGTTGGCTGCCCCAAGGGGCAGCCCCATTGCACTCTCTCTCTCTCTATCTATATATATATATATATATATATATATATATATATATCAGATTTCCAAAGTAATTTTGACTGCTCAACAGAAAGTTCCTGCCACACCAAGAGTCTTAGCGATATTCAGCCTCAGTGCTAAATTTGCACACGCAATGTGTATCTTGCTTCACACTATAATAAGGTTTCCACCCAAGTACGGAGAGCAACCTGAATTAAATGGACAATTATCAAGAAATCATACCTAGTTGACATCCATATAGGCCTCAACACACATCTTTCTCCATGGTTAAAAAACAACCCCCTTTGCGAGGTTTTTCTTCAAGTAGTACTGAATCTTGTTAATTGCATTCAAATGAGCGTCAGCGAGAGCATTGATGTACCAACTCATAATATTCACAGCATAAGTAATTGATGAATACCCATTCATTACTCTTTATTCTTTTATTTTAACTATAAAACCTATGCAAAACACATGTAGATACTTGTAAATAGCAATAATTACCATTCATCATGCATTGTGTAAAATACAATAATTAGCATGTTTTTGTGCATAAATAAAAGAATAAAGAAATAAAAGAAAAAGAGGGAGATATTTAGAATAAATATTGAGCGACCTAATCCCAAGGGAGGGCTCAGCATGGGCCTGACCGCAAAAAGAACCCAAGTAGAGGGAGATAGGGAAGCTTTTGTGTGTACATATACCTATGTTTATAAATAAAATTATTTTCCTCTTATTCAAAATAAAAATAGGTGTATATTTATTTGTATATATTTGTAAATATAAAATTAAAACAAAAATGAGAAAACTAAAAAGAAATTAAAAACCCCTTCATCATTGTATATAAGCCTTGTACATAGAAATCACTTATCTATTTATTCCCCCTTATGAATAAATAAATAAAAATCTCATAAAAATATGTACATATTTCATATTCCATAATGAAGAGAAATAAAATAAAAATCACAAAAATAGAATTAAAATAAAAAGAAATAAGAAATAAAAATCAAAATTAACATTGTACATATACCATGTATGTATATAAATAAAGGTACTTATTTAAACCTTGTAAATAATTAATAAAATAAAATAAAAATACCTTATTATTCCAAATTTTATTCTTTAAATGAATAAAATATAAAATTGGAATAAAATGCACAAAAATAAATAATTAAAAATCAAAAATTAAAAATGTATATTGTATATACCTATATATAATAATACTGTATCGTACATACATTGTTTTTATTTCAAAAAAATAAATAAAAATCACTAAAAAATAGTTTAGAAATAAAGGAACATTTTTCATGTTTTAAGTTTTTTGAAATAAAGTCATTTGATATTTCTTATTTAATTTACAAAACTTTAATAAATGGTTGCACCTGATTGGTCCACGGGGGATGTTGACCCCCGGTCAACTCCCCCCGGGATCCAGCGCCGGACCCGATTTCTCGCATTTTTCCATGCTTGATTCGACAACCAAATCCTCAAATCCCGGGCTCCGATTGATCAGCACACATTGATGAATACCCATTCATCACTCTTTATTCTTATATTTTAGCTACAAAAACCTTTGCAAATGCATGTATATTCATGTAAATACAAATAATTATCAAAAGCATGCATTGTATAAAGTTTAATAATTAGCATGTTTTTGTGCAAAAATAAAAGAATAAAGAGTAAAAAGAAAAAGAGGGAAATATTTAAAATAAAAATTGAGCAACCTAACCCAAGGGAGGGCTCAGCATGGGCCTGACCGCATAAAAACCAAAGTAGAGGGAGATAGGGACTCATGTGTGTAGATATTTATGTAAATAAAATAAAAATATTTTCCTCCCAAAAATGGATTAAAAGAGGTTTGTAAATATTTGTATATATTTAAATATAAAAACAAGATAAAAATAGAAAAATTAAAAAGAAAACAAAAACATCACTCATGTACATAGTCACCTTGTATATAGTCCACTCATCCCTGTTTATTTAGCTTTATAAATAAATAAAATTAATTTACAAAAATTTTGTAAATATTCTATATGATATGGTGTAAATAAATAAAATAAAAACAATTAAAACAAAAACAAAATAAAAATAACAAAAATTAAAAATCCAAAAATACTTTGTAAATATACCATATATGTACATATCTATTTATTTCACCTATGTATATAAATAATAAAAATAAAATAAAAATATCTTCTTATTCCTAATTTTATGATATAAATAAATAAAATATAAAATGGGAATAAAATTTTATAAAAATAACAAATTAAAAATCAAAATTAAAAATCTATATATTGTATATATACCTATATATAGCCCTACTATGTAAATACCTTATTTTTACTTTGAAAAATTAATTAAAAATCACTAAAAAATAGAAAATATTAAAACAAAAATATTTCATGTTTTGAGTTTTAATTCAATAAGCCATTTGCTATTTTTAATCTAATTTCCAAATAATTTCCAGGTGGCAGCTACCCATTGGTCCAGGGGATCGTTGACCGCCCGGTCAACTGCCCCCCCCCCAGGACCACTTCCCACAGGTTTTGACACCCGACCCGATTTCTCGATTTTTCCGTGTCCAAACCCGATCATCCTACCCCCAAACCCCGGGTCCGTTTTGATCACGTCAGATCCGGCACCCTCGCTGGCACATCCGTCTCGGGATCCGTACGCTCCATTGCCCTACCCGCGCTCATCTTTCCGGACCCTCCACCGTATATAGCCCGAGCTCCACCACCTTCATTCCTATCTTTGGCCATTCGCTCCACCCCCCGAGCTCCAGTGCGCAAGTGAGAGTGACAGCTCGCTCCCCGTGCTGTCGAAGTGAGGAGAGGGACCGAATACCACTGATCCGGCGAGACACACCGCCGTGCTCCGCCCAAAGCCGGAGCTCGAGCCTCGGAGATCGGTGCTCCTTGAGGCGAGGACCAGAAGCTGCGCAAGCTTCTTCCCAGTCGACTCGACCACCCAGGTAGACCCTTTGCCCTTTCCTCTTCGCTAATTTTAGATTACCCCCAAATCTCGCTGTCGCCGTTCATCTCCGATTCTGGCCACCCCCGCCTTTCACTCGATCATCGGACCATACCATCACCTCCGCCTTCCTCCTGCGCACGTTCTCCATACTCCCATTCAACCCAGCTCGCACAGGAGCTGGGGCTCAAGCTCCTCCGTCCACACCTTTGCCGGAGCTCGCCCATATCGACCCCCCGACCACCTTCACCTCGCCTAACCGGGTCGAGGCAGTTTCCCCTTGACCCGCGAGTGTTCCGGTCTACTTTGTAGGATCATCCAGGCCCATCTGAGGGCTTGGACCATTCGGGCCAGGAGCTCCACCTCCGCCGACTTCGCCGGAGCTCCCCAGAGCTCGGCCGGGTCATCGGAGACCTCCAACAGACGCGGAAGCCTTCCACGCACCTTCTCCGATCATCAGAGGGCTCCCAGGAGGAGGACAGCGCCGTCATGACCTCGGCGAAGTTCGCCGGAGGCCAGTTCGTCCTCCACCTTCGTATACCGTTCGATCCCCCCCCCCCCCCCGCTCCAGATTTGATCGTGTCCATCCATTTGAGGAGCATCCCCGACCGTCAGATCCTTCAGGGGAACGATCTACTCCGTTGATCAGCTGGGCTGAGCCGCGACGCATCTTCCCCGTCGGATCCAGCACGTGGCGAAGCTCCAGCCGTCCGATCACCACGAGGAGCCCAGCCTTGGAGAGCCACCCACATCCTGACCGTCCATCTACCACGTGGCATCCATCCAGCGGCTCGCCTTAATAAAGGGTAATTTACCCTTAGGCCCTATCTTCTCTGTTATTTAGCATTAGTCCTTTAAATACGTTATCTAGTTGTTTAGTTTTTGGTACATTTACATAGACGACCCTGCACTTTACTTTCTTTGCACTTTATCTAGTTCTTTACTTTAAATACGTTTTGGTCCTTGTGTACTGTGCCCTTGTGTTTGATTTTAATAAAATAGCAAATCAACTCCAAACTTGATGAAAATTGGACACATGGCTCCTGCCATGATGTAAAATTTTCTGTAAATTTTGGAGACATTTTAGACACTGTTTGATATTTTTAAAAATTCAAAAACACGTATTTTCTTTATTGTCTGATTTGAAAAATCATAATAAAATATTAAAACTTAGCTAAAAATTATAAAAAATTACTGCTGTTGGTTTTGTTGTGCTTGATTTTCTAGCCAATTTTGGCTATTTTTCATTATCTAAAACACCTAAAAATTGAAAAACACTCAAAAACTCATAAAAATTCTAATAATTAATCTAAAAATTCAAAAACAATAAGTAAGGTGCTCAAATTTTCCTTGTCTCTTTCTCTATACAGGAAAATTACCTCCATGCTTATTGGGGACTCTTAGATATTTTATCTAAGTCCCTCAAGCCCGGCTGGACAGTCCCTTTATTTTCTTGCACTGTTTGATTTTTAGAAAATGAAATAAAAATCAGAAAAATCCCAAAAATTCACCAAAAACAGTAAAAAACATAAAACACACAAAAATATTTTTATTGGAATTTTTGACTGATTTTTGATGCATTAAATAAATAGTTGACTTGCCTTGTGTACTTGTTTTCTTTAGTTTCATAACTAATTAAAAATCCAAAAAAACATAAAAACCTTAGAAACCACAAAAATATCCTTTTCTTCTCTTTTATTCTTTTTTTGACTACTTCGTAGGCCGCGAGGCCATTACGTGCTCCTTGAGTTCGACCCTGGTCGTTATACCAGGTTAAAATAATAGCAAGACCGCTAGCTTATTTTGAGTGATTTTATCTCTTATTGGTGGTCTAAATTTTTCTTGATTGGCCACATCTGGTGACTTGGGTCGCAACGACCATTTTAGATATCTTTACCTGAGTCGCTCGATATTTGTGTCCATCAGAATGGCGCCGTCACCGGGGAGCACGGCTTAGTAGTCGGTTTTCGATTTTTCCCGCGGTTTTCTTTTCTGCGGCTTTTTGTGCATATTTTGTATAGATCATTTAATTGCATAATTGTTTAAATAATCTGGTCTGACATTCTGTTTGTTTTCTTGCGAGGGCCCGAGGATCGAGGCGGCTTCTTCGGAAGCCGACGCAACCGCGAGAGTCGGAGGCGGCTCTTTTATTTACAGAGCCGCAGGAGAGCGCGAGGAACGAGCAGGAGTGCGGGAGCCGCGGGATAGCCGCGGAGTAGCATAGTTTAGATTAGGTTTTATTTCCGCAACATTTGAACTATTGTAATAATACAGGGACAGACAGAGACTTGAACTTTCGGGGTCTGTTTCGCCAAGCACCGGTGTGCTCGGGGGACCCCTTAGCTAGTTCGGTTTTTCGCGGTTTTTACACGGTTTTCCTTCACTGCCTTTTCCGGTTTTCATGCGGATTTTCGAGCCCCTAGCCGTAGGATTTTCTGCTTGATTGTGACGTAATTCATAGGATCCAAACACCCTAATATAATTGCTTGTTCTTATAGTGCGGTAATTGGACCTATAATAAAAAATAATAATAAAATAGCCGTCCCATCACCTCCGAGCCTACGCGCCGCGAGCCCACCCCGTCAAGCGCTACTCCTGAACTCGACCTGTCGAGAAGAGGAGGGGTGGGTCTAGACCAGACTCTTTGGATTGGAGGCTGGTGGTCGGCTAGCCGTTCTTTCGAGTAGCACTGCTGTTTAGGGACTCGGTTTTCCGCCTGCACCATTTAGGTAGTTTATTTCCTGTCTTTTAAATTCTGCGTGGATCATCTTGCATGTAGACTGCTGGAGTCAGGTACACATTTCTATCTCTGCATGCATCATTGATTTACCGCGCATCGGCTTTTTCATCTTCTCCCCCATGTTTTGGACTAAATAACCAGGAGAACCGAAAAATTCGTTAGGCCTTTGTTTTTATTGAAAAATATTAAAAAGAAAAAAAACCATAAAATTGGGACTGTTTAAGCTATTGACCCTAAAAGACACTTGACTGAAAAATTTATCTTGGGGAGAGCAACCCCCTCATTGTTTGGTTTGGTTGCGCGAGAGAGTGACCCGTTCACTAGGTAGAGCCCTCCGGTGCTATTCCTGACTGACTACCGACTCTTCCCTGCGGGCCAGTCGGTTGGGGTAGCATCGGGAATCCCAACAGATCACGTAAGCGCTCTGAAGATTGTTTGTTCACCTAATAAAATTTGATAAGATAATTTGACCGAGCCTTTACGGTCTTCAGCTCGTGTTGCATTGGTGAACAGAGGGTTTGGTTGCCGATCATAGTTTTTTCGAGATATCATCCGCCTTACTCGCCAGATCACGATGATGGGCAGGAGGTCTCTTAGGCAGCCTCTGGCTGCACCGCTTTTTAGCACTCCTGACCGTTCATTTAGGTCGGTTCGTGGGAGCTCAGACCCGCTCTCCGAACTTGAGTATGACTCCGCCATGTTCTCCCTCGACCACCCTTCTTCTTCTGATTCAGAGATACCAGTGCCAGAGGAGAGACAGAAAGATGATTTATCGGCACCTGAGTTCGGTTGTTTTGGTTTTTCAGAGACGATGGCCGGCAGTTTTGATGATCGCACCAGAGGTCCACAAGGAGAACAACATTTCGTTCTGGACCAGGGTTCGATCAACTCCACCCTGATCACCTCCCTCGAGTCAGTGCAGCAGCAGCTGAGGGATCAGGGAGCATTCATGATGGACATGAGGAGAGAGCTTGAGCAGATGAGAGCCAATCGCGAGAACCGCGGAGGAGGACCCGACGATGCGGCAGCCGCAGCCGCGGCAGCAGCCGCAGCAGCAGCAGCAGGCGGAGCAGGAGGAGCACCACCACCACTTAGATCGGTGCGGGAGAACCACAATCCCGGGTCGACCTTAACACACCGCTGGGTGGTACTTCCAACGATCGTGGGGGACTTCAAGTTCCCCCCGAACACCTTGCAGCTCTTACCTCGGTTTCACGGTTTGGCAACAGAGGAGCTTCATTCCACCTGCAGGAGTTTGAGATGATATGCATCACTGTCCACGATCGTCAGGTGGACCAGGATACTATCAGGATGATTACCTTCCCCTTTTCCTTAGCAGACAGAGCAGCCACCTAGCTGAAGCACTTGGGGAAGTTCGTTTACACCTGGGAGCAGCTCCGCACTGAGTACTTGAACAAGTACTATCCACTCAGGCAGACTAATGCAGCGAGAGCCCTCATCAGCAACTTCTCCATGCTCCCCAACGAGCAATTCCATGAGGGAAGGGAGAGGTTTCGTGAGCTGACTGACCGATGCCCGCACCATGATATTTCGAAGCCCAACCTTGTGCAGAGCTTCTTCAGCGGGCTGACAACAGAGCTACAGGGCTTGGTGAATGCTTCTTGTGGCGGGTCTTACTTCGCCAAGGATCACAACCAGGTCTGGGCCATCTACGAGGAGATGGCCGAGAACTACAAGGTGATGTCCCAGACCAGGTTGTACACTCAGGACAGACCCCAGCAGCAGCTTGGACCCGTGCAGTACCAAAGGATAGCACGGGTCGATGCCGGTCCATCCAGTTCATCCGCAGTAGCAGCAGCACAGGCAGAGTCATCCGCTACGGATATGGGTATCATCAGTGAGAAGTTGGATCGGATGGAGCTGATCGAGAAGAAGCAGTGCCAGGGCATCACTCAGATGGAGCAGATGGCACAGACTCTGAGTGACATGAAGACCCAGCTCATGTGTCTCCAGGAGGCATAGACGGCTCCACAGCCCCGTCTTCAGTCGCGAGGCGATACCGGCGGCAGCAGCGGCTCGTTCCAGCGCTCCAGCTCACACCAGCAGCCTAGACAGGTTCACCTTGTACAGGCGGAGCCGTACCAGCAGCAGCAGCCCTCCTACCATTCACCACCATCTCCAGACATACAGGTGGTGGTATACCAGCTGGATCAGCCTCTGGCAGTACTCCCGCCAGCCCAGTACGATGCAGTGCCGTTGATGGATGTCAACGGGATTTGGTATGACCGTCCTCAGCCTGGGATCCGACGAGACCATCCCGGATTCAGGTGGGGGAGTGGAAGTACCCAGCCCCAGCAACAGCCATCTGGCCAGGGAGGCCAGTACAACCAGCAGAGGGATCACCAGCAGCAGCATCCCCCAGTTTACCAGTCACAGCAGCAGTCATCCTTCGTTCCTCGTCCCTATCAGCAGGGACAGTCTTGGAGGCGAGAGCAGCCTCACCAGCCACACCAGCAGCAGCACCCTCTTACCTACCCCTCTCAGCAGCAGCAACACCAGTTCCAGCAGCCTCATTACCAGAGAGGCTACCCGTCGGGCTCTCATGGTCCACCATACGAGAGCCCCGCCTTGGACGACATAGAACGCCTCCTCACGGACCAGCAGGCTACTTTCAGACGGGAGATGGACGAGTTCCGCCAGGAGATGCGGGACATCGTGAGAGGGAAGGCCGCCATCCCTGCCCAGATAGAGCCGAATCCCAACAGCCTGAAGCGGAAATCTGAGCAGTTAGTTTGTACTGAGTATACCACTCCTAGTGATACATTTGGTGATATGACTGGATATCTGTTTGATACTGATTTTGTCACACTTAGGAGCGGTAGGATGCCAGCAGGTGGCGCCTCGTCTGAGCTTCATCATGAGGATCCACCTAGAGCGCCTGATGAGGAGGATGATGACGGTGGTACTGATGCCACCAAGGATGTTGATTCCACCGGCGGGACTGGGGCCGCCGTTTCACCAGTTCGAGGAGGCGGTACTGAGGCCACTCCCGATGCCGAGCCAGAGCGCGGTACTGAGGCTGCAAGTCTTCCAGCTGAGCCAGCCGATGGTGGTACTGAGGCCACCAGAGTTCATGTAGAGAGATCTGTAATTTTTCCTTCACCTGATGTATCTCTGAACAGTTCTGTGAATAAAGGAAAGGGTTTATTTTCTTCTGGTCCCACTGTGGTGCATGATGTATGTGTGGATCCGGTCGTCGAACCGCCTAGACCCCTCTCTAGTCCTTCATCTGAGAAGGACCTTGTGATCCCCTTCCCTAGAGTCCTTCAGATAGGGAAGGGGAAGAAAAAAGAAAAAGATCCAAAAAAGAGAGAGCAGGAGGAGTTCAACCAGAGCATGATCGACAGATTCCATATACAGCTGACCCTTCAGGAGGCTTTGCAGCACATCCCCCTTCTTCAGTGATCGTTGAGAGATAGGACCACAGTCAGGAGGAGGAGGAGGAACCACCATTTAGAGATTCATGTGCCGACGAAAGCCACGTGCTTCGCGATCCAGAACCGTCTGCCGGCCAAGAGGCCAGATTCAGGAGCCCCATATGTCAGATGTCATATCAGAGAGCAGAGGTTCGACCAGACTCTATTGGATAGCGGGTCGTCTATCAACCTCCTTCCGACAGCCCTTCTCGACCGCTTCGAGTTGGGCACTCTTCGACAGAGCAGGACAATCCTTCAGTTTGCTGATAGATCTGTCAAGAGGCCGAAGGGGTTGTTGCGAGATGTTGTCGTCACTATTCAGGGTCTGCAATTCCCCGTGGACTTCGTAGTGTTGGACATGGAGATCCCTGATTCAGTGACTGATACCCCCATCATTCTAGGTCGCTCGTTCTTGGCCACAGCCAAGGCGGTGACTGATCATGATAGAGGGAAGGTATACTTTCGCGTCGAGGGCGAAAGTGTACAAATAGAGACGGTCGAGGACATCAGAGCCAGAGAGAGATCATGCTCAGAGACCACTTCAGATACAGAGCAGCTGACAGATGCAGGGCTAGACATCCACCAGGACTGTGACTTTGTGATCACAGACAATGAGGCAGTTTGGGCAAAACCAGCAGCACAGGCCATCCTCTCATTTTCAGACACCGCTGATGCAGAGATGACAGCAGAGGAGAGCTTGGAGAGCACATTCCTGGTTCAGGATACTTTAAAGGCAGCAGCAGGTTCTCGACCGCGACACAGATTTTTGTGATATTGGTGGTACTGATGCCACCTTCTACGATGCAGATCCCTCGGAGTCAGAGTTTGAGTGGGCAGATTGTGATGATTATATGCCAGACCTGATTTCCACTGAGCCTACAATTGAGGAGGAGGTAGATGCCGAGCAGATCAGAGACAGTTCAGTTGAGCAGCCTTCTCCAGATCCAGTTTGCGAGAGTACACTTTCAGTCTCCCGGACAGATTTGGCAGCATACACGCGACTTCTTTCGAAGCCAGATTTGCCAGCACCGAGTTGTCCAGAGCTGAAGCCACTTCCTTCGTCGCTGAAGTATAGATTCCTTGCGGGTGAGCATGAGATGTACCCAGTCATTATCTCAGCCGATTTGACTGGAGAGCAGGAATCCCGTCTGATGGGGGTTCTTGAAAAGAACCGCAAGGCAATAGGATGGAGCGTAGCAGATCTCCATGGGATTAGTCCGGCTCTGTGCTCCCACCATATCTATCTCAAGGATGAGGCGAAGCCGTCGCGTGAGTTCCAGCGGCGGCTGAACCCAAATCTGAGAGAGTTTGTCGTGAAGGAAATTACGAAATGGTGGAGTGCCGATTTTATCTATCCCATCTCCGACTCCAAGTGGGTCAGCCTTTGCATGTGGTGCCCAAGAAGGCGGGCATCACTACAGTGATTAGCGAGTCTGGAAAGGAGATTGCTACATGAGTACCCACTTCTTGGCGGGTTTGTGTTGACTACAGGAGACTCAACCAGGCCACCAAGAAGGATCATTTCCCCCTGCCCTTTATTGATCAGATTATTGAGAGACTGACAGGGAAGAGCCATTATTGTTTTTTGGATGGGTACTCGGGCTACAACCAGGTGGCCATCGCTCCTGAGGATCAGGAGAAGACCACCTTTACCTGTCCCTTCGGCACATACGCCTTCCGACGCATGCCATTTGGGTTATGCAACGCCCCTGCGACTTTTCAGAGATGCATGTTGTCGATCTTTTCGGACATGGTAGGGGAGTGCTTAGAGGTCTTCATGGATGATTTCTCGGTTTACGGCGACGGATTTGACTCCTGTCTTGACTGCCTAGACCGAGTACTCCAGCGATGTATTGAGGTCCGCTTGGTTCTTTCTTGGGAGAAGAGTCACTTTATGGTGACTCAAGGGACGGTGCTTGGCCACATCATCTCCAACAGAGGCATGGAGGTTGATCTGGCCAAGGTTGATGTCATTAGAAAACTCACACCACCGTCCAATTTGCGGCAGTTACGGTCTTTCCTGGGGTACGTCGGTTTCTATCGGCTGTTCATCCGTGATTTCAGTAGAGTTCCCCGACCGTTGACTGACCTGGTGACGAAAGACACCAAGTTCCTTGTCGATGACAAGTGTCTTTCGTCCTTTGATACTCTCAAGCAGTGTATTGTTGAGGCTCCTCTCCTCCAGCCACCAGATTGGTCTCTCCCATTCGAGATCATGAAGGATGCCTCCGATTTTGCCGTGGGGGCTGTGCTGGGACAGAGGAGGGATGGAGTCCCTTTTGCTATCCACTATGCTAGCCGCACCTTGGATTCCGCCCAGCGGAATTATACAGTCACAGAGAAGGAGATGCTAGCAGTAGTGTTCGCCCTAGATAAGTTCAGGTCGTACATCATTGGATCTAGAGTGACTTTGTATACAGATCATACCGCCATCCGGTACCTCATGGCAAAGAAGGATGCCAAGGCCAGACTGACTAGATGGATCCTTCTACTCCAGGAGTTCGACATTGAGATCAAGGATAAGCCTGGAGTCAAGAATGTGGTGGCGGATCATCTCTCCCGTTTAGAGCAGCCTGAGGAGTCTGAGCAGATTGATCCCATTTGTGAGACCTTTCCAGATGAGGTGATCCTTGCTATCGCCTCACTCCCGTGGTATGCCGATATTGTGAACTTTCTTGTTGCTAAGAAAGTCCCACAAGGTTGGCCCAGACAGAGGCTTGAGACCTTCCTTGCGAAGGCCAAGTCTTACCACTGGGAGGATCCCATCCTTTACCACGAAGGAGGGGATAGTGTCTGGCGTAGGTGCATCCCTCAGGATGAGCACCATAGCGTCCTCACTTACTGCCACAAGCTTGAGGCAGGAGGACATCACTCTGGGAGGAGAACGGCACAGAAAGTGCTCCAATCCGACTTGTGGTGGCCTACCCTCTTCAAGGACTCTGATGAGTTCGTGAAGAGGTGTACTGACTGTCAGAGGATGGGCACTTGTGGACAGCGTGATATGATGCCGATGCAGCCCATTCACTTCTGTGAGGTTTTTGATGCATGAGGCATCGATTTCATGGGTCCATTCCCTAAGAGTCAGGGATTTGAGTACATTCTGTTGGCCGTTGATTATGTTAGTCGTTGGGTTGAGGCTATCCCCGCCCGAGCCGCTGATGCGAGGACTGTTTGCAGATTTTTGAGGAAGCACATCATCACGCGGTTCGGGGTACCTCGAGTATTGATTTCAGATAGGGGGTCTCATTTCATCAACGACCAGGTAAAGGCACTTGCTAGTGAGCTCGGCATAGACCATCGAGTTGCCAATCCATACCATCCACAGACGAATGGTCTAGCCGAGGTCTCGAACAGGGAGATCAAGAATATTTTACAGAAAGTCGTCTGCCCTGACCGAAAGGATTGGTCACAGCTTTTGGACTCGGTCTTGTGGGCATATAGGACGTCTTTCAAGACACCATTGGGCACATCTCCCTTTCACCTAGTTTATGGCAAGCCGTGCCATTTACCTGTTGAGTTGAGGCACAAGTCACTTTGGGCAGTCACGGATATCCTTTTAGATCCAGATAGTGTAGGAGACCAGAGGAGGGCAGAGTTAGCAGCATTGGAGGAGCTTAGAGATACAGCCTTCTCAAACAGCCTACAGTATAAGGAGAGAGTGAAAGAGTGGCATGATTCTCATATCAGCCACAAGCAATTTGAGCCTGGACAGAGAGTATGGTTGTTTGATGCGAGGCTTCATCTATTTCCAGGGAAGCTACAGAGCAAATGGAAGGGACCTTATCTTGTGAGAAAGGTACACGACAACGGTAGCATTGATATATCCGAGTTGTCTTCTGAGAGTACCTTTCGAGTGAACAGCCAGCGGCTCAAGCCATTTCTAGATCATGAGCCGCGGGTCGTTGATGTTGCCCCTATTCACTTTGCGTGATATGTGGTCTCTTGACTCACATCTATTGCATCTCACGCCTGGTTATCACTGTTCTTCCGACATGTATAGATCCAGTTGTCCATATCATTCTATTCTTTAGTCCCACATCCCTTTTCTCATCTTATGATTATGCTATACTTAGGGTGTACTTTACCCTAAGTATAGGAGGGATGTAGGACCTGCGGGTATTCTTTTCATTCGTTCTGCCCATGTTTGGATGCCTATACTTAGGGATATTTTACCCTAAGTATAGGGGGGGTAGACTCTGTACATTCTTCACTCGGATTTCCCTTCATGTACAGCTTGCTATACTTAGGATTATTTAATCCTAAGTATAGGGGGAAACCACCGAGTTCTCCTCATTTTATTCATTTATTCATTTCTGTATCTACCCATGCCTTTTCACTCCCCTTTTACTAAGCACGAGTTATGTCTTCTTTATCGCTCTTGATCACTCTGAGGACATCGTTCGAGCTAAGTATAGGGGGGTGTGTATATATTTCATATATACTTTAGCCATAACTCGTACTTTGTGTGAGTGTGTTAATAAATAAAATGGCTAAAAACCTTAAAAATCACAAAAAAATTAAAAATTTTCCTGTAAATAATCATTCTTTTATTGCACATACACAGCTAGTGTACAAAATTATTTTTGTAAAAATGTTTTCAAAAAGTTTTTGTGTAAAGTTTGTGTAAATATTTTCTTATCAAAATTATGTATATAGTACAAAATTTTTCCAAAATGTTTTGAAAATCAAAAGTTTGCAAAAATCTTGAGTAAATGTTTGTAAATACTTTTACAAAACTTGCACTTCATGCATCCATCCATTCATGATTTCAAAACATTTTTCAAAAATTTTGCATGATTGTAAATATTTGTAAATAACGTTTTTGTGTATATATGTATATAGTTTTTCCCTGGATGATAGTTGACATTTAAACTAAGCCTGGAATTAAATTGAGAAATGGAGCTTGATTAAGATCTTAATTCACATAATTCTAAGAGGAACCTTATAGGGCTTAGGGTTAAGGCTTTTCAGGTCCATAAGGACTTAATTCTTTGAGTCCACTAGGCTATGAGCATATGTCATCTTGATGAGCCTAAGTAGAACACTTAACAACACACGCATGACTCTTAGAGACAATGGCTTGACTTGCACCAGCACTTTACACATGGCTCTCCACGGATGAGGTGGTGAGGAGGCAGTTTCCTTTGGCTTGGGGTAGCATATGAGGGTAGTACTTCTAGGCGGAACCTCTCTTCTTCTTCTAGTGAAGGAAGTGCGTCTCAACTTGGTCTAGTGGTGATGAAAGCTAAAGACAGAAGCCGTGGGTTGTAATAAAGCTTCAAAAGAGGGATAGTCTATTGGCTCAAGAGGAAAATTTCTTGTATATATGTTGCATCATGTAGATATGTTGTACAGAGGCACTTGAAAAAAAATGCAAAAAGAACTCCAAAAAAAGTGGTGGGTCGGATTGAAAATTTAATAACCCCACCGGAGTGTATATAATCAAATAAAGCAAAAGCTTATGGTATCCATGTTACATCTCATGAAGCTTGCAGCGGGAGACTTAGCTACACTGGCTGAGCTCCCAAAAGTCTATACTTCTTCCCCCTCTTCTTGAGCCGGTTGCACTTGAACTTAGAAGGGAATACCCCGCTTCTCAAGGAAAGAGTTGCTAGACCGAGGCATTAGAGTTACCAGGTTGAGGGAGGTTGTTTCTTTGTTACTTCTGAGGTGGGGAGCTACATATCACTTACACTGCATGGAAAGATTCATGGTCATTAGAGTTTATGTATGTAGACTTGTTCTGATCTGGTTTATTAAGGAGTCTTGTCCATAGATTGGTGGAACTTAGAGGCTGTTGAGTTTTTAAGCTTAAGTCTAAATAAGGTTCCGACACATTAATAATCCAAAGATCTGATCAAGCTCCATAATTCAATTTAATGAAGGAAAGTTTAATATTCAACCTTAATCCATGTACATTCCCCTCTTTTTCTTTTTCTTTCTTTCTTTTTCACTTCTTTTTCAAATAAGTGATTGCTAAGGGACTAGCAAAAGTTAAGTATAGGGGGGCGATGAACCCATTCATCACTCTTTATTCTTATATTTTAGCTACAATAACCTTTGCAAATGCATGTATATTCATGTAAATACAAATAATTATCAAAAGCATGCATTGTATAAAGTTTAATAATTAGCATGTTTTTGTGCAAAAATAAAAGAATAAAGAGTAAAAAGAAAAAGAGGGAAATATTTAAAATAAAAATTGAGCAACCTAACCCAAGGGAGGGCTCAGCATGGGCCTGACCGCATAAAAACCAAAGTAGAGGGAGATAGGGACTCATGTGTGTAGATATTTATGTAAATAAAATAAAAATATTTTCCTCCCAAAAATGGATTAAAAGAGGTTTGTAAATATTTGTATATATTTAAATATAAAAACAAGATAAAAATAGAAAAATAAAAAAGAAAACAAAAACATCACTCATGTACGTAGTCACCTTGTATATAGTCCACTCATCCCTGTTTATTTAGCTTTATAAATAAATAAAATTAATTTCCAAAAATTTTGTAAATATTCTATATGATATGATGTAAATAAATAAAATAAAAACAATTAAAACAAAAACAAAATAAAAATAACAAAAATTAAAAATCCAAAAATACTTTGTAAATATACCATATATATGTACATATCTATTTATTTCACCTATGTATATAAATAATAAAAATAAAATAAAAATATCTTCTTATTCCTAATTTTATGATATAAATAAATAAAATATAAAATGGGAATAAAATTGTATAAAAATAACAAATTAAAAATCAAAATTAAAAATCTATATATTGTATATATACCTATATATAGCCCTACTATGTAAATACCTTATTTTTACTTTGAAAAATTAATTAAAAATCACTAAAAAATAGAAAATATTAAAACAAAAATATTTCATGTTTTGAGGTTTAATTCAATAAGCCATTCGCTATTTTTAATCTAATTTCCAAATAATTTCCAGGTGGCAGCTACCCATTGGTCCAGGGGATCGTTGACCGCCCGGTCAACTGCCCCCCCCCCCCCAGGACCACTTCCCACAGGTTTTGACACCCGACCCTATTTCTCGATTTTTCCGTGTCCAAACCCGATCATCCTACCCCCAAACCCCGGGTCCTTTTAGATCACGTCAGATCCGACACCCTCGCTGGCACATCCGTCTCAAGATCCGCGCACTCCATTGCCCTACCCGCGCTCATCTCTCCGGACCCTCCACCGTATATAGCCCGAGCTCTGCCACCTTCATTCCTATCTTTGGCCATTCGCTCCACCCCCCAGTGAGCTCCAGTGCGCGAGTGAGAGTGGCAGCTCGCTCCCCGTGCTGTCGAAGTGAGGAGAGGGACCGGATACCACTGATCCGGCGAGACACACCGCCGTGCTCCGCCCAGAGCCGGAGCTCGAGCCTCGGAGATCGGTGCTCCTTGAGGCAAGGACCAGAAGCTATGCAAGCTTCTTCCCAGTCGACTCGACCACCCAGGTAGACCCTTTGCCCTTTCCTCTTCGCTAATTTTAGATTACCCCCAAATCTCGCTGTCGCCGTTCATCTCCGATTCTGGCCACCCCCGCCTTTCACTCGATCATCGGACCATACCATCACCTCCACCTTCCTCCCGCGCACGTTCTCCATACTCCCATTCAACCCAGCTCGCACAGGAGCTGGGGATCAAGCTCCTCCGTCCACACCTTTGCCGGAGCTCACCCATATCGACCCCCCGACCACCTTCACCTCGCCTAACCGGGTCGAGGCAGTTTGCCCTTGACCCGCGAGTGTTCTGGTCTACTTTGCAGGATCATCCGGGCCCATCTGAGGGCTTGGACCATTCGGGCCAGGAGCTCCACCTTCGCCGACTTCGCCGGAGCTCCCCAGAGCTCAGTCGGGTCATCGGAGACCTCCAGCAGACGCGGAAGCCTTCCACACACCTTCTCCGATCATCAGAGGGCTCCCAGGAGGAGGACAGCGCCGTCATGACCTCGGCGAAGTTCGCCGGAGGCCAGTTCGTCCTCCACCTTCGTCTACCGTTCGATCGCCCCCCCGCGCTCCAGATTTGATCGTGTCCATCCATTTGAGGAGCATCCCCGACTGTCAGATCCTTCAGGGGAACGATCTACTCCGTTGATCAGCTGGGCTGAGCCGCGACATGATGACCGCCCGAACGACTAAGGTAAAGGTAATGGTCGTCGCGACCTCAATCACTCGGGCTAAGTATATCAAGAAAAATATCGAACCGCGAAATAAATCAGAGATCAAAACACGAAGCGCGGTCCTAGCTATGGGATTAACCTGGTATAGCACCCAGGGTCGAACACAAGGAGCACAGATTGGCCTTGCGGCCTACGATGTAGTCAGAAATCCGAGAGAGTATTTTTTAGTGTTTTTAAGGGTTTTTATATTTTTTTAGGATTTTTAAATATAAAGAAAACAGGAAAAGCACACAATCAATTAACTTGAACAATTTATTGAATGCATTAAAAAGCAAGCAAAAATTCAGACAAAAATATTTTTATGTGTTTTATATTTTTTATGTTTTTGGTGAATTTTTGAGATTTTTCTGATGTTTATTTTATTTCCTAAAAATCAAACAATGCGAAAAGCAAGGGGTACTGTCCAGCCAGGCCCAAAACCCAAAGATAAAATATCTAAGGATCTCTAAGGGACCTGAAGGTAATTTTCCTGTATACTAGAGAAAACAAGGAAAATTTGAGCACCAAAATTATTGTTTTTGGGTTTTTAAATTATTTATTATGATTTTTAGGAGTTTTGAGGTGTATTTAAGTTTTTAGGGTTTTTACTCAATGAAAAATAGCCAAAATTGGCTAGAAAATCAAGGAACACCAAATAAACAGTAACTAATTTTTATAGGATTTTTAAAAGGGTTTTGATATTTTTTTGGGGTTTTTGAATCTAAACATTAGCAAAAATATGGGTTTTTGAATTTTTAAAAATAGCAAATGAAATCAAAAATGTCCTCAAAAATTCACAAAAATTCTACACCATGGCAGGAGCCATGTGTCAAATTTTCATCGAATTTAGAGGTGATTTGATATTTTATTCAAAAACAAAGGAGCGGCACTGTGCACAGGGACCAAAGTGCAAATACCCAAAAGTTCTGGGGGGTCTGGTGCAAAATACCCAAGAAATCACGCGCGAGGCGCGTGTCTGGGGCACTCAGGGACCCAAATGTAAGAAAAATAAGTTCCGAGGGCTTATTGGTAACACGTACCAAAAGTCCAGGGGCTTATCTTGCAAAATACCCAAAATAAAACGCACATGTGGAAATAAATCACGCACAAGGGTATAAATGCAAATAAGTAAAAGATTTCATTCGTTAAAGAACATCCAGAACCACAGGGGTCTCTTTTGCAAATAAACCAAAATATCACGTGTCGATGCACGTGTCCACAACTGGCAGGGGTATAAATGCAAATACGAGAAAGTACGAGGTTTAATATGCAAATATCCCAACGTAAATAAAATTCCTAAAATATTTACAGGACTGAAAGCAAACACATAAACTACGAGGGGGCCTAAGGTAATTTACCCCTTTTATTATTATCGACGGCCTGATGTGCGTCGCGTGGCTGATCCAACGGTGGAGAACGGGGCGACGCTCTTCTTCTTCAGCTCTTGGGCCAGATCGACGGTGCAGAGGTGGCCACGTGGGTGATCGGTCGGCTCAGGCGCTGGGGGCCTTTCTCCTCTGTGCTGACGGTTCGGATCAGCCCCTCGAGATAATCAATGGCTGCTGCTCCTCAGTGGATGGACGATCAGGATCGAGACTGGAGCGGCGGGGCTGATCGGACGGTGAAGGAGGATGCAGGAAGAACACTCCGCCGGCGAGCTTCGCCGGCCTCGTGCGCCTGCAGTAACTCTCCTCAGCTGCTGCTAAGTATCGGAACAGATCTGCGGTGACGTCCCGCAGCTGGTGAAGGCCTCAGATGACCCGGCCGAGCCCTGGAGGGGCTCCGGCGAGGTCGTCGGCGACGGGCTTCTGGTCTGGATGTGAGGGGGGCTCAGATGCCCTCCCTTTGACCTGCAAAAGGCACCATAAGCTTCGCGGGTCGAGGGCAAAGTGCCTCGACCCGAAGAAGCGGAGTGAACGTGGACTGTGGGTCGGGGCGGATGAGCTCCGGCGAGCGGAGGATGGTGGAGCTCGACTCCCAGCTCCGGGGTGAGCTGGGTTGAATGAAAGAGCGAAGAACGTGCGTCGGAGGATGGCGAAGGTGTGTGTGGGTTCCGATGATCGATAAAGTGCGCGATATGGCCGGAATCAGGGAAACTCGTCGGAGATGCGATTTGGGCGAAATGAAAAATTAAGCTAAATGGAAAGGCTAATCGGCTACCTGGGTGATGCGAGAGACTGTGCTGGAGCTTGGCTAGCTCCTGGTCGTAGCCTCGAAGGGCGTCAAGGCCTGAGGCTCGAGCTCCTGCAAGCAGCGGAGCAACGGCGGCGCGGAGCTGCCGGATCGATGGTCGGGGCACCCTCTCCTCACTGCAACAGGGGCAAACGCGAGCTGTCACCTCGGTGATTGCTCTGGAGGTCACGGGAATGAAAGTGGCGAGCCCAAGATGAGGCGCGGAGGCGGCGGAGGTCGGGATATATATGGAGACAGGGCCGATTAGGGTTGGGTGGAGACGGCTATGGAAGGCGTGGATCCTTCGGCGAAGGATCCAGCGAGGATGATGGATGATTGGCGAAGGATCCAGGCACGGGGTTTGCGGAGGCGACAGGCTGGAGACGCGTGGAGAAATCGGCGAAGTCGGGTCGGGCGCGGGTCTCCCCAAAAGGAAAGAGTCCGCGGGGGAGTTGACCGGGGTCAACAATCCCCCGTGGACCAATCAGGAGCTGCCACGTTTTTATTTTTTGTTTATTTAATTTAAGGTAGAAAAAGGCCGAATTAAGAAAAACTCAAAACATGAAATATTTTTCTTTATTTTTTTTCTATTTTTTCGTGATTTTTAATTATTTTTGGAAATAAAAATAGGGTAGTTATATATATAGGTATATGTACATTATATAAATTTTAATTTTTGATTTTTTTTAATTTGTTATTTTTATGTATTTTTATGCCCATTTTATATTTTATTTATTTACATTCATAAAATAAAGAACAAAATGGTATTTTTATTTTATTTTAATTATTTATACACAAGGGTGAAATAAATAGTTGTATACATTTATATACATGGTATCTATACAATGTATTTTTGTATTTTTAATTTTGTAATTTTTATTTGATTTTTGTTTTGTTTTTTTAAGAGTTTCTAAATATATACAAAAATATGTACAAGCATATTTTTGGGTTGAGGAAAATAAATTTTATTTATTTACAAAAGTATGTACACATGAGCTCCTATCTCCCTCTACTTTGGCTTTTATGCGGTCAGGCCCATGCTGAGCCCTCCCTTGGGTTAGGTTGCTCAATATTTATTCTAAATATTTCCCTCTTTTTTCTTTTTACTCTTTATTCTTTTATTTTTGCACAAAAACATGCTAATTACATGTTTTTACACAATGCATGCTTTTGTAATTATTTGTATTTACACATATCTACATGTATTTGCAAAGGTTTTGTAGCTAAAATAGAAGAAATAAAGAGTGATGAATGGGTATTCATCACCCCCTATGCTTTAACTTTGCTAGTCCTTAGCAAACACTTATTTTGAAAAGAGTGAAAAAGAAAGAAAAAGAAAAAGAAAAAGAAAAAGAGGATGTACATGGATCAAGGTTGAATTATTAAACTTTCCTTCCTTAACTTGAAATATGGAGCTCGATCAGATCTTTGGATATTTAATGTGTCTGAACCTTATTTAGACTTAAGCTTAAAACTCAACAGCCTCCAAGTTCCACCAATCTATGGGCAAGACTCCTCAATTAACCAGATCAGAACAAGTCTACATACACAAACTCTAATGACCATGAATCTTTCCATGCGGTGTAAGTGATATGTGGCTCCCCACCTCAGAAGTAACAAGAACAGCCTCCCTCAACCTGGTAACTCTAATGCCCGGTCTAGCAACTCTTTCCTCGAGAAGCGGGGTATTCCCTTCTAAGTTCAAGTGCAACCGGCTCAAGAAGAGGGGTAAGAAGTATAGAGTTTGGAAGCTTAGCCAGTGTAGCTAAGTCTCCCGCTGCAAGCTTCATGAGATGTACCATTGATACCATAAGCTTTTGCTTTATTTGATTATGTACACTCCGGTGGGGTTATTAAATTTTCAATCCGACCCACCACTTTTTTGGAGTTCTTTTTGCATTTTTGCATTTTTTTTTCAAGTGCTTCTGTACAACATATCTACATGGTGCAGCATAGATAAGAAATTTTCCTCTTGAGCCAGTAGACTATCCCTCTTTTGAAGCTTTATTGCAACCCACAGCTTCTGTCTTTAGCCTTCATCACCACTAGACCAAGTTGAGGTGCACTTCCTTCACTATAAGAAGAAGAGAGGTTCCGCTAGAAGTACTACCCTCATATGCTACCCCAAGCCAAAGGAAAACTGCCTCCTCACCACCTCATCCGTGGAGAGCCATGTGTAAGTGCAGGTGCAAGTCAAGCCATTGTCTCTAAGAGTCATGCGTGTGTTGTTAAGTGCTCTACTTAGGCTCATCAAGATGACATATGCTCATAGCCTAGTGGACTCAAAGAATTAAGTCCTTATGGACCTGAAAAGCCTTAACCCTAAGTCCTAAAAGGTTTCTCTTAAAGTTAAGTGGATTAAGATCTTTTTCAAGCTCCATTTCTCAATTTAATTCCAGGCTTAGTTTAAATGTCAACTCTTATCCAGGAAAAACTATATACATATATGTACACAAGATGCTATTTACAAATGTTTTACAATTATGCAAAATTTTTGAAAAATGTTTTGAAATCATGAATAAATGATGCATGAGGTGCAAGTTTTGCAAAGAGATATTTACAAACATTTACACAAGATTTTTGCAAACTTTTGATTTTCAAAACATTTTGGAAAAATTTGTACTATATACATAATTTTGAATACAAAATATTTACACAAGCTTTACACAAAAGATTTTTGAAATCATTTTTACAAAAATACTTTGTACACTAGCTATGTATGTGCAAGATAAAAGAGGTTTTATGTACATGAAAAATTTTTTAAATTTTTGTGATTTTTAGCCATTTTATTTATTAACACACTCACACAAAGTACGAGTTATGGCTAAAGTATATATGAAATATATACACACCCCCCCCATACTTAGCTCGAACGATGTCCTCAGAGTGATCAAGAGCGATGAAGGAAGACAGAACTCGTGCGTAGTAAAAGGGAAGTGAAAAGAATGGCTAAGTACAGGAATGAATAAATGAATAGAATGAGAGGAACTCGTGTGTCTCCCCCTATACTTAGGATTAACTAATCCTAAGTATAGCAAGCTGTACATGAAAGGAAAGCCGAGTGAAGAAGATACAGAATCTGCCCTCCCTATACTTAGGGTAAAATATCCCTAAGTATAGGAAGCAAAAACAGGAGCAGAAAGAATGAAAGAAATACTCGCAGGTCCGACATTCCCCCCTATACTTAGGGTAAAGTACACCCTAAGTATAGCATAATCACAGGATGAGAAAAGGGATGTGGGACTAAAGAATAGAATGATATGGACAACTGGATCTATACAGACGGAAGAACAGTGAGAATCAGGCGTGAGATGCAAAAGATGTGAGTCAAGAGACCACATCTCACGCAAAATGAATAGCGGCAATAATAACGTCCCGCAGCTCATGATCTAGAAATGGCTTGAGCCGCTGGCCGTTCACTCGAAAGGTACTCTCAGAAGATAACTCAGATATATCAATGCTACCGTTATCGTGTACCTTTCTGAACAAGTAAGGTCCCTTCCATTTGCTCTGTAGCTTTCCTGGAAATAATCGTAGCCTTGCATCAAACAACCATACTTTCTGTCCAATCTCAAAATGCTTGTGGCTGATATGAGAATCATGCCACTCCTTCACTTTTTCTTTATAATGTAGGCTGTTTGAGAAAGCTGTATCTCTAAGCTCTTCCAGGGCGGCTAACTCTGCCCTCCTCTGGTCTCCTACACCATCTGGATCCATAAGGATATCTGTAACTGCCCAAAGTGACTTGTGCCTCAGCTCAACTGGTAGATGGCACGGCTTGCCGTAAACGAGACGAAAGGGAGATTGTGCCCAATGGAGTCTTGAAAGACGTCCGATATGCCCACAAGACCGAGTCCAAAAGCTGTGACCAATTCTTTCGGTCAGGGCGGACGACTTTCTGTAAAATATTCTTGATCTCCCTATTCGACACCTCAGCTAGACCATTCGTCTGTGGATGGTAAGGTGTGGCAACACGATGGTCTATACTGAACTCGCTAGCAAGGGCCTTCACCTGGTCGTTGACGAAATGAGACCCCCCATCAGAAATCAAAACTCGTGGAACCCCGAACCGCGTGATGATGTGCTTTCTCAAAAATCTGCAACTGTCCTCGCATCAGCGGCTCGGGCGGGGATAGCCTCAACCCAACGACTAACAAAATCTACGACCAACAGAATGTACTCAAATCCCTGACTCTTAGGGAATGGACCCATGAAATCGATGCCCCATGCGTCAAAAACCTCACAGAAGTGAATGGGCTGCATCGGCATCATATCACGCTGTCCACAAGTGCCCATCCTCTGACAGTCAGTACACCTCTTCACGAACTCATCAGAGTCCTTGAAGAGGGTAGGTGATTAATGCAAAATTGAGTGCGGTTATATTGACTCACAAGGCGAGTCAACAGTCGGTGTTTGACCACACAAAATCCTGTATTTAATCAACAATTAACCCACACTAAAAATCAACAATTAGAAATAAATGTGGAGTTAAAATTTATTTTTAACTCTGCACAAATGATGTATATGGGCAAGTATGCAGAGAGTTCGAACACAGGGAGCAAGCAGTGTAGTCCTAGCAAGAGCTAAGTGTGTGAGGGTGTGAGTGTCTACACTAAGCAAGCAAGCAAATAAATTTTTGTGGGTTTTTTAAAATTTTTAATTTTTTTTAATTTAATTTTTAATTTTGTATTTTAATTTTTGATTTTCTGATTTTTATATTTTATATTTTATATTTTTATTTTCGTATTTTCTTTTTTTCAATATTGGAAACTAAAGGAAATATAATACAAGGCAAAGTAAAATATTTATAAAAATGCACAAAAATACTCAAAAATCAGAAATAAATGTTTTTGGTATTTTAGGGTTTTTTACTGTTTTTGAGTTTTTTGGGGATTTTTCAGATGTTTTTGGTATTTTTAAAAGCTGAAATAAGACAGAACAGTGCAAAATAGGCTGGCTGTGATAAAAATGGGATTCAAAAATAGAAACCAGTAGCAAAAATATTTCACAACTATTTTTCTAATAAAAAGAACAAGATAGGAAGAAACAGAAGCTGAGTTTGCAATTTTTAGATAGGTTTTTCTACTATTTTATATATTTTTTTGAAGTTTTTGAGTGTTTTTAATTTTTTTAGTGTTTTTCTTTTGAGATTTTTAATGATTTTTGGACTGACACTAAAGTAGCATAAAATAGACACTAGGTGAATTTTTTTGGAATTTTTAGAGGTGTTTTGATATTTTTTTGGTACTTTCTAAGCTAGACAGTGCACAAAATAGGTGTTTTTGATTTTTAATAAATACAAAATTAAAGTAAAATCAAAAACTAAAATATGGGCGTTAAAGTACACCTATCCAGAAACCTAATCCTATTTTTGTGAGATTTTTGGGGTTAAAATGATATTTTAAACAATTAAAACAAGGGTCCCAACATTAAACAGTACTGGCAAGGGCATAAATGCAATTTAAGAAACATCCAGGGACAACAATGCAATTTTCCACAAAAATATACCCGTTATATTTAACTTCTGGGATCAAAACGTAAATACAAGACCCGACTGGGCACGCCTACAAATTACCCACCAGGGCGCGTGACTTGCACGCGCCTGGGAGGGACTGAAACGCAATTTCACAAAAGTTTGGGGGTTAACATGCAAAATACCCAGAAATATTACACGTGCTCTGAAAGTTTTAGGGCTAAAACGAAATAAACAAAAGACCAAGGATACCTCTGCAAAATGCCCACACCTCACGTGAACTGGTCACGTGAGGTGACGTGGCGAGGGACCTAACTGCAAATAAAGAAAACCTAGGGGTCTCCTTGCAAATTTTACAAAATATTTAAACTACAGACGAAAGTTTATAGACTAATAAATAAATATAAAAATCGCGAGGGTTGGGATGCAAAATACCCTCGCTCCGGGGCTCTGATGAGGACGCGTGGCTCACATCCAACGGCTGGGACGACGGGAGACGATCCAACGGCTGGGCGCGCTTCACTTATCCACGTGGCAAGCTCTGGACGGCCGATGACGCTTCGAGGATCAGCGGCCGAGATTAGATCCTCCTGAGGTGATCTGACGGTCAAGGCCGAGGAAGATCCAACGGCCGCTGCTCAATCTGGAGCTCCTCCTCGATCGGACGGCTGGGAAGAGGGTTGCAAGAACTGGGAAGAACGCCGGCGAAGGCGAGCTTCCCCGACCTCAATCTCCCTCCGCCGGTGACGAATGTGCTTCAAAATGACCGTGGAGGCTCCTGGGACGGTCCTCTATCTCCTGGGGGCGTTCAAAATCCACGGGGAAGCCCGTGGTGCTCTCGGGCAGCGGGCGGAGCTGGGAGGCTGCTGCTGCTCCGGCGAGCTCCAAAACTCGCCTCCAGGCGCTCGTGAAGTGGCTTGGACCTGCAAACAAAGTCAAGGGGTCCAGGGCAAAATGCCTGGACCCTCGAATGCCCTTGGGGATGGTCGAATCGAAATGGAGATGCACGGCCGGAGGTGCGCTCCGGCCAAGGTGCTTGATTGAGCGATTTAAGCGATGGATCTTGGAAATTTTTGGGGGTTTTTAAAGCCTAAGCTACCAGGAAGAAAATGCAATAAAGAAAAACACGGGTGGAGGCCCTCGATGGCCGGAGCCAGAGGAAAAAGGGGTACCTCGACGCCGGCACTTGGCGGAGGTGGTGGAGGCTCCCTCGACCTCAGACGCCCTGGCTGAAAGGCTCGCGGCGAAGCTGTCACCTCCGGCGAGCGATTGGAGCACAAGAGAGGCGGAGAGGGGTGGACCAAGGGGGCTCAAATTTGATTTGAAAATGGAGGGGCGGTTTTATTTGGTTGACTCAGTGGCTGAGAAGCTCCAAAGATCGAGATTTCTGGGGTGATTCAGCGATCCACGCCCCCATGTAATCACTTGGCGGGATAGAGGGATGAACGAGGAGGGATTTTGCAGAAGGAATCAAATCGAAATGGTGCAAGTCCGCTCCTCGAAAAAAATGGAGAAGTTGGGTCAAAGATAGGGCTGTCAGAGGGTACAGGGTGGTAGGCCACCTAGTTGACCGAGGTCAACTAGGGTTTGCACCTGGTTGGTCCACGTGGACCAACCAGGAAAAACCCTGTAAAAATCATTTATTAATTCAATTAAAAATAGTAAATGGCCGAATTAAATAAAAGTTATAAAATAAAAAATGTTCAAAATTTTATGTAGTATTTTATTCTGATTTTTATTTATTTTTATGACATATATTTTTACAAGTCACCTTTGTAACTTCTTTTGATATTTTATTTTATTTTATGTATTTTTAATCTTATTATTTTTATTTAGTATTTTATAAAATTATAACATACTTTTATATGCATAAGTATATTTTTATTTTATTTTTATGAGATGTTTTGTATATTTAATAAAATACAAATGTATTCTATACAGGTATAAGTATATACAGTATACCTATGTATTGAATATATACAATTATTTTATTTTCTATTTTCCTTTACATTTTATTTCAATTTTAACGCACATATATAGTATAAGTAATATTTACAAAATTATAAAAATATGAAAATGAATAAATAATGAATAAAGAATAAATTGAATATTTTATTCAGTACAAGTGTACAATAAGGGTCCAAAAGTCAACTTTCAGACCGTAGCTCCGCCAAATGCGAAACCACCACCATTGGATAGATTATTTTATTCTATATACAATTAAAGGTGAGTACACTGCATTTGGAGTTGTCGTTTGTGAGATACGGGTCTGGGAAGTTGGGCTTTTGGATTCTTATTCAGACCATATCTTTTTATCTGTACCTTCTTTTTCTGTGAAATCAATTTTGTCCTTTTCTTTATGAAAGTATCTACAACTTTCATGTACAAGGTTTCTTTATTTGATGTACAAAAAGTGGAACCAAAAATAGGTCCAAAAATAAATAAAGAATGAATAAAAGTATAGGTATTTTTGCTGTGATTCTGACCTTATCTCCCCCTACTTTATTCCTTGTCGACCTACTCATCACGATGCCTAGGTCTCGGGGATTTTAGGTCATAAAATATTTACAATATTTTATTCTTTTTCTTTTCTTTATTTATTCTATAATTTTGGCCTTAATTACAGTGTTTTATATACTATTGAAATGCATATGCATGGATGCTAAGATGATGGTTTTAATGCTATTTACAGGCATTTGCTAGGGTTTTCGGTGCCAAAATGATAGAATAAAGATGATGAAATGTGGATTCATCAGTAGGCCACCACAAGCCGGATTGGAGCACTTTCTGTGCCGTTCTTCTCCCAGAATGATGTCCTCCTGCCTCAAGCTTGTGGCAGTAAGTGAGGACACTATGATGCTCCTCCTGAGGAATGCACCGACGCCAGATGCTATCCCCTCCTTCGTGGTAAAGGATGGGATCCTCCCAGTGGTAGGACTTGGCCTTCGCAAGGAAGGTCTCAAGCCTCTGCCTGGGCCAATCTTGTGGGACTTTCCCAGCAACGAGAAAGTTCACAATATCGGCATACCACGGGAGTGAGGCGATAGCAAGGATCGTCTCATCTGGGAAGGTATCTCGAATAGGATCAATCTGCTCAGAATCCTCAGGCTGCTCTAATCGGGAAAGATGATCCGCCACCACATTCTTGACTCCAGGCTTATCCTTGATCTCAATGTCGAACTCCTGGAGTAGAAGGATCCATCTAGTAAGTCTGGCCTTGGCATCCTTCTTTGACATGAAGTACCTGATGGCGGTGTGGTCAGTAAACAAAGTCACTCTAGATCCAATGATATACGATCTGAACTTATCTAGGGCAAACACCACGGCTAGCATCTCTTTCTCTGTGACCGTATAATTCCGCTGGGCGGAATCCAATGTGCGGCTAGCATAGTGTATGGCAAATGGAACTCCATCCCTCCTCTGTCCCAGCACTGCCCCCACGGCAAAATCGGAGGCATCCGTCATGATCTCGAATGGGAGAGACCAATCGGGTGGCTGAAGGACAGGAGCCTCAATAACACACTGCTGGAGAGTCTCAAAGGACGAAAGACACTTGTCATCGACAAGGAACTCGGTGTCTTTTGTCAAGAGATCAGTCAACGGTCGGGCGATCTTGCTGAAATCATGAATGAATCTCCTATAGAAACCAACGTGCCCCAGAAATGACCGTAGCTGCTTCAAATTGGACGGCGGTGCGAGTTTTCTAATGACGTCCACCTTGGCCGGATCAACCTCCATGCCCCTGTTGGAGATGATGTGGCCAAGCACCGTCCCTTGAGTCACCATGAAGTGACTCTTCTCCCAAGACAGAACCAAGCGGGTAGCAATACATCGCTGGAGCACTCGGTCTAGGCAGTCAAGACATGAATCGAATCCGTCGCCATAAACCGAGAAGTCGTCCATGAAGACCTCCAAACATTCCCCTACCATGTCCGAAAAGATCGACAGCATGCATCTCTGAAAAGTTGCAGGGGCGTTGCATAGCCCAAATGGCATGCGTCGAAAGGCGTATGTACCGAAGGGACAGGTAAAGGTGGTCTTCTCCTGATCCTCAGGAGCGATGGCCACCTGATTGTAGCCTGAGTACCCATCCAGGAAGCAATAATGGCTCTTCCCTGCCAGTCTCTCTATGATCTGATCAATAAAAGGCAGGGGGAAATGGTCCTTCTTGGTGGCCTGATTGAGTCTCCTGTAGTCAACGCAGACCCGCCAAGAGGTGGGTACTCGTGTAGCAATCTCCTCTCCCGACTCACTGATCACAGTCGTGATGCCCGTCTTCTTGGGCACCACATGCAAGGGGCTAACCCACTTGGAGTCGGAAATGGGATAAATAAAATCTGCGCTCCACCATTTGGATATTTCCTTCATCACGACCTCTCTCAGGTTGGGGTTCAGTCGCCGCTGGAACTCACGCGACGGCTTTGCCCCCTCCTCAAGATAGATATGGTGGGAGCACAACGAGGGACTAATCCCATGGAGATCTGCTACGCTCCATCCAATCGCCTTGCGGTTCTTTTCAAGAACCCCCATCAGACGGGATTCTTGTTCTCCAGTCAGATCGTCAGAGATGATGACTGGGTACATCTCAGACTCTCCCGCAAGGAATTGATACTTCAGCGAAGTAGGGAGCGGCTTTAGCTCTGGACAGCTGGGTGTTGGCAAATCTGGTTTCTGAAGAAGATGTGTGTATGCTGACAATTCTGCCAGATCTACCTGGGAAAATGATAAAGAACTCTCACAAGCTGGATCTGGAGAAGGCGGGTCCTCTGCATTGTCTCTGATCTGCTCTACCTCTACCTCCTCCTCATCTATAGGCTCAGGTGGATCCAGGTCTGGCATCTGATCATCACAATCTGCCCAATCAGATTCTGAATCCGAGGGATCTGTATCAACTGCGGTGGCATCAGTACCACCGTAGAGTAGGGTGGCCTCAGTACCACCATCACTGAAAATCGTGTCGCGATCAAGGTCCGACTCTGCCGAATCAATAGTATCCTGAACCAGGGCTGTGCTCTCCAGACTATCCTCTGCTATCATCTCTGCATCAGCTGTATCTGAATATGAGAGGATGGTCTGTGCTGCAGGGTCTGCCCAAGCTGCCTCATCATCTGTGATCACAAAATCACAGTCCTGGTGTATGTCTGGCTCTGTATCTGTCAGATGTTCTGAATCTGTACTGCCCTCTGAGCGGGATCTATCTCTGGCTCTGTGGTCCTTGACCGTCTCTATTTGTATACTCTCGCCCTGGACGCGAAAGAATACCTTCCCACTATCATGGTCAGTCACTGCCTTGGCTGTGGCCAAGAACGGGCGACCGAGGATGATGGGGGAATCGGTCAACGAGTCAGGGGTCTCCATGTCCAGCACTACGAAGTCCACGGGGAATTGCAAACCCTGAATCGTGACGACAACGTCTCGCAACAACCCCTTTGGCCTCTTGACAGACCGATCAGCAAACTGAAGGTATGTCCTGCTCTGTCTAAGAGTGCCCAACTCTAAGTGGTTGAGAAGGGCTGCCGGAAGAAGGTTGATCGACGATCCGCTATCTAATAGAGTACGGTCGAACCTCTGCTCACTAATCTGACATCTGACATATGGGGCTCCTAAATCTGGCCTCTTGGTAGGCAGATGGTTCTGGATCGCGTAACACGTGGCTTTTGTCAACACATGAATCTCTGCGGTTTTGTTCCTCTTCTTCCTCCTGACTGTGGTTCTGTCTCTCAAAGATCGCTGAAGAAGAGGGATGTGTTGCAAAGCCTCATGGAGGGTCAGCTGGATGTGAAATCGGTCTATCATGTTCTGGCTGAACTCCTCCTGCTCTCTCTTTTTTGGATCTTTTTCTCTTTTCTTCCCCTTCCCCAACTCAAGGGCTCTAGGAAAGGGGATCACAGGGTCCTTCTCAGAGGAAGGACTAGGAATAGGCCTAGACGGTTCGATGACCGGATCCTCACATACATCATTCACCACAGTGGGATCAGAAGAAACTAAACCTTTTCCTTTATTCAAAATAGAGTCCCGAGACACATTCATACGAGGAAAGACAACATCTCTATCATAATGAATATTGGTGGCCTCAGTACCACCTCTAGTTGGCTCTACAACTAGACGTCTTGCGGCCTCAGTACCGCGGGCTGGCTCGGCTCTGCTGGTGGCGTCAGTACCACCTCCTCGATATGGTGAAGCGGCGGCCTCAGTACCGCCGGTGGAATCAGCATCAAATAGATCCGACGATATATCATCAAATGAGTCACTAGGAGTGGTAGGCTCAGTGTGAACTACCTGCTCAGACTTCCTCTTCAAGCTATTCGGATTAGGCTCGATCTGTGCAGGGATGGCGGCCTTCCCTCTCATCAGGTCCCGCATCTCCTGGCGGAACTCGTCCATCTCCCGTCTAAATGTAGCCTGCTGCTCTGTGAAGATGCGGGCTAGATCATCCAAGGCGGGGCTCTCATGGGAGCCCGACGGGTTGCCTCTCTGGTAATGAGGCTGCTGGACCTGGTGCTGCTGCGGCTGAGAGGGGTAAGAGGAAGGATGCTGCTGCTGGTGAGCCTGCTGCTCACGTCTCCAAGTCTGTCCCTGCTGCTGGTAGGGACGAGGTACAAAGGACGATGGCTGGTGTGGCTGGTATGCTGGGGGCTGCTGGTGATCTCTCTACTGGGACTACTGCCCTCCCTGACCGGCTGGCTGCTGTTGGGACTGGTTACCCCCATTCCCCCACCTGAATCCGGGATGGTCTCTTCGGATTCCAGGTTGAGGACGGTCATACCAAATCCCGTTGACATCCATCAACGGTTCCGCATCGTAAGGGGCCGGTGGGAGTACATCCAGAGGCTGATCCGGCTGATATATCACCATCTGTAAGTCTGGAGATGGTGGTGACTGGTAAGAGGGCTGTTGCTGCTGGTACGGCTCTGCCTGTACAAGGTGAACTTGTCTAGGCTGCTGCAAGGAGCTGGAGCGCTGGGACGAGCTGCGGCTGCCGTCGGAATCACCTCGCGACAGAAGACGGGGCTGAGAAGCCGTCTGTGCCTCCTGAAGACACAAGATATGGGTCTTCATGTCGCTCAGAGTTTGTGCCATTTGCTCCATCTGAGTTATGCCCTGGCACTGCTTCTTCTCTATTATTTCCATGCGGTCCAACTTCTCACTGATAATCCCCATGTCCGCAGCGGCCGACTCTGCCTGTGCGGCTGCAACTGTGGACGAACTGGATGGACCTGCATCAACCCGTGCTATCCGCTGGTACTGCACGGGTCCTGGCGGCTGCTGAGATCTCTGTGTGTACAACCGAGTCTGAGACATCACCATATAATTTTCGGCCATCTCCTCGTAAATGGCCCAGACTTGGTTGTGGTCCTTGGCAAAGTAGGACCCGCCGCAAGAAGCATTCACCAGACCCTGAAGCTCTGGCGTCATCCCACTAAAGAAGCTCTGAACTAGGTTCGGCTTGGAAATGTCGTGGTGTGGGCATCTATCCAGAAGCTCTCTGAACCTCTCCCATGCCTCGTGAAACTGCTCGTTAGGGAGCATGGAGAAGTTGTTGATCAGGGCCCTCGCTGCATTCGTCCGCCCGAGTGGATAGTACTTGTTTAAGTACTCGGTGCGGAGCTGCTCCCAGGTGTAAACAAACTTCCCTAAATGCTTCAGCCAGGCGGCTGCTCTATCTGCCAGTGAAAAAGGGAAGGCCATCATCCGAATCGTATCCTGGTCCACATGACGGTCGTGGACAGTGCTGCATATCATCAAAAACTCCTGGAGATGGAGGTGGGGCTCCTCGGTGGCAAGTCCGTGAAAATGAGGAAGCATCTGCAGGGTATTCGGAGGGAACTTGAAATCCCCCACGATAGCAGGTACCACCACCCAATGGTGCATCAGTGTAGATCCGGGGTTGTGTAAATCCCGCATCGTTCTCGGTGGTCTTGCTCCGGCGGCGGCTGCCGCTGCGGCAGTCGCTGCTGCGGCTGCTGCCTTTGCATCAGCATCAGGAATGTCCTCAGGCTCGCTCGGCTCGTCTCGCTCTGCTCGGAGTCGCTCCAACTCCCTTCTCATCTCAATCATAAAAGCTCCCTGATCGCGTAGCTGCTGCTGTACTGTCTCTAATGATGCGATCAGGGTGGAGTTGATCGCTCCCTGGTCTAATACAAAATGTTCGGGTTGGCGATCATCTGAACTGCCGGCTCCGGCCATAGTGACGTCTGCAAAATCAGATGAGCCCAACTCAGGTTCTGTCAAATTAATTCGTCTTTCCTCGGGCTCATGTCTCTCAGTAGCAAAAGAAAGGGGATCGAGGGGGAACAGGGTGGAATCGAACTCGGGCCCGGAGAGCTGGTCTCGACTCTCACGGGCCAACCTAGATGGTGAAGTAGACGCGCCTGAAAGCGGTGCAGCCAGAGGCTGCCTAAGAGATCGTCTACCCATCATCTTGATTTGGCGAGTTGGGCGGATGGGATCTGGAGAAAATATGATCGCAAAGCAAACTCCCGGTTCACCAACGCAACACAATCTGAAGACCGTGAAAGCTCGGTCAATTTATCTTGTCAATTTTATTGGGTGAACACACAGAATATCAGAGCGATTACGTGACCTGCTGGGATACCCGATACTCTCTCAACCGACTGTCCCGCACAGAAGAGTCGGTAATCAGTCGAGATGAGCACCGGAGGGCTTTACCTAGTGTTCGGGTCACTCTCTCGCACAATCAAACCAAACAATGAGGGGGTTGCTCTCCCCAAGACAATTTTTTAGGTGAAGTGTCTTTTAGGGTCAATAGTGTTATCCAGTCCCAATTTTTTTTTGTTTTTCTTTTTAATTTTTTTTTCAAAATAAATACAAGCGGCCTAACGAATTTTCCGATTCTCCTGATGATTAAGCCAAAAACAGAGGGAGAAAACGAAAAAGCCGATGCGCGAAGAGATCAATGATGCATGCAGAGAAAGAAATGCGTACCTTGTCTCCAGCACTCTACATGCAAGTGATCCGCGCAGAATTTAAAGACAGAATAAAACTACCTAAATGGTGCAGCGAGGAAAAACCGAGTCCTAGATGAGCAAATTTCTATCGCAAGAACCGTCTAACCGATCACGGTCCTCCAAGCCAAAGAGTCCGGTCTTGGCCCACCCCTCCTCTTCTCGACAGGTCGAGTTCAGGAGTAGCGCTTCCGGGGCAGGCTCGCGGCGTGTAGGCTCTCAGGAAAGCGACCAAGTTATTTTTATTATTTATTATTAGTAGGTCCAATTAACGATCTATAGGAACAGATAAGCAATTAAGTGTGGGGACCCTACTAATTACGGCACAAGCAAGAGAAATTCCTAAATCTAGGGGCTCGAGAAAAACCGCGTAAACACCGGAAAAGGCAGCTAGCTATCAAAACTGCAGAAAAAGCCGCGAAAATCCAAATGGGTCCCCCGAGCACACTGGTACTCGGCGAAACAGACCCGCTAAGTTACAAGTGTCCACAAATGTCCAAGTTCTAAATTATTACAAACAATATTGTTCTCTCTCAAAATAAAATTCCTTCTTCTTCTCCCTGCTCTTCTTCTTCCCGTGCGGGTTTTCGAAAATAAACTCCAAGTTGTCCACGCAGTACCTCGCACAAAAATCAAAGAGAGAGAGAGTGTCAGAAAACAATAATAATATAGAGAGACAATATGGAGAAATGACTACAAAGCCGTGCTCCCCGGCAACGGCGCCATTCTGATGACCGCCCGAACGACTAAGGTAAAGGTAAAGAAATGGTCGTCGCGACCTCAATCACTCGGGCTAAGTATATCAAGAAAAATATCGAACCGCGAAATAAATCAGAGATCAAAACACGAAGCGCGGTCCTAGCTATGGGATTAACCTGGTATAGCACCCAGGGTCGAACACAAGGAGCACAGATTGGCCTTGCGGCCTACGATGTAGTCAGAAATCCGAGAGAGTATTTTTTAGTGTTTTTAAGGGTTTTTATATTTTTTTAGGATTTTTAAATATAAAGAAAACAGGAAAAGCACACAAACAATTAACTTGAACAATTTATTGAATGCATTAAAAAGCAAGCAAAAATTCAGACAAAAATATTTTTATGTGTTTTATATTTTTTTATGCTTTTGGTGAATTTTTGAGATTTTTCTGATGTTTATTTTATTTCCTAAAAATCAAACAATGCGAAAAGCAAGGGGTACTGTCCAGTCAGGCCCAAAACCCAAAGATAAAATATCTAAGGATCTCTAAGGGACCTGAAGGTAATTTTCCTATATACTAGAGAAAACAAGGAAAATTTGAGCACCAAAATTATTGTTTTTGGGTTTTTAAATTATTTATTATGATTTTTAGGAGTTTTGAGGTGTATTTAAGTTTTTAGGGTTTTTACTCAATGAAAAATAGCCAAAATTGGCTAGAAAATCAAGGAACACCGAATAAACAGTAACTAATTTTTATAGGATTTTTAAAAGGGTTTTGATATTTTTTTGGGGTTTTTGAATCTGAACAGTAGCAAAAATATGGGTTTTTGAATTTTTAAAAATAGCAAATGAAATCAAAAATGTCCTCAAAAATTCACAAAAATTCTACACCATGGCAGGAGCCATGTGTCAAATTTTCATCGAATTAGGAGGTGATTTGATATTTTATTCAAAAACAAAGGAGGGGCACTGTGCACAGGGACCAAAGTGCAAATACCCAAAAGTTCTGGGGGGTCTGGTGCAAAATACCCAAGAAATCACGCGCGAGGCGCGTGTCTGGGGCACTCAGGGACCCAAATGTAAGAAAAATAAGTTCCGAGGGCTTATTGGTAACTCGTACCGAAAGTCCAGGGGCTTATCTTGCAAAATAACCAAAATAAAACGCACATGTGGAAATAAATCACGCACAAGGGTATAAATGCAAATAAGTAAAAGATTTCATTCGTTAAAGAACATCCAGAACCACAGGGGTCTCTTTTGCAAATAAACCAAAATATCACGTGTCGATGCACGTGTCTACAACTGGCAGGGGTATAAATGCAAATACGAGAAAGTACGAGGTTTAATATGCAAATATCCCAACGTAAATAAAATTCCTAAAATATTTACAGGACTGAAAGCAAACACATAAACTACGAGGGGGCCTAAGGTAATTTACCCCTTTTATTATTATCGACGGCCTGATGTGCGCCGCGTGGCTGATCCAACGGTGGAGGAACGGGGCGGCGCTCTTCTTCTTCAGCTCTTGGGCCAGATCGACGGTGCAGAGGTGGCCACGTGGGTGATCGGTCGGCTCAGGCGCTGGGGGCCTTTCTCCTCTGTGCTGACGGTTCGGATCAGCCCCTCGAGATAATCAACGGCTGCTGCTCCTCAGTGGATGGACGATCAGGATCGAGACTGGAGCGGCGGGGCTGATCGGACGGTGAAGGAGGATGCAGGAAGAACACTCCGCCGGCGAGCTTCGCCGGCCTCGTGCGCCTGCAGTAACTCTCCTCAGCTGCTGCTAAGTATCGGAACAGATCTGCGGTGACGTCCCGCAGCTGGTGAAGGCCTCAGATGACCCGGCCGAGCCCTGGAGGGGCTCTGGCGAGGTCGTCGGCGACGGGCTTCTGGTCTGGATGTGAGGGGGGCTCAGATGCCCTCCCTTTGACCTGCAAAAGGCACCAGAAGCTTCGCGGGTCGAGGGCAAAGTGCCTCGACCCGAAGAAGCGGAGTGAACGTGGACTGTGGGTCGGGGCGGATGAGCTCCGGCGAGCGGAGGATGGTGGAGCTCGACTCCCAGCTCCGGGGCGAGCTGGGTTGAATGAAAGAGCGAAGAACGTGCGTCGGAGGATGGCGAAGGTGTGTGTGGGTTCCGATGATCGATAAAGTGCGCGATATGGCCGGAATCAGGGAAACTCATCGGAGATGCGATTTGGGCGAAATGAAAAATTAAGCTAAATGGAAAGGCTAATCGGCTACCTGGGTGATGCGAGAGACTGTGTTGGAGCTTGGCTAGCTCCTGGTCGTAGCCTCGAAGGGCGTCAAGGCCTGAGGCTCGAGCTCCTGCAAGCGGCGGAGCAACGGCGGCGCGGAGCTGCCAGATCGATGGTCGGGGCACCCTCTCCTCACTGCAACAGGGCAAACGCGAGCTGTCACCTCGGTGATTGCTCTGGAGGTCACGGGAATGAAAGTGGCGAGCCAAAAGATGAGGCGCGGAGGCGGCGGAGGTCGGGATATATATGGAGACAGGGCCGATTAGGGTTGGGTGGAGACGGCTATGGAAGGCGTGGATCCTTCGGCGAAGGATCCGGCGAGGATGATGGATGATTGGCGAAGGATCCGGGCACGGGGTTTGCGGAGGCGACAGGCTGGAGACGCGTGGAGAAATCGGCGAAGTCGGGTCGGGCGCGGGTCTCCCCAAAAGGAAAGAGTCCGCGGGGGAGTTGGCCGGGGTCAACAATCCCCCGTGGACCAATCAGGAGCTGCCACGTTTTTATTTTTTGTTTATTTAATTTAAGGTAGAAAAAGGCCGAATTAAGAAAAACTCAAAACATGAAATATTTTTCTTTTATTTTTTTCTATTTTTTTGGTGATTTTTAATTAATTTTTGGAAATAAAAATAGGGTAGTTATATATATAGGTATATGTACATTATATAGATTTTAATTTTTGATTTTTTTATTTGTTATTTTTATGTATTTTTATGCCCATTTTATATTTTATTTATTTACATCATAAAATAAAGAACAAAATGGTATTTTTATTTTATTTTAATTATTTATACACAAGGGTGAAATAAATAGTTGTATACATTTATATACATGGTATCTATACAATGTATTTTTGTATTTTTAATTTTGTAATTTTTATTTGATTTTTGTTTTGTTTTTTTAAGAGTTTCTAAATATATACAAAATATGTACAAGCATATTTTTGGGTGAGGAAAATATAATTTTATTTATTTACAAAAGTATGTACACATGAGCTCCTATCTCCTCTACTTTGGCTTTTATGCGGTCAGGCCCATGCTGAGCCCTCCCTTGGGTTAGGTTGCTCAATATTTATTCTAATATTTCCCTCTTTTTCTTTTTACTCTTTATTCTTTTATTTTTGCACAAAAACATGCTAATTACAGGTTTTTACACAATGCATGCTTTTGGTAATTATTTGTATTTACACATATCTACATGTATTTGCAAAGGTTTTTGTAGCTAAAATAGAAGAATAAAGAGTGATGAATGGGTATTCATCACGACACATCTTCACCGTCGGATCCAGCACGTGGCGAAGCTCCAGCCGTCCGATCACCACGAGGAGCCCAGCCTTGGAGAGCCACCCGCATCCTGACCGTCCATCTACCACGTGGCATCCATCCAGCGGCTCGCCTTAATAAAGGGTAATTTACCCTTAGGCCCTATCTTCTCTGTTATTTAGCATTAGTCCTGTAAATACGTTATCTAGTTGTTTAGTTTTTGGTACATTTACATAGACGACCCTGCACTTTACTTTCTTTGCATTTATGCCCCTGTGTATGGTGTAGCACGTGCTTCGACACGTGGTTTTCTGGTGTATTTGCATTAACGCCCTTATAGTTCTGTATGTTACTCAATGAATGAATACTTTTGGTTAATTGCAGATATACCCCTGTGAGTTGTTTTTATACGCATGTGCGTGATTTAAGTGGGTATTTTGCAAGCAAGCCCTTGGGCTTTTGGTACCTGTTACCAAATAGCCCTTGGAACTTGTTTTCCTTACAGATAGGTCCCTGAGTGCCCCAAACACGTGCTTGGCATGTGATTTCTTGGGTATTTTGCACCGGACCCCCCAGGACTCCCGGTATTTGCGTTTTGGTCCCTGTGTACTGTACCCTTGTGTTTGATTTTAATAAAATAGCAAATCAACTCCAAACTTGATGAAAGTTGGAAACATGGCTCCTGCCATGATGTAAAATTTTCTGTAAATTTTGGAGACATTTTAGACACTGCTTGATATTTTTAAAAATTCAAAAACACGTATTTTCTTTACTGTCTGATTTGAAAAATCACAATAAAATATTAAAACTTAGCTAAAAATTATAAAAAAAAAATTACTTATTGTTGGTTTTGTTGTGCTTGATTTTCTAGCCAATTTTGGCTATTTTTCATTATCTAAAACACCTAAAAATTGAAAACACTCAAAAACTCATAAAAATTCTGATAATTAATCTAAAAATCCAAAACCAATAAGTAAGGTGCTCAAATTTTCCTTATCTCTTTCTCTATACAGGAAAATTACCTCCAGGCTTATTGGGAACTCTTAGATATTTTATCTAAGTCCCTCAAGCCCGGCTGGACAGTCTCTTTATTTTCTTGCACTGTTTGATTTTTAGAAAATGAAATAAAAATCAGAAAAATCCCAAAAATTCATCAAAAACAGTAAAAAACATAAAACACACAAAAATATTTTTATTGGAATTTTGACTGATTTTTGATGCATTAAATAAATAGTTGACTTGCCTTGTGTACTTGTTTTCTTTAGTTTCATAACTAATTAAAAATCCAAAAAAACATAAAAACCCTAAAAACCACCAATAATATCCTTTTCTTCTCTTTTATTCTTTTTTTGACTACTTCGTAGGCCGCGAGGTCATTACGTGCTCCTTGAGTTCGACCCTGGTCGCTATACCAGGTTAAAATAATAGCAAGACCGCTAGCTTGTTTTGAGTGATTTTATCTCTTATTGGTGGTCTATATTTTTCTTGATTGACCACATCTGGTGACTTGGGTCGCAACGACCATTTTAGATACCTTTACCTGAGTCGCTCGATATTTGTGTCCATCACACATCCGAGACCCTCGCCCGCGGTGGATCTTAGGAGTCTGTGCCTCGACGTTCGTGCCCGACTCCCATTCTTCTCGGACCCTAGCACTATTTAGCTTGAGCTCAAGCCGCATTTCACACCATCTTTGGCGCTGCCCCTTCTTCCTGTGACCTCCACCCTAATCCTTAGAGTGACAGCTTTCGATTGGCGGTGTCGAAGAGAGGAGAGGACCCCTCTACCACTGATCCGGCGACATCTCACCGCCGTACGCCGCCTAGAGCAGCGCCTGAGCCTCGGGCCTCCTACAACCCTCGAGGCGACGACCAGAGCTCCAGGAGCTCAACCCCAGTCGATATCCTCCATCAGGTAACCTTAATTCTTTCTATTTTCCCTTAATTTCCGATTAGCCCCAAATCGACCATCCGCCATCGTTCATCGAATACTCCCGCTCCGATCATCCCTTCCATCGCTCGAATCGACCGTCATCTCCGCCACACTCCTCTTCACTTCTACGCCCGTCCATCCAACCCAGTTCACCCCGGAACTGGGAGTCCACCCTCCTTCGTCGTCGCCTCGCCGGAGGGTGTCGTCGCGCCTCATCCAGTCACCTTCGCCACCCTAACCGGGTCGAGGCAGTTTGCCCTCGACCCAGAATTTCTATAGTGCCCTTTTTGCAGGTTGAAGGGACCTCATCTGGAGGTCTGACGTTCGAGCACATGAGTCCAGCTCCGCCTTCATCGCCGGAGCTCCTCGGAGTTTCCCGGCGTCATCGGAGGAGCCCTTCATCCGCGGGAGGCTGTGGCGATTCTGTTCCACCCATTTGCAGCCCCCGAGGAGGTCCAGCATACTAGCAGTGCCCCAGCGAAGTTCGCCGACGAGGAGTTCTTCCAGGATCCTCCCTTGCCGTTCGTTCATCCCCAGAGTCCCAGTTTTGATATGGACCGCACATTTATATGAAGAGGAGCTCATGTTCCCTCAACTTCAGATCATCCACGTGGCTCCCTCTCCGCCGTCCATCCAGGCGAAGGGTTAGCCACCGAGCAGCCACCGTCCGATATCACACGTGGTTAGACCTCAGCCGTCAGATCCGAGCCAGCATCCTTCGTTGAGGCGCAGCGCCCCGCAGCCGTCAGATATTACACGTGGCATGCCTTCAGCCCTCGGATAATAAGGGGTAAATATCACTTAGGCCCCCTCCTGTTTTGCATTTATTGTTGAGTCCTGTAAATATTTTCAGTAGTTGTTTTTAGTTTGGTAAAATTGCACTTAGGACCTTGACCTTTATTATATTTGCATTTTCATCCCTGTATATGTGAGACACGTGCGTCGTCACGTGATTTTTGGTGAATTTGCATTATCTGGGCTTGTAGTTTCTGCGTGTTAATGAATGAAATATAGTTCTTGATATTTGCATCCATACCCCTGTGCGTGGTTGTATTTGACATGTGTAGAATTGTTTGGGTATTTTGCAACTTATTCCCTAGACTTTTTAGCACGTGTTGCTAATAAGTCCCTGGAAGTAAGTTTTATTACATATAGGTCCTTCCGTGTCCAGTACGCGTGCTTTGCGCGTGCGATATTTGAATTTTTGCATGAAGGTCCTCTAAATTTCTGAATTTGTTACATTTCAGCCCCTGGAAACATGTTTTCTTGCATTTAGGTCCCTATGCATTGTGAGCCTCTATTTATAGTAAATAAGATAGCAAATCAAGTCCAAATTTCGTGAAAATTGGACACGTGCCTCCTGCCAATGTGTAAAATTTTCACTAAAAATTTGGTACATTTTTAAGGCTTTTTGGTATTTTTAAAAATTCAAAAACAGCCATTTTTCCTTCTGTCCAGTTTATAAAATCCTAAAAAAATTTAAAACTATGTTACAAATTCCAAAAAATAGTAACTGTTTGTTTTTGTATGCTTGAATTTCTTTGTGAATTTTGCTATTTTTGGACTTATAAAAACTTTATAAATTAAAAAACCGTTAAAAACTCATAAAAACTCTAAAAAATTATAGAAAATTCCAAAAATAATAAACTCTTTTCCTGAATTTTCTTCATTGCTTCTATTTTTCATAAAAATACCTCCAGGCTCTTTTAGGACGATTTTATATTTTAATTTGGTCCTCTAAACCTGCGGGACTGTTTTGTCTTTTTGCTGCCTTATTTGATTTTTAGAAAATTATATAAAAATCTCAAAAATTCACCAAAAACAAAAAAATAAAAATATTTTTGTTGGAATTTTTGGACCATTTTTGAGTACTTAAATAATTGGTTTAAGTCGCTTGTTTCTTGCATATTATTATTTTCCTCATTATTAAAAATCCTAAAAAAATATGAACATATTAAAAACCACCAAAAAATTTGTTGTTTTCCTTCCTTTCATTTTTGACTACTTCGTAGGCCGCAAGGCCAACTTATGCTCCCTGAGTCCGATCCTGGGTGCTACACTAGGCTAATCTCAAAGACAGGGCCACTATTTGATTTTGTTTGATTTTATCTGCTTGATTGGTGGTCTGTTACTCATTTTTCTTATTGAGCTGAGATCTCTATCGATCCGGGTTGCAACGACCCGAGAGTGATTATTTTATCCCGGATTGATCGGTTGATTTTTCGGCTCATCAGAATGGCACCGTTGCTAGGGAGCACGGCTTAGTAGTCGCATTTGATTTTTCCGCGGCTTTCTTTTTCGCTGCTTTCTGTATATATTTTTGTATATATATCTGACTTGTTCATATATATAATAATCTGGTCTGACCACTTTTGTTTGTTTTCTTGTGAGGGCCCGAGGATCGAGGCAGCTTCTTCGGAAGCTGACGCAACCGCGAGAGTCGGAGGCGGTTCTCTTCTGTACTGAGACGCAGGAGGACGCGAGGAGCGAGCAGGAGTGCGGGAGCTGCGGAATAGCCGCGAGAGTAGTTAGATTAGTTTAGATTTATTTCCAGCACTTAGTTGAACTGTTGTAATAATACAGGGACAAAACTTGGACACTTAGACTCTCGGGGTCTGTTTCGCCGAGCACCGATGTGCTGGGGGGACCTCATCGGATTTTCGTGGCTTTTTCACGGTTTTCGACGTTTATTTACTGCTCATTTGATTTACGCGGATTTTAGCCCTAACTTAGGAGTTTTCTTTAACTGTGACGTAATTAATTAAGGCCAACCCTAATTATCTGCCTGTGTCTATAGATCGATAATTGGACTTAATTAATTAAATCACAAAGAAAAAGCCGCTTATTAGAGCTCTGGTCCACGTGCCTTGAGGTGTCACATACAGCGCGTGCAGGATCCATTGTGACGGACACCGAGTGGTTCCCAAGATAGGACTCCGGACCTAGGCTCGAGTACCCGTCTACTGTTCTTCACGAGTAGAACTGCTTTGTTTAGGGCCGGTTTTTCCGCGTGCATCATATATGTAGTTTATATTCTGTCTTTACTTTATACGCGGATCACCCTGCGTGTAGGCTGCTGGAGTCAGGTACACATTTCTTACTCTGCATGCATCATTGATTGTCGCGCATCGGCTTTTTCATCTTCTCCCCCATGTTTTGGATTAAAATAACCAGGAGAACCGAAAAATTTGTTAGGCATTGTTTGATATTGAAAAATACATAAAAAAGAAAAACTATAAAATTTGGGACTGCTAACTCAACTTGACCCTAAAAGACACTCACCATAAAAATTTGTCTTGGGGAGAGCAATCCCCTCATTGTCTGGTTTGCTTGAGCGAGAGAGTGACCCGCACACTAGGATAGAGCCATATCCGAGCCTCGATCAGACTACCGGCCTTTTATACGAGATAGTCTGTTCGGCGGATAGGATTCCCAACAGGTCACGTAACCGCTCTGCTATCTTGACTTGATCACCTAATAAAAACTGACAAGATAATTGACTGAACTCTTATGGTCTTCAGCTCGGTTGAGTAGGTGAATCCGGAGTTTTGCTTGCTGATCATAGTTGTTACCAGATCCCATCTGCTCGACTCGCCAGATCACGATGATGGGCAGGAGGTCCTTTAGGCAGCCTCTGGCTGCACCGCTTTTCAGCACTCCAGCCCATTCATTTAGGTCAGTTCGTGAGAGCTCAGACTCGCTCTCCGAACCCGAGTTCGACTCTACCCTGTTCCCCCTTGACCACCCTTCTACCATTCCTGAGATGCCAGTGCCAGATGAGAGACCACAATCAGATGATTTATCGGCACCTGAGTTTGGGTCTTTTGCCTTTGCAGAGACCATGGCCGGCAGCAGCGATGACCGCATCGGAGGTCCCCGACCAGAGCAGACATTTGTCTTGGACCAGGGTACGATCAACTCCACCCTGATCGCCTCCCTTGACTCAGTGCAGCAGCAGTTGAGGGATCATGGTGCATTCATGATTGAGATAAGGAGAGAGATGGAGCAGATGAGAGCCGACCGCGAGCAGCGCGAGGACAGACCCGATGGTATGGCAGCAGCCGCAACAGTAGCAGAGCCTCCGAGACTGATGCGGGAGTTGCACAACCCCGGATCGACTTTGACGCACCGTTGGGTGGTACTTCCAGCTATCGTGGGGGACTTCAAGTTCCCCCCGAACACTCTTCAGCTTCTACCTCGGTTTCATGGGCTCGCCACTAAGGAGCCACATGTCCACCTTTAGGAGTTTCTGATGATCTGCAGCACAGTCCACGACAGACAGGTGGATGAGGACACCATCCATATGATTGCCTTCCCCTTCTCACTAGCCGATAGAGCAGCCACCTGGCTAAAGCACTTGGGGAAGTGCGCATATACCTGGGAGCAGCTCTGCACCGAGTACTTGAACAATTACTATCCACTCGGGCAGACGAACGCAGCGAGGGCCCTGATCAACAACTTCTCCATGCTCCCCAACGAGCACTTTCACGAGGCATGGGAGAGGTTTAGAGAGCTTACCGACAGATGCCTGCACCACGACATCTCGAAGCCGAACCTTGTTCAGAGCTTCTTTTGCGGGTTGACACCAGAGCTGCAGGGCCTGGTGAACGCTTCTTGTGGTGGGTCCTACTTCGCCAAGGATCATGATCAGGTCTGTGCCATCTACGAGGAGATGTCCGAGAACTACATAGTGATGTCCCATACTCGACTCTACACACAGGGACACCCCCGGTCACAGTCCGTGCAGTACCAGAGGATAGCACGGGTCCGGTCCTTCTACTTCGTCGGCGGCAGTAGCAGAGGCCGAGTCCACAACCGCTGACATGGACATCATCAGTGAGAAGCTGGACCGGATGGAGATTATAGAGAAGAAGCAGTGCCAGAGCATATCGCAGATGAATCAGATGGCACAGTTGTTGAGTGATCTGAAGACACATGTCATGTGTCTCCAGGAGGCACAGATGGCTTCCCAGCCCCGTCTTCAGTCACGAGGAGATCCGAGTGGTAGTGGCAGCTCGTCCCAGCACTTTAGCTCCAGCCAGCCTAGACAGGTCCACCTTGTACAGGCAGAGTCGTACCAGCAGCCGCAACCTTACTACCATGCACCACCATCCATAGACACTCAGATGGTGGTTTACCAGCCGGATCAGCCTCTGGCAGTACTCCCGCCACTCTCCTACGAGCCTGAGCCGTTGATGGATGTCAACGGGATTTGGCACGACTGACCCCAGCCCGGTATCCGACGAGACCATCCCGGATTTCGTTGGTCGGCGGGAGGTGCCAGCTCCCAGCAGCAGCCTTCAGGTCAAGGTGGCCAGTACGGCCATCAGCGAGAGCAGCAGCAACAGCCCCCAGTGTACCACCAGCAGCAGCAGTCAGCCCAGTATGATTCTCGTCCCTATCAGCAAGGACATTCTTGGAGGCGTGATCATCCTCAACAGTAGTTTCATCCTCAGCAGTACCTCTCTCACCGGCAGCACCAGCCACAACAGCAGCCTCACTACCAACGAGACCACCCGTCAGGTTCTCATGGGCCATCCTATGAGAACCCAGCCTTAGACGATATAGCCCGCCTCTTGACTGACTAGCAGGCTATCTCCAGACGGGAGATGGATGAGTTCCGCCAGGAGGTGCAGGAGATTGTGAGAGGGAAGGCCGCCATCCCTGCCCAGATTGAGCCGAACCCGAACAACCTGAAGAGGAAGTCCGAGTAGGTAGATTTCACAGAGTATGCCACTCCTAGTGATACATTTGGTGATTTGTATGCATATCTGTTTGATACTGATTTTGTCACACTTAGGAGCGGTAGGACGCCAGCAGGCGGTGCCTCGTCTGAGCGACGTTCCCATGCTACTTCAGGAGCGCTAGGCGAGGAGGATCGTGGTACTGATGCCACCATGGATGCTGATTCGACAGACGGTACTGAGGTCGTCACTTCACCAGACAGAGGAGGTGGTATTGATGCCACCATTGTTGCCGAGCCATAGCGCGGTACTGATGCCGCGAGTCGACATGCCGAAGGTGGTGCCGATGCCACTGTTTCTACTTCTGCTAGTCCTGTAGTCTTTCCGTTTGTTCTTGTGTCTCAGGACTTATCTGTCAATAAAGGAAAGGGTTTATTTTATTCTGATCCACCTGTGGTGCATGATGATGTATGTGTGGATTCTGTCGTGCTTGAGCAGCCGAGACCCTCTCCTAGTCCTTCATCTGAGAAGGACCCTGTGATCCCCTTTCCACGAGCACTTCACATGGAGATGGGGAAGAAAATAGAAAATCCAAAAAAGAAGCAGCAGGAAGAGTTCAGCCAGCAGATGATGGACCGATTCCACATTCAGCTGACTCTTCAGGAGGCCTTGCAACACATCCCTCTACTCCAGAGATCGCTCAAAGACAGGAATACAGTTAGGAGGAAGAGGAGGAACCACCAGTCAGAGATCCATGTGCTGACCAGAGCCACGTGTTTCGCGATTCAGAACCGTCTGTCGGCCAAGAGGCCAGATTCAGGAGCCCCATATGTCAGATGCCATATCAGAGAGCAGAGGTTTGACCGCACTCTATTAGACAGCGGTTCTTCGATCAACCTACTTTCAGTAGCCCTTCTCGACCGCTTCAAGTTGGGCACTCTACGATAGAGTAGGACAGTCCTTCAGTTTGCTGATAGATCTGTCAAGAGGCCGAAGGGGTTGCTGAGGGACATTGTCGTCACAATTCAGGACCTGTAATTTCCCGTGGACTTCGTTGCATTGGACATGGAGATCCCTGAGTCTGTGACCGATACCCCCGTCATTCTAGGTCGTCCGTTCTTGGCCACAACCAAGGCAGTGACTGATCATGATAGCGGGAAGGTATACTTTTGCGTCGAGGGCGAGAGTGTACAAATAGAGACGGTCGAGGACATCCGAGCTAGAGATTCAACATGCTCAAAGCCGAGCACAGATTCAGAGCAGATGACAGATACAGGGCCAGACATCCACCAGGACTGCGATTTTGTGATCACAGATGACGAGGCAGTTTGGGCAGATCCAGACGCACATGCCATCCTCTCACCTTCAGAGACCGCTGATGCAGAGACGCCAACAGAGGAGGGATTGGAGAGCGCATTCTTGGTACAGGATACTTTTCAGTCAGCAGATTCAGTTCTCGACCGCGAGGCAGAGTTATTTTGTGATGATGATGATACAGATCTCTCAGAGTCAGATTATGATTGGGCAGAGTTTGATGAGCTTATACCAGATCTGACTTCTACTAAGCCTACAACTAGGGAGGAGGTTGATGCCATACAGAGCAGAGACAGTCCAGTTGAGCAGCCTTCCCCAGATCCAGTTTGCGAGAGAGAGTTCTCATTTTCCCGAGCAGATTTGGCAGCATACACTCGGATTCTTCAGAAGCCAGATTTGCCAGCACCGACTTGTCCAGAGCTGAAGCCACTACCAGCGTCGTTGAAGTATAGGTTCCTTGCGGGTGAGCATGAGAAGTACCCAGTCATTATCTCCGTTGATTTGACTGGAGAGCAAGAATCCTGTCTGATGGGGTTCTTGAAAAGAACCGCTAGGTGATAGGATGGAGTGTAGCAGATCTCCAGGGGATTAGTCCGGCTCTGTGCTCTTACCACATCTATCTCGAGGATGAGGCAAAGCCGTCGCATGAGTTACAGCAGCGGCTGAACCCGAATCTTAGAGAGGTTATCATGAAGGAGATCTCGAAGTTGTGGAGCGCCGATTTTATCTACCCCATCTCTGACTCTAAGTGGGTCAGTCCGTTACATGTGGTGCCCAAGAAGACGGGCATCACTACTGTTGTCACGGAGTCCGGAGAGGAGATTGCTACCTGGGTACCCACTTCTTGGCGGGTCTACGTGGATTACAGACGACTCAACCAGGCCACCAAGAAGGATCATTTCCCCCTGCCCTTTATAGATCATATCATTGAGAGACTGGTAGGGAAGAGTCATTAATGCTTTTTGGATGGATACTCCGGCTACAATCAGGTGGCCATCGCGCCCGAGGACCAGGAAAGACGACCTTCACCTGTCCCTTCGGCACATACGACTTCAGACGCATGCTATTTGGGCTATGCAATGCCCCTGCGACATTTCAGAGATGCATGTTGTTTATCTTTTTGGACATGGTGGGGGAGTGCTTGGAGGTCTTCATGGATGATTTCTCGATCTACGGTGATGGATTTGATTCTTGTCTTGACTGCCTAGACCGAGTCCTTCAGCGATGCATTGAGGTTCACCTGGTATTATCTTGGGAGAAGAGTCACTTCATGGTGACTCAATGGACGATGCTTGGCCACATCATATCCAACAGGGCCATGGAGGTTGATCCGGCCAAGGTGGATGTCATTAGCAAACTCAATCCACCGTCCAACTTGCGGCAGCTACAGTCTTTTCTGGGGCACGTCAGTTTCTACCAACGATTCATTCATGATTTCAGCAGGATTGCCCGACCGTTGACTGATCTGCTGACGAAAGACACCGAGTTCCTTGTAGATGATAAGTATCTATCGTCATTTGAGACTCTCAAGAGCTGTGTGATAGAGGCTCATGTTCTTCAGGCACCTGATTGGTCTCTCCCATTCGAGATCATGATGGACGCCTCCGATTTTGCCATGGGGGCCGTGCTAGGACAGAGGAGGGATGGAGTCCCATTTGCTATTCACTACGCTAGCCGTACATTGGATGTCGCGCAGTGGAACTACACAGTCACTGAGAAGGAGATGCTAGCCGTAGTTTTTGCCCTAGATAAGTTCAGATCGTACATTATCGAATCTAGAATGACCATCTTTACTGATCATACCGCCATCAGGTACCTCATGGCAAAGAAGGATGCCAAAGCTAGATTGACCAGATGGATCCTTCTACTCCAGGAGTTTGACATAGAGATTAAGGATAAGCCTGGAGTCAAGAATGTGGTGGCGGATCATCTCTCCCGATTGGAGTATCTTGAGGATTCTGAGCAGATTAACCCTATTTGTGAGACCTTCCCAGATGAGGCGATCCTTGCTATCGCCTCGCTCCCATGATATGCCGATATTGTGAACTATCTTGTCGCCAAGAAAGTTCCACAAGATTGGCCCAGGAAGAAACTTGAGACCTTCCTTGCAAAGGCCAAGTTTTACCATTGGGAGGATCACGTCCTTTACCATGAGGGAGGGGATAGTATCTGGCGTCGGCGCATTCCTCAGGAGGAGCACCACAGCATCCTTACTTACTGCCACAAGCTGGAGGCAGGAGGACATCACTCAGGGAGGAGAACGACACAGAAAGTGCTCCAATCCGACCTATGGTGGCCTACTCTCTTCAAGGACTCTGATGAGTTCGTGAAGAGGTGTACTGACTGTCAGAGGATGGGCACTTGTGGACAACATCATATGATGTCGTTGCAGCCCATTCACTTCTGTGAGGTTTTTGACGCATGAGGCATCGATTTCATGGGTCCATTCCCTAGGAGTAAGGGATTTGAGTACATTCTGTTGGCCGTTGATTACGTGAGTCGTTGGGTTGAGGCCATCCCCGCCCGAACCGCAGATGCTAGGACTGTTTGCAGATTTTTGAGGAGGAATATCATTTCACGGTTTGGGGTGCCTAGAGTGTTGATATCTGACGGGGGGTCTCATTTCGTCAACGACAAGGTAAAGGCCCTTGCTAGCGAGTTCAGCATAGACCATCGAGTTGCCACTCCATACCATCCTCAGACGAATGGTCTTGCTGAAGTGTCGAACAGGGAGATCAAGACTATATTGCAGAAAGTCGTCCGCCCTGACCGAAAGGATTGGTCACATCTTTTGGACTCGATCTTGTGGGCATAGCAGACATCTTTCAAGACTCCTTTGGGTACATCTCCCTTTCACCTCGTTTATGGCAAGCCGTGCCATTTACCTGTTGAGCTGAGACATAGGTCGCTTTGGACAGTCACTGATATACTTTTGGATCCAGAGAGTATAGGAGACCAGAGGAGGGCAGAGTTAGCAGCCCTGGAGGAGCTTCATGATACCTCCTTTTCAAACAGCCTACATTATAAGGAGAGAGTGAAGGAGTGGCATGATTCTCATATCAGCCACAAAGCAGTTTGAGCCAGGACAGAGAGTATGGTTGTTTGATGCTAGGCTTAGATTATTCCCAGGGAAGCGACAGAGTAAATGGAAGGGATTGTATTTGGTGAGAAAGGTACACGACAATGGTAGTATTGACATATCTGAGTTGTCTTCTGAGAGTACCTTTCGAGTAAACGGCCAGCAGCTCAAGCCATATCTAGATCATGAGCCGTGGGTCGTTGATGTTGCCCATATTCACTTTGCGTGAGATGTGGTCTCTTGACTCACATCTATTGCATCTCACGCCTGATTATCACTGTTCTTTCGACCTGTACTTTTGATTCCTTCTACCCATGTTTTGCTGCCTATACTTAGGGATATTTCACCCTAAGTATAGGGGGGGTAGACCATGTACATCCTTCACTCGGATTTCCTTTCATGTACAGCTTGTTATACTTAGGATTACTTGATCCTAAGTATAGGGGGAAACAACGAGTTCTCTTCATTCTTTGATTCATCTCTGTATATAGCCATTCCTTTTAACTTCCCTGTACTAAGCACGAGTTATGTCTTCTTCATCGCTCTTGATCACTCCGAGGACATCGTTCGAGCTAAGTATAGGGGTGTGTGTATATATTTCATATATACTTTAGCCATAACTCGTACTTTGTGTGAGTATGTTAATAAATAAAAATGGCTAAAAATCCATAAAATTTAAAAATTTTCCATTGTATATAAAATTCTTGTTGAACATACCTATTTATTTATACAATATATTTTTGTACAAATGATTGTAAAATGATTTGTGTAAAGGATTTGTAAATATTTCCATATAAAAATCTATGTATATAGTACAAAATTTTTGTAAAATGTTTTGAAAATAAAAAGTTTGCAAAAACCTGGTGTAAATGTTTGTAAATATTTTGCAAAACTTCGCATTCATGCATACATCCATGTTTTCAAACATTTTTCAAAAATTTTGCACGATTGTAAATATTTGTAAATTGCACATTTGTAAATAGCATCCTTGTAAATATTTGTATAGTTTTTCCTAGATTATAGTTGACATTTAAACTAGCCTGGAATTAAATTGGAAAATGGAGCTTGATTAAGATCTTAATCCACCTAACAATAAGAGGAACCTTAGAGGGCTTAGGATTGAGACTTTTCAGGTCCATTGGGACTTAATTCTTTGAGTCCACGAGGCTATGAGCATATGTCATCTTGATGAGCCTAAGTAGAGCACTTAACAACACACGCATGACTCTCAGAGACAATGGCTTTACTTGCACCAGCACTTTACACATAGCTCTCCATGGATGAGGTGGTGAGGAGGCAGTTTCCTTTGGCTTGGGGTAGCATATGAGGGTAGTACATCTAGGCGGAACCTCTCTTCTTCTTATAGTGAAGGAAGTGCGTCTCAACTTGGTCTGGTGGTTATGAAGTCTAAATACAGAAGCTGTGGGTTGTAATAAAGCTTCAAAGAGGGATAGTCTACTGGATCAAGAGGAAAAACTCCTTGTATATATGTTGCACCATGTAGATATGTTGTATAGATGCACATGGAAAAAAATGTGTGCAAAAAGAAAAGAGCTCCAAAAAAGTGATGCGTTGGATTTAAAATTTAATAATCCCACCGGAGTGTACATAGTCAAATAAAGCAAAAGCTTATGGTATACATGTTCCATCTCATGAAGCTTGCAGCGGGAGACTCAGCTACACTGGTTAGAGCTCCCAAGGATACATGGCTACACTGGTCATGGTCCATTCTCTTCTTCCCCCTCTTCTTGAGCCGGTTGCACTTGAACTTAGAAGGGAATACCCCGCTTCTCGAGGAAAGAGTTGCTAGATCGAGGCATTAGAGTTACCAGGTTGGGGGAGGTTGTTTGTTTGTTACCTTCTGAGGTGGGGAGCTACGTATCGCTTACACCGTACAAGGAAAGATTCATGGTCATTAGAGTTTGTGTATGTAGACTTGTTCTGATATGGTTTATTGAGGAGTCTTGTCCATAGATTGGTGGAACTTAGAGGATGTTAAGTTGTAAGCTTAAGTCCAAATAAGGTTACGACACATTAATAATCCAAAGATTTGATCGAGCTCCGTATCTCAATTTAATGAAGGCAAGTTTAATAATCAGCATTGATCCATGCATTTTTCTCCTCTTTTTCTTTTTCTTCTTCTTTTACACTTCTTTTTCAAATAAATGTTTGCTAAGGGACTAGCAAAGTTAAGTATAGGGGGGTGATGAATACCCATTCATCACTCTTTATTCTTTTATTTTAGCTACAAAACCTATGCAAAACACATGTAGATACTTGTAAATAGCAATAATTACCATTCGGCATGCATTATTTAAAATACAATAATTAGCATGTTTTTGTGCATAAATAAAAGAATAAAGAAATAAAAGAAAAAGAGGGAAATATTTAGAATAAATACTGAGCGACCTAATCCCAAGGGAGGGCTCAGCATGGGCCTGGCCGCAAAAAGAACCCAAGTAGAGGGAGATAGGGAAGCTTTTGTGTGTACATATACCTATGTTTATAAATAAAATTAGTTTCCTCCTATTCAAAATAAAAATAGATGTATATTTATTTTTATATATTTGTAAATATAAAATTAAAACAAAAATGAGAAAATTAAAAAGAAATTAAAAACCCCTTCATCATTGTATATAAGCCTTGTACATAGAAACCACTTATTTATTTATTCCTCCTTATGAATAAATAAATAAAAATCCCATAAAAATATGTACATATTCCATATTCCATAATGAAGAGAAATAAAATAAAAATCACAAAAATAGAAATAAAATAAAAAGAAATAAGAAATAAAAATTAACATTGTACATATACCATGTATGTATATAAATAAAGGTACTTATTTAAACCTTGTAAATAATTAGTAAAAATAAAATAAAAATACCATATTATTCCTAATTTTATTCTTTAAATAAATAAAATATAAAATTGGAATAAAATGCAAAAAATAAATAATTAAAAATCAAAAATTAAAAATGTATATTGTATATACCTATATATAATAATACTATATTGTACATACATTATTTTTATTTCAAAAAAATAAATAAAAATCACTAAAAATAGCTTAGAAATAAAGGAACATTTTTCATGTTTTAAGTTTTTTGAAATAAAGTCATTTGATATTTCTTATTTAATTTACAAAACTTTAATAAATGGATGCACCTGATTGGTCCGCGGGGGATGTTGACCCCCGGTCAACTTCCCCCGCGGACTCTCTTCCCCCGCAGATCCAGCGCAGGACCCGATTTCTCGCATTTTTCCACGCTTGATCCGACAACCAAATCCTCAAATCCCAGGCTCCGATTGATCAGCACACATCCGAGACCCTCGCCCGGAGTAGATCTTAGGGGTTCGTACCTCGACGTTCGTGCCCGACTCCCATTCTTCTCGAACCCCTAGCACTATTTAGCATGAGCTCCAGCCACATTTCATGCCATCTTTGGTGCTGCCCCTTCTTCATGTGACCTCCACCCTAATCCTTAGAGTGATAGCTTTCGATTGGTGGTGTCGAAGAGGGGAGAGGACCCCTCCGTCACTGATCCCCTGCCGTGCGCCACCCAGAGCAGCGCCTGAGCCTCGGGCCTCCGACGACCCTCGAGGCGACGACCAGAGCTCCAGGAGCTCATCCCCAGTCGATATTATCCATCAGGTAACCTTAATTCTTTCTATTTTCCCCTAATTTCTGATTAGCCCCAAATCGACCATCCGCCATCGTTCATCGAATACTCCCGCTCCGATCATCCCTTCCATTGCTCGAATCGACCGTCATCTCCGCCACACTCCTCTTCACGTTCTACGCCCGTCCATCCAACCCAGTTCGCCCCGGAACTGGGAGTCCACCCTCCTCCGTCGCCGCCTCGCCAGAGGGTGTTGCCGCGCCTCATCCAGTCACCTTCGCCACCCCTAACCGGGTCGAGGCAGTTTGCCCTAGACCCAGGATTCCTATAGTGCCCTTTCTGCAGGTTGAACGGACCTCATCTGGAGGTCTGACGTTCGAGCACAGGAGTCCAGCTCCGCCTTCATCGCCGGAGCTCCTTGGAGTTTCCTGGCGTCATCGGAGGAGCCCTTCATCTGCGGGAGGCTATGGCATTTCTGTTCCACCCATTTGCAGCCCCCGAGGAGGTCTAGCGTACCAACAGTGCCCCGACGAAGTTCGCCGGCGAGGAGTTCTTCCAGGATCCTTCCCTGTCATTCGTTCATCCCCGGAGTCCCAGTTTTGATCTGGACCGCACGTTTATATGAAGAGGAGCTCGTGATCCCTCACCTTCAGATCATCTACATGGCTCCCTCTCCGCCGTCCATCCAGGCGAAGGGTTAGCCACAGAGCAGCCACCGTCCGATATCACACGTGGCTAGACCTCAGCCGTCAGATCCGAGCCAGCGTCCTTCGTTGAGGCGCAGCGCCCTGCAGCCGTCAGATATTACACGTGGCGCACCTTCAACCCTCAGATAATAAGGGGTAAATATCACTTAGGCCCCCTCCTATTTTGATTTTATTGTTGAGTCCTGTAAATATTTTCAGTAGTTGTTTTTAGTTTGGTAAAATTGCACTTAAGACCTGGACCTTTATTATATTTGCATTTTCATCCCTGTGTATGTGAGACATGTGCGTCGTCACGTGATTTTTGGTGAATTTGCATTATTTGGGCTTGCAGTTTCTGCGTGTTAATGAATGAAATATAGTTCTTGATATTTGCATCCATACCCCAGTGTGTGGTTGTATTTGACATGTGTTGAATTGTTTGGGTATTTTGCAACTTCTTCCCTAGACTTTTAGCATGCGTTGCTAATAAGTCCCTAGAAGTAAGTTTTATTACATATAGGTCCTTCCGTGCCCTAAACACGTGCTTTATGCATGCGATATTGGAATTTTTGCATGAAGGTTCTCTAAATTTCTGAATTTGTTACATTTCAGCCCCTGGAAACATGTTTTCTTGCATTTAGGTCCTTGTGCACTGTGAGCCTCTATTTTAATTAAATAAAATAGCAAATTAAGTCCAAATCTCGTGAAAATTGGACACGTGGCTTCTGCCACTGTGTAAAATTTTCACTAAAAACTTGGTTCATTTTTTAGGCTTTTTGGTATTTTAAAAATTCAAAAACAACTATTTTTCCTTCTGTCCAGTTTATAAAATCCTAAAAAAATATTAAAAGTGTGTTAAAAATTCCAAAAAAATAGTAGTTGTTTGTTTTTGTGTGCTTGAATTTCTATGTGAATTTGGTTATTTTTGGACTTATAAAAACCCTAAAATTAAAAAACCCTTAAAAACTCATAAAAATTCTAAAAAATCATAGAAAATTTCAAAAATAATAATTTTTTTTCCTGAATTTTCTTCATTGCTTCTATTTTTCACAAACCTCCAGGCTCTTTTAGGACCATTTTATATTTTAATTTGGTCCTCTAAGCCTGGCTGAACTGTTTTGTCTTTTTGCTGCCTTATTTGATTTTTAGAAAATTATATAAAAATCATAAAAATCTCAAAAATTCTCCAAAAACTAAAAACATAAAAATATTTTTGTTGGAATTTTTGGACCATTTTTGAGTACTTAAATAATTGGTTGAAGTTGCTTGTTTCTTGCATATTATTATTTTCCTCATTATTAAAAATCTCCAAAAAAATATGAACATATTAAAAACCACCAAAAAATTGTTGTTTTCCCTTCCTTTCATTTTTGACTACTTCGTAGGCCGCAAGGCCAACTCGTGCTCCCTGAGTCCGACCCTGTGTGCTACACTAGGCTAATCTCATAGCCATGACCACTATTTGATTTTCTTTGATTTTATCTGCTTGATTGGTGGTCTGTTCCTCATTTTTCTTATTGAGCTGAGATCTCTATCGATCCGGGTCGCAATGACCCGAGAGTGATTATTTTATCCCGGATTGATCGGTTGATTTTTCAGCTCATCAGTAATGCATGGCCAAGTGAGTTTAAGGTAGACAAAGTTTCATATGAAATTCTAATAGTCATCACTTTAGTTATTTAATGAATATTTTTCATATACAAGGCTTAATTTATGATTAACCTCAGTTTGAGTTTTTATTGAATGATACATGTCTTCACGAATCCTTTGAAAATGTACAGAGCATACTTCCATTGATGTAAGCTCAACCCCTTTTTGGAGCGCAATCCCTAGGAAATATTTGAGATTTCCTAGATATTTGATCTGGAACTCCATGGTAGACTTTCCCTTAACTGGATTAGTCTCGTCAACAGTATTTCATGTAATAACCATATCATCCACATTAACAACCAATAACCTTTTATTTATTTACATTTATACAGAAAAATAAATTTTAGTGGAAATTTATTTATGTTTATACACAAAAATATGCCTGAATCAACTCACCTAAATATGGAGACCGTGCATTCGATCCCTTCTTCTTCTGAAGATTTTATACATGTGTGCACTTTTAGCATTAGCACCATCAATTGGAAGTGACACACATATATGCTTTCAGTAGTCTAAATACCTGGAGTATCTTAATGCAAACTTCACCTGTGTTCCGATTCTATACTTATTCTGATACGATGAAATGTCCTCTGTTCCAATAAGTACATAACAACTCTCTCCTCCTTTGTACTTTTTTTTAAATCTTACGTCCTATTTTTCCCACCTGTTATGGTCATGGAGTAACCTATCTATGTTGATCAACCTATCTTAATAACAAAATAGGAGTTTCACTTTAATATACCATGGATAATATTCGGATATATAAGTATATATTGTTAAATTAAGTAGAAAATATATTAACTAATATCTGGTAATACACAAGTCCTCTTCAGAATTTTTTACGATAAAATTCTCAATAACAATTTTTTTCTTGACTAAACAATTGTTGATAATTCCATTTACAAAATTTTATCTCTAGTTCATTCATAAAAAAATAATTTAAACATTCAATAAATAATCTAAACAAAAATATAAAGAAAAGCATGTAACATAGAAATCATGTAGCATAATAAACAACAATAAAATTTTTACCCACTATCCTCATGTTCCACCCTTTGATCATGACCTTCAGGTTCAACAGATGGCCCACCTCGTGCATGCTCCTGCCACTGATTGTTGGCCTCAGTCTCCATGTTTGTCTTTCGCTTATAACCTCTTCCACCGCCTACTTCCATCATGCTCCAGCCAGCCAAACACCTTGCACTATGCCCTTCGTTCCATCCAGCTTCGCTCTCCGTCCTCATCGATCTCCACTGACGATCACCTCTATCACCACCATGCATAGATCTTGTACTTTGCCAGTCATCATCATCCCAACGATCATCATCGCCCTCCAGCTCCGCCCTTGCTATCCAGCTTTCCCCTCTCTCACGACCTGTCCACAACCGATCACCTTCACGACATGCTATTCGTTGATCACCATAATCTTGAGACCATCGACCATCGTCACCTTGCCAGCTTCCTCTACCTCCACCGCGCCCTTGGCCTCCACCTCGACCTCGATCTGTCCACAACCGATCGCCTTCACGACATGTCGCTCGCCGATCACCATAATCTTGAGACCATTGAGCATCATCACCTTGCCAGCTTCCTCTACATCCACCGCACCCTTGGCCTCGACCTTCGCCTCGACCTCCGCCTCTGCCTCATCCTCGGCCTCTGCCTCCATCTCCGCCATCACCATCGCCACCAAGCCTTGCCATTGCGGAGAAGTTGATCGCGAGAGGTTAGGGTTTCTCAAAAAATACGGGACTGGGGAAAGGGCAAATGACGACCGCGTCTAATTTAAGGGTTTTATTTTGAAACGGACATATATATTGCAATAGGTTTTGTTTTACTATTGTACCCTTATTGAGTTCTCTCAATTCTATTCGTGTTCCTAACTTAAAGAAATTGCATATGGGCCCACATATTCATACAAAATTTACAATGTTGTCATTCCGTTTGTTGGTTTTGTTAGAATATGAGGTCACTAAGTGTGATGGTAGAGAAGTTAGGAGCATAGGTGTTATTTGAAAACTTCGGAAGGGTACAAATGCAAAGATTCCACATTTAGTTATTGGTTTTATTCTCTAAGTTAAATTTCTCCTTTTGTAATTTAGGGCATGACGATGCTGGGTCTGGGGGCATGGAGAATTCTAACTCCCATTAGATTTCGAAATTCAAAAATATAAATAAATAACTCTCTAATACATGCTTTTGTTAACGTTGAATTTTCCTATGTATTGTTTTATTGATACTTGCCATGATATTATTTTTAAAGTTTTTTTTACAATTATATCCCTCTTGTATTCTGCAATATCCATTATGCCTCTTTCCTTTCTTCCATTATCAGTCGTACTCTTACGAGTCTTACCTTTTTGAACAATTATCACATTTGCCCTTTAAGTTAGTTGCCGACCATCTACTTGCAAAATAATAATTAACTTATGAGCAGAAGCATAACACTACAAGAAAAATGAGTTGTGGTCACGGAATGTGGCTATGGAAACTTGTGGCCACGATAATTCCGTGGCCACTAGTTTCTCGTAGCCACAATCCGTGGTCAAAGTCTTCATATAAGAGTTGTGGCCACGATAAGTTCCGTGGTCACTTGTAGTGGTCACGACATATTCGTGGCTAGAGAACTCTCGCGACGAGACTTGTAGCTACGGCTACTGGCCACGACGTGTCGTGACTAGAGCCCAATTCTGTGGTCACAAACTCCATATCCGTGGTCATAATTTTGTAGCCACAACTTGATTTCCTTGTAGTGTAATTATAAAGAAAGACAAGGATAGAGGTGCACATGGACGAAGCCAGAACATTTTTGAGGAGGGGGCACAAGGTTTTAAAAAAAATGTCTATCAATTACAGTACAATCATATTCATTATATAACAATAATTATTATGGACAAATTATATCTATACTTTTCACGTATATTTTTCATAAATTTTGAACTTATTCATTATATAATAATAGTCAATTTTGATCTTATTTTTTAATCAACTATATCTTTTTATTCGATTTTACATAAATTGATATCATATATGTTTCACAATGTCAGGATTTTTTGTAAATGATATTCATACATTTTTTTAAAAAGTAAGTTATATTCTAGTATTTTAATTATTTTAAATTTAGTATACTGATTTATTAATTACAACATAAACTACTCTTGTTCCGAATATGTATCAACTCAAAAATATAAAAACCTAATGCTATATTTTTATCAATAACAAGAAATATTAATATCTATGAGAAAAATATATCGATAAAGAATATACGTGCATTTGACCACTTTACTTGATAATAAATAGGACCAATGAATAATATATGAGACTTCACAATAAATCATTTTTTAAATTTAATTTTTTAGATTGTGAATTAAACCCCTTATCTGTATAAGTGATAATGAGATTGGATGAAAGATCGATTGATTATATAGTTCAACTCTAAAAAAATGGATAACCAATAAGATTAGGGTAGGGATCTCTTATAAGTTGATCAATTGAAGAAATTATCCAATATAGGTTGATTTGAGGTAAAATCTATTATTTTGGGGTAGAAATTTATGTTAAGAGACATATTATCTATTTGTAAAAATTATTGAACTTTTTCTAAAAAATGAGGGGGCATGTACGAGTTTTACCCTCAAAAATACAAATGAGGTATTATAATTATGAAATATTATGATTATTTTTACCTTTAAAATCTATAGGAAAAAATTACACATACATATATTATGTAATTCCACAATTAGGGGGGGGGTGTGGGCACTTGCCCCTCCTTGCCCCACCCCTTAAATCCTTCCTTGGAGGTGCAATTATATACTCTTCCTCCCCATCGCCTATTCTGTCGCCATAGGTTTCTGTTGTCACAAGTCCGTTACCTTAATTGTAATTGCTTTTCCATCACGACAAGACGGTCACCCAAATTACTTTTTGTTGTAGTGCATGGAAGTACATGAAGAAGACGACACACAGTATATATAATGAAGTTCGGTCGACTCAGACGCCCGCCAAAAAGAAATATCATTGAGAAAAAGAAGTACAAAACCCATAGTCGTATACATCTAATATAATTCACTACAATAAATAGGACTTGTGACGACAGATCTCTGGTTAGGGAATGACATTTTTTGTGACAGAAACACTGGAATTTATTCACCCCATGCTACCTAAAACGTCGACCAAGGTTTAAGAAAGGTCGACGTTCCAGTCGCGAGAACGTCGCCAAAGGTTGTTTATGTTGTATTGTCACTGTATAATAATGCGACTAAATTTTAAAAAACAGATCAACCACTGTGCTCGGAACGTCGATTTATTTTATATTAAATCCGGAAAAAATCGCGCTCCCGGTGTTGTACAAAAATTAATAAAAGCAGCCAATCTGAATTTACTCAATCTTATTCCAACTTCTAATGTTGTCTAAAGAATACAATTTAGTTATGCCAACGAATGCCGATATGGATTATCATATCTTTATCCATTACAAGTACGAATACGGTTGCGTGGGTACGGATATATTGATGAATACTAAAATTATCCTTAAAAACATATATCGATGTACAGATTGCATAAGATAATATTAAAAATATTCTATATTTGTATTGAATATAATACACATGATATAAATATAGTAAATGTGCTTATATAAAAATAATTGTACCAAATGTGATAAAAAATAATTAAAAGTTTGTTAAACATGGTTAAAAATAAATCTACAACTCTGTTTATACAAGAAGCCGGTATGTGGATACGTACGTTTGCGTATATAAAAGTTATACCCGTATATGTTCTATTTTAAAATGGATACAAATTCTTGTATCAAAATATGTATAAAACAGATAGAATAACGGATCGAATAAGGACATATATCTATATCTATTTACATCCCTACTAAGTTCAGGAAGAAACCTTGGTCTGCGAAGGCCTTTATTTGGGCCGGACCTCGAACTCAATTGGGCTTCAAGAGATGGCCCAACTCCTTTTTTGATAGCTTTTTTTTCTTGCATTTCCTACCGAAGTGGGCGTTCGCCTTAGTTTGATCAAGTGATGGAGTCCAACTCGATCACATGATCCAAGTAATGAATGGCGTTGAGAACACTATGGGTTCGTTTGGTTGCAGGGTTGGGTTGGTCCAACTCGAGGTACCCTTCCTTCCAAACATCCAAATCCTTCTCACAGTTTACTATTCATAGGGATACCCCAACCCAGTCCAACCCGCCCAATCCTGCAACCAAAGGAACCTACTGTTGTGCTAGGCATAGCCATCCAAAAAATATTGCATACAAGTACCCGTCAATGGAATGTATTGCTCTCAAGATTTTCTTCAGGAATATTACCGAATAAGTAGGGTGGAGCATGGGTCAAGGCCGGCCCGATCCAACCTGCTGCCTGGTCCATTCAAGCCCGACCCAAGCTCGAGTCCACTTTTTAAATGGGCGGACTTGGCCTGCCATTTTAACCCATTTATCAAATCGGGCCGGGTTCGGGCTTGAGCATGCCCGAACCCGAAGCCCACGAACCCCGGCCCGATTTAAGGCCTGAATTCAGGCCCGACCCATGAGCCCAGCCCGACCTAGCCACTCATTTCAAAAATTCTACCTAATCTATTCAGCTATATCCCCACAACTCCTCCCATTCGAGAAGAGATCAAAAAATAGGAATTATAAAATTAGATTATGTTTGTAATAAAATATTACAAATGTTGGAAAAACCCTCCAAATCCAATCCTCCGAAAATTGAAGTTGTAAATATCTAAGATAGGCTATAGCCCAACTTTTGCGTGATTCACGGGTCGGTCTGATCCAGGCCCGATCCATCTTGGGTCGAGCTGGGCTCGGACTTGGGCTTAATTGCTAAAAAATGAGCAGGCCTAGGTCCGGCCGTGGGCCTGATTTCCTAAATGGTCTCGGGTTGAGTTAAGTTGGGCCTTATCCGAGCTCAGCCCATGCTCCACCCTACGGATAAGGATATAATTAATATAGGTGTTATCGTATCTTTTATCTTTTTTTATTTTTTATTAAATATTGTCATATTAAATCATTCCTTGTCTTGAACCATTTTTTCTAGTGTTTATTACTTGAAAGTCCAACATACGGATCAGTCCTCAAGTTATCAAAAAATGATCAAATATACACAAAAAGAGAATGTATTATATGATGTGATACAATAGCTTCCAATTAGTATTATGATTAGTTTATTTTAACATAGTTACTTTCATTTACATAAGCTTGTGATATGATACGCAGATTTGTGCTAAAGGTACACCGTTATACAGCAACATATTATATAAAAAATAATAACTAATTGTATTGGAATAAAATCTAAAGAACAATAAGTATTTTGTTTTCTTGTGAAGACAACGGAATAGAGTATAAGTGATATTATACTTAAAAACAAGTAATATTAATCTCACTCGTTATTTAAAAGCTTCTAAGTCATGATATTGACAGTTTTGTAAAGCATTATTAAAGGCAAAGCTTAGTCTCTCTCTCACACTCTCTTTCTCTATACAGAGGAGTGATTCTATGAAAGCCAAAATCTATGAGAGCATGAGAGCATGCATTCTGTACCGCATGATCCAACCAAGAGAGAGAAGATCAGGAGAGAGAAAACAGAATCACGTGATCCAGAATGCATACTCTCATGGTCTCACATTTTTTGCTCTCATAGGATCACTCATCTCTCTCTCTCTCTCTCTCTCTCTCTCTCTCTCTCTCTCTATATATATATATATATATATATATATAGGATTTTTATCCAATGCGCACAGGGCTCATTAACGTTTCGGTGAGCAACATTTGTATCCAACACACACATGTATTACCAATTGAGTGGTTACCTATTTCGAATGATGTTGTTTTTGGAAGGAGATTAATATGCAAAGCAATTTAACAATAAGCGGTATACCAATTATATTGCGTCCTAAAAATAGGAAGATCGTTTTGGAAAGAAAACATTCGTATCGATGATTTCTTGTAGAAAATCGAGATCCAAATGCTCAGGTCAGTAATGTATATATATATATATATAATAGTCAAGTAAATGGTTGTTGCGAGATCAGTAATATCCAAAACAACGGTCAGTAATTTACATTCATTTTATTACATGGTGCAGAATTCAGTAATATATACACAATGGACAAGTAAGTGCTTCTTGTGAAGTCAGTAATATCCAAACAACGGTCAATAATACATTCATTTTATTACATGGTGCAGATTTCAGTAATATATACACAATGGACAAGTAAGTGATAGTTGTGAAGTCAGTAAAACCATAACAAATGGTCAGTAATTTCCATATGTTTTATTACTTTGAACAGAATTCTGTAATTTAGAGATGATACTCAAGTAATATATATACAGTTATCAAGTAAATTATTGTTTGTGCTCAGTAATGTATGTATCTATGTTTTATATCACATGTTCAGTAATATGTGTACGATTCTCAAGTAATAACTACTATGAGATCAGTAATAACAAAGTAATGGTCAGTAAGTCATGGGCATTGCTCATGTGAGAAAGTAACTATTTGTTAATGCAATGTACATCACATCGACAATGGTATTACTGACCGTTTGTTATATTATCACTGATCTCACAACACACATTTACTTGACCATTTTATACGTTTTACTAAATTCTGTATAATGTAACTATTTGGATGAAAATTACTGATCATTGTCTTGATATTACTGATCTCACAATAAGCATTTACTTGAAGAAATTATATTTATTACTATCATAGCATTTGGATCCTTAATCATCCGCGTGGAATCATTTATTTGAATCGTTTCTTTCCAAAACCGTCTTCCAATTTTTAAGGACGTTGTATAATAGGAAATATATGATTTTTTTAAATACGTGGTAGTCTATAATTAGTAATATAATTATTGCTAATACACGTGTATGGCCAAGAATGGGTGCTCATTGAAACGTTAATGGGCACATGGCTCATTGGATAAGCCCTCTCTCTCTCTCTCTCTATATATATATATATATAGGGTAAAATGGGGCTGCCCCCAGGGAGTAGCCAACTTGGCTACTCCCACTCCTATTTTTCCCTCATTTTTTTTATTTTTTTGGAAAATAAAAATTTGTATATTCATCATTATATCCTTCCCACATTCTATTAAAATTTCGTCAGAAACAGAGACTGAAGGATATCGAGTATCCTTAAGCGCATCACGGAAGCGTGTCGATCGCATCGTATGCAATCGGAGCAACTAGTCGCACTAGTCGCTAGATGCAGCGGAAATTAAAATTTTTAAAACTAAAGATGAAACCACATGATCACGAGAACACTTCTCGGATCGTTTCATCTAACCACAAGTATAAGGAATACCTCTTGAAGCGTGGTTGTGATCGTGAGATCCCAAAGTAGAGATCCTCCTGTCTCAAGTCCGACCCACGAAGAACGCACTTGCGGGCACGATGATGAGTCGTGTCCTTCCCGCAATCCTTGACGAAGATCCAAACGTCGAAGGCGAAGCAAGATGCTCTCCTCTTCAATATGCAAAGTGGACGGCCATTTGGATATTAAGAGAGAGCCCACACGAGAATTAGAGAGAGAGAGAGAGAGAGTAGTAGTCTTCTACAACTCTAGATGATGTACCTTGGAAGGCTACCCTAGCCCTCCTTTTATATTAGTCTAGGATCCAATGGATCTCAATCCATGGGACACATGGATCCAACGGCCAGGCTTGGTCCATGTAAAATCAATGGCTATGATTGTTGTTGGTTAAAACCAACAACATTAATTTAAACTAAAATATGTTGCAACATTATCAACATAATTTAATTTAACAAATTAAGAGATAATGTGACAACAAAAAGGGAGTCAACCAACCACCCTAAATTATAGGGGGTTATTTTGTCTCCTTTTTATTTATCTTATTATTTCTTAATTAAATTGCAATAACTATTATTGCAATAATATCCACCAAATTAATTCCAAATTAATTTGTGAATATTTCAATCATGCCATCGAAGATATGTGAATCACATTCACATCCCAAACTAATTTGTAAATTACATTTTCAATTAATTAATTAATGTGAATTCAATCCACACTATTAATTAACAAATGTTATTTACATAAATTTTTCTCTCTTCAATATATATGTATTATAAATCATATTTATAATACACATATATCATGGATAGTATTATCCATATTCTCTAATCCATGATAATTAAATCCCATTTAATTATCTTGGACAATCATTTTCACAATTTGAATCATATTCATATTTAAGCTTGATAATTAAATCTCATTTAATCATCAAGTCCTTACTTGGATATTTCATCAAAAGAATTATTCTTGAACCCTTTCAAGAATAATGTGCTTTCTCCGCAGATACTTGGAGATAAGGACAGGGCGATTGTATTATTCCACGTATAGTGACTTGGATGTTGAGATCTCGTCTCAAATCCAGATCGTCGGAACCTCCCACAGATGCTTGATTAAATCAAGACCGTAAATCCAATCTTCTCATTGAATCTGAATCTCATTCAGATCAATGTCCAACACTTGGACTAAGATCAGATTGCTTCTCTACTGGAAGGAGTCACTAAAATCCAGACCTGTTTCATCACTCCCTCGGAATGGAAGCGTCATGGATATACAATCGTTTATGATCACATCACCCTCAGGTATTCCCAATACCTGTACATCCTGCATACTGGAAGACCCATGGTCAACCCGAAGATCAAGATCTATTTTACACTGTCTTCTTCAGGGTTTAATCACCAAGTTTCTCATTTGATCATTGGGATTTGGTATCGATCATATACTTTCCAAAAGCATATATCATACCTAGGTCTTGATCATATACTTTCCAAAAGTATATATCAAACCTACAAATTCAGTCAAGCTTCCAAAGCGAGACGACCGTGCACGGAATTTGATTCTTCCCAATATCTCATGAGTGAGCTCATGTCTTCCGGTTCAGTAGTGAACCTGTATGATCCCTTTGAGAGATCGTATTACTCATATGCCCTTACATGCACACCAGCGCGTCGGTGTATAGACCTTGGTTAGGTCATCAACCTATTGGTCTGCCAAATGTACACACTCAGACATATAGTATCACATCTGTCTCCGGTCAGAGGATGCGTGCCTATGCTGTGACAGCATTCAACATAGGACTTAGGTTATCTCGATCTCGTTAAGTCAACTCTTTGACCTAACTGATCTGACACCTCCGAATCTCTATTCCTATGCAGAGGACCTGCATCAAGAGGTCGGTCAGATATCAGCCTATGTGAGAAAGGATTGCCATCTCCTACTCAGGCTGGAGATCACATCTTAATAATCATTTGACGGTGTTTGATGAGTCCTCAATCTAACCCTTTAGATATTCATCCAAACACCAGCCTCTATGATTCAATAATTGAATCAACAGCTGTATGATCATTAAGACAACCATGGTACATAACCCTAATTGTACAGAGGGACCTATTATGCAAATTATTTATTCTTCATTTCAGATCAGGGAATGATATTCGCAATAACATTTATTGCATAATGGCTCGCCGTGGGCTCACATGTCCAACAATCTCCCACTAGCCCAAAGAGCCATTAATGGGCTAATCATATAAACCCACACTCATGTGAAAATCATAGGCTATATAGAAATAGCTAGGTAAGCTGATCAGTCACTCTGTTCCCAAAAGACTATGCCAAGTCCTTTTACGGCACTTGCATATCCCTAGGTAACAGTGCTCGCATCCAATGCGAATGTTGCATCTAATGCAACCTATACTCAATCTAGTCAAAGCAGTTATAGTGTCCTTGACACTATTGCTCAATTATTATAACCAGTATTTTCATAATCCTTATCAGAATACCCTTATTCCGGGAGATCACTATCTCTCAAGGTGTCCACAGTTAAGACCTTTTAGATCTCTATCTATAAAGTCTTAAGCTTTTGAAGATATGACTTTGAGATCACCATCTCAAAAATCTTGTCATCTATGAAGATTTTGTTATTTACTGCAATCAAGTGTTCTTTCTCCACAGTAGGATTAGTAAAAGTTTACTACTCCCACTGCATGGCAGATATCTGGCTTTTGTACACATCTTGCATACACTTAGCTTCTCGTAACTGATGCACAAGTGCAAGCAGTTCTAGCATTCACATCCTCAACTCTTTGAGGTGCTATCCCTTCAGATAGGTCAGTACCAAATCTTAAGGGAAAGAAGCCTTTCTTGGAATTTCCAAGAACGGAAAATGTCCAAGGTGTACTACAAATGTGACAATCCCAATACCCTCTTTTCTTTGCTTCTGAACAACTTCAGAACTAAGATCCAAGAGGCATCTTTGAGATCATATCTCAAGGTATGGAATAACCAGTCTATAAAACACTTATTATCATCCTTATATCATTCCAAATGATTAAGATATTATCTACATTTAGCACGATGAACACAATGGCACTCCCACTAAGCTTCACATAGTTCATCAAGATTCTATTTGAAATCATAACATTTATAATTTCATCAAATCTTATGTTCCAATAACAAGAAGCTTATTTGAGTCCACAAATGGATTTCTTTAGCTTTCACACCTTACTTTCCAAATCATGAAGCCCTGGGGCTACTTCATGTGAATATCCTCAGAGAGTTATTCTTTATAGGAATGCAATCTTGACTTGCATCTTGAAGATGCAATAGTCAAGTTGTGTAGCTAAGGTTAGCAATATTCTGATGATTTTAAGCATGGTCACCGAAGAGCAAGTCTCATTGCAAACAATGTCTTCTCTTCCGATGTGTAGCTTATGGCTACGAACCTAGCTTTGAAGGTCTCTACCTTCTCATCAGGTCCCCTCTTCTCTTGAAGATCCATTTACACCTATACGGGTCTTACCCATATAGGTGGATCCTCGAGGGTCCATATACAACACTTGTATATGAAGTTTACTTTAGACTTTATTGCTAATATCCATCTTTCCATGTCATGATCTTTAAGAGCTTCATCACATGAAGTCCGATCACTCTCAGACTTAACTGACACATGGAATACATCCTCAAACTCATTTGAAGAGGTATTAATGTTTCATCTTTAATTATCCTTTTAGTTTCCGATTTCAGGAGCCTCATTATCTTCTCAAAATTAAATGAGTTCCTTCACTTCATTTTCATCTTGATTCTCAAGAGAGTCATCCTCTAATAATCACATTCTCAGAGATGAGATCTTTTCAGAATCTCAAGGTCATAAAGTAGGTATCTAATACCCTCCTTTATTTTCCTAATGAAGTAGCACTCCCAAGTGCTAGATTCCAGCTTAGATCCATGGAACCTTATTAAGGATATATATTGTAGTCTCTACTACACATATATACCAGGAAACTAAGAGGATAATTATGCTAAAATTAATCATTGATCAAATCATGTCACACATGGTCCAATTGTATCTCCCTACAACTCTATTGAGTTCAGGTTTATCAGGAGGAGTGAGATAGAAATGATATTCATATCTCCATAAGGTATTCTTTGAATTTTATCTAATAGGTACAAGCTACCTAAGTTAGATCAAATTCATTTCATATTTCTTCAAATTTTGATTCTAAACCAAAATTGTGAAATCTTTGAACATTTCAAAGGTTTCTCAGGTGAAGAGAAGAAATCTCATGTCATACATAATCATAAATAGATATCATATATCCATAATGTTTACTATGATATAGATGATCTACATACATCAATATGTATGAGACCTTGAATACCTCGACATCTAACACCATTCCCAGAGAAGGGTGTATTGGACATTTTACTTTGAATACAATATTCACAAGTATGTAAGATTTGAAATTTTAGATATTCTAAAGTTTCATCTCTTACTAGTCTATTGATCAAATCAATAGACAAATGTCCAAGGCTTGATGCCAGATCATTGTCAAATGATCTTCATCCTCCTATTGATCTTATAAGGTTTGGTTTTCAGTATTAGAAATCTTAATGAACCATTCATTAATTTTCTAATTTATGGAGTCCACTAGATGTTAGATTACTATCTGAAATATTTCCATCATAACTCTTTATGATAGTTCTATCTCAGAATTCAAGTTTATTTCCAACATTTAGAAACAAACAATGATGGTATTCTAATATCTAGGTCATAGAGACATTCTCTAAGACTAAAGGCTCTCCCACTGAGAATATGAAGTCTATCTATCCAATAGAGATTGCTGCAACAATTACAGTAATATCCATGTAGATGACTACTAAACCTTAAGATCAAATTTATAATCTTCTAAAATATATGCAACCAATTGCAAATTTCATTAGAAGATTGGGATACAATTGTCAGACTTTATCTTATGAAATAATAAAGTCAGAGTCAATGATTATATGTAGATTATTCTGATGCTCTATATGAGTCCTTCACTAAGGATTTTAGACAGACTTGATAGTCATACTATCAACACATCAACATATTGCAGTATTGGCATTCATCCAACTCTTTGGATGTCATATGGAAGTCACAGAAGTAGGTCAACTCTTTGACTTTCCTTCTTACTCGGGTCTGACCCATGCTTCAACTGCACTCTCTTAATCTATAAACAACCATTGCTTAAGACTAAGGATCTCTTATGTTAAATTCAAAAGAATTCAATGTAAGAGCATTTCAACATTTATACATGCTTCATTAAATTCATACAATATGAATATCATAAAGCTTCATGAATGACTTGAGTATAGATAGTAGAATGATGACACTCATCATATCTACATACATCTTAACTCTTAGACTTAGGTTCAGGTAGGTATTCAAACATTTTGAATACATCATCTCTTTCGAGCCACCATTCTGCATCATGCAGAGAACCATGTCATTCATGACTAAATGTCTAGAGCACATACGTATGCCAAAATATCTTCTTTTATTTTATAAGGATTATTCGACAATTATGATCACCATCGACATGTCACTTCCAAAGTACACTCGATGAAAGATCAAGACTATAGAGACATACAAACCCTAAGGTGATGTCTTATTGTCTTATTTAATTGCCCTTCCTCATTATGTTGAGGAGACTTGCACACTGCAACCACATACATTATGTGTCCAATTGCAAGTACAATATCTGGATCATGAGTCCAATCCATGATATTTTACTGGTTATTATTGAGTATAACATTGAGTGGGTTTAATGAAGGATTATCTGAAATAAGAAATTTGCATAAGGGTATATATATTATATACATATTTTACTTTGATTTAGGAATTTTTATATCAAAGTTGTCTTGCCTTGTCAACACTGAAAGTTCATTCCCTTAATCACTTTCAATGTAAGAGATATTCTTACCATTATATCTCTAGCAAGATCTGGGATCTCCTTCCCTATCTTCGTTGCATCCCAATAATATGAGAACCTACAACTCGGATAAAAAGAAGCGGGAACACATTCCGCCTTGCAAGTCCAACTTGCATTTCCCAATTCGATCTTTAACACCCGGGCCCACCACCCCTAAGGCAATGTTGACCCGTCATTAATTGAACCAACCGTCAACAGGCTTAATACTCGCTATACGCAATCCAATATCGCCCCAATAATATGAGGACCCGATATTGGGGTCACTACATATACGGCCTTACTCTTTCAAGAAGCAAAGAACCCGATCCAATTAAATCATATACAGGATCTGTCACTTCGGACAGGCGTCTCCTATACACAACAACTGGCGACGGAATCCTTTGCCTTGACGGGAGACCATGGATGTCACTTATGTGATCCTCCACCTCATATTCAAATTTTATAATTAATTATCGTGAATCACATTCACATAATTAATTCTTCCAAGGGAAATACACATCTATTCATAATAGAGTGTTTATTGGATATAATTAATTTAATCATATTAAATTAATCATTAATTCAATCATCAATCAACAAACATGTCTTTTACTTGAATAGTAGGTATATACTCAAAGTACGTATTATTCGAATTTTAATAGTTAGAAAAATACACATTGTCTGTCTCCGGTATTATACAGTCCCTACCCGCTGTCATGGCCAGTACCGACGAGAGTGGGACGGACCACATACGTTGCAACCCGTTACCCCAATGCTCTCCGACTAGGCACCACATCCGCCTCGGGAAAGGATAATACCAGATAGACCATCATGTACTTTGAGATGTTCATCGGTTTTTCAACCGAAATTATACCATATAATATAAATCAAAACATTTTTGATTATAAGGAGATTTGCTAGACAAATCCCCAATCCTATTCAAGCAAAAGGATTTTTCATGTAAAAGTTGTCCTACAACCATTGTAGGATAAACTATAGTTTTCATGAAAGCAATGTTTGTTGATGAACCAATGATCAAGATCTAATATCTCATCATTGTGGTTTAGGCAAGTGTCATTCAATGAAATAATTATCTCTTTAAATATTTCACAAATATTTATCACTAATTATTCCAGAAAATTAACAATTAATTTTCATCATGATAATTGAATGACATATCACAAGGTTCAAGATCAAGAAATTGTTAATTTTCAGCAGTGACCCCCAATCACCAAAATTAATTTATCTTGATCAATTTAAATCCAAAAAATGCAAACTCAGTTTCCAAAGATTGCCTATTTGATTTATTAAAGAACCCAAGTGATAATTCACGCATTTCAAGGCGGATTAAAACCGTAATCATCTCATTAATTACGTTCAAATCTGCAGTTCCCGCAACAGTGAATATAGTCAAATTCAAAAAGTCATATCTTGAGCAAATGAAGTCCAAATTTAGTAAACTCAAGTCCTATGGTTTTCTTGTTTAATGGGGAACAAAATCCAATTGAAAATTTCGTGTTTAAACATTTTAAACAGTGCCGAAAAATTCAATTATACAGAGGTGCGAAAAATGAAATGCAGTAAAAATTTCGCAACCCTTTCAAGAACCAAATCACCTAAGGTGTATGGATCATATCCAAAACCTTATTCGACCTATGGCTCTGATACCACTTGAAGGATATCGAGTATCCTTAAGCGCATCACGGAAGCGTGTCGATCGCATCGTATGCAATCGGAGCAACTAGTCGCACTAGTCGCTAGATGCAGCGGAAATTAAAATTTTTAAAACTAAAGATGAAACCACAAGATCACGAGAACACTTCTCGAATCATTTCATCTAACCACAAGTATAAGGAATACCTCTTGAAGCGTGGTTGTGATCGTGAGATCCCAAAGTAGAGATCCTCCTGTCTCAAGTCCGACCCACGAAGAACGCACTTGCGGGCACGATGATGAGTCGTGTCCTTCCCGCAATCCTTGACGAAGATCCAAACGTCGAAGGCGAAGCAAGATGCTCTCCTCTTCAATATGCAAAGTGGACGGCCATTTGGATATTAAGAGAGAGCCCACACGAGAATTAGAGAGAGAGAGAGAGAGTAGTCTTCTACAACTCTAGATGATGTACCTTGGAAGGCTACCCTAGCCCTCCTTTTATATTAGTCTAGGATCCAATGGATCTCAATCCATGGGACACATGGATCCAACGGCCAGGCTTGGTCCATGTAAAATCAATGGCTATGATTGTTGTTGGTTAAAACCAACAACATTAATTTAAATTAAAATATGTTGCAACATTATCAACATAATTTAATTTAACAAATTAAAAGATAATGTGACAACAAAAAGGGAGTCAACCAACCACCCTAAATTATAGGGGGTTATTTTGTCTCCTTTTTTATTTATCTTATTATTTCTTAATTAAATTGCAATAACTATTATTGCAATAATATCCACCAAATTAATTCCAAATTAATTTGTGAATATTTCAATCATGCCATCGAAGATATGTGAATCACATTCACATCCCAAACTAATTTGTAAATTACATTTTCAATTAATTAATTAATGTGAATTCAATCCACACTATTAATTAACAAATGCTATTTACATAAATTTTTCTCTCTTCAATATATATGTATTATAAATCATATTTATAATACACATATATCATGGATAGTATTATCCATATTCTCTAATCCATGATAATTAAATCCCATTTAATTATCTTGGACAATCATTTTCACAATATGAATCATATTCATATTTAAGCTTGATAATTAAATCTCATTTAATCATCAAGTCCTTGCTTGGATATTTCATCAAAAGAATTATTCTTGAACCCTTTCAAGAATAATGTGCTTTCTCCGCAAATACTTGGAGATAAGGACAGGGCGATTGTATTATTCCACGTATAGTGACTTGGATGTTGAGATCTCGTCTCAAATCCAGATCGTCGGAACCTCCCACAGATGCTTGATTAAATCAAGACCGCAAATCCAATCTTATCATTGAATCTGAATCTCATTCAGATCAATGTCCAACACTTGGACTAAGATCAGATTGCTTCTCTACTGGAAGGAGTCACTAAAATCCAGACCTGTTTCATCACTCCCTCGGAATGGAAGCGTCATGGATATACAATCGTTTATGATCACATCACCCTCAGGTATTCCCAATACCTGTACATCCTGCATACTGGAAGACCCATGGTCAACCCGAAGATCAAGATCTATTTTACACTGTCTTCTTCAGGGTTTGATCACCAAGTTTCTCATTTGATCATTGGGATTTGGTATCGATCATATACTTTCCAAAAGCATATATCATACCTAGGTCTTGATCATATACTTTCCAAAAGTATATATCAAACCTACAAATTCAGTCAAGCTTCCAAAGCGAGACGACCGTGCACGGAATTTGATTCTTCCCAATATCTCATGAGTGAGCTCATGTCTTCCGGTTCAGTAGTGAACCTGTATGATCCCTTTGAGAGATCGTATTACTCATATGCCCTTACATGCACACCAGCGCGCCGGTGTATAGACCTTGGTTAGGTCATCAACCTATTGGTCTGCCAAATGTACACACTCAGACATATAGTATCACATCTGTCTCCGGTCAGAGGATGCGTGCCTATGCTGTGACAGCATTCAACATAGGACTTAGGTTATCTCGATCTCGTTAAGTCAACTCTTTGACCTAACTAATCTGACACCTCCGAATCTCTATTCCTATGCAGAGGACCTGCATCAAGAGGTCGGTCAGATATCAGCCTATGTGAGAAAGGATTGCCATCTCCTACTCAGGCTGGAGATCACATCTTAATAATCATTTGACGGTGTTTGATGAGTCCTCAATCTAACCCTTTAGATATTCATCCAAACACCAGCCTCTATGATTCAATAATTGAATCAACAGCTGTATGATCATTAAGACAACCATGGTACATAACCCTAATTGTACAGAGGGACCTATTATGCAAATTATTTATTCTTCATTTCAGATCAGGGAATGATATTCGCAATAACATTTATTGCATAATGGCTCGCCGTGGGCTCACATGTCCAACAGAGACTCCTAAGCCCTCCATCCAGACGTTATTTTTTTAACAGTCGCAGGATTTTTTAAATCGACCATGTTTGGATGGAGGCTGTAGGAGTCTCTGTTTCTGACAAAATTTTAATAGAATGTGAGAGGGATATAATGATGAATATACAAATTTTTATTTTCCAAAAAAATAAAAAAATGAGGGAAAAATAGGGGTGGGAGTAGCCAAGTTGGCTACTCCCTGGGGGCAGCCCCATTTACCTCATATATATATATATATGTATGTATGTATGTATGTATGTATGTATGTATGTATGTATGTATGTATGTATGTATGTATGTATGTATGTATGTATGTATGGGGTTGATGGGGCAGCCAACAAGGCTGCCCCTAATTTTTTTTTTGAAAAATTTCGTCATGTATATTCATCCCTATATCCCTTCTATATGTCATTCGAATTTCGTCAGAAACAGAGACTCCTACGGCCTCCATCCAGACAAGGTCGATTTAAAAAATCCTGCGACCGTTAAAAAATGACGTCTGGATGGAGACCGTAGGAGTCTCTGTTTCTGACGAAATTCGAATGACATATAGGAGGGATATAGGATGAATATACATGGAAATATTTTTTTTCTAAAAAAATAAAAACATTTTACAAAAAATGGGGTGGCGGTAGCCATGTTGGCTGCCCCTAGGGGGCAGCCCCATTTTTCCACATATATATATATATAGGGGCGATCCTATGAGATGTGATTTTGGTGAGATGGTGAGATGGGGCATTTTAAACCACTAGTTCCAACCAGGAGAGAGAAAGGTAGGAGAGAGAATACAGCAACTTGTTGTCCAGAATGTCCCATTTCACCATCTCACAAAATCTCATCTCATAGGATCACTCCTATATATATATATATATATATATATATGGAAAAATAGGGTTGCCCCCTAGGGTAGCTAACATGGATGTCTCTACCTTTTTTCGTAATTTTTTTATTTTTTTTTGAAAAATATTACCATGTATATTCATCCCTATATCTCCGCTACGTGTCATTTGAATTTCATCAGAAACAGAGACTCCTAGGGTAGCTAACATGGATGTCTCTACCTTATTTTCTGTAATTTTTTTATTTTTTCTGAAAAATATCATTATATTCATACCTATATTCGTAGTACGTGTCATTTGAATTTCATCAGAAACAAAGACTCCTATGCCCTACATCTAGAACAGATAATTTTAACGGTCTTAAAATTGATGTATCGTACATGTTCTAGATGGAGGGCATAGGAGTCTCTGTTTCTGCCGAAATTCGAATGACATGTAGAGGGATATATGGATGAATATATATATGGCAATATTTTTCAAAAAAATAAAAAAATTAGACAAAAAATGGGGTGGGGGTGACCCCATTGTGTGTGTGCATGTGTGTGTCTTATCCATTAGGTTCATGCTCATTAGAGATGAGATAAACCTTTAATATTAGTCGTTAGATCTTAATCCGATGATTAGTGATTTCAGTAACTCTTATATTGACATCAGTAACTGAACGCATCAATAACTTTTTTATTGGCATCCGTAACAATTTATGTCGATAATACTACTGAACGCACCAGTAACTTTCGTATTGCTATTGGTAATATTTATATTAGTAAATATTAATTGCATCTGTAACTTTCATATTGCCATTAGTAACTTTGAATCAATTGTAGATAAAGAAAGAAATTTAATTAGTAACTTTCGTTGGCACTTACGTGTGATTTATATAAGTTACTAGAGCTATAATATTACTTACCAAAGCTTCGATATATATATTATTAAAGGTTGGATATATATTACTTATCGAAGCTAGTATTCTTATTACTAAAGCGACATGAAGCGGGCTCGTCTCGAATGGACATGGGGACCATTGGATAAAAATCCTACACACACATTGAGGTGATGAGGAAACATGAAATAGATATAGACAACGAAATGCATTATGTAACACCTCAACTCTCAAACAAAGTCCAACATCTAAATCTCGCGAAGTGTGGCTTGGGTTATAAGTGGTGGGGAATACGACTTGACAACTTGAAGTTAAGCATTTTGGGCGGTTGTTAACGGAGTCATCTGTGACCTAACCCAAAAAATTGTCAGGGGCAATTTTCCTCGTTAACGGGTCGAGATCTGAGTTCGGGACACTATACATCATCACAATGAACAAAGGGAAAGTTAATAATTAGATAAATGAACTGGATGCAAGATTTACATATAATTTAGAGTGATTTTTCTTCTATAATTATATACCATACTTATTTAATTTTTTCAAATATATGAATATTTGTGTTTATATCCTCTATAATTACTATATTTGTAGCGACACTTCTATTTGTCAATACGTGGAATATTATATTCGTAGGATGTTTGATTTCAGTCTACACTATCAAACCCAATGGTTCTCCTGTCGGATTTAACAGTAGGACAGACGATTAAATATAAAAATATTTTGCAGGAGGAATGCTGTAAAAATGAAACAATCTGGTGGATTGAAAGATTCTCGATTATTAGGTATAGTCTATATATATATATATATATATATATTTGAAATTTGAAATAATTGATGATGCACAGCAGCACCCAGTTAGGTTAATTAGGTGGTGGCTTTATTGGCTAGCGTACCACAGCCGCTAGATCAAACTCGAGCTTGATCGAACGGTTGTGGTGCGCTACAACACTGCAGCACCACAGCAAAGAACTCACTCCCGCTTTATTCTGAATAGTAACAGAGTTTAATGGGGCTGCTCCCACGCAGTTTTCGACATTTTTTTTATTTTTTTTTGAAAAATATCGCCATGTATATCCATCCCTCCTATATGTCATTCGAATTTCGTCATAAAAAGAGACTCATACGGCCTCCATCGAGACAGTCATTTTTTAACGGTAACAGGATTTTTTAATTCGATTCCATCTCGATGGAAGCTGTAGGAGTCTCTGTTTCTGACGAAATTCGAATAGCATATAGGAGGGATATAGGGATGAATATACATGGTGATATTTAAAAAAACAAAAAAAATACCGAAAACGACGCGGGGGCAGCAATTGTTGGCTGTCCCTAAGGCTGTCAGAAATTTTTCAGGTTCGACATTCGCTCAGATTCGGCTCGTTAAAAGTTCGATTCAGATTCGATTTGAAAATAAATGAACCGAACCTGAACACGAGTTTGGGCTCGATTAAATAAACGAACTGAACCTCAAAAACATAGGTTTGCTCAAGTTCAGTTCGTTAAAAGTTCGATTATATACACACATAGAAACATAAAAGTATATATACATACATATTGTATATACAAGGAAAAAATACATTATATATTAACATAAGGGCATTCACTTGTTTTTCCAAATCCATCCAGTCATCCACTATCTAAGTCCTTATTCCCTATTCCCGAAACTCCACAAAACCCTCCTCTGGAGCTGCGATTTTTCCCTTTGAACAGAAACACATGCACACCATTTATTCTTAAATGAACTTTTAACGAGTCGAACTGAACCTTTACGAATCTTACCCGAGCCAAACCGAACCTGATTACAGTTTTCATTTTATCGAGCTGAACCGAGCCCGAGCATGAAAGCATGCTAAACTAGCCGAACTAAGCTTGGGTTGGTTCGCTCAAATTCGGCTCGTTTACACCCCTAGCTGTCCCAAGGGGGCAGCCCCATTAAACTCACATTAATAATCGATTTAACGTGTTTTCTTCCTCCAAGACGAGTCGAAAACATGTGTCCTCTGGACGACAGCAACATGCAAATCTACGGATAGGAATCGTGGCGTAGTACGTACATGATATGATACCCCTCCGGATACGTCACTTTTCATGCAATTAATTGCAGCATTATGGCTGTTCATGTAACATTAATTTGATTGTCCACCATTATTTTGGCCTCGTGGATTAGATCCAGTTCGTCCAATGGGATGGGATAGCTGCTAGCATCTTGTCTGGTGAGATCTGGATCGGAACTGTGGATGGAAGTTACATTGTTACCATGAGATCATTCAAGTTGGGTTGGTGTAAGCGTGTTTTCGATCCATCACTGTGTATGCCTTGTCCGCATGCAACACGAACTTTGGTTTTACTACCACCATTAGCATCCATTAATCCCTTTTTTTTCAAACTCCGGGTGTGTTTGGATAGAGGGTTATCTTGAAGTAGAAATCCTTTCAGAAAAAAAATTATCTATTGGATAACCCTCTTTTGTGTTTTAGATTTGGATATAGAGATTTATCGTCGAGAGGATTTGTTGTGATGCGATTGTATTGAAGTTTGGAAGATGATTCGAAGTCACCTATTTTATAATCTTTAGATAACAAGATGGTATACTATAATGTTTTTATAGTTGGATTAGATGAAAGAGAAATGAGTGATTTGATATATTAAATGAGAGAGCGTGAGCTTTGGGTGGACCCTACATGCTGGAGGATAAAAAGTAGATAGTTGGACCTACGGGTTAGAAACGGAGGTTTTGGAGAAAAACATGGAGGAAAACTCTCCTTAAATGGGGGAGGTAACTCAAATTTTGGGGTTAACCTCCAATCCAAACGACCCTTAATGGCGGAGGAGAAGCTCACTCTCGAGATGCCTAAAGGGATTATGACAAGTTATCTCAGACATTCGTCTTATTTAGATGTACTCCGAGGGAGGAGCGAACTTTTCCCATCATTATTTTTTTGGGATTTTATCACTTGTGCCCCTCCGAGATATCGCAATATCAGTTATGCCCCTATCTTTTTGGTAATATCAGTTGTGCCCCTCAAAACTTCCACAATGATCACTTGTGCCCCTCGCGTTAGTTGCCGTCAATCCTCATCCTAAACGGCCGTTAATTTTGGGGATACATAGGTAATTAACTTAAAAATGAAGGGTAAAAAATGTTTTTCTTCTCACTTTCGTCTTCTTCCTCCATCCAGATTCTTCGTCTTCTTCCTCCAGGCCCGCCTCTGTGCCCTTCCCCTCCAGGCCCTCCTAGCTCCTCCCTTCACCTAGCTCCCCTCCGCCCCTGCGCCCCCTCCCCCGCCCCGAGGTCCGTCCCGGCACCTCCCTCCCCTGCCTTCGCACCTCTCCCCGCCCACACACCTCCCCCTCCGCCCCAAGGTCATCCCCCCACGACTGCACCCCTCTGCCCCCTCCACCCCCTTCTCTGCCCCGATGCCCTCCCCTCCACCTCGATGCCCTGCACCTCCACCCATCGTGCTTCCCTCCGCCCCTGCACCCCCTTCCCTGCCTCGATGCCTTCCCCTCTGCCCCGATGCCCTCCGCCCCGATGCTCTGCACCTCCACCCACCGTGCTCCCCTCCGCCCATGCACCCCCTTCCCTACCCCGATGCCCTCCCCTCCGCCCCGATGCCCCCTGCCCCGATGCCCTGCACCTCCACCCACCGTGCTCCCCTCCGCCCATGCACCCCCTTCCCTGCCCCGATGCCCTCCGCCCCGATGCCCTACACCTCCACCCACCGTGCATACCTCCCCCTCAACCCCGATGTCCTCCCCTCCGCCCCTGCACCCCCCTTCCCTGTCCCGAGGTCCTGCCACGTACTCGCACCTCCCTCCAGTGGCTTCCCCAGCCCGCCGCCCCTCCTCCCTGGCCTGACCCCGTCAACCTCGAGCTCCGTTCCGAGCTCCTCCCCCAGCTCCTCCTCCGCCCCTCTTCCCCGGCCTAACTTCTCCAGCCCCATGTTCTGCTCCCTCCTCCCCAGATCTGACCCTTGATTTTATTTTGACCATAATACCCTTCTTAACCACATCATGGTTTGAATAAACCATGGTTATTTTAATTTTTTGACGGTCAATCTGACGGAAGGGCACAACTGATGACGGAGAAAGTTTTGAGGGGCACAACTGATATTACCAAAAAGATAGGGGCATAACTGAAATTGCGATATCTCGGAGGGGCACAAGTGATAAAATCCCTATTTTTTTATTTTAAGGTATCTGCGAAATTTAGTCTACTATATAACAATATATTGCCATTCAAATTTCATGTAAAACAAACATTCTTATCATGTACATCTATAATAGGTCACTTTTAATAATTCTGAGATTGTTAAAATCTGACAAGCTTAACCAATGGGAAAAACGTCTCAAATTGAGTCGAAAATTGAATGAGAATATGGTGTCATAGAGTGATTTAAATACCCAAAGTTTTTTTTCCAAAAAATAGCAACAGATTGCATACAGACCATCATTGTTTTCATCTTAGTAGACCAATTAAATTGTTGTTATAGGATCACTAAAAGATTAGCCTTCATACATGTGTTCTCTAAAATTTAAAATAACGATTGGTTCAAATTTTGATAATAGCAACGAATAAGTATTTGTATATAGACCAATATTGATAAAATAATACAGATGACACGTTCTTTGCTAATTTCTATTATAAATAACTACTTTACAACGAATAAGTTACTCATTATATATTAACATGAAACGATAAACTATCATATATATTACCCACACTATTAGTAGATTCCCCCCGCCCCCCCCCCACCACTTCAACCTACTCGTGGCACACTCCCATCCTCCTCCCTTTCCAATATCGATCTCCCCCCTCTACCCACTTCTCTCTCTCTCTCTCTCTCTCTCTCTCACGCATACTCTCTCTCCTCGCACTGGATCTCTCCCCCTTGAGTTCTTAGTTACATCTCCCCCTCCCCCTCATTTTTGCTGGTAGTAGGAGATCTATTACGGTTCCAGCCCATGGTGAAGAAACATAATGCATGTATGACGCTACAGTAAGTGTAGCAGCTATATGGGAGAAAATGCAGTCAGAAACCATGGTAGATGACTTTGGTGCTGCAATAGGTGATCTGCAGCATGTGACCTGCTATGGAATAAAGTGGAGCTGAACAGAACTTGGTGTAATGGCATGTCGCTGATGAATACTCATTCATCACTCTTTATTCTTATATTTTAGCTACAAAAACCTTTGCAAATGCATGTATATAGTTGTAAATACAAATAATTATCAAAAGCATGCATTGTATAAAGTTTAATAATTAGCATGTTTTTGTGCAAAAATAAAAGAATAAAGATTAAAAAGAAAAAGAGGGAATATTTAGAATAAATATTGAGCAACCTAACCCAAGGGAGGGCTCAACATGGGCCTGACCGCATAAAAGCCAAAGTAGAGGGAGATAGGGGCTCATGTGTGTAAATATTTAGGTAATTAAATAAAAGTATTTTCCTCACAAAAATAGCTTAAAATTGGCTTGTAAATATTTGTACATATTTATAGATATAAAAACAAGATAAAAATATAAAAATTAAAAAGAAACTAAAAACATCACTCATCATGTACATAGACCATCCACCTTTATTTAGCTCGTAAATAAATAAAATTAATTTCCAAAATTTTTGTAAATATTCTATACTTTATAGTGTGAATAAATAAAATTAAAACAATTAAAACAAAAACAAAATAAAAATAACAAAATTAAAAACACAAAAATATATTGTAAATATACCATGTACATATATATACATATGTATTTATTTCACCTATGTACATGAATAATTAAAATAAAATAAAAATATCTTTTTATTCCTTATTTTATACTGAAAATAAATAAAATATAAAATAGGAATAAAATTGTATAAAAATAACAATTAAAAATCAAAAATTAAAATCCCATATAGTGTACGTATACCCATATATAGCTATATAATGTATATACCTCATTTTTATTTCGAAAAATTAATTAAAAATCACTAAAAATAGAAAAAAAATAAAAATATTTCATGTTTTAAGTTTTTATTAATTCGACCTTTTTCTACCCTAAAATAAATAAACAAACAAATAAAGCTTGGCGGCTTCTGATTGGTCCACGGGGGTTTGTTGACCCCGGTCAACTTCCCCCGCGGACCCCCTTCCTCGCGGATCTGGGTGGAAGACCCGATTTCTCCATTTATCCCCCACCTGATCCGACACCCATTTCACTTATCCCCGGGCTCCGAATGATCTTTGAACATCCAGGACCCTCGCCCAGGGTGGGTTTGATGGATCCGAGCTCCGCGCTACTCACCCGACCATCATCTTTCCGGATCTCCGAGCATATATATTGTCGTCACCGGCGACCTAATCTTCCATCTTTGGATCCCTTGCTCGCCGCCAAGGAGCTCCTCCGGAGTGCCTGAGTGACAGCTGAGCCTTCTGGAGTGGAAGCGAGGCACGAGCACCTAGGGAACCACTGATCCGGTGGTTAGCTCCGCCGTACGCCGCCGCGAGCGCGTCGAGCCTCGGGGAGTCGACGACCCCTTGCAGGCAATGACCGGAAGCTTGCTGAGCTTCAGCCCAGTCGAATGCACCCGCCAGGTAACCTTCTTACCCCATAGATTAGCTTAGGTTTAGATTTTTTTCGATTCCAGTAGGTTAGCTCCGCCACCTTCGCCTATCGACTACGGCCACCCATTCATCCCTCCGACACCACCACCACGTCCACCAGACATCTCTCCACCTTCTCCGACCCTTCACCCCCCCCTGGCTCGCCCCGGAGAAGGGTATCGGCTCTCACCCTCCGCCGCTCGCCGGAGAGCCTCCATATCGCCTCATCTTTCACCTTCCGCCCGCTCTGACGGGTCGAGGCAGTTTGCTCTCGACCCAATTCTCTTCCTGTGCAGGTATCGAGCCCAGTCAACCTCATCTGGAGGTCGAGACTTCAGAGCACAGGAGCTCCCGTTCGTCCACGTCACCGGAGCTCTCTGGAGCTCCTCGCTTTTATCGGAGCAGAGCTTCAGGTGGGAGCTTCACGGCGAAGCTTCCCCGCACCTCAGGAGCATCAGGCGAGGTCCACCGTGCACGCAGAGGGCCGGCGAAGCTCGCCGGCCGCCAGTTCTTCCAGCAGCCTCGTCGACCGTCAGATCTTCCTCAGCGCCCCAGTTGTCATCTGATCCATTCATCCTAGGCGTGGTGTCACCGTCCGATCATTCCGAGGATAGATCTGGACCATCCGCTCGGAGGAAGAGGCACCAACAAGCCTCCACCGTCAGCTCGCCACGTGCCCTCTTCTCCTCCGTCGATCCACCAAGGGCTTAAACTCCAGAGCACCAGCACCGTCCGATCTCCACGTGGAGCGCCCTCAGACGTTCGATCAGGCCAGGGGTTTCAAGGTTAAGGCGCCTTCGTTCTCGTTCGTTGGATCTGCCACGCGTCACACATCCGGCCATCGACATTAATAAAAGGGGTAAATAACTCTTAGGCTCCTTTAGTTTCTGTCTTTACTATTTAGTACTGTAAATACCTAGTGTAGTTGTTGAGTTTTTGGTACTTTTGCATTAAGGACCTCGCACTTTATTTTCCTTGCACTTATGCCCCTGTGCGTTGTATGACACGTGCATCGACACGTGATTTTCAGGTTTATTTGCATATCATGCCCCTGTAGTTCTGGATGTTAACGAATGAATGAAAGTTTGTGTTTATTTGCATTTATACCCCTGTGCGTATTTTAATTGAGCATGTGCGAATATTTGTGGGTATTTTGCAGATAAGCCCCTGGACTTTTGGTACTTGTTACCAAATAGCCCTCGGGACTTATTTTCATTACATTTGGGTCCCTGAGTGCCCCAGGCACACGCATAGCACGTGTTTTGCTGGGTTAATTGCACCAGACCCCCCAGACTTCCCGGGTATTTGCACTTTGGTCCCTGTGCATTGTGCCCCCTTTTCATTTTGAATAAAATAGCAAATTACCTCCAAATCCAACGAAAATTGGATACATAGCTCCTGCCATAGTGTAAAATTTTCAAGGATTTTTGGAGACATTTCTGAGTTGATTTGATATTTTAAAAAAAATCAAAAACCTCCATTTTGCTACTGTCTAACTTTAAAACCCCAAAAAAAATATTAAATAGTGTCTAAAAATTACAAAAAATTGTCTATTGTCTATATTGTTGTGCTTGATTTTCTAGCCAATTTTGGCTATTTTTCATTATTGAAAATCACTAAAAATTAAAAAAAACTTAAAAACTTATAAAGATTCTAATAATTAAACCAAAAATCCAAAAATAATAATATATGTGCCTAAAATTTCCTTGTTTTATCCTCTTTATAGGAAAATTACCTCCCAGTTAATTTGGGGCCTTTAGATATTTTATCTAGGCCCTTTTAGCTAGGCTGGACAGTACCTTTCATTTCAGTCACTGTTTCATTTTTGGAAAATTAAATAAACATCAAAAAATCCCAAAAATTCACCAAAAACACTAAAAATTATAAACACATAAAAATATTTTTGTCAGAATTTTTGGTTGATTTTTAGTGCATTTAATAAATTGTTGAAGTGTGAAATTTCTTTGCTTTTATTATTTTCTTAGCATATTAAAAATCTTAAAAAATATATAAAAACCCTTAAAAACCACCAAAAATATCTTCTCTTCTCTGATTGACTACTTCGTAGGCCGCAAGGCCAACCCGTGCTCCTTGTGTTCGACCCTGGTCGCTATACGAGGTTAAATAAATAGCAAGACCGCTATTTCGCATTTTGATTGATTTTTATCTCTTCTTGGTGGTCTATTTTTTCTTGATTGTTCGCACTTGATTGCTTGGGTCGCAACGACCGAATAGCACATTATATCCGAGTGGTCATTTTGCGCACATCAGAATGGCGTCGTTGCCGGGGAGCACGGCTAAGTAGTTGTTTTCCCGCGGCTTTCTTTTACGCGGTTTTCTGTACATATTCTTGTATATACATTTGATCTGTTTATATATTCATTTGGTCTGACATTCTTGCTTGTTTTCTTGCGAGGGCTCGAGGATCGAGGCGGCTTCTTCGGAAGCCGACGCAACCGCGAGAGTCGGAGGCGGCTCTTTTCTTTACAGAGCCGCAGGAGAGCGAGCAGGAGTGCGGGAGCCGTGGAATAGCCGCGGATTAGCATAGTTTAGATTAGGATTTATTTCTTGTATATTTGAACTGTTGTAATAATACAGGTACATTCGGAAAGACACTTGGACTCTCGGGTCTGTTTCGTCGAGCACCGGTGTGCTCGGGGGACCCATTTAGGTTTTTCGCGGTTTTTCGCGGTTTTAGCTTTTTAGCTGCCTTTTACGATTTTTGCGGTTTTTCTCGAGCCCCTAGATTTAGGATTTTCTGCTTGACTGTGCCGTAATTAGTAGGATCCCCACACTTAATTGATTGCATGTTCCTATAGAGCGATAATTGGACCTACTAATAAATCAATAATAAAAATAGTTTAGTCGCTTTCCTGAGAGCCTACGCGCCTCGAGCCCGCCCCGTCAAGCGCTACTCCTGAACTCGACCTGTCGAGAAGAGGAGGGGTGGGTCTAGGCCGGACTCTTTGGATCGAGGGCAAGTGACTAGGCTAGACAGTTCTATCGAGTAGAACTTGCCTGTTTAGGACTCGGTTTTCACCGCTGCACCATTTAGGTAGTTTATTTCCTGTCTTTAAATTCTGCGCGGATCACTTTGCATGTAGACTGCTGGAGTCAGGTACGCGTTTCTATCTCTGCATGCATCATTGATTTCTCGCGCATCGACTTTTTCGTCTTCTCCCCCTGTTTTGGACTTAATAACCAAGAGAACCGAAAAATTCGTTAGGCGTTTTTGCTTGCATTAAAAATATCTAAAATACAAAAACAATAAAAATCGGGACTGCTAATCATACTTGACCTAAAAAACACTTCACTGAAAATCTGTCTTGGGGAGAGTAACCCCCTCCTTGTTTGGTTTGGATGAGCGAGAGAGTGAACCGCACATTAGGATAAAGCCTCCGATCTTTCTTGACTGATTACCAGCTTTCAGTACGGGACAGTCGGTTGAGAAATATCTGGATACCTATTTACCTCACGTAATCGCTCTGATAGACTGGATGATCACCTAAAATAAAGTCGATAAGATAATTGACCGATCCCTTTCGGTCTTCAGCTTTGTGTGCGTAGGTGAATTGGGGGTTTGCTTGTTCATCTTGTGTGATTGTCAGATCCCTTCGATCTTTCCCATCTTCCTCCATCTATTTCCCACCCTCCCGACCATCACTCCAGTCCACCTTCTAGGGAGGTCGGATCTCCGACCAACCTCCCGCTCCCTCCCTCCCTTTCATCTCACTACTCTGGGCATGTTGTGCTAGACATCCGAGGATACCAGATAGAGCAGATGCGAGACCCGGACGATACTGCTGCTGAGTTGAGAGCGCACTCCGTTGATGATCAGAGAGAGCAGTGGAGATCAGCAGATAGATCCCATTCCAGAGGGATGGAGGAGCAGATAGCACAGGGAGCTCAATCAGCTTCTACACTTGGTCCATTCGTCTTGGATTTGGATTACATCCAGCGACTGCCGACATTTGCAGGAGAGGCGCACGAGGAGCCGTATCTTCACCTGTCAGCATTTGAGGAGTTTTGTAGAGTGCAGAGATATTCAGACATCACTGCAGAGGAGCTGATGAGCAGGACCTTCCCATTCACGCTTCATGACAGAGCCATGAGATGGCACCGACGATTGGGGAGGACATTCGAGACGTGGGGAGAGCTACGCCGAGAGTTCTTGCAAAGATACTTTCCCCCACGTAGAGCAGAGTTTATGCGGTCTTTGATCATGGATTTTTCAGTTGACCCCCTGAAGCCATTGCACGAGGCATGGCCGAGGTTTCTTGACCTCTTGAGGAGATTTCCGGAGCACGGACTTCCACTGACAGACTTGATAGAGATCTCCATGCGGGGAATGACCGCAGAGCAGCTTGCACTGGTGATTACCACATGTGGCGGTTCACACCGCAGTTCCGACCTTCACTTCCTGGACACCGTCTCGAGTTTACTTTCACAGAGATTCTCTTCGCGAGATACCATAGTCGGGACAACACATGCGGACGATGCAGTACCAGTGCGGTGTGTCACTTTACATGAGGATTCAGTTTCTACACACCAGCCCGAGGACTTGGAGCAGACAGCACCACTGACAGAGGAGATGACTGCCATAGCCGAGGTTCGGACCCAGAGTCTGCTTGAGTTCTCGTTGGACTTCCAGTTGGAGTTTGAGGCAGCCCCAGAGTTTCCAGTCGACGAGTCTTGGATATCAGATCTTCTGATACTCCAGGAGCCGGAGGAGCCCTGGCTGTTGCAGCCATTGACTCAGCTACTTCAGTCTCCAGTCCTGGAGGAGTCAGCTTCCTTTCTGCACAGATACTTCTCAGATGCAGACAGTCACCAGGACTCAGCCCAGCAGCCACAGCTTGAGAAGGGACAGCACTTTGAGAGTACAGACACCGAGAGTCCCGTCTTCAAGCCTTTTGTCCTCCACTTTGTTGAGACAGATACACTTCCTGAGGACCAGCTGACATCCAGCATAGCCGCAGAGCGAGGATCATCCACAGACACTTTGCCAGCTTCCGCGGTGTTGACTAGTACCTTCTCCTGCTTCCAGATTGCTGAGACTTACACTTTCGATGATGATGCAGCCTGGTGCACCGAGTGGATACTTGATAGCAGTGCAGATGCCCATTTAGATCCTGATCCTCTTCTAGTCACTTCTGATCTTGCATCTCTCCCCGAGGGTTATCTGCGGGAGGATGTCGCACATGATGAGTACTCGGTTTCACCTTCTGAGAGTGTTTCCGATCTGACGGAGCACGGAACCGAGTCCTTAGATCACTCTGATTCTGAGTCTTCTCACCTCGACGACCCTCGCGAGGATGAGCCCATTCTGGAGATGTTCGATGATTTGCCTGATTTGACTCTATTTCATGCATCGAATAACAGTCTGCTTAGAGAGTCTCCTGATCTTGATTGTCCACACCTGCTTGAGACACTGATTGACGTGGAGGATTCTATTACTGATCTATCCTTCTCCACGTTTGATTTCTTCGGCTCCATACTCTCACTCCAGTCTGATCCAGAGCCGATGATTTCTTTTGTGCTACCGAATCCCGATCACTTCTTTCCATATCACTGGTCGGTAGCAGACACCCGCTTGATTGCATGCCTGGGTGTCTTTATTTACACTGTTGACTTCGTCGTTGTTCTCATACCAAGACTGCGACGACAGTACGACATTCGCCTTACCGATGTCGTACTGAACCTTGATACCGCGTTGTCCTAGCCTTTGTGCCCAGCTAGGGGCGTAAAATCTAGCGCTTGTTGAGAGGCACCTCAACATTGTACTCTTTTGTATATACGTGTTTCGTCTTGTTTGATCTTTCTTTCTTCCATTCTTGTTTTCACCCCAGGTCTCGCTTAGGATTATCTTTGCTATACTTAGGATATTGCTCATCCTAAGTATAGGGGGGTGGAAACACCGGGTTGTTTTCGTTCTGTTTCATCACTTCTGTTTTGTTGCCTATACTTAAGGTTCTCCACCTTAAGTATAGGGGGAGTGATGTCCTCCTTCTTGTATATATTCGTGAGTTTCTTCGTGTCTTTCTACCCCTGTTTTGCTGCCTATACTTAGGGATATCTCACCCTAAGTATAGGGGGGGTAGACCATGTACATTCTCCTCTCGGTTTTCCCTTAGTATACAGCCTGCTATACTTAGGATTACTTGATCTAAGTATAGGGGGAAGACCAGAGACCCTCTTGACTTTTCTAGTTCGTCTCTGTATATAGCCTTCCTTTTCACTTCCCTACACCTAGCACGAGTTATGTCTTCTTCATCGCTCTTGACTCTGAGGACATCGTTCGAGCTAAGTATAGGGGGGTGTGTATATATTTCATATATACTTTAGCTATAACTCGTACTTTGTGTGAGTGTGTTAATAAATAAAATGGTTAAAAATCACAAAAATTAAAAATGGCTAAAAATCACAAAAAAATTAAAATTTTTTCATAAACTTCTTTTATTTGCACATAAAAAGCTAGTGTACAAATTATTTTTGGTAAAAATGATTTCAAAAATTTTTTGTGTAAAGCTTGTGTAAATATTTTCTTATCAAAATTATGTATATAATACAAAATTTTTCCAAAATGTTTTGAAAATCAAAAGTTTGCAAAAATCTTGTAAATGTTTGTAAATACTTTTGCAAAACTTGCACTTCATGCATCCATCCATTCATGATTTCAAAACATTTTTCAAAAATTTTGCACAATTGTAAATATTTGTAAATAGCATCTTTGTATATATATGTATGTAGTTTTTCCTGGATGAGAGTTGACATTTAAACTAGCCTGGAATCAAATTGAGAAATGGAGCTTGATTAAGATCTTAATCCACCTAACTCTAAGAGGAACCTTATAGGGCTTAGGGTTAAGGCTTTCAGGTCCATAAGGACTTAATTCTTTGAGTCCACTAGGCTATGAGCATATGTCATCTTGATGAGCCTAAGTAGAGCACTTAACAACACATGCATGACTCTTAGAGACAATGGCTTGACTTGCACCAACACTTTACACAAGGCTCTCCACGGATGAGGTGGTGAGGAGGCAGTTTCCTTTGGCTTGGGGTAGCATATGAGGGTAGTACTTCTAGGAGGAACCTCTCTTCTTCTTCTAGTGAAGGAAGTGCGCCTCAACTTGGTCTAGTGGTGATGAAGGCTAAAGACAGAGGTCGTGGGTTGCAATAAAGCTTCAAAAGAGGGATAGTCTACTGGCTCAAGGGGAAAATTTCTTGTATATATGCTGCACCATGTAGATATGTTGTATAGAGGCACAAAAAAAATTGCAAAATGCAAAAAGAACTCCAAAAAAGTGGTGGGTCGGATTGAAAATTTAATAACCCCACCGGAGTGTATATAGTCAAATAAAGCAAAAGCTTATGGTATCCATGTTACATCTCATGAAGCTTGCAGCGGGAGACTTAGCTACACTGGCTGAGCTTCCAAAAGTCTATACTTCTTCCCCCTCTTCTTGAGCCGGTTGCACTTGAACTTAGAAGGGAATACCCCGCTTCTCGAGGAAAGAGTTGCTAGACCAAGGCATTAGAGTTACCAGGTTGAGGGAGGTTGTTTCTTTATTACTTCTGAGGTGGGGAGCTACATATCACTTACACTGCATGGAATGATTCATGGTCATTAGAGTTTGTGTATGTAGACTTGTTCTGATCTGGTTTATTAAGGAGTCTTGTCCATAGATTGGTGGAACTTAGAGGCTGTTGAGTTTTAAGCTTAAGTCTAAATAAGGTTCCGACACATTAATAATCCAAAGATCTGATCGAGCTCCATATTTCAATTTAATGAAGGAAAGTTTAATATTCAACCTTGATCCATGTACATTCCCCTCTTTTTCTTTTTCTTTATTTCTTTTTCACTTCTTTTTCAAATAAGTGTTTGCTAAGGGACTAGCAAAGTTAAGTATATGGGGGTGATGAATACTCATTCATCACTCTTTATTCTTATATTTTAGCTACAAAAACCTTTGCAAATGCATGTATATAGTTGTAAATACAAATAATTATCAAAAGCATGCACTGTATAAAGTTTAATAATTAGCATGTTTTTGTGCAAAAATAAAAGAATAAAGATTAAAAAGAAAAAGAGGGAAATATTTAGAATAAATATTGAGCAACCTAACCCAAGGGAGGGCTCAACATGGGCCTGACCGCATAAAAGCCAAAGTAGAGGGAGATAGGGGCTCATGTGTGTAAATGTTTAGGTAATTAAATAAAAGTATTTTCCTCACAAAAATAGCTTAAAATTGGCTTGTAAATATTTGTACATATTTATAGATATAAAAACAAGATAAAAATATAAAAATTAAAAAGAAACTAAAAACATCACTCATCATGTACATAGACCATCCACCTTTATTTAGCATTGTAAATAAATAAAATTAATTTCTAAAATTTTTGTAAATATTCTATACTTTGTAGTGTGAATAAATAAAATAAAAACAATTAAAACAAAAACAAAATAAAAATAACAAAATTAAAAACACAAAAATATATTCTAAATATACCATGTACATATATATATACATATGTATTTATTTCACCTATGTACATGAATAATTAAAATAAAATAAAAATATCTTTTTATTCCTTATTTTATAATGAAAATAAATAAAATATAAAATAGAAATAAAATTGTATAAAAATAACAATTAAAAATCAAAAATTAAAATCCCATATAGTGTACATATACCCATATATAGCTATATAATGTATATACCTCATTTTTATTTCGAAAAATTAATTAAAAATCACTAAAAAAATAGAAAAAAAATAAAATAAAAATATTTCATGTTTTAAGTTTTTATTAATTCGGCCTTTTTCTACCCTAAAATAAATAAACAAACAAATAAAGCTTGGCGGCTTCTGATTGGTCCACGGGGGTTTGTTGACCCCGGTCAACTTCCCCCGCGGACCCTCTTCCTCGCGGATCTGGGTGGAAGACCCGATTTCTCCATTTATCCCCCACCTGATCCGACACCCATTTCACTTAACCCCGGGCTCTGAATGATCTATGAACATCCAGGACCCTCGCCCGGGGTGGGTTTGATGGATCCGAGCTCCGCGCTACTCACCCGACCATCATCTTTCCGGATCTCCGAGCATATATATTGTCGTCACCGGCGACCTAATCTTCCATCTTTGGATCCCTTGCTCGCCGCCAAGGAGCTCCTCCGGAGTGCCTGAGTGACAACTGAGCCTTCTGGAGTGGAAGCGAGGCACGAGCACCTAGGGAGCCACTGATCCGGTGGTTAGCTCCGTCGTGCGCCGCCGCGAGCACGCCGAGCCTCGGGGAGTCGACGGCCCCTTGCAGGCAACGACCGGAAGCTTGCTGAGCTTCAGCCCAGTCGAATGCACCCGCCAGGTAACCTTCTTACCCCGTAGATTAGCTTAGGTTTAGATTTTTTTCGATTCCAGTAGGTTACCTCCGGCACCTTCGCCTATCGACTCCGGCCACCCATTCATCCCTCCGACACCACCACCACGTCCACTAGACATCTCTCCACCTTCTCCGACCCTTCACCCCCCTGGCTCGCCCCGGAGTAGGGTATCGGCTCTCACCCTCCGCCGCTCGCCGGAGAGCCTCCATATCGCCTCATCTTTCACCTTCCGCCCGCTCTGACGGGTCGAGGTAGTTTGCCCTCGACCCAGTTCTCTTCCTGTGCAGGTATCGAGCCCAGTCGACCTCATCTGGAGGTCGAGACTTCAGAGCACAGGAGCTCCCGTTCGTCCACGTCGCCGGAGCTCTCTGGAGCTCCTCGCTTTTATCGGAGCAGAGCTTCAGGTGCGGAGCTTCACGGCGAAGCTTCCCCGCACCTCAGGAGCATCAGGCGAGGTCCACCGTGCACGCAGAGGGCCGGCGAAGCTCGCCGGCCGCTAGTTCTTCCAGCAGCCTCGTCGACCGTCAGATCTTCCTCAGCGCCCCAGTTGTCATCTGATCCATTCATCCTAGGCGTGGTGTCACCGTCCGATCATTCCGAGGATAGATCTGGACCATCCGCTCGGAGGAAGAGGCACCAACAAGCCTCCACCGTCAGCTCGCCACGTGCCCTCTTCTCCTCCGTCGATCCACCAAGGGCTTAAACTCCAGAGCACCCAGCACCGTCCGATCTCCACGTGGAGCGCCCTCAGACGTTCGATCAGGCCAGGGGTTTCAAGGTTAAGGCGCCTTCGTTCTCGTTCATTGGATCTGCCACGCGTCACACATCCGGCCATCGACATTAATAAAAGGGGTAAATAACTCTTAGGCCCTTTAGTTTCTGTCTTTACTATTTAGTACTGTAAATACCTAGTGTAGTTGTTGAGTTTTTGGTACTTTTGCATTAAGGACCTCGCACTTTATTTCCTTGCACTTATGCCCCTGTGCGTTGTATGACACGTGCATCGACACGTGATTTTCAGGTTTATTTGCATATCATGCCCCTGTAGTTCTGGATGTTAACGAATGAATGAAAGTTTGTGTTTATTTGCATTTATACCCCTGTGCGTATTTTAATTGAGCATGTGCGAATATTTGTGGGTATTTTGCAGATAAGCCCCTGGACTTTTGGTACTTGTTACCAAATAGCCCTCGGGACTTATTTTCATTACATTTGGGTCCCTGAGTACCCCAGGCACGCGCATAGCACATGTTTTGCTGGGTTAATTGCACCAGACCCCCAGAATTCCGAGTATTTGCACTTTGGTCCCCTGTGCACTGTGCCCCCTTTTCATTTTTGAATAAAATAGCAAATTACCTCCAAATCCAACGAAAATTGGACACATGGATCCTGCCATAGTGTAAATTTTCAAGGATTTTTGGAGACATTTCTGAGTTGATTTGATATTTTTAAAAAATCAAAAACCTCCATTTTTGCTACTGTCTAACTTTAAAAACCCCAAAAAAATATTAAATAGTGTCTAAAAATTACAAAAAAATTGTACTGTCTATTTTGTTGTGCTTGATTTTCTAGCCAATTTTGGCTATTTTTCATTACTGAAAATCACTAAAAATTGAAAAACACTTAAAAACTTATAAAAATTCTAATAATTAAACCAAAAATCCAAAAATAATAATATAGGTGCCTAAATTTCCTTGTTTTATCCTCTTTACAGGAAAATTACCTCCCAGCTAATTTGGGGTTTAGATATTTTATCTAGGCCCTTTTAGCTAGGCTTGACAATACCTTTCATTTCAGTCACTGTTTCATTTTTGGAAATTAAATAAACATCAGAAAAATCCCAAAAATTCACCAACAACACTAAAAATTATAAAACACATAAAAATATTTTTGTCAGAATTTTTGGTTGATTTTTAGTGCATTTAATAAATTGTTGAAGTGTGAAATTTTTTGCTTTTATTATTTTCTTAGCATATTAAAAAATCTAAAAAAAATATAAAAACCCTTAAAAACCACCAAAAATATCTTCTCTTCTCTGATTGACTACTTCGTAGGCCGCAAGGCCAACCCGTGCTCCTTGTGTTCGACCCTGGTCGCTATACGAGGTTAAATAAATAGCAAGACCGCTATTTCGCATTTTGATTGATTTTTATCTCTCATTGGTGGTCTATTTTTTCTTGATTGTTCGTACTTGATTGCTTGGGTCGCAACGACCGAATAGCACCTTATATCCGAGTGGTCATTTTGCGCACATCAGTCGCGAATAACAAAAGCAGGAACCACAGTAGGTCAAGCTGAATAGAAACAGAAACCACAATAGGCCAGCCTCTGGAAGCACAACAAGTGACCTGTTATGGAATTCATGCCATAACAGACCAGTCTCTAGAGTCACAATAGGTGACCTGCTATGACATTCATGCCATAGCAAGTGGCAGTTTGTAAGTACATAAATTAGTTTCGTCACTTATGAAGGGAGCTTCTACCTTGCCTTTATCCCCACAACAAGTGGGAGGGCCTTACAGGTATCTTGGGGCTCACTCTTGTAAAAACGATTCTTGCGGAATGACTGAGCGGTCAAAACCACCGTCGACGGTTGTACAAGGGACGGGTCTTATGGAGGGCCCCTAAGTCTAAGATTCGGGTATGTTGTCGATTAACTTTCATGAGACAGAGAGAGAGAGAGAGAACGAGAGAAAGATAGAAGCAGAAGGGGTCTCCCGTGGGCGAGGTTCTGATCGTGAGATCGATGATTTTCTCCTCAGTGTAGGAGGCCTTTTATAGGGCATAAACCCTCACTACGTCCGCCCTCTTCCATCATGCCCTTATGGTTAGGGTCTCCGTAAGAACCCGCCCTCATGCAACCTTCGGCGGCAGTTTTAACCACTCAGTCATTCCGCGAGAATCGTTCTAACATCTCCCACTTGACCAAAGTGGTCAAAACATATATGCTCCCATTATTCGTATATATATATAGAGATTTATCATGTGAGGATCATTATATATGAAACCTCTTACTTGACTCATACATTCCTGAGTTCCATTAAAATTACATGTTTAATGTATATTCCTGCTGATATTCCCTAGGTGAGGGAATCAACCAACATGTCACTGGTAGGTATGTAGGTTACCCTGATTTCTTGCTTCCCCACTATATCTTGTATGTAGTGGTATTATATCTGGATGTATTTTCCTTTAGAACTATTAGCCCCACTATTAATCAAGCCTATCATAGCTTGATTGTTGATAACTAGGGAAATCGAGGGTCGTACGGTTTCACAAGGCGAAACCGCAGTCGTTGTATTGACCGCTCAAAAATCCCTAATTAGTCAACAATGAACCCACAATCAAATCAATTAAACAATGAGAAATAAATGTGGAGTCAAATTATTTTAACTCTACAAGAAATTTGTATAGTGCAAGTATGTAGAGTGTCGAACGTAGGGAGCAAGGCAGGATAGATCAAGCAAGAATGCAAAGAGTGAATGTGATTAAGTGTCTACAAGCATGCAATTTTTTTGTGGGTTTTTAATTTTTTATTTTTTTTTATTTTTGGTTTTATATATTATATTTTGATATTAAATTTACTGATTTTTTTCTTTTCTTTTTATATTTTATATTTTTATATTTTCTTTTTTTATAATAGAATATATATATATACAATATAAAGAAGAGATAAGATATGGATTTATAAAAATAAGGAAAAATGCTAAAAAATCAAGGAAATACAATGTTTTTGGTCTTTTTATATTTTTTCTACTGCTTTTTATGATTTTTGGGAATTTTTCTGAATATTTTTGGTATTTTTGTAAAAGTCAAAATACAAGAAAACTGTGAACTAAGCTATTGGCCGAGACTAAAGTGAGGATAAAATTAGCAAACAGTATCCAAAATTCCTCAAATTAATTTAAAATAAAGGAAATGAAATAAGGAAACTACAGAAACTGAGTTTATATTTTTAGGATTTTTCTAGAATTTTTTAGATTATTATGAAGTTTTTAGGAGTTTTCTAATTTTTAAGGTTTTTGTTTTGATATTTTTAATGATTTTTGGACTGGACACTAAAATATGATAAAATAAGCAAAATTATAATGTTTTGGAATTTTTCAAAACGTTTTTATAATTTTTAAGGATTTTCTAATGCAAACAGTGCTGAAAATGTTTGTTTTTTTTAATAAATATGAAAATGCAATAAAAATGCAATACAAAAATATGGCGTGAATGAGCAAGCAAACATGAGATTAAACTAATTTTTGTGGATTTTTTAGGGTTTTATCGATGCATGAAATAAATAGATACAACATCAGAAACTACATTACTGGCAAGGGCATGTGCAAATAAGCAAACATCCAGGGGTCAAAGTGCAATTTCACGTAAAATATATAACTAGTAAATAAAGTTCCTGGATTGATTACAAATACCCAAAGCCGCAAGGGCTCAACTGCAAAATACCCACCCGAGCGCGTGACTGGCACGCGCCTGGGAAGGACCCAACTGCAATATCCAAAAACCCTAGGGGCTTACTTACAAATTATCCAAAAATGATCCAAAAGTTCCTGTACTAAATCTAAATAGCAAAATGGCTGAGGGCCCCTCTGCAAATTTCCCTTCACCTCACGCGCACAGACACGTGAGGTGACGTGGCGGAGGACCTTTTGCAAATAATAAGAAGTTCAGGGGCTTAACTGTAAATAGTACAAACTATTACAACGGCAGATGAAAGTTTTAATACTAAATATTAAATACAAAAAATTCCAAGGTTAACAGTGCAAAATACCCAGGCTAAAGGGGCTCGTGCGCGATCCAACGATTGAGGGCTCCGCACTTGCCACGGGGCGAGCCCTCGCTGCACGATGACGATTCGCTCGGATGGCCTTGATTAGACCATCCAAGCAGATCTGACGATGGAGAGAGGGGTTAATCGGACGGATGGTGAACGACCTGGGGCTCCTTGATTATCCGACGGCGGAGAAGGCCGGTGGACGAACAGGGAAGAAGGGCCTCGACGGCGACTTTCCCCGGCCTCGTGCCTCCTCCTCCGTTCCTCCTTCGTGCTTCAAAATGGCGCCTGGTGCTCCTGCGGTCCTTCCCGAAATGCTGGTGGCTTCAAAAGAGGTCGACGGCTACTGGGGCAAGTCGGCGGAGACGGAGGAGCAACTTGGCTCCAGAACCCTCCCGGCCGAAGTCAAAACGAGCCTCCAGCTCTTCCAAGTTTGTGAGAACCTGCAGAAAAGGTTACAGAGGCCGAGGGTAAATTGCCTCGACCCTCTGGAGGGGAAATGGAAGCGTGGGGTGGCTAGTTGAAGGTCGGCCGGAGGTAACTCCGGCGTGAGTAGCGATTGAGCGAATCGATAGATGGAATGCGGAGATCAAGATGGCTAGGGATTCCTACGACTATGGTGAATAAAAGGAGCAAAGAAAAAGAGGGAAATAATCACCTCAAAGGGGTGTACCTGAGGTAGAAGATACTGTTGAACCCGGAAATCGCAGAGGTCGTGTTGACTCGCAAGGCGAATCAACAGTCGCTGATTTGACCTCCAACGAAATCTGAGACTCAAACAACAATTAACCCACGACAAATATATCAAGCAATGAAAGTAAATGTGCGGAGTTAAAATTTATTATAACTCTACAACAAAGATGTGTATAGTGCAAGTATTGTAGAGGTCGAACACAGGGAGCAGACAGGTAGATCGGGGCACAAGTGCTCAAAATTGTGTGTGCAAGTGATCAAATGCCTATTAAGCTATTTTTTTTGTGGGTTTTTAATTTTTATATTTTTTTTATTTAATTTTTAATTTTATATTTTTGTATTTTGATTTTTAATTTACTGATTTTGTATTTTCTTTTTATATTTTATATTTTTTTTACTTTCTTTTTCAATATTGGAATATAAAAGGAATGTAATAAAGGGGAGAAAGAGATATTTATAAAAATAGATAAAATGTCCAAAAATTAGGAAATAAAGTCTTTTTGGTCTTTTTATACTTTTTTACTGTTTTTGTGATTTTTGGGTAATTTTTAAAATGTTTTTGGTATTTTTAATTATCAAAATAAGGAAAACAGTGAAGAAAATACAAGGCTGAAACTAAAATGGAGAAATAAAATAGCAAACAGTAACAAAAATTCTCAAAATTAATTTTCACTTAAAGATAACAAAACAAAGAAAATTCAGGAGAAGAAAACACTATTTTTGGAGTTTTTATGAATTTTATAAATTTTTATGAAGGTTTTTAGAGTTTTGCAATTTTTTTGGAGTTTGGTTTTATATTTTTTAATGATTTTTGGCTGGGAACTAAAACTAACTAAAAGACACAAAATATATTTTTTTGGGATTTTTCTGAGGTGTTTTTATATTTTTTAGTGATTTTCTAATGCAAACAGTGCTGAAAATGGACGTTTTTGATTTTTAATAAATATTAAAATGCAATAATTGCGAGAAATAAAAATATGACATAAATCTACAATGCAACAGGAACTTAAGTTAATTTTTGTAGATTTTTTTAGGGTTTAATAGATGCATGCAATAATACAAGCAACAAAAAGAAAAACCACATTCCCAGGGGCTATTTTGTGCTATCCAAAAAGGTTCAAGGGCAAGATTGCAATTCTCCCACAATTTAATTAGCTGCAAATAGCATTTTAGTACCAAAAGCCAATGCTCAGAAACACGGGGAGGTCCCCTGCAAAAGCGCCAGGGCCACGTACGAAGCACGCGACCTGGCGGGGACGTTTTTGTAATTAGCAGGAATCCAGGGGGTTATATGCAATTACGCCAGAACAAAATGAACTGCCTATGAAAAGTTCCGTATTAAACCTAAATACATACGACCCCAGGGGGATGACGTGCAAAAATTCACCGAGTCACGTGCTTGTAGCACGTGACCTGGTGAGGGGTTGTCCGCAAAAAGCAAAAGCACTGGGGGCTTATGTCTAAATATTACAAAGTTTATCACATGCAGAAGAAGGTTTAAGAGTTAATTCATAAATACAAAATATGCCGGGGCTTACGATGCAAAATGCCCAGCCAGAGGGCGCATCCAACGGTCGTGGTTCCGCCACTTAAACACGTGTCAAGTCCTGGTTGCGCGATACCCGTTGGGCTGTGCGGTCTAGATTAGATCTGCTTGAGGCGATCAACGGCTGAGGGCGGACTTCATCCAACGGCACCTGCTATGCGGGGGGAAAAAATGGACGGTGCCTGTAGCGCGCGACCTTCCCCGCGTTCTTGTTCTGCACAGGCGCGCGCGGCGGCGCGCGGGCGGCTGCGGCTTCGTCTTCTCCGGCGTCCTGTAGCGTTGCCCCCTCTCCTGGGACCTGCAAAAACGCGCAAATCAACAGTACATCGGTTCCAGGAGGGTAAACGGCTGGTTTGAATTCGTATTGGTGTGGATGGGAGGTTTGTCGGAGCGAGTCCGGCGAACTTCGACGATGGAGGAGATAGCCAACTGAAACACCAAATTCAGTTATAAAAGTTGGGAGATTGATGTGGGGATGGAAAATGAGCAAAAAAAATGGAACGAAACAGGAAGGGGACGACCTCGAGGGCTGAGGCGAGCCCAAGGTTGAACCTCACGGCCGTTGGCCGGAGATGGGAGTGGAGACCACTCGACGGCCGACTGATCACGCCAGAAGGGAGCTGGAGGGTCTCCTGTCACAAGACCCCGTCCAGAGCTCGCCAAAGAGAGGGAGAACAGTGGTCAAAGAGGGTTCAAGGTGAAAATGGAGGGAATGGGTGGTTTTTGAAACATGGCCCTGGAGCAACTTTCGAGGCGAGATCACGGGCGGATGGAGAAGATCCAAGAGGATCTGATAGGCTGGCGAGCTAGGTGGTGGTTCCAGGTACCACTTTCGTGAAGGAAGCGACCCTCCTCGAGCAACGCACTGATAGCGAAAAAACGAGAAAGTCGGGTTGGAGGGCAGTCTGACGCACAGCAGGGAGGAGGCAGGAGAGTTGACCAGCGGGTCAACTTTCCTAGCCACCTGGTTGGTCCACGTGGACCAACCAGGAAAATCCCTGGAAAAAGAATTTCTAAATTCGATTAAAAATATCAGATGATTTAATTAATTTTTAATTATAAAATAAAAAATGTTTATTATTTTATGAATTAATTTATTACGATTTTTATTTATTTTTATGAGACTTATTTTTACAAGTTTGCATTTATACCCTTATAGGTATCTATATCTATATATTTAAGTATTTTATTTTTATTTAGGTATTTTTAATTTATTTTATTTTGGTTTTTATTTTCTAAGATTACAAAATACTTTTATATACACAAATATATTTTTATTTTATTTTTCTGATATATTTTATACACTTAATAAAATGAAAGTGTTATTCGTATAGGTATATCTACATGTATTATACCTATGTATTATAGTATATACAAGTATTTTTATTTGTATTTTATATATGTTTTTATTCTGATTTTAATACACATAAATAGTATAAGTATTATTTACAACATTATAAAAATATAAAATTGTAAAAATAATAAATAAATAATAAATTGAATATTTTAATATGTACAAGGTACAATCGGGGTCCAAAAGTCAACTTTCACACCGTAGCTCCGCCAAATGCGAAACCACCGCCATTAATTAGATTATTTTCTTCTATATACAATTAAAGGTGAGTATGCTGCATTTGGAGTTTTTATTTGTGAGATACGGGTCTGGGAAGTTGGCATTCTGGATTTTTATTCAGACCATAACTTTTTATCTGTATATTATTTTTCTGTGAAATCAATTTTGTATTTTTATTTATTAAATTATCTACAACTTTCATGTACAAAGTTTCTTTATTTGATGTATAAAAAGTGGAACCAAAAATAGGTCCCAAAATGTATAAAGAATGTATAAAATGTATAGGTATTTTATCTGTATTTTGGCCCTTATCTCCCCCTACTTTATTCCTTGTCGACCTATTCATCAAGATGCCTAGGTCTCGGGGTTTCGGGTCATAAAATATTTACAATATTTTATTCTTTTTCTTTTCTTTTCTTTATTCTATAATTTTGGCTTTAAAAACCGCATTTTATACAATATTTACACACAGATGCATGAATGCTAAAATGCATGAATTAATGCTTATTTACACGCATTTACTAGGGTTTTTAAGGCCAAAATGATAGAATAAAGATGATGAAACGTAGATTCATCATCCCCCTATACTTGCCTTTGCTAGTCCCTAGCAAACACTTATGCAATAAGTGCAGAAAAAGAAAAATAAAGAAAAGAAAAAGAAGAAAGGTGGACTAAACTTGATTATCAAACTTGTCTTCACAAAATCAAAGTTTGGAGCTTAAATAAGACCTTTGGAATTTTAGTGCGGGCGGAACCTTAATGAGAACCAAGTTTGAAATCCAACAGTCCTTGAGAATCCCACAACTCTGTCCAAGTCTCCTCAATAGCCAGGTCAGAAATACTTCAACTCATACGCAAACTCTTACGACTATGAGTCTGACTCGTACAGTGTAAGTGATATGTAGCTCCCTACCTCAGAAGTGACAAAGAAACAACCTCCCCCAACCTGGTAACTCTAATGCCTCGGTCTAGCAACTCTTTCCTCGAGAAGCGGGGTATTCCCTTCTAAGTTCAAGTGCAACCGGCTCAAGAAGAGGGGGAAGAAGTATAGACTTTTGGGAGCTCAACCAGTGTAGCTAAGTCTCCCGCTGCAAGCTTCATGAGATGTAACATGGATACCATAAGCTTTTGCTTTATTGGACTAATATACACTCCGGTGGGGTTATTAAATTTTCAATCCGACCCACCACTTTTTTGGAGTTCTTCTTTCTTTCTTTTTTTTTTTCAATTGCATCTGTACAACATATCTACATGGTGCAGCATATATACAAGAAATTTTCCTCTTGAGCCAGTAGACTATCCCTCTTTTGAAGCTTTATTGCAACCCACGGCTTCTGTCTTTAGCCTTCATCACCACTAGACCAAGTTGAGGTGCACTTCCTTCACTATAAGAAGAAGAGAGGTTCCGCCTAGAAGTACTACCCTCATATGCTACCCCAAGCCAAAGGAAACTGCCTCCTCACCACCTCATCCGTGGAGAGCTCTGTGAAAGGTGCAGGTGTCCAAGTTAGGTCATTATCAACAAGAGTCGTGCGTGTGCTCCGAAATACTCTACTTAGGCAGTCAAGAATCCATTGAACCAAGTCCCGTGATCCTCAAAGAATTAAGTCAACTAGACCTGAAGTACCTCAAACCCAGTTCCTATAAGGTTCCTGTTATTAGGTATATTTTAAGGTCCAATCAAGCTCCAATCTCTGGATTTTACTTAGACTTGTTCAACTATCAAACTCAATCCGAAAAATGCGAATGCTATGCAATGCAATGCAGAAAATATTTTTGTGATGCAATTTTCAAGATTTTGAACTTTTTATGGATTTTGAAAAGATGATGATGATGCATATGCATATGCATTTTTTTTTGTATTTTTCAAAAAGGTTTTTCAAATGTTTTTGGATTTTAGTTTTTGCAAATGTTTTTGGGAATTTTTTTTTGAAAACAAAAAGTTTTGGTTGAAAACTAGGTGAAAATATGTATACGGGAGTGCTTCTTATTTTTACAAGAAATGGATTTTAAGAATTTACAAGTGATCAATTTTTTATAGATATATTATATAGTGGATTTTGGTGTGATGTGTATATTCCTCAAATTTATTTGAAAACAATTTACACACATTTTTGAAAACTATAGTCCAAAATAATTTTTACGAACATTTTACACACATTTGAAAATCATTTTGCAAAGGTTTTCAAAACAGTATATATAGGTTTTTCAAATCATTTTTGCAACCATTTTTCAAACCATTTGCAAATCATTTTTCAAACATTTTTATTTCACACAAAGAAAGAAATTTTTGCAAAACACATATTTTCACACAGGTTGAAAACACGAAACAAAACATTTTCAAAATAGTTTTCAATAGATGTTCACAAAGATTTTCAAACTATTTTTCAAACATTTTGCAAAAAACATTTTCACCTGATTTAATAATCAGTAAATACAAATAGAATTTGAGGAGTAATCACATCTTTTTATTAAGAATTATTAATGATTTTTAAAGAATGATTAGCCATATTTATTAAGAAAATACGAAAGTACGAGTTATGGCTAAAGTATATACAGAGTATATACGACCCCCCTATACTTAGCTTGAGCTATGTCCTCATAGATCAGAGAGAAAAGAGAAGACATAACTCGTACTAAGTATAGACAAGTCTACTAGTAAAGAATAAATGAATGAATGAATGAACGAATGAGAAGTTGACCGTCCCCCCTATACTTAGGATCAAATAATCCTAAGTATAGCAGGCTGTACACAACGCAGGGAGGGTCAAGGGTGGGAATGAACAGATCGTACTCAGATTGTCTCCCCCTATACTTAGGGTAAGATATCCCTAAGTATAGACAAGAAGAGGAGACAATGGAGAGGATCGAAAAGGATAGAACAACTCGGGGTGCCAACCCCCCTATACTTAGGACAAAGTACGTCCTAAGTATGGAAAACTGTCTACAAGGGCGGCACCTTTTCGGTAAATGAAGAAGATAGAAAAGGAAAAGAAGAAAAGAAGAAAAGAGATCTGAAGATGGAAAGAGTGATATAGATAGATGAGAATAGGAA